>JALGPY010000008.1:4802500-6002500 GCA_023055425.1 Linanthus parryae | reverse complement strand
ACCTCAACCTGATGCTTTGCTCACACCCCCTCCCTGGAGCACCTCCTCGTACCCCCGACACGGGTGTCTACAAGTTTGCTATTTGGGGAGCGGTGTGACTTCCCGTGCTCGAACATCACTGGAGATACCACCCTCATTCAAGTACAAACGAGACTCACTTACTCATTAGAGGACACTTTCACCCTTTTCAGCGGTGTGACTCCGCGGCTCGGACATCGCTGGAGGGACCACCACCATCCAAGTGTAAACGAGACTCACTTCCTCATTGGAGGACACTTTCACCCTTTTCAGCTTGGAAATGATACTTTCACCCCTTCACCATGCCCAACTTCAAGTACCTTACACTCCCGAATTGTGACTCTGCTAGTCTAGGGTGGAGTTTTTCAGGGGTGGAGTTTGTTGCTGAAAACTTGTTTTTAGATACAAACTTTCTCCCCCAATATCGTGCAAAAAGTCTATATACTTGCATAACATGTGAAAAATTTGTCCCAAAAACTATTTTTAGTGACACGCCAAAGAGGTGACAGTGTTCTTTTCCAAACTGATAGGGGTGAAAGTGTACGTTAGCCAAACTATAGGGGGTGAAAATGTCGCTTACTCTACAAAATATAGTAAGTACCACAGTCCACACCAGTGGAAACTGAAATAAGAACGGTACCTCTCTCTAGGGTTTCTCGGACATGAACACCTCCATGGGGTCCAACGAAGAAGAAGAAGAGGTCATTGTTCTCCTTCTCTGTTCTTTCTATTTTGGGTGCATTTTGTTCTGTTCAATCGTTGTTTTGTCTACATTTTAGGTCCTGTTACTACTACTTTATTCATTGCTCAAAAGGGCTTTTATTCCCATTTCATTCTTTAGCTGAATCGTCGTTTTCTGTGTAGTTTTCATGTTTATGCTGGCCTCTGCCCCAATTCTATGGACTTGTGCTCGATCAAAATTGGGGTTTTTCATCAGCCGTAAATTATTTCCATGCTCACTAAAATTTCCCTTCATAGTATAAAAAATCATATGCTTTTCTAAATGTGGCAAAATGTGGCAAAAGTTTTATATAATTAGAATACAAGGCAAGGCCTATGTTACACGGACTCGGGTGCGTGATATGATATGGATCCGGAGATCGGATTCGCAAACTTACTTAAAACTAGGATAGTCAACTTTTGGACACAGGTGCGGGGATATGGTAGAAAAATAATTGTTTATGAATATATTTGTCATACATGAGAATGTAGAAAATCAAGAAATGCAAAAGTTTTAGTGTATTTAACTGTAATATAGCTAAACTACAAGGACTATAATTTATTAGTGTATTTAACGGCATGAGATGACAACCAAGTCTTTGTCAGAACCACATGTCGCTTTAGTCAAAGTGTCCGGTGAGATATGGTCACATCCGCCACACATCCCATACCCACACCAGTGTCGGATCGTATGGACACGGGTACATCGGCGATTTAGAAGAGTCAGGGTAACTTAGGGCAAGGCATATACTTCAAGCATACTGCTACATTTTTTAGTAGGAATCACCGCTTTGGCGAAAGATAATGAAAGAAAAATGTATTATTTGTCCCTGTCATATCATATATCCTAGCATGACAACTAGGTTTTAAATATTCCCGACATGTTCTTATGAAATCCATGGTTATGGTGGATCAAAAGGGCGAGAAACATCCTAGGCATTGTTTTCTCCCCTCACAGTTGTAGTTTATTCTACTCTACCTAACACCATGCCATGTTGGTTCTAGTCTTCTCACCCTATCTAAGTTACCCGCATTCTTCATTCTTGCTGCCGCGCCCGTTTTGACTCGACACTTTGTAGATAAAAGGTGTTAGATTTGTGTCTGATCCTGGGCGTTTTCAAGAAAAGTCCCTATATTCCTTTTACTGGAAATAAGGATCGGATGCATGATTTACATAAATGACAGGAACATGAACTGCAAAGTAGAGTTTGCCGATGTTAAAATTTTGGAAAGTAGGCAAATTTGATTCTCAAATGCAAATCTGACATGACAACCGCACCCATTTCCAGTTTACTCGTCACCCTGTTTTGGGATTCTTGTCCCTTGAGCCAAGCAATAGCTCTTCAAACTGACTTTTGGCATTAGGGGTTGTTGTGGTAGTTACTTATCACCCTGCTTTTAGAATCACTAGTTTGTTTGTTTCTCGGCGTATGGGATGGGTTTCACAAGTCCAAGGCAGTGTTTGGTGGAGCAAAGACAAGGTATTTATAATTAGGGTCCCACGTCTCAATCACTATGAATCCCAAACTTACACCAACTCCATTTCTATTAATCCCGTCATTCAATCATTCACATCTAAGCCAGAAAACAAACAAGGCTGAGGGGTTTGAGGAATGGAGTCCAGAATTCGGATGACTTGGCCTAGAAAAGGGTACCCTTCCCTCAAAAGGCAAGGACCCTGGTATAAAGGAGACCTCGTCAGAAAATTGCGTAGAATTCGAGGGAATTAAAGCAATCGTAATGTAGGTATAACACATAGCACTGTGTTGAACGTATGGACGTCACTCAATCCTTCAGTAATGGTGTAGAATAGCCACGGGTTTGAGTGTTCCTTTGCATTCATCAATTAAGAATCTGTGAACTAATATCTCATCCTTGGTTAATGTTCTTTGTTTATGTTCAAGAAGTGTGTTCAATACCTGCTTCAGTTTTGGAAAAAGGTAAAAGCTAGGAAGCATGGACACTCCAAAATAGGGGCCGTATCCGTGTCAGACACTTGGGATATTCAGACACCCGTACGATTCTCCAAAATACGTGTCGGACACTCCGGCTGGCGTGTCCGAGTATTTTAAGAATATTATTAGATTGGACACTTGGAGGACACCTTGGGGACACTTGATGAGAGGCGACAATTGCCCTTTAGTGTTTATTAGACTTTCACATGGGTTGTTTTATGAGATATTTGAAAATTAAATGGGTTAAAATATAACTAAGCTAAAGTAGATACGATAACTATATATTTGATTAATCGATGGCTTAATATATGAAAATGTTACCCTTTTGAATGAAAAGTTCAAGTGAGGTTTTAAGTTCGCATATGTGACAACTTCAAAAGTTTTCCAGACACAACTCGTCAAACTTGAACCCACCTAAACTACTCCTCTTTCTCTTCACATTCTTAATAAATGCTTTCCGTGATATTTAAGTTATAAATACAAAGAAGTTGGAACAATTATTTTATCATATCTCTTAGTACAAAAATTCAAATATATATCTAAAGATAATAATAATGTTGACGTATCCGTGCCGTGTCGTATCCTTATTGTTTTAGAAAATGAAGTATCCCGTCTCCGTTTCCGTATCGCATCCAATACCCGTATCCGTACCGTGCTTCTTAGGGTAAAAGACACTTCCACCCCTTCTAGTTTCTGAAGGACAGTTTCACCCCTTCTAGTTTGGAAAAGGACACTTTCACCATTCAGTGTGCCGAACTTCATGAGAAATTGAGACTTGCACCCTTTTTTACGCCGTTGCTATGGAGTTGGGCTCTGTCACTAAAAACAGTTGTTAGGGGCAAATTTACCCACATATTATGCAAAATATGGGGGGGGGGGGGGGGGGGGGGGGGGGGTTACCCGATGGTATGATAGACTTTATGCATGATATGGAGGGTAAATTTGTCTCCGAAACTATTTTCACCGACTGACCCCTCCCCAGAGTAACAGCATCACGATCAGGGGTGTAATTTTACTTGAAGTTTGACACATAGGAGGGCTGAAAGTGTCATTTTATAAACTGGAAGTGTCTTTTACCCCTACGGAAATCATAAAAGATTTTCAAGAAATGCATTATTCTCTTCTCAATTTTAGAATCCAAAGTATTCCTGATTGATCATCCCTAATCTCTTTCAGTTGTTTCTCCTGCCCTGTTACAGATAGTTGTAAACCTGAAGGTCATTAGAACAGTTGCAGTTAAGGTGAGGAGTTCGGCCAAGGTTAAAGATCTCAAGTCGTCGTTTAATAACCAGGCAGGTGTTCCGGAGAATCTCCAGGTGATCTTTTACAATGGCAAACATCTCAAGGACGAAGAGAACCTAACTGATCATGGCATTCTGAGCAACTCCACTCTAAACCTCTATCTCCGAGGCGATTCATTAAAACTCTTTGTTTTCATGCCCGTGGATGACAAAACCATAGATCATCGAGTCATAGTACTTGAACCAACTCTACGTGACACCATCGAAAACATCAAATATCTCATCCAGGCAAAAGAGGGGATCAAAAATGACTCTTATGCCCTTTTCTACGACGGGAAGCAACTCGAAGAGAAGATGACTTTGGCTTCTCTTGATATGCCCAAGGAGTCTGTTTTCTATTTGGTCTTCACCCCAAGAGACTCACTTTCTGTTTGGGTGGAATTTCCAAGCAAGAAGTTGCTGAAACTTGAAGTGAAGTACATGCACAGGGTTCTTGATCTGAAGGCGATGATTTGGAGTAGTGGTCATTTGCTGGTCAGGGGTGAAGGAGATCTGTGGTATGCAGGGAAGCGACTTGATGATGATCTCAAGACTTTGGCTTCTTATGATATCAAACCAGACTCCACTTTGCAGGTTCTGTCTTGTACTTTTCAGATATTTGTGAGAAAATGGGATGGGAAAACTCTGGCTTTGTCTGTGAAGTCGAAGGACACTGTTCTGGATGTGAAGAATCTGATTCTGAGCAAAGTTGGTTTGCCGGTTCGTGCTTATTGCCTTCATTTTTGTGGGAAGCTGCTCCGAGATGACCAAAGTTTGGCAAGTTACGACATCCAGAAGCAGTCTACTTTGTGCATCCGCTATGGAAATAGTACCATCTTCAATCAGGAAATGAAAACTCCGGAAAAATTGTGAAAATAGATAGGTTTCAACCTATGACAGCTGAAAGTCCCAGGAAGTTGTCTGCTCGTTTTGCAGGAATTGTCTTTATTTCTTTTGCTATCTTGGTGGGTACGGAATCGATATTCTCTGAAAAAAGTGTAATAGATATCTTCCTGTTGAACTTTATGGTCTGGTGCTATAAAATTTTGAATGAATCTCCTTTGGAAATTTGATCAATACTCTGATTCGAATTATATGTTTCTGGTAAACCTGGCATTCAGGGTCAACCCGTCAGGTTGCGGGTTGGGTCAACCCGTGTCGGATCACAGATGGGTCGGCTGGAATTCTAGTTGTTTATTTCTTATCACTTACGGGATGACCTGGTTCTGAGCTGTTGCGGGTTTGTGTCGCCCCAAACCCACTAACTTCGTGTTTCGTGTCGTCGTAGCGACCCGGATAATGTTAGGATCGTGCCTAATGTTTTTAGTGGTGCCCTCTGATTAACTACACAAATGTCAAACTCTTGCAATAGCGTCCTGCTACATGTTTTACATTTACATAGAATTTTGCCCCGCTGTTCGTAATTCCTGCATTTGCCACTCTGTAGGTATACACCAAGATTCAGAGACTTGGTTTCAATGTTAAAAAACGAAAATGTGTGTATCGATTTCTAAAGGAGCTCATTTTAGTATTATAGCCCAGATGTGGATATTTTGGTGTTTGTTGGCCGAAACAAGTCTAATTCGGTGAGAGAAAAAAATGACAAAATGCTTGGAAAAGAAAAGGCACAAAAAATTTGCAGTTTCCATTTAAATGGGATTATTTTTTTTGGGGACCAAAAAATAAATAAATAAATAAAACATGGGTAAAAGAGACTTTTACCCTTACAATGTGCAAAACTATAAACAATTTACACCCTCTTATTGTGACGCAAGTCAAAAAGTACGGCCTTATATCATGCAAAATACTACTACTACTAAGGAGGTTAACAAAAGATATAATATATTTTTGCATGATATTCTCCAGAATTATTTTTAGTGGCGACCTCACATCTAGATCAATGACGTCATATTCAATCAGGGGTGTAAGTTACTTGAAGTTGGACACAATGAAGGGGTGAGAACGTTCTTTTTCAAAACTAAAAGGGGTGAAAGTATACATCAGTCAAACTAGAGGCGGTGAAAGTGTGTCCTACCCAGAAAAAAAACGTTTGCCGACAAAGGCCAATATATAAGTGGGAGGAATTCGAATAGTTTAGCGTCGTCACATAGTGGTAACCAGAATCTCGGATTTGGAAAACCCTTACAACCTCCTCCATGGAATCTCCCGAGGAAGAAAAGGTCGTCGTTCTCTCTCTCTCTGTTTAATCGTTGTTTTGTCCACCATTGTTGTTGCTGATATTACTGTCTCCGTTTCTTCTGAATTGTCCTACTTTGACTTTTCAATCCGTCATTAAGTCACTTTGACTCAATAATTTAGATAGCAAACCGATATAATTTTTTGTCAATTTTTTCATGGTGTTGTAGAGCGAAGTTTAGATCATGCAAAGATTATCAAATTTTTATATCGTTTTGCTAATCAATCACCGGATCAAAGTGACCAAGTGAATAGTGACAAAAAGTAAAGTAGGCTGAAAGAGTAGTATTACTTAATTTCTTGTTCAAAAGTAAGTTTTTTTTCCCATTCCTTGGCTGAATAATCACTGAATCGTGCTGCCATGTTCTGTAAGTTGTAATTGGGGGCTTTTTTTTTTCATCAAACTCATTATTTTGATTGATGCTACCTCCCTGTATTATTTCAGTTAATCGATTCAGCTTGGTTTTTATCAGTTTGGAAAAAATTCCAAACCTGAATTGGTCTTCTTGGGTTTTTTTGACTTTTTTCTAAACCCTAAACAGGACCGTTTAGCGTGGTTCAGTTTACGGTTAGTTTCCTCGTTTGAGATTGCATCCATTGTTACGTCGATTTAAAGTCATATTATTTCTCGCCCTCTTCCTCGTCGACCATTGTCGATCTAGACTATATCACTTCTCCCAACTTGTTCATCCAACGGCCTACTATACATATGATTAAACCACCTTAAGCAATTTTCTCTAATTCTGTCTCTTCTAGGTGCAACATCTCGATTCTTCCTAACTGTGTCATTAAATATCCTCTATTGGTCTATTTCCTTGTAACACCATCCACCTTAGTATTTTCATTTATGCTGCACTCATTTTTTTTCCGTCATATTTTTCTTAAACAACCAACACTTAATCGTATACATCAAAGTGGATCTTACAGCGGGTTCATAGAACTTTCCCTTCAACCTAGAGGGAATCATGTGGTCACACTACACTCCATATGCACTCATCCACTTTATCCACCCTGTTTTTGTCCCATAGGCCATAACTAACATCATCGGGACATCGCCCATAGATTCAAGATACATTTGTCTTGGTCACTAATTTTAAACCCTTTGAGTTCTTATTTACTCTAATATATTTTTATTACCTACATAAAAAATTGTTTCCCCTTATATATCCTCCTTATTCTCCTCCATATACTGAATATGAACCCTTTTTTCTCCAAGACTTGGTTCATCCTTGCGTTGTATAAATGTGTTTGATCCTTAATCTCATTCAGTTGTTTCTCCTTCCCTGCTATAGATCGACATATACTTGAAGATTATTAGAACTGTTGCATTTAAGGTGAACAAATCGAGCAAGATTAAGGATCTCAAATCATTGTTTAGCAAGAAGGAAGGTGTTGAGGAAAATCTCCAGGAGCTCTTTTGCGACGGCCGAAGTCTCAGCGACGAATGGGATCTGGTCTCTCATGGCATTAAGAGCTACTCCACTCTTAATCTCTATCTTCGAGGCGATTCAACTAAACTTCTTATTAATATACCTTCATCAGATGACGGAACCACAAAGCGCAGGAAAATAGAACTTGAACCAACTATGCATGATACTGTCAAAAACATCAAATATCTTATTCAGGCAAAAGAGAGAATCAAGATAGACTCTTTTGCCCTTTTCTACAACGCGAAGCAACTTGAAAATGAGATGACTTTGGCTTCTCTTAAAATACCTAACGAGTCTGTTTTCCGTCTGGTCTTCACCCCAAGTGATTCGCTGTCTGTTTCAGTAGAACTGCTGAGTGGGGAGGTGTTGAAACTTGAAGAAGTCAAGTACATGCACAGGATTCGCGATTTGAAGGAGATGATTTTGAGTAATGGTCCTTTACTGGCCAGAGGGAATGATCTGATTTATGAAGGAAAGCAACTTGAAGATGACAAGACGGTGGCGTTTTATGACATCAAACCAAACTCCACCTTGCAAGTTACGCCGCTTACTTTCCAGATACTTGTGACAGAAAATAGAACTAATGTCTTTTGGGTGAAGCAGACGGACACCGTTCTGGATGTGAAGAAGATGATTTCGATCAAACTAGGTTATCCGTCTGATGCTTTTTATCTTATCACTGAATGCCGATACTTGAAGGAGGACCGAAATCTGGCTTCTTATGGCATCGGGGAATTAAATATTCTGTGGCTTAGATTTAACTTTCATTGGCTGAAAGCGCAAGAGGGATATCGTAGTTGACAGCTCTTTTTGCAGGAAAGATGTTGCTAATCCTTTTTTAGCTATCTTAGTGGATAAAGCATAGTCTCTTCAGAAACATGTTCATGGTAATTTATTTTTGACAGGGCAATTAGTTTGTTTAATCACAACTTTCTTTTTAACCTCATGGTAAATATACTCTCTTTTTCCACAGTTTTTCCTATTTATTTTCGTGGATACATTTTTATATATATTTCCTGTAATACAAGAGTTCTGCTGAGAACCCGAGGGCTATAATCATTGCTGGTGTTCTCGCAGGTATTATTTTGTAACAATAAAATACAACAAAAAATATTGAATTTTGAAACCATATACTGATTAGTGGAGTCTTGTGAACACAGAAAAAAATGAAGGAATGGAAGGGTAAAGTCGTCTGGAAAAAAATATATGGAAAAGGCCTTACAAGTTTACAAGAACTACGGGGGTACTTCTTCATGTCATGAGGCACTAGGCCGCGGTTCTAGGGTACCTAGAGCTAATGCCTATATGTCGGGTGGGACGGGGCGGGGCGGGCATTAGCGGGCCGGGGGGGGGGGGGGGGGGTAGATGGGGCTGGGTCAAGCGTGGGAGATTTGAACCCCTCCGGTCCCTTTAAAAGTAGAAATTAATAGAAAATAATAAAAAATACCATTTTGAGCGGGCTGAACCGGCCCCGAGGGGGCCAATCTGTAAATGGTCTGGGCTGGGGGCGGGTAGGGGGTTAGGTGGGGCGGGTCGAGCTGGGAGTTGGGGGCCGGTCAAGGGTCGGGCTGGGGGTTGGGGGTGGGCTGGTCCAGAACCAGGCATGGATCGGCCCGGGCTGCCACCTTGAGTTATACGGACTATTCATGTATCTTTTGGTGTGATTTTCTACAAATTATAACGTTGTGAAATAGAGTCACTTGAAGTGCCCGCATGGGTAGTTTGGAGTGCAGTGAAGTGCGTAGCTCGTGCCAATAATGCACCTTTCTGACGAGTCACTCTGAGCCCTGGTAAAAATGTGAATAGTGATTCTAGGCAACAAGACCACTGGTGCCTAGGCAACAAGAACACTGGTGAACGTGCTCTAGTTATATTGCAAGTATAGGAAAGTTATGTTACTTACATTTTACCTTGTCAACCAAAGATGACCATGGGTGCATATGTAATCCTACCGATTATTGCCCCTGCTATGCACTACAAGAAGTTCGTAGTTGATGTAAACGTTTGGGGAGTGTCATGAGTTGGCTTTATCATAATTTCCATGAAATTTGTGTCGTAACATAATTTCTTGAAAGTCTACCAGTGAAATGATAAGTACAACACCAGTAAAAGATTACCGGATTATAGCATCATTTCGCTAATTAAATCTCTTAGTCTAAGTGATTAAATAAATAGTTGCAAAAGTAAACCCAAGAAGAAATAAAGAAGACTAGGAAGTATTTTTTTGTTTTTGGGAGGCATAAAAAAAAATGCCAAACAAGTCCAATATACTACAAGTTGGATGAATTCAAATAGCTTGGGGCACATCCTTTAAGGGTCACATAGTAAGACTATGGAGAGAATTGGTTTGTTTGGATGAGGGAAGTAGGGAGGAAAGCAAAAGACAACAATTCGATATACGCAGTCAAACCTCTCCGAACAAAGAAAAAAACGGATTTCCGCCAAAAAATCCAGAATTCCGGTTTGAGATCCGGATTTTTGGATTTTCAGCCGGAATTTAGGATTTTGGGGCGGAAATCCAATTTCCTTTTTTTTTAATTTTCGAACTTCTTAAGATAGTTTATGGGTATCTTTAGCCAGTTGTGTGTTGGTTCAGTGGTTAAGTAGTTTAATACAATAATTCATTGCATCCAAACACTACAGATAAAATGAGCTTTTAAGCTCAACCTCACATTTATTTCAGCTCATCCAAACAGTCCCAAACAGTTTCAATATATGGAAACCAGAATAGCCCGACCCTCTCAATCTAGGGTTTCTCGTTATCTTTCTGCTTTATTTCATGTTTACAAATGCGAGTTTTTTTTCCTATTTCCATGGCTGAATATAGGGCAATGTGTCTCACAAATTTATATCGCAGGGGGTTGGTTTCCTTCCCGTCTTTCCCCTCGCTTTTTGTCCGCTTTTCCTTATTTCAGGCTCGTCATCGTTTCTCCAGAGCAATTGTGCACGCACCCTTAAAAACTTCCGATCATATTCCTGCATAGACAACACGAACAAACTCACGATCACATCTGAGAAACAGTAAATAGATGCAAAATACCTCAAAATCCACAATCGAATTCATATGGATCAAACAGATGGAAACTCACTCCTTTCAGTCTAAACTAACTCAAAGATAACTCAAATCTGGAAGTTATCAAATACCCACACACTCGCATTTGTTCGTCCTAAGCATACTCTAAAGAGTTATGCTGTTAGTAGTGGAAGGACGGTCAAAGGTTAGTGTGGGGATAGTTGATAAGTACCAGAAATTTGTAACAAACCATTTCATACTGCAGTGGCGACTATGCTAGGACTTGAGCACACTCAAAGAGCTTTGTTTTGAATTGCTTGCTTCCAATTGCACGCCTGTTTCTTTAAAGAGAGTAGAAAGAAGACCAGTTCGAAGTTCGAGACTGTTTCTACTACGTGGCATTTACTGGTTGGTTGAATCCTACGTGTAAAGATGTTTGTGTTCGGCACGAGCAAGCCCGCGACCGCTAACAGTTTACCACGCTCTTTCTCACTCCAGACATGAGTGCTTGTTCAATCAGCACTGTTGGATCATTCGGTGCCCTCATAGACGGCCCAGATTAAGCCATGAAAGCACCACGTCGTTAGCCACCTAAGACATTTACTCACCATTCTCTTATCTTATTCAGAAGAGTAATGCTATATGTCCCAAATTATGTGTCCCAAATGCATCCCAAACAGTTCATGTCAATAACATGGTCCCACCACTATCAAAGTTCATATTATTGAATTGAACTGTTTGGGATGCATTTGGGACACATAATTTGGGACATATAGCATTACTCATAAAAAGAAAAAGGAGAGAGAATAAATAAAAATAAGCTATCCACCACCGACAATGACCAGGTCAAGTGGCCTGCCGAGCACATGGCTTCTACTTTTAAGTGCATGTTTGGTTCAAGATTAAAATCTCATTTGAGATTAAAATTTATTAAAAATTTAATCTCGTTTGTTTCGTAGATTTTTTTTAATCAAATTTTAATTTGACTAATAATTTATAGATTATTTAATCTTTAATTTTGAATTTTTTTTATGTATAACATATGAATATCATACTCTATCATCTCGTTTATGCATGAATTGTTAATTTGTGCAAACGCATAACATCTTAGATGTATGATAAGTTCAAATAAATACATTTATTGTAAAAATTTGATAGTAAAAGCTTAGGTGTTGTCAAACGCATTATATTTTAATCTCATATTCTCAGCGCATGCCAAACAGTTGTCAGAATATAATTTCAGTCAACTTATTCACTTCAGATTATTTTTATCAGATTATTGAGATTTTAAGTTGAAACCAAACAGGCTCTTAAAACTTCCACGAGCCTACTAGGGATATGCGGTATTTGTGCCGGACTAAAAGTATCTCGTTTGATTTTTAAATAATAAAATATAAAGTGAATATTTATGGTATGAAATAAAATATGATTTCTTTTTTAATCATAATTAAGATGCCAAACTAATGTTAAAAATGAGAGTCTACGCTAATTCCGCATGATTTAAATAAATTAATTACAAAAAAGGCACAAATAATTTAATTATTCTACATATATATATACATATATACTATTATAATTTGTTCGCAAACATTAACGAACGAGCCTCTAAGAAAAAAAACAAATAATAAAAGAAAAAACATTGCCAAACTAGCCCACTATATAGGATAAAAGACACTTTCTTCCCTTAGTTTCATTGAAGGATACTTTCACCCTCTCAAATTTTGAAAATGACACTTTCACCATTCAATGTGCCGAACTTAAAAAGATTACACCCCATTAATCTGGGATTGGTAATTCTCAATAAAAGTAATTTTGTCACAATTTTGCCCTCATGTTATGAAAATTATAGCCATCACTTAATGACATATTATACTTTTGCATTATATGGAGGTTGAATTAGTCTCTAAAATTATTTTCAGTTACAGACCACACTCCCAGACTAAGAGCGTGACAGTCAGAGAGTGTAAAATACTTTAAAGTTGGACTCACTGAAAAAATAAAAGTGTCCTTTTCAAAACTGGTCTTTTACCACAATATATAAATTGGATGAATTCGAATCGGTTGGGTTCCACGTCGTTTTAGAGTCACATAGTGAGACTATATATGAAACAAGAACAGCCTCCGACCCTCTCAATTCCCTAGCCCCCAATGGAATCTCCCGAAGAAGAAAAGGTCGTTGTCTTCCTTATCCCTCTCTCTTTGTTTTTAATCGCTGTTTCGTCTCTAACATTGTATATGCTCCTGTTACTACTGCTTTATTTCATGTTTTCAAATGCAAAATTGGGGGTTTTTTTTTTTCATCAAAGTCATTATCTTGATTGATGCTACCTCCGTGATCAATTCAGTTTCAAATGATTTGGCTACTAATTTGAACCTCTCTGCAGTCTTAAAATGTTTACTTTTTAACGAGGTCTGCCCAAATATTAAACGATGATACTCGGAAAGATTGTTATTTTAGATAGATCTTTATGGTTCGCTCCATCTACTTTTACCTGCTCAATTTAGTAGAGAAAAGGATGCATTTTGGCATCTACTTGTAGCTGGACTTAGGGATGACAACGGATCGGATTTGGATCGGATCTGTCAATAATCCGATCCGATCCGAAAATGATACCTCCTGATCCGAATCCGAATCCGTTCGGATCCGGATCGATCATATAACGGATCACCCAAAAGTCGAATCCGATACATAAGGAAAACGGATCACGGATCACAAGAACGGATCACGAATCGGATCGGGTCGAATTACATATTATTATATAATTATATATAATATATGATTATATTATATAATTATAATTGTATTACATAATTATACATATATTATATGTATTTCGAAACGGATCGGATTATCAGATATTTTGTCCATATATTGGATCGGGTCGGATCATCGAATGTTTACAGATATGATCCGAATCCGATCTGAAATCCGAACGGATCGCATATTTGTGATCCAAATCCGATCCAAAGGCAAATGGATCGGATTCGGACCGCTCCATTAGGGTCGGATCACCCCGGATCTCGGATCGGAGCGGACCGCATTGCCATCCCTAGCTGGACTGCAAAATTGTGCACGATATGGGGGAATATATTGTAAACCGTAATTCCAAACCAGAGTTTGTGATATAAAAAGTTTTTTTTTTCAATTATATCTAACATCTGTGATAAAAATGTACATGTTTTCTTGTGCTTATTGTGCATAGAAGCCAATACACCCTATCTGGTTTACCTTGACTCTTCATTCTTGCCACCGCACCCGTGTTGACTTTGCACTTTGCGGAGAAGGGTATGCAATCTGATTCGGTCTTCCAACCCATTGGGCACACCGAGGTCATTACCATGGTTAGATGAGGTTAGAGGAGAATTTGAAGCTTCGGTTTCCCCTTTCGTCTTGCCTATTTCTCACTCATTTCATAGTTTTCACCTTGCTTGAACCTGACAGTCGTCATCTAACTCACTGAACCCTGTACTACTACTTACTGGTAAAGGCCAAAAAAATAACATATTTTCTGATAGAAATAAGGACCCTTCATTTCAAAATAGTTCTCAATATGAGAAGATTATAAGAAAAGTCCTTAGACTCCTTGTACTACTGAAAATAACTATAGAATGCTTGAACTACACAAAGATGTCAACAGTAAGTGAGAAGTAGATCATATCCCTGCACCCTGGTCCATAATTTTGACACTTTTAGTCGAGAATCTGGATCCTAATTTCGACAGTATGCAAATCTGATTCTCGTATGTTTGTATAACATGACACAACACCCGAGTTCGGTTAACTTAGCACCCTACTTATTCACCTCGATATACCTGAATGGGAACTCCCTTTTCTCCAAGACTTTCTTCATTAGCTTCCCTGGCACTCTATCATAGGCATTTTCTAGGCCATAAAGTACTGACTGTGAATGGGATCAATGCATGCTCTTGTATATTGGGTCATTACCACATTGATATGATTATTTTGGAAGATTTATTTGTAGGAGTAGTTGCGTTATCGAATTAGTGTTGTCACAACAATTCTCTCTGGTGAAAAAGAAAATACATGGAATATGAATGGATTTAGTGAAGATCCCATCAGGACACATGATTCGTCCTTTTGGTTTAATAATATTGTTTGTTTACGTTGTAGAAATGTGTTTGATCCTTAATCTCATTCGGTTGCTTTTCCCTTCCCTATTGTTATAGATGGATGTGTACCTGAAGGTTAATAGAACAGTTGCATTTAAGGTAAACAGATCGAGCAAGATTAAAGATCTCAAGTCATTGTTTCGTAAGAAGGAAGGTGTTGAGGAAAATCTCCAGGAGCTCTTTTACAATGGGCAGCGTCTCACAGATGAAGAGAAGCTAGCTGACCGTGGCATTCGGAGCTACTCCACTCTTAATCTCTATCTCCGAGGTGATTCAACTAAACTTTTTGTTAAAATACCTCCAGATGAAGAAACTGCACATCACCGGACTATAGAACTTGAACCAACTACACGAGATTCTGTCAAAAACATCAAATATCTTATTCAGGCAAAATATGGCATCAAGCCAGACACGTTTTCACTTTCTACAATGCGAAGCAGCTTGAAGACAAGATGACTTTGGCTTCTCTGAAAATACCTAACGAGTCTGTTCTCCGTCTGGTGTTCACCCCAAGTGATTCGCTGTCTGTTTCTGTAGAATTGCTGAGTGGGAAGGTGTTGAAACTTGAAGAAGTCAAGTACATGCACAGGATTCGTGATCTGAAGGAGATAATTTTGAGTAGGGGTCCTTTACTGGCCAGCGGGCAAGATCTGAGTTATGCAGGAAAGCGACTTGATGATGATTTCAAGACTGTGGCTTTCTATGATATCAAACCAAACTCCACCTTGAAGGTTGTGCCATGTAGTACTAGTAGTAGTTCCTTTCAGATATTTGTGAGAAACTGGGATGGAAAGACTCTAACCTTTACTGTGAACGCGAAAGACACCATTCTCAATGTCAAAACGCTGATTGGAAGCAAAGTGGGTTTGCCTAATGATCGTTATTCGCTTCTGTTTGCTGGGAAGGTGCTCCGGGAGGACCAAATTTTGGCCAATTACAACATCCAGAAGCATTCTACTCTGCACATAAGTCATCGAAGTGGTACCTGTGGCTGCTGAAAGCCCCAGGAGTGAGGTTATGGGCTCTTTTTGCTGGAACTCTTTATTTCTTTAGCTATCTTAGTAGTGAATACGGAAACGATATTTTCTAAAGAAAATGTCCGTGGTAATATCTATGTTTGACAGGGAATTTTCCATTGAACTTTATGGTCTGACCCTTCTTCGGCTGCTATAAAAAATTTGAATGGTTCTGATATGATATATTCATCAATCTGTATACTCTGATTTGAATTATGTTTCAGTTCCAGTAATGCTCGTTTTACGTGTGCTGGTAGTTGCTTGATGTTACTGGTGAATACAACATTGGCTGCGTGCGAGAAGAAGTTGCAGGAAATCATTGGGCTTTGCTTGAGTTCTTATGTCAATTTGAGAGAAATAGATGCATTTCTTGTTGTCTATGAATCATTGTCCTTGAGAGCTCCCGAAATCGTCTTCTGCTCCTATGTTCCTTCAGAATTTAGAAGATTTCCATCAAAGACGATGAATTACTCCTTTGACAAAAGTAGTGGCGGATCCAGGATTTTAGACTAGTGGGGACACAAGACGGCCCAGTTTTTCGAGGGGCCAAGGCAATAACATCTGGGGTCCTCTTTGTAAAAGGAAAAATATGTATAACAACGTGCAATGGGTAAAATATTTGAAAATTGGAGACCAATTTTGTAATTCTCAAAAAAAAACATGTGAAACATGATATGTGCAATTGAAACTACTTAATAAACATAATTACTCTTTGAAATTGGGTCCCTCTCATTATTGTGGTCACAGACAAACCATTAGTTGGCCTAATGATAAAGACGTCTTGCACACAAAAGCAACATATAAGAGTTACGGATGAGGTTTACGGAAAGAACTACTTCAGTGGGACACAAGTTATAAATACATTAGGGTAATAGAGGCACAACTAAATTAATGTTAATAATTTGGGAGTTATATGTGTAATTTTGAAATGTACGCGTAGTATAGCGTGTTTTTGTTGGTCAAAAAAGTTACTAGAAGCCGGGTAAGAATGAGAGAATAGTTTACTCCAAGATGCTCAGAAAACGGGTAAGAGTCTTCTCGTTCACTAATACCCCATTCTTCAAAAACATGGATTATAGCTTCTCCCATATTTACACCGTTGTGAAGATATGAAACCTCTCGAAATTCAATTACACGTTTTTGTAAAGTTCAATTTTGGTCAATGTAGTGTGCGGTGACACAAATATATCCTTTATCATTTCTACCGGACCACATATCGGAAGTGCAGGCAATTGTAAAATTAGAATTTAAAAAATTTTGCATAATTTCCGCTTTCCTCTCACTATATAGATAAATTATATCTTTCCTAGTAGTATGTCTACTAATATGCCTATAACTAGGACAAAACGCGGTTTGTATTAATGTGTCAAACTCTATGCCGTCGGTCATATTGATAGGTTTTTCGGTGGCGGTGATATAATGAGATAATGCTTTTCTTGCCCTGGGTTCATCGTAGACAAAAGTAACTACGTTACCGTGTTCGTCGTATCCTAGTTGGGTTTGGACCATCGGGTCACCTGCGGCGGGTGTATCTTTCAAAAGTCCGTGTGCATTTTGTAAATGTTTTCTCAAGGATCCTAATCCACCGGTGTAATTATATACAAATGATTTTTTACAATGATTGCAAACGGCCCTAAATTTTGGTCTACCTTTGTCGTCTAAACCATCGGGTATTTTTTCCATATGATCCCAAACGAGGCTTTTTTTATTTTTATTTTCCTTACGAGTTCTTTTTTTAGCACCTAAATTTGGATCATTTTCCTCTAAACCACCAAAATATTTAGCGGCACCTTCGCCAAATAATTCATCAATTTCGTCATCAATAGTCATGTCTACGTTAACGTTTTGGTGATGAGAAGAGGAAGCCATTTTTTTTTACAAAAATTGGATGAAAAAATAAAGTTTAACAAATAATGCACAAATAAGAGCACAATCAAATAGTAAACAACAAAAAATAAAACTTACAAACTCCAAAAATAATTCTTGGAGGAGAAATGTCGAAGATTGAAGATGCGTTGCTTGTCGAGGAGGAATGTGAGAAATTGAGGAATTCGCCGTCGAAAACCAAGGAACTTTGAGGAATTGAGGAATTGGAGAGTGTTTGATGAATTTGAATGAAGAAGTGTGAGAAATATGGAGAATGTTTGATAAGGAAGTGTGAAAAAAATGGTGGATGTTGTTGGGTATTTATAGGAGTTGATGGGAGGGAATGGGGGGTGATAGTAATAAAAGAAAAGTAAAAAAAAACACAAAAAACCGGGTGAACCGTTGGCCAAACGGTCACTGACCGTGATGGTGACAACACCTAACGTTCACATTTTTTAAAAATTCGCCCGTTGGATCGGTTCTCGGTTCGATTCCGGGCCGGTTCCGGTTCGAATCAGTTCCTGTTCCGGCCCCGGTTTCGGTTCCGAGAAAATGAGAAACCGAACGGTAACCGAGAATTACCGGGTCCGGGTCTGGTTTCGGACCCCCGATTCTCAGTTCGGCCCCCGGTTCTATTTAGTCGGGTTCGGTTTTAACCAAAACCGCCGGTTAAACCGAACCGAATCGCAACTCTAGGTAAGACACATTAGACGTTCAAACAGTGGATAAATGTTGTGTACTTCTCCAAATATTGCCTGTGCGTAAATGCACTATCCAAAAAGCTTGTGGATTATGTAAAATTTGGGCTATACCGTAATATTCATAAAGCTCGTGTCATAATATAATTTCCTTACAGTCAATTGGTGAAATCACAATTTACATAATGTTTGAGAGCTGTACATTAGTGTGGGTCCACAAATGGTCTTGTTTGGCAAGCTAGAATTTCTTTTTGTTTTGTCTTTGGGGATTTTTGTTTTTCGAGACCAAAAGGCAAAAAGGAAACAACAAGCGTTGTCAAACAAGGCCGATATATAAGTAGGAAGAATTCGAAACGTTTAGGTGTGGTCGCCTAGTGGAAACCAGAACCAGCCTCCGAATACCCTAACAACCTCCATGGAATCTCCCGAAGAAGAAAAGGTCGTCTCTCTCTCTCTCTTCCTCTCTCTGTGTGTGTTTTTAATCGCTGTATCGTCTAACATGGTTGGCACTCCTGTTACTAGTGCTTTATTTCATGTTCTGTAAATTTTAGTAATCGGGTAAATCAAAATTGGGGGTTTTCATCAAAGTCAATATTTTGATGCTAATCAGCTACAAATTTTGAACGCCATACCCTCAAATGATCGTTTAGGTTGTAGCTGCACACTGCAAATATGTGCACAATAGAGGGAAGAAGATACTGTAAACTGTAATTCCGAACCAGAATGTGACATCAAAAGAATTTTAATTTTTTGTCAGTGTTTTCTATTATCATTCTTGTTTACATGCCATGTTTTCTTCTGCTCATTGTGCATATAGAAGCCAATTTTCCTAGGCAATGTCAAGTGTGCATGCCTGAAAAAACCATTACACCCTACCTGGTTTACCTGGACTCTTCATTATTGCCACGGCATCCATGTCGACTCTGCACTTTGCGGAGAAGGGTATGCTGTCAGGATCGCGATCCGGATCGTACGATCTGAGGGCGAGTGATGTGCAGGATCGGCTAGAAAATTGTTTTCTGATAGGATCAAGTGGGATCGCGCGTAGGATCGGTTACAATCCTACGATCCCACCTTTTTTATTTTTATTTTTATTTTTATTTTTTACTTCTTTTGGCTTCATCGTGCCGATAGAATGTTTATTGAAGTCTAATTGCGTCCGCATGATTTTGGAAGTTCAAAGATTCACCGTCGTATGCAAGTGGAGAGATTGTGGTGAAAATTAGCAAGGAGATTGATGTCCTAAATGACCCAAATGATTCCACCATCACACTGCTTGATTGACATGGGATATGCTCTTAGAGACCTAGTCTCTTAGTCATATTTCTAGCATATTGGTGTTAGCTATTAAGTGGACCTTGCATTTGCATCTTTTATTATTTTTTGAACTTTCTAGATTGTCATGGATGTGTCGCGAACTCGTAATGCTATGCTTTGTGCAATCGTGACTGACTATTTTAAAACTTTTTTATGTTATTATGATTTTAGAATGATGTTTATGCTAATGATATGTCTCTATGGTATATTAGGTCTTGAGCTTGTGTATTAATATTGTTATGACATTAAGAACCTGATAGAACGTCATTTAAGTAGTCAAAGTATCAATACAAAACTAAAAATAGGATGGTATGATCCGATCCGATCCTCGATCATGTGGGGCACTCCACGATCCTACATAGGATCACGATCCTAGGTCATTAACCATGGTCAGATGAGAATTTGAAGCTTCGGTTTCCCCTTTCCTCTTGCCTATTTGTCACTCATTTCATAGTTTTCAATTTGCTTGACCTTGATGTTGGACTAGTCGTCATCTAAATGCACTGTCCCCTATACTACTTACTGGTAAAGGAAAAAAGAACACTTCACTGATAGAAATAAGGACCATTTATTTCAAAATAGTTCTTGATATGACAAGAAAAGTCCGTACTCCTTAGACTCCCTTCTTGTACTGAAAATAATGATCCAATGCATGATTTTCACAAAGATGTGAACATAAACAACTGAGTAGTATATCATACCTCCCGCTCCCTCGTCCAGAACTTTTGACACTTCTACTCGAATACCGGGATACCAAATATCAGCAGTACGCAACACCCGCCCGAGCTCAGTTAACTTAGCACCCTACTTCCGGGATTCATTCCCAAATAAATCAAACCATAGCTCTTCTTACTGCTTTTTACACTGTGGACGTTGTATGTGCTATAACAAAGCTAAGGTTCTCCAAAGGAACTTCATTGACTGAAATTGTCCACAAACAATAGTGGGGGAACTAAATTCATAAGTAAGCTCTTCTAACTTCATTGACTGGAAATTAACATTTAACTCCACGCTATCGAAAGTGCTGACATCACACTCAAAATTTTCATATTGCATGTATTGAAGTTCAACTGCAAGGTAGTTAAATGTCCAAAGTTCCAATTCATCCCACTCCTTGTTTGTTGTTTCATCAATCTATAGCTATATCTTCCCTAAAATAACATGCCCCACGGAATATCATCTTACTCCTTGTAACCTCATCCATTGCCAACGTGAACATATTAGGACATAACGCCTGCCCTCGGTATATATCCATAGTTATGGATAATCATCTTGTTTCTCCTCCCATTGTCTCTACACTCGTAACTGATTCCTGGTACATATCCTTAATCATCTCCATCTATTGAATAGGTAGTAAAGGTAGTCCTTTTCTACAAGACTTTCCTCATTAGTTTCCTAGACACTCTGTCATACGCATTTTCTAAGCCATGAATTATTGATTGTGAATGGGGTGGATGGATGCATGCTCTCTTATATTGGTCATTACCACATTTATATGATTATCTGGAAGATTGCATGCCCATCAGTAGTTGTGTTACGGAATTAGTGAAGAGTTGAACATGCAATGGAACTATTGTTGTCACAAAAATCCTCTCTGGTGAAAACCAAATTCTATACTATGTAGGATTCGAGGGAATGAAAGCAATCCTATAATTGGTAAAACAAAGCATTACGTTGGATGTCAGTCTTACTTTGCACTCTCTAATCAGGAATGTCATAACACATGATTCGTCCTTGGTTTATGTTGTAGAATTGTGTTTGATCCTTAATCTCATTCAGTTGCTTCTCCTTCCTGTTATAACAGATGGATGTATACTTGAAGATTAATAGAACAGTTGCATTTAAGGTGAACAGATCGAGCAAGATTAAAGATCTCAAGTCATTGTTCTGTAAGAAGGAAGGTGTTCAGGAGAATCTCCAGGAGCTCTTTTACAATGGACAACGTCTCACAGATGAAGAGAAGCTAGCTGACCATGGCATTCATAGCTATTCATCTCTTAATCTCTATGTCTGAGGTGATTCAACTAAACTTTATGCTATAATGCCACCAGATGACGTAACTGGACATCACCGAACCATAGTACTTGAACCAACTATACATGATACCGTCAAAAACATCAAATATCTTATTCGGGCAAAAGAGGGTATCGAGACGGACACCTATGCACTTTTCTACAAAGCGAAGCAACTTGAAGAAAACATGACTTTGGCTTCTCTTAAGATACCTAACGAGTCTGTTCTCCGTCTGGTCTTCTGCCCAAGAGACTCACTGTCTGTTTCGATAAAATTGCTGAGTGGAGAGGTTTTGAAACTTGAAGTCAAGTACATGCACAGAATTCTGGATTTGAAGGAGATAATTTTGAGTATGGGTCCTTTACTGGTGGGAGGCCAGGATCTTAATTATGCAGGAAAGCAACTTGAAGATCTCAAGACTGTGGCTTTCTATGATATCAAACCTAACTCCACCTTGCAGGTTGTGCATCGGACCTTTCAGATATTTGTGAGAAATGTAAGAAGTCAAGTCTTTTATGTGAAGCCAACGGACACCGCTCTTGATCTGAAGAAGCAGATTTTTAACCAACTGAGCCATCCGCGTTATTCTTACTGGCTTCAGTTTGGTGATAGACATCTGGAAGACAACCAAACTCTAGCTACTTATGGCCTCCGCGAAGGGAGTACCGTTCGCCTAAATTTTCGGATAAGCTATGGACTATCCTAAGGTTTAGATTTCAAACTTCGACAACTCTTTTTGCAAGGAACTCAGTAATCTTTTAGCTATCTTAGTAGATATGGGAATGATGAATAAAGGCTCTCTTCCGAAACATGTATGTTCATGGTGAACTTTTTTGTTTGAAAGGGAATTAGTTTGATCTCAAGTTCCTTGTTTAGCCTTCTTATGGTAAATGTACTTGTTTTTCAAAGTTTTTCGTATCTGAGTAGATATCTGAGTAGATATATGTTTACCATACATATATTTTCTGTAATGCAAGAGTTCTGCCGAGAAATTGAGGGCAATAACAAAAGTATTGAAATCTAATTCAATAACAAAAGTATTGAAATTTAATTCTAAAACCCTTGACCGATAAGTGGAGTGTTGTGAATATTCAAGAAGAAAGAAAGAGGCAGGAATTGAAGGGTAAAACCGTCTGAAGATGAAAGATGTGCAAAAAAAAGGCCATACAAGTTTACAAAGAAACAGCTGGGGGAGCACCCCCAGGAAGCTTCTTCTGCTATCAGGTGTCGGCTTCCTGAAGCTTGTAAACCATCCAAGCCAACACCGGCCTGCAAAAAAGGGGAACAAGAACAGTTTTACGCTTTGCTTGACGCAGAAAATATTTTGTGAGAAAAATTTATCGAAAAGAAAAGATGAGTAACTTTACCAAGACTTTGTGGATCTCTTGAAGAATAGGCGAGAACGTCGAGCAGAATTTCTCATATCAGCATAGATGTCCCCAGAACCACAAATCACCTCCATGAACTTATTCCCTGTCTGGGGCAAGCATGATAGCAACCTACCAAATATTCCAACAACAAAAAACATCAGTCAAAACCCATGTTGGTTAGGTACTAAGTTGATTTGAAACGAGTAAAAGAAAACATAACCCTCATACAATCAGAAACCAAGCTTCAACAAATGCGACTGAATGCTGAGACTGAGGGGGATCAAGAGAAAAAATATTACTGCAAAACTTGAGCTAGCAAGCCAGCCGTGCCATTTCTTCAGAGTCTTGCTGTACGAGTCCGTACACGCTTGTGCCAGTGTCCAGTCTTGGTGGTCATGTAGGTTGCGAAATAGCTCTCCAGTAAATCCATAGCTCTGCAACAAATTTTAGTGATATTTTCCACAAATATGGTACTTTTTTTGTACACTCCTTATTTGAATTTATGTTTCAGGTCCTGTAATGCTCGTTTTATGTGTGCTGGTGGTTGCTTCAAACTTGTTACTGGTGAATACAACATTGGCTGCGAGCGGATAGATGGTTTTCATATCTTTGTGATATACGAAGTTGCAAGAAACCATTGGGCTGCGCTTAAGTTCTTTATTTCACTAATAAGACATCCATGTTAAGAATTAGATGTGTTGAAATGGAAACCCTAACTCACATGGCCATCAAACATGAAGAAACAGAAGAACCAAGAAGAGGAAGAAGAAGAGGGAAAACCAGAGAAACGTTGCAGAAGAAATTGAAATACAGTTTTTCATTAATTGCAGAAGTAGAGAGGCAAACGGCCTTATATATTCGGCCAATTAGGTGCCGATTTGCCACACAAGCAAAAACGACACCGTTACAATAAAACCCATCTACTAACAGCTAGTAACATCTAATAGAAACCAACGGCTAAGATTAGAAAGAGGAAAGCCATCGTACGGTAGCTGCTTGTGGAAGATTTCATGTCATCAGTTTGGTATCACTTGCAATTCAGTCCAAGCCAGAAATCTTCCAAGCTGCAGATCTCATAATCTCAAGGCTCCTCTTGTTAATACGCCCCCTCAAGTTGAAGGAGGCTCACAGAGAACCTTCAACTTGCGCAAAAGATGAAGAAAAACTGGGTAGGCAAGGGGTTTAGTAAGAATGTCAGCAATTTGGTCTTCACTAGCCAAATGCTGCAAAGTAAGTGCTCCTTCCTGCACCATATCTCTCACAGTATGACAGTCAAGTTCCACATGCTTAGTCTTCTCATGGCAAATAGGATTGTGTGCTATTTGAATAGCAGAGGAACTATCTGAATAGAAAAGAGGAGTGCCAGAAACAACAAAATGCAACTCATGTAAGAGAGATTGAAGCCATTTCACTTCACAAACTAGATGTGCCAAACTTCTGTACTCAGCTTCAGGTGAGCTCCTGGCAACCATTCTCTGTTTCTTGCATTTCCAGGAGATCAGAGAATTACCTAAAAACACCATATAACTAGAAGTAGACCTTCTGGTATCTAGGCAGCCACCCCAATCAGCATCAGCAAAACCAGTGATGCAAGAATTAGTTTCTGCAACAAAAAACAAACCATATCCCACAGTGGCCTTCAAATATCTCAGAATGTGATGAGCAGCTTGCAAGTGATCTGTGGTGGGTTGTGAAACAAATTGGCTAAGCTTATGAACTGCAAAAGTAATATCAGGTCTAGAATTACACAGATATAGCAGCTTTCCAATTAGCCTTCTGTAACCACTTGCAGCATCTAGATCAAGAGGATTGCCTACCATTTGGCTAAGCTTACAGCTAGGAACCATTGGAATATTAGCTGGCTTACAATCACTATAACCAGTGACAGCCAAAATCTCTAGAAGAAACTTCTGCTGACAAAGAAAATACCCAGTAGGAAGATGATGAACTTAAAAACCAATGAAATAAGATAGCACCCAAATCCTTGAGTTTAAACTCTTCATGCAAAGACAACTTAAACATCTCCAATTCTGCCATATCAGTTTCAGCAAGAAGAATGTCATCTACACACACTAGAAGCACAAGAATACTTCTAGGAGTTTTCTTCACAAACAAAGTGTAATCAGATTTGCATTGCTGAAATCCCATAAGTAAGAGCTGAGTAGTGAACTTCATGAACCATTGTCTAGATGCCTGTTTAAGGCCATATAATGATTTCTGCAGCTTGCAAACTAAAGTTCCAGACCCAGACTGAGAAGAGGAGACAGGGAGAGAGTAACCATCTGTAATTTTCATATAAACCTCTTCATTGAGATCACCATGCAAGAAAGCATTGTTGATGTCTAATTGTAAAACAGACCACCTTTGCTGAGCAGCTATGGCAAGCAAGACTCTAAAAGTTACCAGTTTAGCAACTGGGGAAAAAGTTTCAAAATAGTCCAACCCCTTAGTCTGTGTGTAACCCTTGGCTACAAGCCTAGCCTTGTATCTCTCTAGAGTGCCATCTGCCTTGTATTTGATTTTGTAGACCCATTTGCACCCAACTGCTGAATGTCCTGGAGGCAAAGAAGTAATAGTCCAGGTGTTATTAGCTTCTAGAGCTTGTAATTCTGATTGCATAGCTTCCATCCAATGAGGAGACTTTGAAGCTTGTAGAAAAGTGGTAGGTTCAATGTGTAAATAAACCTCTGAGACCTTAACATCATTGGTTATGGCATTGGCTCTTGTTCTAGGAGGCTGTAAGACAAAATCATGAAAATGTGAAGGCAATCTAGTGGTTCTACCACTTTGCCTTACAGAAACTGGATGTGTGAGGACTTCTTTATAAGATCTCTGAGGCTCAGGGAGAAGTGGTGATGTATGGGAAGCAGGATTAGAAGTGATTTCAGAAGTAGATTGAGGAACATCTGCTACTGGTGTAGGCAAAGACCAGGTATCAAACATGGTGATCTCTTTAGTAGTGTCAGAAGAAAAAGGAAAAATATCTTCATGAAATGTGACATTTCTGGAAACAACAAAAGTTTGAGAAGATAAGTCATAGACTTTGTAACCTTTTACTCCAAAAACATAACCAACAAACACACCTTTGACTGCCCTGGGATCAAACTTGGTTCTTCCTTGAACCAAAGTGGAAGCATAACACAAACAACCAAAAACTTTGAAGCTACTATAATCAGGAACTGCATGATGTAAGAGCTCAAATGGAGATTTTTCTTGAGTTTTAGGTGAAGGCAGTCTATTAATAAGAAATGCAGCTGTCAAAACACAATCTCCCCAGAACCTGATTGGAATGTTTGACTGAAACCTGAGAGCTCTAGCAACATTCAATAGATGCTGATGTTTTCTTTCCACCACTGAGTTCTGTTCTGGAGTTTCAACACAGCTTAGTTCATGAATAATTCCATTTTGTAAGAAGAAAGCTCCCAAAGAAAGTTCAGGGGCATTGTCTGATCTGATCTTCTGAATCTTAGCACCATATTGAGTAACCACCATGTTATAGAAACCAGGGATGAGATGTTCTACTTCAGACTTATTTTTCATCAAATAAACCCAAGTGACTCTGGTGGCATCATCCACGAGAGTGAGGAAAAACCTATGTCCAGAATAGGTAGGTGTCTTGTATGGACCCCAGGTGTCACAATGAATTAAACTAAAAGGAGTAGTAGATATATGTCCATGACAAATAAAAGGTTTCTTCTTCTGTTTAGCTAGAGGACAAACCTCACAATGAAACTGAGAATGAAATGGAGTTTTGGTCAAATATTTAGATAACAAGGTACCTTTGTGAGCTAATGGATGACCAAGTCTCTTGTGCCATAATGCTGCCACATTATCTGTTTGTGCAGCTAGAACATGTTGAGAAGAGATTTTGTTGTCAGCACTTAACCCATCCAATAAGTACAGCCCTCCAGATTTGTGTCCTGTAGCAAGAGTGACACCATCCTTTTGAATAATACATTTGTCATTTTTGCACAAACAGCTGCAACCTTGAGCATCAGTGAGTTGAGAGACAGAAATAAGATTGAATTGAAAACTTGGAACACATAGCACATTGTGGAGAACTAGTCCATTTTGAAGTCTCACTTTACCACAATGTGTAACTTTTACCACATTTCCATCTGGTAAATGAACCATAGTGTTCACACTCTTGACTTCAGTGAACAAATTGAGATTAGCACACATATGATCTGTGGCTCCAGTATCAAGAATCCAAGAATGTGGCAAAATGTCTTTCTTAGACACAAAACTTTGCAAGGAGTAAGCACTAATTACACCTCCCATGAAGTGTCCTGGATCAAAATGAGCATGAGAGTGCAATGGAGAATCAACTGAATTTGGAGAATAAGATGACACTGATCCTACTTCACTGTGAGCTGCATTGACTTTTGTGTTCAGGTGAGTACTCAGCAGAGAAACTAGTTGTTGACATTGATTATCTGTGAGTACTAAACCCTTTCCATGACTGTCTGATGGAGGAGATGGAGGTCTAGCAGCTGAAACATTATGTGAAGTTACAGAATGAGCTTTGGAATTGGTAAACTTAAAATCAGGTGGAAAGCCATGCAATCTATAACACTTTGCTTTGACATGACCCTCATGTCCACAATGATGACAGACTAACTTGCCTCCTGGTCCTCTACCTCCATAAACTGGAGCTCCAGTATTATTACCAAACTTAGAATGTGTCTTAGGAGGTCCATGTTGAACACTCATGGCCATGTTAGGTGAGGACACATTTGATGACTTGAGCTGCATTTGTCTCTCTTGCTGAATTACTTTGGCAAAGACTACATTGAGTGCAGGTAATGGTTCAGTGAGCAATAATTGATCCCTAACAGGTACATATTGATCATTCAACCCCATTAAAAACTGCATAACTCTCTCCTCCTCTTGACTCTGTTTCAATCTTCCCAAAACACCACATTGACATTGATCACAAGTACAAGAAGGTAGAGGTTTATAGTTGCTTAACTCATTCCATAGAGTTTTCAACTTAGTAAAATAAACTGTAACTGACATATCTCCTTGCTTGAGTTGAGAAATTGCCATAGAAATTTGAAAAATTCTAGGTAGATTTCCTTGAGAAAATCTCTCCAATAGATCTAGCCACACTTCTCTAGAGCTAGATCTACCAACAACACTACAGGCTATTGATGCGCAAACTAACGTGCTATCGCAAGTGTACGAATCTTGTAGTACCGGGTGCAATTAGACTCGGATTATCGTTCCCACGAGGACTGTTTCGGGTTTACTTACGTTGTCAGTTTCGGTTTTCCAAGAGTAGTAACCAGGAGGAGTAGGTTGTGATTATAGTGACTAAACTAAAAACAGAATTTAAAAACGTAAATATTTTTTGTGACGTTTTCTGAAATAAGCTGATTTGGTTGTAACGATAATAGATGAAGACTAGGTTCCAGGATCCCCTAAGGTTTCTACAGATTTCAGTTTTACGTTCGATTATGAAAACACTCAGCAGTTTCGGTATCTGTGCAACGTACCAATTGTGCAGTGACTTTTCAGATTCCACACGTAATCCCGATCCTGCAGACTTTCGGATTCTTGTTAAGCTGCCTAAGTCTGCAGTCTCGGTCTAATCCTGTTAGAGTTTCTAACCTGTCCGAATGGCCCGGGTCAAATTCTCTAACAGTTGGTCTCACGTTTTTCGATGCTAGCCCTATCTCCCTTTCTCTGGTCGGTCTATCAGGGTAAGGTACTAAATCCCGGTTTTTCTTCCTAACCCTAACTTGACGTTTTCACCTACAAGCTCGGGTCTATAGCAATCCTGGGTGATCAATCCTATCATGCATATACGATAATAATCAAACCAGAATAACAGATACAACTTGCTGAATTAAGACAATCATCATGAATCCATAAACGAAGTAATCATAAAATCTGAGTACGAAACCCTAGGTTCACCGAGAACCTAGGTGAAAAGTTTAGCTACGACTAGACATAGTACAAAACGCAGTTTCTGAATATAAAGAGAGAGAACGAAATCAAACTAAGTCTTCGAATCTCGAATCGCGCTTTTGTGCTCTCCGTGAATGCTCTGACTTGTCCTTCGGTTGTGCTGAGAATTGTGCTGTGTCTTCGTGATGTCCTCAAAACGAGTCTGGACGAGTCTTTAAATAGTGCTGTTTCCTGAAAACGCTTGTGCTCGAAATTACGGAATCTGCCATCGGTCCACCGTCTTTGACCAAAAGTCAAAACTGGCTGCGTATATACGCAGGGGTTGCGTATATACGCAACCAGGGCCCAACCAACATCCCCCACCACCCTCACTGCCTGCGTATATACGCAGGGGCTGCGTATATACGCAGGGGCTGCGTATATACGCAGGGCCTGCGTATATACGCAGGCCGTGGGGGTAGGTGGGGCCCACTTGGTCCTTTGGTGGGCCAGGTCTGGTCTCCTGGGTCCCACTCTTCTGCCTGATGCTCCCGGTTTGCCTCTTCGGTGTACTTCTGCCCTTCCGTGTTTCCGTCGTGTCCCGGTCTTGTGCACGTTTCCCGAGACGGTCCCGACTTGGTCCCGGCACGCTTCCCGATGCACCTCCCGAACCTGTTCCTGAAAAGGCAACACGAACGAAAACCCGCGATCATATCCAAATATAGCAAGAAATAAGCAGAAATCCAGCAAATACAAATAAACGTCTCGTTCTAGATTCCCGAGGCATTCTAAGGCATTTTCCGGCAAAAACCGCTAATTTCGACACAATTACTCGTGAAATCAGGCTAAAAGATAACCCCTAATTGGGCGTTATCAAATACCCCCGCACTAAACATTGCTCGTCCCGAGCAATCCTGCCAACTCTAGCCTGCATTTCTGTCCTCGTGACTGACTCTGTACATACCCTACCGTTGCATACGCTTTCGACCTGAACCTTTCAACCGGACGACTCGATAGAAAAACTGACTCAGATAGAATATACACAGACTCAAACGACTCAAAACAGACTAGTGACAAAAATATTTTTGGCGAGATCGGGCAACCTCAAAAACATAAACAGTGTGTCCTCGTGATCTCGTCCCTTTCAGAATCTACTTCCCTGCAAGCGATCGGTAAGTCTGAACAGATTTATATGGTGGATTTAAGCACTGGACCGAAGTACTATTACTTTGGTTATCAAACTGAGCAAATCCCTAGCTAACTTACCATCCGAGCTGTTTCCGAAAGGATCTATGTCTAATCAGGTAGGATAGATATATGTATCAAGGTACGGCATAATCCTACATGTTATGACATTCTCACAATTTACCAAACTCACACCCCTCACCGAGATCCCGAAAAACTGCCCGAAACACCTAAGTTCCTGCTTTCCCAATTCTCCTGTCCCCCGGTGTGTCTTCGCCGTGCTCGCGGCCACAAATGTGAAGCGGTGCAAAACGTCTCGAAAACCGTGCCACTCACTCAGCTTTTTATTTAAATAAAAAACACAAACAAGCTAAAAACTGGATCATAATAATTTTTCTTTTTTCTTTTCTCTTATTTTTTTTTCATTTTTTTTTTCTTTTTTTTTTATAACACAACTATATACACACGTACACAAATATCAACAATACTAAACTGACTAAAGCTGAGTGAGTGAGAATAAATCTCTGTCGTGGGGTACGTAAAATGTCCTCATGTGAAGTACCCCCACACTAATCCTGAAGCGCTGATCCTGTAGTCGAGATAATACTGTGCAGTCCCACCGAACCTCCTCATCACCAAAGATGTAGAAAAACGGCACAACCACCAATTGACCCTACAACCCCCCGGAACCCCGGTTTGTGCGAAAAGATGCTCGCACGCGACTAACTCCTCCTGTGGTCACTATGTAATGAAGTGATCCACCTCCGCAAATTAATGCACTGTCGCCTCTCACTCACCCTGTCCTTCCCTCGAAAAACGTGTCAAAATCGAAACTGTCCAAAACTGATAACTCATGAAGCTCCCCTATCTAAAACCTGCCCCTACTCACTCCCTCCGTCATAACACGTAGAATAGCCAACTATCGACTGATGAGGTCTCAAAGAAGGCTGCCTAGGCTAAAGTGGCTACGAAGAAAGAGGGTACATGGCTTCAAACGGGTTGACTAATTGGACCTAGGGGTAAGAAACAGGACGTGAGGTCCCTTGATAGCCAGTCACTCCACCGAAAAATGCGATGACCGTGACGGCGCCCGTGGGCGGGTTGTCGACTACCTATGTGACGGTGGTGTAGCAACTAGTCGGATTTTTCGCTCAGTTGATAACTACTTGCGGATTCCAAAGGTCATTGGCTCTCACCTATCTACTATACCTCGGTGCAAGTTTTCTTCTCTTTCAAAGGATTCAAACTCAATTTCTTCACTGTTTTCGTTATCTCGATTGCCCTTTCTCAAAATTTTCTGATTTTAAACTTTTTTTTTTTTGAAAAATAATTTATACTTGCTGTTTGCGTATATACGCAGATCTGCGTATATACCCAACCAGCAGCATAAAAAAATTTTAATTTTTCATTTTGTTTATTTTTTTTTTAAATTATATACAATGCATGGCCAGAATGATTATGGTGGGTTGACTCAAATAAAGAAAATATGCTGACTCAAAAATAAAAATAAAAATAAAAATTAATACGAAAAAACGTGCAGACCGGGTTAATGCAGACACGACTACCACCCCCCACTAAGAGGTGGCATGCCCTCATGGCACTCACTCGTCCGGAAAAAATGTCGGGTCTGACCCGGTCTCGGACGTACCGGATATGCTACCCGGCGAGCTGCTCTCGGAATCAGTCCTAAATACCGGCTGACGTGCCCGTGTACGGGGCCGGTAATCCGAAGACTGTGACTCGGACCCAGTCCAACTGCTAGGTGGCTGGGATCGCAAAGTCGTCCTGCCACTCGAATGCTGCTGAGTACGGGCCCCAGTCTGCTGGGTACGGGTCCCAGTCTGACGACCTGTAGGCTGCCGGGATCGTGTCCCAGGCTGCCGTCTCTCCTGTCTGGCAGGTGGCGGTGATGGCTGAGTCGGTGGAGGCGGCTGGGTCGGGGGTGGCGGAGCAGACGTGCACTCGCTAGAGTCCCCGTCATCCGACCATCCCTCGGTAAAGCTGCTGGAGTAGGTGGGTGGAAAATACAGCGGAAGTGGCGGGTCTCGGCCTGCGTGCCGAGCCGCATCCCGCTGCTCCTCTCGAATACTAGCTAGGGCAGCCTGGGTGTCCTTGGTGACCTTCCGCTGAGTCCGGCGGATATGCGTCAACGCTCTCCAAAGCTTGCCCGCTCCCTCAAACACCTTCTCTCCTATGGACTTGCGTCCGCCCCGACAGCCCTCAAATCTCTCATCCACTCGGGGCAATCTACGGGGCGGGGCCGGTCTAGCTCGTGGGGTCGGGTTGGCCCGTGGGGCCGGCTGCTCTCTCTGATGGGCAGGCTGAGGCTGGGCATTCCTCTCAGTCCCCTGCCTACTCGACTCGGGCCGCTCACTCTCTCTAGTAGTACGGCATCGCCGAAGTCCGGCCGATGCCTGGCGACTGACTGGTCGCTCCTGAGTCGACCTCCTCCTAGGGGCAGGGGCAGGGGCAGGTGCAGGAGCCGGGTCCTCCTCCATAAAATCGTCATCCTCATCGAGGTCAACGACTGGCGGAGGTGGGCCCGGGTGACGAGAAATAAGCTTCCTATAAGGCCGTGGCACAGGAGGCTGTAGGTCACCCTCTAAATCATCCATCGGAACCTCATACTCCCGCGCCAGTTTGGCAATGAGGTTGGCGTACCCCAATCCCTTATGGCTACCGGAGCAGTTCCGCTCCATCATATACACCCAAATCCGACGAGGAATGTCAACCTCTCGTCTCAGAACAAGGCAATAGACTAAGAGTACGTACTCGAAGTCAAGGTAGGTAAAGTGTTTAATACCTACGACCCTGTTCACTACCCACTCGGCCCACCACCGTGGCGGGCCAGCAATAAAACGAGAATGCAATTTCTTGCCTATCTCGCCTGGCCCCTCTCTCTCGAAATGGGCACTCGGGTGCCCCCCAGTCACAACCCGCAAAAGCTCAGCATCGTTCGGCGGGTAATCAGCACACTCAGCATATGCGCACGAGATATGGCGCATCGGGATCTGATACGCTTGGCGGATGGTATCCGCCGTGAGCAACATAAACGTACGCCGCATATATACCCAACGGACATCCCCATTGGCTTCCCCCTCCCCCTTGTGCATGAGGTTCGCGTAGAACTCACGCACCAAGTCAGTATCGGACAAGTCCGGAAACCCCGCTAGGGACGTCCCGAAGATGTCCGGTCGACTCGCATAAGCGGCCATCTCTGGCGGCATGTAAGTATGGTCGACCTCAAACGGTAGTCTATGGGAATGCTATGACCCATTTTGGTCCCGGTCATAAAGTAATGTTGGGCATGATGATTGACGAACCTAAAGCTGTCAAACAGCAAAGGGGTAAGCTCAGCCGCCTCATAGTCAGTAGGGATGTCATCTCGGTTAGGGTCTACGACGGGCACATGAAACTCCATAACAGACCAAAATCTCGAAAAACGTGCCGACTCGGGAAACAGAGCAAAAACGTGAAACGTGCACAAAAATAGTGTGTCTCAATAGATAGTCCTCCTAAGATCTACCAGAGGTCCACACGGCAAGTGCCGCTCCAAATGCAAAATTACCTAAAAAACGGGTCCGGCTACGGGCCGTGCCAAAACGGAAAATAAAGCGAGGGATGAGATTCTCGACCTTCCCTAAACAGGGGTGAAGACCGGAGAGTCTGCCCGGAAAGTCGCCGGAAAACCGCCGGTGGTCGCCGGAAAAGTCGCCGGAAAAGTCAACTGCCCGGAATTGAATTCCGAGCCCACCAAATCGAAGCCCTCGATCTCCTCGTTCACGTTCCCTTGTACGGTTTTTGCTCGTTCCTGCTCTAACACCTTCGAATCTGCACTTTTACTCAAGAACACCTCACTTTTTGATGGAAATTGCCCGCTCGATTTTCGCTTGTTTCTAGATTTTGATGGATGAATCTTGCTCCTTGCGACGAGGGGATTCCAGAAATGTGCCCGGATTTTGATTTGGAGGTCCGGGGCAAAATTTGTGTTCTTAAAGTGAGAGGAAATGGAGGTAGAGAGAGAAAGGGAGGTGCCAACAATGGCTACCCGTCCCCCCTCTCTTGGTTATAACCTAATTGGTCAAAATGACCAAAATACCCCCGGGGTTTTGAAAAAATTTCGAAATTTTTTTTTTCTTCTTTCCTGTTTACGTATATACGCAGTACTGCGTATATACCCAACCAGAAAACAACCAAAAAAAGAAAAAAAATTGCAACTTGCCCCCTCGGGTTGCGTATATACGCAGGGGCTGCGTATATACGCAACCCGAGGCAAATTTCAATTTTTTTTTTTTTTCAAAACTTCTCTCTTCCCCTGCTTTCCTGGTCTTGGCTGTTTTGGATGATTCTGTCTCTGCACACTTTCAAATTCAAAGTCAAAAACCCGCTCATCTCGCCTCTCTCGAAAATTCAGAACTGACAAGATAACGTAATAACTACTAAAACTAAATAAATAAACGATAAATTTTGGGTTGCCTCCCAAACAGCGCCTTGTGATTTACGGTCGACGGCCCGACCTTGTTACCTCTCACGGGTCATCAAAATAGACCGAGTCTATTTTGACGACTTCGGCGGTCTCGAGATACGGCTTGATCCGGTTCCCGTTCACCCTGAAACTGGAGTTGTCTTTTGCATTTTCCAGCTCGAATGCCCCCCAGGCAAAAATCTGCTTGATGATGAACGGTCCCGACCAACGAGACCTCAACGTCCCCGGAAAGAACCGCATCCGGTTATTGTAGAGAAGCACCTTGTCGCCTTCGTTAAACTGCTTTGGCGTGATACGGTTATCATGCCACTTCTTTGTCTTCTCTTTGTAAATTTTGGCGCTCTCGAAAGCCGTTCTGCGGAATTCCTCCAATTCCAGCAGTGCCATCTTCCTCCTATCCCCTGCTAGATTCTGGTCCAAGTTCAGCAGTTTGATGGCCCAATACGCCTTATGCTCCAGTTCCACCGGTAAGTGGCACGCTTTCCCAAAAACGAGCTGGTATGGTGACATTCCCAGCGGTGTTTTGAAAGCTGTCCTGTAGGCCCAGAGCGCATCGTCTAGTCTGACGGACCAATCCTTTCGGCCGAGATTCACTGTTTTCTCGAGTATGCTCTTGATCTCTCGATTTGACACCTCGGCTTGCCCGTTCGTCTGTGGATGGTAGGGTAACGAGACTTTATGAACTGACACGCCGTACTGCTTCAGAACTTTTGCAAAAACTCGATTGATGAAGTGAGAGCCCTCGTCGCTGATCATTGCCCTGGGAGTCCCGAAACGAGTGAAAACGTTGCGTTTCAGAAAACGCTCAACGGTAGCTGCATCGTTTTTCTGACACGCGATCGCTTCGATCCACTTTGTCACATAATCTACTGCCAGCAGAATGTAAAGATTCCCCATTGAAGACGGGAACGGACCCATGAAGTCAATCCCCCATACATCAAATGGCTCTACCTCCTGCCACACGGTCATCGGCATCTCGTCCCGGTGTGACGTGTTTCCTGTCCTCTGGCACCTATCGCATCCCTGCACATAGTCGTGACAGTCTTTGAAGATTGTCGGCCAGAAAAACCCGGACTGCAGTATTTTATGAGCTGTTCGCGTTCCCCCAAAATGACCCCCACACTGTGATGAGTGTCAGTGTCGGATCACGTTCCAGGCCTCGTGGGTCGGGATACACCTTCTCAGGATGTTGTCGGCCCCCTGTTTGAACAAGTACGGGTCGTCCCAGAAATACTGTCGACTTTCGGCAATGAACTTTTTCCGCTGCGACGGGGTGAGATCCTCGGGAAGCGTGCCAGTTACCAAGTAGTTGGCTATGGCATAGTACCATGGTCTCCCGATCTTGACTGCCATGATGTGCTCGTCCGGGAAGTTTTCCTTGATTGGCACCGGGTCCACCTTCACGTTCTCAAGTCTGGATAGGTGATCCGCTACCACGTTCTCAACTCCCTTCTTGTCCCGGATTTCCACATCGAATTCCTGCATCAGTAGTACCCACCGCAACAGTCTTGGTTTTGCGTCCTTCTTGTCCAGCAGGTATTTCAGAGCACTATGGTCGGTAAAAACGATAACTTTTGACCCGACCAAATAGGGCCTGAATTTGTCCAGTGCATACACCACAGCCAGCAGTTCCTTCTCTGTCGTGCCATAGTTGAGCTGGGCATCGTTGAGTACCCGGCTCGCATAATAAATGACGTGGCATACCTTATCCTTTCGCTGGCCCAAAACTGCCCCGACTGCGTAGTCGCTGGCGTCACACATCAGCTCAAACGGGAGTGACCAATCTGGCGTGGTTATAACCGGGGCTGTGGTCAGCTTCTCTTTCAAGTGGTCAAAAGCTTGCCGACATGCTGCGTCGAAATCAAAGGGTACGTCTTTTCTGAGTAACGCGCAAAGTGGCTTTGTGATCTTGGAAAAGTCCTTGATGAATCTTCGGTAAAATCCTGCATGTCCCAGAAAACTTTTGATCGCCCTTACGTTCGTCGGGTATGGAAGCTGCTTTATCACCTCGATCTTAGCCCTGTCCACCTCGAGTCCCTTGCTGGAAATTCTGTGACCCAGCACGATCCCCTCGGTGACCATAAAGTGACACTTTTCCCAATTGAGCACCAAATTCGCCTTCTTGCATCGGGTCAGAACCTGGCACAAATGGAACAGGCAGTCATCGAAACTGTCCCCGAAGAGTGAAAAGTCGTCCATGAAGACCTCCAGATTTTTCTCGATCATGTCGGAAAAAATCGCCATCATACATCTCTGGAACGTGGCCAGAGCGTTACACAACCCGAACGGCATGCGCCGAAACGCGAATGTACCGTACGGGCAGGTAAACGTCGTCTTTTCCTGATCCTCCGGGGCTATGCAAATCTGGTTGTACCCGGAATACCCGTCCAGAAAACAGTAGTAGGCGTGATGGGCGAGCCGGTCCAGCATCTGGTCCATGAATGGCAGCGGGAAGTGGTCTTTCAGTGTTGCATCGTTTAGCCTCCGATAGTCCATGCAGATCCGCCAACCCGTAACGGTGCGCTGCGCAATCTGCTCCTAATCGTTATTCTGCACCACCGTAATACCCCCCTTCTTGGGCACGCACTGGACCGGGCTGATCCACGTGCTGTCCGATATGGGGTAGATGATTCCCGCTTCCAGCCACTTCATGACCTCTTTTCGCACAACGTCCTTCATGTTCGGGTTCAGTCTCCGCTGGGGCTGAATCACCGGTTTCTTGCCTTCTTCAATTCGGATCTTGTGCATGCAGTAGGAGGGGCTGATCCCCTTGATATCTGCAATCGTCCAGGCGATTGCTTCCTTATGCTCTCGCAATACTTCCAGCAGTTTCTGCTCCTGTTCCTGAGATAAACGAGACGAAACAATTACGGGCAGAGTGCTATTTTCACCAATATACGCATACCTGAGATGGCTCGGGAGCGGTTTCAGCTCCAGTGCGGGTGGATCCTTGAGTGACGGGACCAGAATCATCTTTTGCCCGCCGTCTTCGTCCCGGTGCAAAGTGGTCCAGTCCTCGGCTCTCATGGCGTGCTCGCACCGAGTCTTCTCCTTTTCTTCCCCGTACATGCTATCGATCTCTTCCCATAATTGGTCCATCTCCTCGTTTTCCCATCCTTCGTCCACCACATCGATAGCAAAGATGTCCTCGTGGTCGTAGTAATTTGGCAGTTGCAGATTTTTGAAAACGTTGAATTTTACTTTTTCCTCGTTAATCTGCATGGTCAGCTCCCCGCTCTTACAGTTTATCATTGCTTCGCCTGTGGCCAAAAACGGCCTGCCAAGTATGAGCGGTACCTCCCCTGCCTCCATGTCCAGGATGACGAAATCTGCCGGAAAAATAAGCTCGCCGACCTTGACCAGAATATCCTCGATAACCCCGTAGGCCTGTTTTACGGACCTGTCTGCCATCTGCAGCATGATTCTGGTGGGTCGGGGTTCACCGACTTTCAAACTCTTGAAAATCGTCAGCGGCATCAGGTTGATGCTGGCTCCTAGGTCACACAGAGCCTTTCCTGTGTAAGCGTTACCTAGGGTGACCGGTATGACGAAACTTCCAGGATCCTTTCTCTTCCTCGGTAGCCCATTCTTCACACAATTGCTCACTTCTGCCGTCAGGTTTATGGTCTCGAAATCGCTCATTCGCCTCCTCCCATACAAGATGTCCTTGAGGAATTTGGCGTAAGTGGGCATCTTAGCCAAAGCCTCAGCAAAAGGTATGTTAATCTGCAGCTGCTTGAACATCTCGAGAAACCTGGCGTAGTCCTTGCTGTCATCCCTCTTTCGTGTTCGCAAGGGGTACGGGACCTCCTTTGAGACGGGTACAGTTTCTGCACCTGTCTCGTTCTGCACTGCATCCTGCTCAACCGAGCCCTTCGGCTGGGGGCGGTCGACTGTGCTGCTATCCTGGCCCGACAAGTTGCGTTCTACATCTTTCGAATTTTCTGCACGCGCGTGGCTGGGATACGGTGGATCCTGCAGTGCCAATCCACTCCGAGGGGAGATAGCATTGATCTGAGCCCGTGGATTATTTACTGTGTTCGCGGGTAGGTTTCCTGGCTGTCTCTCCGTTAGCTGCTGTGCTAACTGCCCCACCTGTACTTCCAAAGCGCGCAGTGACGTTTTGGTTGTCTGCATATCTGCCGTCAAGGTGTCCATGTGCTTGAACCGGGATTCCATAGTCTGGAACATGGACTTGATCTCTTTCATCTGAGCGTCGTACTGCTGTGCTGACGGGACTGACTGAGCCTGCTGGGCCGGGGCAGCCTGCTGAGCTGGTGGCCTGTGCTGGAATCCCGGTGCATAAACTGCTGCGTTCGGGTTTCCGTACCGAAACCCGGGATGGTCTCTCGTACCCGGTCGGTACCGGCTCGGGTCCCACTGCTGCTGTACGTAGTTGGTATCTTCAGTCCTTAGCTCCTCAATGGCTGTGTCCAAATCCGGTTCCTCGACTGCTGCAACAGTCTTCTTATCCGAGTAGACTTTCTTGACCAAGTCGTGAACGATCTTGGCCAGGTTGTCTATCCGGTCATCCTCTGCAGGTTCGGCTCTAGCCGCCATCCTGCGATCGTCAAACAGTCGGGTGTCCTGCTTGGCCAACTGCTTCATCAGGTCATACGCACCTTCTTTGTCCACGTGATACAAGAAGTTTCCCCCGGCCTCTCTGTCAATCCTGTCGGCGTTCTCCCTGTCTAGGGCATGGTAGAAAACCTGCAGGATTTTCGCATCTACAAAACCGTGGTTCGAGCACCGTTTGACCAATCTCATGAGCCTGTCCCATGCGTCCACCACCGTCTCCCCCATCTTCTGTCTGAATGACAGGATCTCGCTCTGTAACTGTATGACTCGGGAGGCGGGATAGAACTTTGCCAGAAAATCCGTGACACACTCCTCCCATGTGGTGATGGATCGGGGTGGTCGGGATTCAAGCCAGTCTTTGGCTACTCCATAAAGACAGTACGGAAATAAGATCAACATGAGTGCCTCTGCTTCTACCCCCTTGTATCTGACCTTGTTGCAGTAATCTTCGAATTTCCCGATAAAATCGTTCGGGTCTTCGTCGGCTCTGCCATGAAACGGGCAGAGAGTTTGTACCGTCTGGATGGTGGATGGTTTGATGTCAAAGTGCTCGGCGGTGATCTCGGGCACCACAATAGCTCGCTCATGCCCCCCGGTGGGGACTTCGAAATTTTCCACCAACGCCTTCCCAGATCGGTTATATGTTCTCTGGTTGCTTCGGGCAGCAAGTCCCGCTGTGACAAGCTCCTCAATGTACCGCGCCATCTGGGCTGGGGTACGTGTCTCTCGTTCCTGTCCACCGGCTTCGGTGTTCTCGGGTGGATCTCTCTGGTTGGTTGCCATCCTGCTTTCTCGGTTTCTGCGGTTCTGTTCGGTATACAGTTTTTCCGGGTTGTCGAGTGGTGTCACCAAATCGCGAGGCAATCTGGGCATCAACTAAACAGTCCTGAAAACGCAGATTCAAAAACGCAGTGAGATAAAAAGAAAAATAACAAAACTGAAAATAAATAAAAACTCAGAAAACTAATTCTGACTACTAAAGAGACCCTAAAAAGTCCCCGGCGACGGCGCCAAAAACTTGATGCGCAAACTAACGTGCTATCGCAAGTGTACGAATCTTGTAGTACCGGGTGCAATTAGACTCGGATTATCGTTCCCACGAGGACTGTTTCGGGTTTACTTACGTTGTCAGTTTCGGTTTTCCAAGAATAGTAACCAGGAGGAGTAGGTTGTGATTATAGTGACTAAACTAAAAACAGAATTTAAAAACGTAAATATTTTTTGTGACGTTTTCTGAAATAAGCTGATTTGGTTGTAACGATAATAGATGAAGACTAGGTTCCAGGATCCCCTAAGGTTTCTACAGATTTCAGTTTTACGTTCGATTATGAAAACACTCAGCACTTTCGGTATCTGTGCAACGTACCAATTGTGCAGTGACTTTTCAGATTCCACACGTAATCCCGATCCTGCAGACTTTCGGATTCTTGTTAAGCTGCCTAAGTCTGCAGTCTCGGTCTAATCCTGTTAGAGTTTCTAACCTGTCCGAATGGCCCGGGTCAAATTCTCTAACAGTTGGTCTCACGTTTTTCGATGCTAGCCTTATCTCCCTTTCTCTGGTCGGTCTATCAGGGTAAGGTACTAAATCCCAGTTTTTCTTCCTAACCCTAACTTGACGTTTTCACCTACAAGCTCGGGTCTATAGCAATCCTGGGTGATCAATCCTATCATGCATATACGATAATAATCAAACCAGAATAACAGATACAACTTGCTGAATTAAGACAATCATCATGAATCCATAAACGAAGTAATCATAAAATCTGAGTACAAAACCCTAGGTTCACCGAGAACCTAGGTGAAAAGTTTAGCTACGACTAGACATAGTACAAAACGCAGTTTCTGAATATAAAGAGAGAGAACGAAATCAAACTAAGTCTTCGAATCTCGAATCGCGCTTTCGTGCTCTCCGTGAATGCTCTGACTTGTCCTTCGGTTGTGCTGAGAATTGTGCTGTGTCTTCGTGATGTCCTCAAAACGAGTCTGGACGAGTCTTTAAATAGTGTTGTTTCCTGAAAACGCTTGTGCTCGAAATTACGGAATCTGCCATCGGTCCACCGTCTTTGACCAAAAGTCAAAACTGGCTGCGTATATACGCAGGGGTTGCGTATATACGCAACCAGGGCCCAACCAACATCCCCCACCACCTTCACTGCCTGCGTATATACGCAGGGGCTGCGTATATACGCAGGGCCTGCGTATATACGCAGGCCGTGGGGGTAGGTGGGGCCCACTTGGTCCTTTGGTGGGCCAGGTCTGGTCCCCTGGGTCCCACTCTTCTGCCTGATGCTCCCGGTTTGCCTCTTCGGTGTACTTCTGCTCTTCCGTGTTTCCGTCGTGTCCCGGTCTTGTGCACGTTTCACGAGACGGTCCCGACTTGGTCCCGGCACGCTTCCCGATGCACCTCCCGAACCTGTTCCTGAAAAGGCAACACGAACGAAAACCCGCGATCATATCCAAATATAGCAAGAAATAAGCAGAAATCCAGCAAATACAAATAAACGTCTCGTTCTAGATTCCCGAGGCATTCTAAGGCATTTTCCGACAAAAACCGCTAATTTCGACACAATTACTCGTGAAATCAGGCTAAAAGATAACCCCTAATTGGGCGTTATCAGCTATCTCCTTTGAAATTGAATTGAATAACCAAGACATGATCATCCGATCACATCTTCTCCAAATAGAATACAAATCAGATCCTACCGCAGGCGCCACAATATTACCATTAACAAACTCAAGCTTATTTTTAGCTTCTAAAGCAACAGTCAGAGCCATATGTCAGGAATAGAAATTTTCACCTGTCAAAATCTGAGTGACCAAAACGTTTCCAGGACTGTCACCGTGATGCAAATAGAAAGGCGATTGTGGATCTACAGCCGCCGAGGAACCACCAGAACCGCGAGGAGATTCACTGTGAATCGACATTTTAAAAACCTAGAAACCAGATCTGAGAATTGACTGAAATGGAAACGCCACCAACAGACGAAACACCGCAAGAGAGAAAACCTCCAATCACAGCCAACCAGGCTCTGATACCATGTTGAAATGGAAACCCTAACTCACATGGCCATCAGACATGAAGAAACAGAAGAACCAAGAAGAGGAAGAAGAAGAGGGAAAACCAGAGAAACGTTGCAGAAGAAATTGAAATACAGTTTTTCATTAATTGCAGAAGTAGAGAGGCAAACGGCCTTATATATTCGGCCAATTAGGTGCCGATTTGCCACACAAGCAAAAACGACACCGTTACAATAAAACCCATCTACTAACAGCTAGTAACATCTAATAGAAACCAACGGCTAAGATTAGAAAGAGGAAAGCCATCGTACGGTAGCTGCTTGTGGAAGATTTCATGTCATCAGTTTGGTATCACTTGCAATTCAGTCCAAGCCAGAAATCTTCCAAGCTGCAGATCTCATAATCTCAAGGCTCCTCTTGTTAATAAGATGCATTTCTTGTTTTCTATGAATCATTGCCCTTGAGAGCGCCCCGAAAGCTTCTTCTGCTCCTATGTTCCTTCAGAATTTGGAAGATTTCTTTCTTCTTTGACAAAAGTAGTGGCGGATCCAAGATTTTGGAATAGAGGGGACACACACAAGAGCAACATATAAAAGTTTAGGCGACTTACTATTTTAAAAATCATCAAAAAAGAAGACTTACTATTTTAAAAGTCACGGGTGTTTATGAAAAGAACTACTTCAGTGACACACAAGTAATAAGTACATTAGGGGCACAACTGGATTAACATTAATAATTTGAGGGTTATATGTGTAATACTGAAACGTATATGTCGCATGTTTTTGTTGGTCAAAAAAGTTACTAGAAGCCGAGTAAATATGAGAGAATATTTTACCCCAAGATGTTCAAAAAATGGGTAAGACAAATTATACGTTCAAACACTCGATACAATTATGAATCATGCTGTGTGGACAAAAATTTAGACATAAATCTAAATACAGTTATCTTTTGCACGAAATAGCATCTGTACATGCAAAGTTTCACAAAAAAAAATAATAAAAAATAAAAAAATATATATATGTACATGCAAAGTTGAGGACATGTTCTCATAGGTGTTTTAAGTGACTATGTATGTTTTACTTTTTAATATAGTAAAACCAAACACTACAAAGGAAATGTTAAACCTTTAAGAAAAATTGACAACTAATTAAAATTACTAAAACAAGAAATTATGTTTAGAATTATATCTAAGATTATGTCCGGTTAGAATTATTGGTGGACACATATCCCGTGTCCAAAGGTACGAACACAGAAAAAGTATGATAATTCTTTATGTTTGAATGGTCGAGACTGACTTTCCATGAAGTATTTAGTTCTTAGGTTGTAGGGGCTGATCTATTCTATATGCCACATTTTGGGGATGACTTATTCCCATAACAGCTTATAAATGAAGATAAACGATTCCCCATGCCACATTTTGAGAGAGAGTAATGCTTTAGGTCTCAAATAAATCATCCCAAATACACCCCAAATTGGCCAAATCACCCTAATGATCCCACCACTTGAGAAACAAAATATTTAATTTTTGTTAATGGTGGGACCGTTTGAGTGATGTGGTCAATTTAAAATGTATTTGGGATCATTTATTTGGGACATATAACATTACTCGAGATAAATAACGCATTGACTGCATTCTTCAAATCAGCTAGTTATTTAGATAGCAGCTTATTATGCAGATATGTGTGACGTACTTCTCCAATTATTGCCTGTCCATAAATGCACTATCCAAAAAAGTTTGTGGTTTATGTAAAATGTGCGGTATACTGCAATATTCATAAAGTTTGTGTCATAATATAATTTCCTGAAAGTAGATAGCAGCTGTAAATTAGTGTGGGTCCACAAATGGGGCTTGTTTGGCAGGCTAGTTTTTTCGTTTCTGTTTTGGCTTTGGGGTTTTGTTGGCCTTTATCGGGACCAAAAGCCAAAAAGGAGAAAAACAAAAGCGTTGTCAAACAAGGGCGATATATAAGTAGGATGAATTCGAAACGTTTAGGGTCATTTTGGGGTGTGGAAACCAGACCCAGTCTCCTGACTCTCTCTCTAGTTGGCTAGGGAGGGTTTTTCGGATCTGTAAACCCGAACAACCTCCTCCATGGAATCTCCCGAAGAAGAAAAGGTCCTCTCTCTCTCTCTCTTTCTCCTGAGAAATTTTTGTTTGCTCTAAGAGCAAATACACGTGGTGCTCTAATCAATACTGCACATGACACGTCAGAAAGAAAGAGAATGAGTGGCAGACAAAAGAAAGTGAATTCCTACATGTTCCTGACGTGTCATGTGATGTATTGATTAGAGCACCACGTCATATTTGCGGTGTAATAAATTGGCCAGCTCTTAATCTTGTCATTGATCTGTTAGATTTTTTTCCAGGTCTTGTTTAATTCTGCCATTTTTTTTAATTTTGATCTACTTTTTTGCTTCTTTGGATCTGTTCTTAGACAGTTTACTGTAAACAAAAGTTGTTGTTTTTGTTGCTCATTAATCAGGTGGTGGTCAATGAATCACCAACAAACTGCTGGTTTTGTCTTCAAGTAAAATACTTTCTAGAAAGTCTCTCAATTTTTACTTTAATGATACTTTTAAGGTAATGATCAATGAAGTCTGATTTGGTCATTTTTTTTTCATTTTGTTGCTTGATGTGGCTGGTGGTGGTGGGGAGGATGTGGTGGGGATGTTGTCGTAGTGGCGGCGGTGGTCAAGAACATCAAGAACATGACCAAAATAACAAAAAATACAAATAAGGGCAAAATAGTCATAAAAAGGACAGATTACACCCCCATATTAATTGATTGTAACATAAGGGTGCTTTTTGTCTGACGTCCATTCACTGACAGGGGTGGTTATTGTCTCGACAGGGGTGGTTTTTGTATAACCCCGAAACGAGGGGTGTTTTTGTATATACCCCATACTCGAGGGGTGGTTTTTGTCTTTTACCCAAGATTAATGATCGTTTTGTATACCCGGAAAAATGTTGTTTTAGAAATCTTTCATTCTGGGAGACACTTCGTTCAATCTACTACTTTTTTACCTGCTCCATTTTGGAGAGAAAGCATGCATTTTGGGATGTACTTCTAGCACACTGCTAATTTGTGCACAGTAGGGTGATCATACTATAAACTGGAATTCCAAACCAGAATGTGATATCAAAAGAAGTTTATTTTTGTCAGTTTCAATCTGTCATACCACCCCTCCCCGACATATATGATAATAGAAATGCTTGGGAACCATGAATATTCATTTGGCATGATTGCATTTTTCTAGATGGAAGGTGGGGATATTGTTTGTTTCTCTAGCATTTCTCATATGATAAAGTCCATGGTGGATAAAATAGGAAGGGCGAAGGAATGTCATGAGCATCGGATACTTCCCTGCTCATTTCTGCAATCCTCCCACCTAATGGCTAATGCCCTTTACTATTACCATTCTTGCTTTCATTCCGTGCTTTCTTCTGCTCATTGTGCATATAGAAGCCAGTTTTCCCTAGGCAATGCCAAGTGGGCATGATCCGGGATTCATTTCCAAATAAGTCGAGCCATAGCTCTTCTAACTGCTTTTTGCACTGTGGACGTAGTATATACTTTTAAATGTGAAATAGAAAGTTAAGGTTCCCCAAGGAACTTCATTGACTGAAATTGGTCTCAAACAATAGTGGGGAACTTAAATTCATAAGTAATCTATTGTGTTTAACGAATATGAACAAGTATTTTACTTGATTTTCTAAGTATTTTACTTGACCATTTACTTGAAAACGTAAAAAAAAAAAAAAAAAAAAAAAAAAAAAAAAAAAAAAAAAAAAAAACTTCACCATTAACTTGATTTTCTAAGCATCTTTTATCAGAAACCCAAGCAAGAACCAAAGGAATGTGAACAAGTATCTTATGCTTTGGGTACCCTCCCTGTATGTTATCAGTTAGACAGTTCAGTTCGGTTTTATCCGTTTGGAAAAATTCCAAACCTGAACGAATTGGTTTGGGATTTTTCTAAACCTAAACTGGATTGTTTAGCGTGGTTCAGTTTCGGTCTCCTGGTTTGAGCTTGCATCCCTAGTTACGTCTCATTTCCTCCGCAAAGTTTAACTACCTAATTTGTGTCTTAGTGTGTCTCTCCCACTTCCTCGTCTGCCATTGTCGATCTGGACCATATCACTTCCCGTAACTCGCTCATCCAATGACCTACTATACATATGACGAATCAACCATAAACAATTCTCTCATTCTTGTATTTTCTGGGTGCAACATAGACTCTTTTTTATGTATAATTTCATTCCTAGTAACACCATCCATCCACCTTAGTATTCTCATTTTCGCTACACTTATTTTTTTTATTATATTTCTTCTTTAATGCCCAACACTTCGTCCTATACATCAAAATGGACTTACAGCAGTTTTATAGAACTTGGCCTTCAACATAGATGGAAACATGCGATCACACTACATTGTCGCCAATTTCTTCACCTCTCCAAAAAATCGACTCAAGATAGCTGAAGTGATCATTCTTCTGCACCTCTTGCCCACCAATAGTTATTGTTTTCTCTCATATCCTCCTATGGCAACTGAAGTTACAAACTATAGCCTTTTGTCTTGGTGTGACTAATTCTAAAATCTAAACCCTTTGGATTTTAAAATACCCTTCCATAACTCTTAACACATATAATTTAGTAGACTTTCGACATTTAACTACCTTTCACTTTTGGCCAACTGACACTGCAATACCTGCAGTAAGAAAATTGACATTTAGCTCCAAGCTATCGAAAGTGCAGACATCATGCTCAAAATTTTCATATTGCATGTATCGCAGTGTCAGTCGGCCTAAATTGCAAGGTAGTTAAATGTCCATAGTTCTAATTCATCCCACTCCGTGTTTGTTGTTTCATGAATCTGTAGCTTTATCTTCTGCAAATAACATGCCCCACGGAATATCATCTAACTCCTTGTAACCTCATCCATTGCCAACGTGAACATATTAGGACATAACGCCTACCCTCGGTATATACCCATAGTTATGGATAATCATCTTGTTTCCCCTCCCCTTGTCTTCACACTCGTAACTGAGCCCTGATACATATCCTTAATCATCTCCATTTATTGAATAGTAAAGGTACCCCTTTCCTCATTAGTTTCCTAGGCACGCTGTCATATGCATTTTCTAAGCCATAAAGTATTGATTGTGAATAGGATGAATGCATGCATGCTCTCTTATATTGGTTATTACCACATTTATATGATTATCTGGAAGATTGCATGCCCATTAGTAGTTGTGTTACGGAAATAGTGAAGAGTTGAACATGTTATGGAACTATTGTTGTCCCAAAAATCCTATCTGGTGAAAACCAAATTACGTGGTTACTTTAGGTATGACTGACCAAATTTTGCTTTTACTATGTAAAAAATAACTTTTTTCCATTTTCTGTCTTTGATTTAATTTCCCAAGTAGATGTCAGTTTTTGAAGGCTCCATCGGTGCAAGAAGTTACCTTAATGTTATTTTGGTTTCGGGGAATTAATTGTTATGATGGAGAGACCTTACCAAAAAATATTTAGGATTCAAGGGAATCAAACCAATCCCATAAAACAAAGCATGATGTCAGTCTTACTTTGCACTCTCTAATCAGGATTGTCATAACACATGATTCATCCTTGGTTTATGTTGTAGAAATGTGTTTGATCCTTAATCTCATTCGATTGCTTCTCCCTTCCCTGTTGTTATAGATGGATGTATACTTGAAGATTAATAGAACAGTTGAATTAAAGGTGAACAGATCGGGCAAGGTTAAAGATCTCAAGTCACTATTTTGCAAGAAGGAAGGTGTTCAGCAAAATCTCCAGGAGCTCTTTTACAATGGGCAACGTCTCACAGACGAAGAGAAGCTAGCTGACCATGGCATTGGTAGCTACTCCACTCTTAATCTCTATGTCCGAGGTGATTCAACAAAACTTTATGTTACAATACCACCACATGACGGGACAGCAGATCACCGTAATATAGTACTTGAACCAACTATAAGTGATACCGTCAAAAACATCAAATGTCTTATCCAGAAAAAGGATGGAATAGACACAGACTCCTTTGCACTTTTCTACAAGGCGAAGCAACTTGAAGAAAATATGACTTTGGCTTCTCTTAAGATACCTAACGAGTCCGTTCTCCGTCTGGTCTTCTGCCCAAGAGACTCCCTGTCTGTTTCGGTAGAATTGGTGAGTGGGGAGGTGTTGAAACTTGAAGTCAAGTACATGCACAGAATTCTGGATTTGAAGGAGATAATTTTGAGTAGGGGTCCTTTACTGGCCAGCGGGGAAGAATATCTGAGTTTTGGAGGAAAGCGACTCGAGGATGACAAGACAGTGGCTTTCTATGATATCAAACCAAACTCCACCTTGAAGGTTGTGCCTTGTACTAGTTGTTCCTTTCAGATATTTGTGAGGAACTTTGACGGAAAGACTCTAACCTTTACTGTGAACCCGAAAGACACCATTCTCAATGTCAAAACGCTTATTGGAAGCAAAGTGGGTTTGCCTAAAGATCGTTATTCGCTTCTGTTTTCTGGGAAGCTGCTCCGGGAGGACCAAATTTTGGCCAATTACAACATCCAGAAGCATTCTACTCTGCACATAAGTCATCGAAGTGGTACCTGTGGCTGCTGAAAGCCCCCGGAGCGAGTTATGGGCTCGTTTTGCTGGAACTCTTTGTTTCTTTGGCTATCTTAGTAGTGGATACGGAAACGATATTTTTCTAAAGAAAATGTCGGTGGTAATATCTATGTTTGACAGGGAATTTTCCATTGAACTTTATGGTCTGACCCTTCTTCGGCTGCTATAAAAAATTTGAATGGTTCTGATATGATAATTCATCAATCTGTATACTCTGATTTGAATTATGTTTCAGGTCCAGTAATGCTCGTTTTACGTGTGCTGGTAGTTGCTTGATGTTACTGGTGAATACAACATTGGCTGCGAGCGAGAAGAAGTTGCAGGAAATCATTGGGCTTTGCTTGAGTTCTTATGTCAATTTGAGAGAAATAGATGCATTTCTTGTTGTCTATGAATCATTGTCCTTGAGAGCGCCCGAAATCGTCTTCTGCTCCTATGTTCCTTCAGAATTTAGAAGATTTCCATCAAAGACGATGAATTACTCCTTTGACAAAAGTAGTGGCGGATCCAGGATTTTAGACTAGTGGGGACACAAGACGGCCCAATTTTTCGAGGGGCCAAGGCAATAACATCTGGGGTCCTCTTTGTAAAAGGAAAAATATGTATAACAACGTGCAATGGGTAAAATATTTGAAAATTGGAGACCAATTTTGTAATTCTCAAAAAAAAACATGTGAAACATGATATGTGCAATTGAAACTACTTAATAAACATAATTACTCTTTGAAAATGGTCCCTCTCATTATTGTGGTCACAGGCAAACCATTAGTTGGCATAATGATAAAGACGTCTTGCACACAAAAGCAACATATAAGAGTTACGGATGAGGTTTACGGAAAGAACTACTTCAGTGGGACACAACTTATAAATACATTAGGGTAATAGAGGCACAACTAAATTAATGTTAATAATTTGGGAGTTATATGTGTAATTTTGAAATGTACGCGTAGTATAGCGTGTTTTTGTTGGTCAAAAAAGTTACTAGAAGCCGGGTAAGAATGAGAGAATAGTTTACTCCAAGATGCTCAGAAAACGGGTAAGAGTCTTCTCGTTCACTAATACCCCATTCTTCAAAAACATGGATTATAGCTTCTCCCATATTTACACCGTTGTGAAGATATGAAACTTCTCGAAATCCAATTACACGTTTTTGTAAAGTTCAATTTTGGTCAATGTAGTGTGCGGTGACACAAATATATCCTTTATCATTTCTACCGGACCACATATCGGAAGTGCACGCAATTGTAAAATTAGAATTTAAAATTTTTTGCATAATTTCCGCTTTCCTCTCACTATATAGATCAATTATATCTTTCCTAGTAGTATGTCTACTAATATGCCTATAACTAGGACAAAACGCGGTTTGTATTAATGTGTCAAACTCTATGCCGTCGGTCATATTGATAGGTTTTTCGGTGGCGGTGATATAATGAGCTAATGCTTTTCTTGCCCTGGGTTCATCGTAGACAAAAGTAACTACGTTACCGTGTTCGTCATATCCTAGTTGGGTTTGGACCATCGGGTCACCTACGGTGGGTGTATCTTTCAAAAGTCCGTGTGCATTTTGTAAATGTTTTCTCAAGGATCCTAATCCACCGGTGTAATGATATACAAATGATTTTTTACAATGATTGCAAACGGCCCTAAATTTTGGTCTACCTTTGTCGTCTAAACCATCGGGTATTTTTTCCATATGATCCCAAACGAGGCTTTTTTTATTTTTATTTTCCTTACGAGTTCTTTTTTTAGCACCTAAATTTGGATCATTTTCCTCTAAACCACCAAAATATTTAGCGGCACCTTCGCCAAATAATTCATCAATTTCGTCATCAATACTCATGTCTACGTTAACGTTTTGGTGATGAGAAGAGGAAGCCATTTTTTTTTTACAAAAATTGGATGAAAAAATAAAGTTTAACGAATAATGCACAAATACGAGCACAATCAAATAGTAAACAACAAAAAATAAAACTTACAAACTCCAAAAATAATTCTTGGAGGAGAAATGTCGAAGATTGAAGATGCGTTGCTTGTCGAGGAGGAATGTGAGACATTGAGGAATTCGCCGTCGAAAACCAAGGAACTTTGAGGAATTGAGGAATTGGAGAGTGTTTGATGAATTTGAGTGAAGAAGTGTGAGAAATATGGAGAATGTTTGATGAGGAAGTGTGAAAAAAATGGTGGAAGTTGTTGGGTATTTATAGGAGTTGAAGGGAGGGAATGGGGGGTGATTGTAATAAAAGAAAAGTCAAAAAAACACAAAAAACCGGGTGAACCGTTGGCCAAACTGTCACTGACCGTGATGGTGACAACACCTAACGTTCACATTTTTAAAAAATTCGCCCGTTGGATCGGTTCTCGGTTCGGTTCCGGGCCGGTTCCGGTTCGAATCAGTTCCTGTTCCGGCCCCGGTTTCGGTTCCGAGAAAATGAGAAACCGAACGGTAACCGAGAATTACTGGGTCCGGGTCTGGTTTCGGACCCCCGATTCTCGGTTCGGCCCCCGGTTCTATTTAGTCGGTTCTTTCGGTTCGGTTTTAACCAAAACCGCCGGTTAAACCGAACCGAATCGCAACTCTAGGTAAGACACATTAGACGTTCAAACAGTGGATAAATGTTGTGTACTTCTCCAAATATTGCCTGTGCGTAAATGCACTATCCAAAAAGCTTGTGGTTTATGTAAAATTTGGGCTATACCGTAATATTCATAAAGCTCGTGTCATAATATAATTTCCTTACAGTCAATTGGTGAAATCACAATTTGCATAAAGTTTGAGAGCTGTACATAAGTACATTAGTGTGGGTCCAGAGAAATTTTTATTTGCTCTAAGAGCACCACAAATGGCCTTGTTTGGCACGCTAGATTTTCTTTTTGGTTTGTTTTGTCCGTGGAGTTTCTGTTTTTCGGGACTAAAAGCCAAAAAGGAAAAAAAAAAAAAAAAAACGTTGCCAAACAAGGCCGATGTATAAGTAGGAAGAATTCGAAACGTTTAGGTGTGGTCGCCTAGTGGAAACCAGAACCAGCTTCCGACTCTCTCGAATCTGAAAACCCTAGCAACCTCCATGGAATCTCCCGAAGAAGAAAAGGTCGTCTCTCTCTATGTGTGTGTTTTTAATCGCTGTTTCGTCTAACGTTTTTTGCTACTCCTGTTACTAATGCTTTATTTCATGTTCTGTACATTCTAGTAATCGGCTAAATCAAAATTGTGGGGTTTTCATCAAAGTCAATATTTTGATGCTAATCAGCTTCAAATGATTTTTGGCTACAAAATTTGAAGTCCCTAGCCTCAAAATGTATACTTCTTCGATTGTTGTTTTAGAAATCTTTCATTCTGGGACACGGTTCGTTCAATCTACTACTTTTTTAAATACTCCTTCCATTTAGGAGAGAAAGCATGTGATTTGGGATGTAGTTCTAGCACACTGCAAATTTGTGCACAATAGGGGGAAGAAGATTGTAATTCTGAACCAGAATGTGATATCAAAAGAATTTTAGTTTTGTCAGTGCGAGTCATATTGTGTATATCCCCCTGACATATTTGATAAAGGCCGTGGTGGTTATGGTGGATGAAATTGGAAGGGCGAGGAATATCATGAGCATCGTATACTTCCCTGCTCTTATCTGCTAGTCCTCACACCTTTTACTATTATCATTCTTGTTTTCATTCCGTGTTTTCTTCTGCTCATTGTATTGCATAGTAGAAGCCAATCTTCCTAGGCAATGCCAGGTGGGCATCCCTGAAAAAAGCATTACACCCTACCTGGTTTACCCGGACTCTTCATTCTTGCCACCGCATCCATGTCGACTCAGCACTTTGCGGAGAAGGGGATGCATATAAGGTTGTCAGGATCATGGGGGCGAGTGACGTGCAGGATCGGCTAGAAAATTGTTTTCTGATAGGATCAAGTGGGATGGCGCGTAGGATCAATTACAATCCTACTATCCTACCTTTTTTTTACTTTATTTTTTACTTCTCATGACTTCATCATGCCGATAAAATGTTTATGAAGTCTAATTTCGTACGCATGATTTTCAAAGTTCAAAGATTCAAAGCCATATGCTAGTGGAGAGATTGTGGTGAAACTTTGCAAGGAGATTAATGTCCTAAATGTCCCAAATGATTCCACCGTCACACTGTTTGATTGACATGGGATATGCTCTTAGAGACCTAGTGTCTTAGTCCTTTTTAGGATTTTGGTATTAGCTATTATTGGACTTTGCATTTGCATCTTTTATTATTTTTTGAACTTTCTAGGTTGTCATGGATGTGTCGTATACTCGTAATGCTATACTTTGTGCAATAGTGACTGACTATTTTAAAACTCCTTTATATTATTATGATTTTAGAATGATGTTGTTTATGCTAATGATATGTCTCTATGGTATATTAGGTCTTGAGCTTGTCTATTAACATTTTTATGACATTAAGAACCTGATAAAATGTCGTTTAAGTAGTCAGAGTATCAATACAAAAATAAAAATGACAGTTTTGGTAGGATCTTATGATCCGATCCGATCCTATGATCCTCGATCGTATGGGCCACTCCACGATCCTACATAGGATCACGATCCTGAAAACATTATGCTTCAGTTCTCCAACCCATTGGGCACTCCTAGGTCATTAACCATGCTCAAATGAGAATTTGAAGCTTCGGTTCCCCCTTTCCTCTTGCCTATTTCTCACTCATTTCATAGTTTTCAACATGCTTGACCTTGACGTTGGACTAGTCGTCATCTAAACTCACTGTCCACTTTTCTACTTACTGATTAGGCAAAAGAAAAAAGAACACTTCACTGATAGACATGAAGACCCTTTATTTCAAAATAGTTCTCTATATGACAAGAAAAGTCCTTAATCCTTAAACTCCTTTGTTGTACTGAAAATAAGGATCACATGCATGATTAACATAAACAACTGAAAAGTATATCATTACCTCCCGCACCGTCGTCATTACCCTAAATTCATAAGTAAGCTCTTCTAACTTCATTCACTGGAAATTAACATTTAACTCCACGCTTTCGAAAGTTCTGACATCACGCTCAAAATTTTCATATTGCATGTATCGCACTGTCAGTTGGCCTAAACTGTCAGGTAGTCAAATGTCCAAAGTTATAATTCATCCCACTCCTTGTTTGTCTATAGCTATATCTTCTGCTAACATACCCCACGAAATATCATCTTACTCCTTGTAACCTCATCCATTGCCAACGTGAACATATTAGGACATAAGGCCTACCCTCGGTATATACTATGGATAATCATCTTGTTTCTCCTCCCATTGTCTTCACACTCGTAACCGATCCCTGTACATATCCTTAATCATCTCCATTTATTGAATAGGTAGTAAAGGTAGTCCTTTTCTACAAGACTTTCCTCATTAGTGTCCTAGGCACTCTGTCATACGCATTTTCTAAGCCATGAAGTATTGATTGTGAATGGGGTGGATGCATGCATGCTCTCTTATATTGGTGTGTTACCACATTTATATGGTTATCTGGAAGATTGCATGCCCATCAGTAGTTGTGTTACGGAATTAGTGAAGAGTTGAACATGTAATGGAACTATTGTTGTCGCAAAAATCCTCTCTGGTGAAAATCAAGTTCTATGTAGGATTCGAGGGAATGAAAGCAATCCTATAATTGGTAAAACAAAGCATTGTGTTGGATGTCAGGAATGTCATAACACATGATTCATCTTTGGTTTATGTTCTAGAAATGTGTTTGATCCTTAATCTAATTTCAGTTGCTTCTCCTTCCCTGTTGTTATAGATGGATGTATACCTGAAGGTTAATAGAACAGTTGCATTTAAGGTGAACAGATCGGGCAAGATTAAAGATCTCAAGTCATTGTTCTGTAAGAAGGAAGGTGTTCAGGAGAATCTCCAGGAGCTCTTTTACAATGGGCAACGTCTCATGGATGAAGAGAAGCTACTTGACCATGGCATTCAGAGCTACTCCTCTCTTAATCTCTATGTCCGAGGTGACTCAACTAAACTCTATGTTATAATGCCACCAGATGACATAACGGGACATCACCGAACCATAGTACTTGAATCTACTATATATGATACCGTCAAAAACATCAAATATCTTATTCGGGCAAAAGAGGGAATCGAGACAGACTCCTATGCACTTTTCTACAAAGGGAAGCAACTTGAAGAAAACATGACTTTGGCTTCTCTTAAGATACCTAATGAGTCTGTTCTCTGTCTGGTCTTTTGCCCAAGTGATTCGCTGTCTGTTTCGGTAGAATTGCTGACTGGGAAGGTGTTGAAACTTGAAGTCAAGTACATGCACAGAATTCTTGATTTGAAGGAGATAATTTTGAGTATGGATCCTTTACAAGGAGGGCAGGATCTGAGTTATGTAGGAAAGAGACTTGATGATCATCATAAGACTTTGGCTTTCTATGATATCAAACCTAACTCCACCTTGCAGGTTGTGCCTCGTAGTTTTCAGATATTTGTGAAAAATGTAAGAAGTCATGTCTTTTCTGTGAAGGCGACAGACACCGTTCTTGATCTGAAGAAGCTGATTTTGAACCAGCTAAGCCATCCGCATGATGCTTATTGGCTAGTGTTTGGTAGTAGATATCTGAACGACAGCCAAAATCTGGCTACTTATGGCCTCCGCGAAGGGGATACCGTTCACCTAAATTTTCGGATGAGCTATGGAAAATCGAAATCCTGAGGTTTAGATCTCAACCTTTGACAGCTCTTTTTGCAGGGAACTCGTACTATTTTAGCTATCTTTGTGGATATGTGAATTAATGAACGAAGGCTATCTCTTCAGAAACTTGTATGTTCTTGGTAACCTTTTTGTTTGAAATTGAATTAGTTTGATCTCAAGTTTCTTGTTAATTTTTCTTCTGGTAAATGTACTTTTTTTTTCAAAGTTTGTCATACCTGAGTTGATACATGTTTATCACATACATATAGTTCCTGCAATGCAAGAGTTCCTTTTTTTTTTTTTTTTTTTTTTTTTTGAGAATAATGCAAGAGTTCTGCCAAGAAGGCAAGAACTTGAGGGCAATAACAGAAGTACTGAAATTTAATTTTAAACCATCGACCGATAAGTGGGAGTGTTGTGAACATTCAAGAAAAAAAAAGTAGGAATTGAAGGGTAAAATCGTCTGAAGATGAAAGATATGGAAAAGGCCATACAGGTTTGCAAGAAACAGCTAGGGGTGCGCTTAAACTAACACGTTATATGATGTGTTTCTTATCTATCATTGTCGTCCTTGAGCACCCCCTAAAACCTTCTTCTGCAACCCGGTGTCAGCTTCACGAAGCTTTTAAACCATCCAATCCAACACTGGCCTGCAGAAAAGGTGAAACAAAAACATTTTTACACTTTGATTAACCGGAAAATAATTTGTGAAAAAAAATATTGAAAAGAAATGATGAGTAACTTTACCAAGAATTTGTGGATCTCTTGAAGAATAGGCGAGAACGTTGAGCAGAATTTCTCCATATCAGCATAGATGTCACCTGAACCACCAATCACCTCCATGAACTTCTTCCTGTCTGGGGCAAGCTTGATAGCAACCTACCAAATATTCCAACAAAAAACATCATTCAAAACCCATGTTGACTGTTGAGTACTAATTTGATTGGGATTTTTTGTTTTCTGTCTTGAAACGAGTAAAAAAAATATAATCCTCCTACAGTCAGTGAGTAAACCAAGCTTCAAGAAATGCGACTGAATTGATGTTAAAGTTGTTATGAAAGCTGAAATTGAGGGGGTTCAAGAGAAAAACATTACTGCAAAACTCGAGCTAGCAAGCCAGCCGTGCCATTTCTTCAAAGTCTTGCTGTACGAGTCGGTACACGCTTGTGCCAGCGTCCAGTCTTGGTGGTCGTGTAGGTTGCGAAATAGCTCCACCAAGAAATCCATAGCTCTGCAGTAAATTTGTATCATGCCAAAACGATATGGTTAAACGATAACACACTCAGAGCATGTTCAGCAGTGAGACACCGGACAGGAGTTCTTGTGGGTACTAGGGTTGTACGGCACTGGAGCAAGAAACTGTCATGTATCTTTTAGTGTGATTTTCCACAAACCTGGTGAAGTTGTGAGCGAGAGGAACTTGAAGTGCTTCGTGGACAGTTTGGAGGGCACTGACGTGCCTAACTCGTGCCCCTGAGGCACTTTCTGCCCAGGCACCCCAACCCTGGTTGAAACGTGGTTAGTGATTTTCAGAGGATTTGGGTACTACAATGAGGTGGTGCCTAGGCAGGGGCACTGGTAAACATGCTCTAATAACAGAAGTTACTGAAAGGTAAGTTATAGTACTACATTTTACCTTGTCAACCAAAGAAGGCCATTGGTGCAGCTTGATGAGGATTTGGCTGTTTTGGTTTCGACTTCCGCCTGTACGAAGCTGTACAAGTAGTTGAACCTCGTCGTGTTGGAATTGTACTTATTTTCCAACCTCTACGGAACCAAAAAAATGCAGACTGAATTCAAAGTCGGATTCATAATACTATTTATGTGCTCCAAAAAATAATGGGCATATATGTGTTCAGTACCGTGATGTTACCACCAATATCGGATTTCACAACCGTCATAGCCGCTCCAAATTTGTCTGCAATTTTTATAGCAGCAAAGTCATATTCTCAAGACGTGTAGTTCGATCAAAATAAGAAAATGGGTGACGAGTAAGAAGGAAGGAAGAAGAACCTAAAATGGGCAATATTTGTTTGCAGACATCCAAGAAAGGCTTTGTCAGCAAATCTCCTCTATCAGACTTGACTGTCTTCATGCCTTCCAAACAAGGACTAAACACAGTTCCCTCCATTCTTCAAGTTTTTTGTTTTTTTACTGCATAAGAGGGGGTAAAATTGTAGACATTAACCCTGTCAGTAAAAATTATGTTGTTGTTATCTAGGTAATTAACCGAACAAAATCAACTGCAACATGCGCAATTCGATTTGCACAGTGTCTAAAACGCAATACACAAAATCTTTCTCTCATTTTCTTTTTCTTCATCGCAATATCCATTTCTTCCCTCACTCAATCCATTGAATTTTCTTTTTATTCATCGCCATACGCAAATTAGGGCCTGCCTCTCTTGGCATAATTGGATTATTAAGGGGTGGAGTAAATAGGTAGAAATTCATATTTTGTATAGAGATTATAGAAAAAAAATCATGTGAAATCAAACAATGTTCTGTAGGTTTCATCAGAATTGGGGATGAGATCAATTTAGATGATGATACTAATTTATTTATGTATAAACATACAGAAAGAATGCACCAAAATACGAGACAATCACATACATGAATAGATTGCAGATATAGATCATAAGAAATGAAAGAAAAAAAAAAATTGAGATGAAAGAGAAGAAGCATAAGAACCTGAGATTGGGATATGCAGAGAATGAGAGAGAAGAAAAATATGGATTCCGTTGTAGAGAGAGATCCAAAAACTGCCTATTTATGAGATAAGAATACATTGCATGAGATTAAAAAAATAGATAAATAAACAAAAAAATAAGGTGGAATGAGAGAGTCCTTGGCACATCCAAGGATGTGTTTTATTTTTAGAATAGGGTTTAATGATTGATATAGTAGTAGCAGGCAATTAGTAGCAGGTTATTAAGCTACACGACCAACAGAAAGATTCCAAGTTAAGTATCAAAATGTAAAAATAACAAGGTGAAAAATAAATTACAATTACGCATCATATAGGAGGACATTTTTTTTTGAATTAGTTGGGTTTGAATATGAGACCTCATGCAGTACCTTCAAATGCTTTATTATTGAGCTAGCGCATATTTGTCATGTCAGATGGCTAATGATAGATGTTTGCTTCCCATTTTGGATGTTTTACAATTTACCCCGAAAACTTGATTCTTTTATTTCCATTTTACGTTTCATCGTCCTGATCTACACTGGCATTATTGAATGAGTTTTTTTTTTTTTTTTTTGAGGGAATATTGAATGAGTTTGACTTCTTTGTTACCTAAATTATGGTCAATTTGGATAGTTTAATTAAGATTTTGAGATTTTAGGTTGTTGTAACTAGTGCCACTAATGTAGGTAATAAGTTCGGATAGCACGCGAATAAACTCGAACAGAATTTAGAGATTTATATTGTTTCGTACATGTTCTTGAGAAGAATGTAAAAGAGAAATGTAAAACAACCGTTGCATTTGGCGAATTCCGGAATTCAAAAATGTTTTAAAAAAAAGGTCCTACCGGGATTCGAACCCAGGTCGCCAGATTCAAAGTCTGGAGTGCTAACCACTACACCATAGAACCGGATGGATGCCGACTTTCAAATGAGATCAATCATATAGATAGCGGTAACCGCATGGAATAAAGAGCCTTGCATTTTAGTGGGTTCGTTCGGTAAGTTATGGGAGAGTTAAAGAGCCTTGCATTTTACTGGGTTGGTTTGGTAAGTTATGGGAAGAGCACTTTTATTTATATAGACTAAGTTTAATTAAGTTATCATGAACATATTAATAAGGAAGTTTTCTTGCATGTTTCTGAGTTCAATTGTGAAAATCACGAAATTTTGATGTAGGATTCTTATGAAATCAACAATAGAATCCCCTTTGGTTTTGCTAGGGGCTCTTGGTGTCTCACTATTCTAAATGAACGAAGACAATAATACACAAAATTTTTCGTGGTGACTTATAACTAGTCGAAAGTGGCGCTTGTAAGTGTCATGAGAGTACAAAAGAGTGCACAGAAGCCATGAAAGTTTGACCTTGGGTGATTGTCAGATGATTATTGTTCGATTAGAGACGGGCCCAGAAACTTTTCTTGACAGGGGCCAAAGTAAATGTCCTAAACAAGAACATCATATTTAGATCATCCCTCAGTATTCATCTATCTATATACGTATTAAAACAAGAGAGTCTTTTACTGTTCATGAGTAAAATGTGGCCCTCTCTGTTGCCAGATTGAATTCAAATGAAAGGTTGGGATTTTGACATAGTACTCTCCTCAATTTCAACAATCAATCATTGTGTCACTATTAAATAAACCAACACCCAGATTTGACATAGTGTCAAATTGTGGTCATATTAACTTATTGGACAATTTTGTTTTTAAGATGTGTTATGCGGTTTTATATTTTTTGAAAGAAAATTTTAATTTTTTATTTGAAATTTATGACTGTTATCAATATTCTTGATAATTACTACTTATTTATTTTTTGTCGATGATAGTCCCAACAGGACGGGTGGTCCACTAGTAATTTAAATAGAAGAGAATTCGTTTTGTTCTAATCTACTTCTTTTAAATTATTTAGCATGAAGTTCTTACATTTGTGCACCAACTAGATGAAACCAAAACCAATAATTGTGAGACTTTATTTGAACAACACTGACCAAGGGAAGTCATATGTCCAAACTTGATGTCCAACATGTGTTCCTCGAGGATTGTATAAATATTAGTATAGACTTTACTACCCGAGTTTGGGGGGGGGGGGGGGGGGGGGGGGGGGGGGGGGTAGAGGGTACACAGGTCCGTCCCTTGCCTCAATGGTGGTAGCACACCTTCTACAGTGACATTGTCTAGTATCTAATGTGCTTGAAATAATGGTGGTTCGTTCGAGGCTCCGAGATTTAAAAAGAAAATATTATGCAACTTTAACAAGTGTTTATGGGAATGCTTACAAGCTTTAATATCTACAAATATCAACGAATTTATCATGATTTGTAGAGACATACACGTAAAATATTCATTACAATACTGATATTGTCTTCGTTGTTTTGCATTACATGTGCTTCAGAAGGATCATAATGGAAAATCAAGTAATTTGTGTTCGTCACCCTAGGTAGGTGGGTGCCTTCCATAGAGATAGAGTTTTCAGAAGTAACAAATCATACATATTTTTCAAAGAAAATAGAAGTGTCATGTAGTCACGTGTTTGAATATGTAGCATGTGTAAAAAAGAGCATCGATGGGACATACAAAACACGTTCATAGATCTCTACACTACGAGTAGATTGACTTTAAGTTGTTGTTTGAAGAACATCAACATCTCTACAACGAAATCTGATCTTTGCCAAACTAGCTCTCTCTCTCTCTCTCTCTCTCTAATGATAGCTTCCCTCTCTAGCGTTAGAGAGTTTTGTTTATAGTTTTTTTGTTTCCTCAATTTATCTCCATCTTCTTCGTATCACCATGAGCTCTCTTCTTCGAGTGAGCTCCTTCAAACCACCATCGCCAACCGTCATCACTTTTCTTTTATATTTTTTCTTTTTTTTTCTCATATCCTCTCGCGTTTTTATCATCATCATCATTACATGACATTAGTTTTCCTCAGCCTAATGCTATGACATTTACATTGTTGTTTCAAGTTCAACAATTATGGCAATTCAACTTCCAAATTTTGGCCCACATCTTATCAATTGGAATAGCCCTATTTCTTTTCTTCTCCATCGGCCAATGGTATGCATTTTTAACCTCTATCTTTCCTAAGACTCCATCTCCACTTGTCCATGTTCTGAAATATTGGAATTTTTAACTTTGAGATTTCTTGAATTTCTTGATCACTGAAACACTCATGAAGAATATCTAGCTTCCACCTTCTGTTCTCCCAATCTCTTAACTCACTAACCTTCTTTGAAGCTCTCATAAGATCATTTGGGGGAGAGCGCTTTCTATATTTCAAAGTGGGGATCCACTTATCTTGCCAAATGTCAATGTCCTCTCCATTACCAATAGATTTATAATGTCACTGACCTCCAACACACCTTTCCATAACCAAAAATTTCCAGGTTTTAAACATTCTACTATATTTATCTTTCAACACTCTCACCAAAGGGAAATTTTCATTTGACCGCATCTTCCATGCCAATTTTTCTATGAGGGCCCTGTTAAAACTATAAAGTTCTCTAAACCCCAAAGCCACCATCAGCTTTACTTTTTGCATAAATATTCCCAACTTATGTAGTGAATTTTCCTCTTTCCATCATCTTCATCCCACCAGAACTTAGAGCATATGGAGTTCAGATTATCTGAGAATTTCTTGGGGAGCAGATAGGTGGACATAGCATAAGTGGCCATAGAGTTTAAAGAAGTCTTGAAAAGAATCACCTTCCCTGCTTTTGCTAACATTTTTCCTTGCCAACCTTGAATTTTAACAGACATTTTTCCACAATTCCATTAAAGTGTGAGCCCCTTGTTTTTTTTTTTTTTTTTTTTTTTTAGGCAAGCCTAAGTAAACAGAATCCTTTCTCCCTGTCTTGATTTGAAGTCTTGTCTTAATTTTCCTTTTTTGATCCCTTTTTACATTCTTGCTGAAGAAGACAGCAGATTTTTGCTTATTCACACATTGGTCATTACAGTCTTCATACAATTTGAGGCATAAGTTAAGAAAACTAGTTTTACTCTCTTCAGCTTTTGCCATTAATATAAGATCAACTGCAAACATAAGATGAGTAACAACTTGACTGTTTCTAGCTAATTTAATTCCAGAAATCCAATCTTGATCAGCTGCAAACTATATGATTCTTGAAAGGAGCTTAGTGCACATAATGAAGAGTGTGGGAGATAAAGGATCACCTTGTCTAATCCTCCTCCTTGAATTTCACAGCTTTCCCATTCACCAAAACTGAAAATTTGACTGTGTGAATGCACTAAAAGATGAGTTTACATAAAGGGTCAGGGAAACCCAACCATTTCAACACCTTAATAATGCATTCCCACTCCATTATTATTAAAAAAATAATGCATTCCCACTCTATCTTGTCATAAGCCTTTTCTATGTCATACTTCATAAACATAAGACCACCTTTTTCTTCTTCTTATTCACAGTGTGAACAATTTCATGGAGAATGATAGAGTTGTCTTAGATATTCCTATCAGGCACAAATGCATTTTGAAATGGAAAAATAATTTTGTTTAGAAGAGGCTTAATTCTGGTTGCAATGATCTTTACAATGACTTTGTAAGAAACATTGCAGAGGGATATTAGTCTGAAATTGGACGCTTTGGAAGGATTTTAGGTTTTGAGGATTAAGGCAATGAAACTTTTGTTGATATTATGGGAAAATTGTCCTCCAGAAAAAACATTTTTGACAAGACTGCAAAGATCTTTCCCCACAGTGTCCCAATAGTTCTCGTAAAAAAGGGCCGGAAAGCCATCTGGGTGGGGGGATTCGAAACTCCCCATGGTTCCAAATATTTCTTTATCATCAGGGGGAATTAGAAGAGAATTGGCCTCCTCAGTTGACAACGTGGTGGGAAAAAGAGCCTTTAGCCAATCAGGGCAAGAAGCATTGGTAGAGGTAAATAAACCGTGGAAATAATCTTCAAACACTTTGTTCATACCTTATACTGTTGAGTGAAGGATTTGCTGATCATCCGTGATAGAGTCAATTATGTTTCTCCTTCCACTGATTGCAGGCAATGTGTGAAAGAATTTTGTGTTTGCATCTCCCTTTTTGATCCAATGAACTCTAGACTTGTTTCTCCATACTATTCCTTGTCTAGTGAAGAGCTCCTTTAGCCACCTTTTGCATTGATTCTCCACTTCTGCAGATTCAGGGTTGACTATTGTTTGAAGTCTAGTGACATGAGCCTTAGTCTCTTTGTTTTGTGTTTCCAGATGGCCAAAGACTTCCTTGCTCTTGATTTTCAGAGCTTTCTTTATTGATTTGATTTGCCTTTCCCAGTTGGTGCTATGACTTCTAAGTTCTATATTGGGTGCTATGCCAAGCTTGCTTTACCACCTCTTTGCTAGATGTATTTCTGTCCCACATTTGTTCAAATCTAAATGGTTTGAAACCCACCTTCTTTGAGGGAGTTAAATCAAGGAGAATTGGGACATAGTCAGAAGTACCTGCTCTTTTAAATAAGAGTGCTGCAGTTGGTGATACAATGATATCCAAAATGCAAAACACTGATTTAGTGTATAATTAGCACTATTTTTACATAAAAGAAAAGTGGGAACTACTTTTGGGCCACAAAACAGGAGGACACAAATCGAGGTTAGTTGAGTTTGGCAGGCCCAATTATGATGGGCTATTCCAGGCCCATTATGCACCTGTAAAAACATTAAACCCGAACCCGAACAACATCTTCGCATCAGCTGCCCTAGATCGTACGGCTGGAAACACTCTATATACTAACTTTAAAACCCTAGCACCACCACCAAACTCACAGCTCTCTCTCCCCATCGTCCCCTTCCTCTGAAGCTTGGAGCAAACAAACCCTAGGCGAAAATGGTGAGTCTCTCTCTCTCTCTCTCTCTCTCTCTCTCTCTATATCTGTTCTCGTTTGATGAAATCTTCATCTCCGAATCTAGTTTGTGTTGATTTGTGTAAACATTGTTGTTCTATCTTTTTTTCAGCCGTTCAAGCGTTACGTTGAGATCGGGAGAGTCGCTCTTGTGAACTATGGAAACGACTACGGTCGACTCGTCGTCATCGTCGACGTTCTTGACCAGAACAGAGTAATGCTTCTTCTCTTATCGCTATTTCTCGTTTGCTCTTTGGAGACGATGAAAATGAATTTAATTGCTCGATTCTGTTTGTGTTTTGCTCGATTTGCTGTATATGTGATGCCGATCTGTAGCTGTTTCAGCTCTTGCGTGATTAGATGTTTGATTGAGAAGTGTGAAGAGTAGTTCGTCTTTGTTTTGATTTAGGGATTCATGTTGTGTGTTGTTATCTCACCTGATGAAGTTAGCTGCTGTTTGTATGATTTGTGAATTTGTTTGGCTAGTTAGGAATAAAATGATGATTAGTATAAATTTGGCTGAGGAATGTGTTTGACTAATTGGAAATCTGCAGCTTTCTTCTATAGTTCACATTGTTTAGGTGATTATGTGAATCAGAATTCTGATATGAAAATGTGATTCTCCACATGTCTATCCCCACTATTGGCTGTCTTTCTTTGAATGTTGATATGAATTGATGTTTTGTAATTTGGTTTCGGTGAGGGATTGTTGGAGTGAGTAGGTCATTCAAATGCGTTGTTAATCGTGCCCTTGTAATTTAGATCATAGACTATTTGTATCCTTGTGTTATCCGGACTAGGCATTCATGTTGTGCTCTGGATTGAAATGTAGAATCGCAGTTGTGGTTCCTACATATCTCTGAATCCAAGGTTTATATTGGCAGTGTTCCAAAAGTCGATGTGGTCATGTCTCATGAAGATGCTGCGTAACTTAGATTAGTAATTCTGTTTATTTATTCACTATGTGTTTTGTATAAACTTCAAAAACTATATATATCTGGTCTTACTTCAAGAGTATTTTAGGTTTTTTGGTTTATCTATTTGTTATGTCAGGTTGTTTGCAACTAAAAGTAACCTTTTCAAAGTGAAATTACTGGGAAACCGAATTTTGAAATTCAATTTGTTTGTTAAAGTGACTTGTCCTAGCAATGAGAACCTATTTGTTGCTCAGAACTTGCTGTCTCATATTAGACCCAAAGACTAAAGTCCCTCCTAGAATAGTTTCCTAAACTCATGTGAAGTTGAAGAGGATTGCATTGCTACCTACCTGCAGTCATGACAAAGTTGTTGCTTGTTAAGTAGATTGATATTTGTCAGTCACCATTCAAAATGTATATCTAATGTTAATAGTACGAAGCAGTTTAGGGACATATTCCAAAAAAATGATACATGGTTTCACTGTTTCTTTTCGGACGATCTTTATTTCATCAGCAAGCTCACAGATCATAGTCGAGATGCAACAAGTCTGTGTTATTGTTGATGCCCAGTTTTGTGTGCCTCTTTCCTTTCTCAGACAGTTAACTGATTTACCTTTGTGAAGTTTTTTATGTCATTGGTATAAAACTAAAAGAGGAATTGGGCCATAGATTTCTGTTAACCTTTGTGTATTATGTCCTTGTATTAGACCAGGTTCAAATGGTGTGGGTCTGCATCAGTATTTTCCGTAACTTGAGTTTCTGTCAAACAAAATATGTTTGTTATGTTCGTTTATTGTTGCCTTCTTCACTTCTTGGCACTTCATGATACCTCAAAAATGTACCTCACATTTGATACAGACATGCACTTTTGTCTTTATGAATCTTATTATTGATGTTTGGTGAGAAAATGAAGGCCTCAACAGCAAGTGACCATGGTGTAGCACATGACCATTCAAACGTTTTATTCATGAAGCTTACTGGCTCTTCACATTCTTGCAGGCCCTTGTCGATGCCCCTGACATGGTGAGATGTCAGATGAACTTCAAGCGTCTCACCCTCACTGACATCACCATCAGCATCAAGCGGGTCCCTAAGAAGAAGGAATTGGTTGCAGCAATGGAGGCAGCAGGTGAATATCTCTTGAAGCATCGTTTTAGCCTCTTTCGATATTCAGTTCTTTACCTGTTTTAACTGCGTCACGTGATTGCAGATGTGAAGAATAAGTGGGAGAACAGCTCCTGGGGCCGCAAGTTGATTGTGCAAAAAAGGAGGGCTGCTCTTAACGATTTCGACAGGTTCAAGCTCATGCTCGCGAAAATCAAGGTTCGTCTTTTCTCAAATCAAAATTTCATGGCTCAATGAAACTTTCACAGTTTGAAAAGCTCCTTCGTTAGTGAATGGTTTATTAATAGATTCCGAATAACTTCTGTTTCTGCAGAAGGGTGGGCTCGTCAGACAAGAACTCGCGAAGCTGAAGAAGCAGACCTCAGCATAAAGAGATATTGTACCTCCCTTAAGATTTCATAATTATGTTAATGAACTTTAGTCAGTTTACTTCACCTGCTAGATTCTGTGTACTTGGATCATTTAAATTTTGTGGAAGAACCCAATATGGTTTTGGGAAATCATTATCATCCTTGTTAGATTGAGTTGTTTTGTGGATGGCCTCAGTTTTATTTGTTCAATCAGAGTCTGACATCATTCCAGATTTCGGTTCTCAATTTGGTTTCCCCAGTGATAGTAACATGGAATTGTGGGAGTTGAAGTGTTGGGGACTGTAGACAGTTTAACCTTTTGTACCTGGTCTCTGTGTTAAATCAGTTTCAGTTTGTTCGTTGTTAGGAATTGCCTCTGAGACTAGGCAAAGTGTCGCTCTACCTTAAAAAAGTGTCTTTGACTTTTTGGATTAGTTTGACCGGCAATTTGGTTTGTAAAACGATGCAGACTTTGGGTAATCTTATCCGTAGTGTGGTATAGTTTTACTTGTTCGTCAAAAAAGAAGTATAGCAAACATTACTTTATGACACTATCAAAAGATTACAAAATCCTTGCTTTGTTTTGTTTGCCAAATCACCACACTATGAAAAGATTTCCAAATCCTTGCATAGTTTTGTTTAACCAAATAACCGGAAGGTGAAGAGAAGTGGAACGGAGGAGGAGACTAGTTGGTTCCGAAGAGACTAGTTGGTTCCGACAGCTGAAGAAGTGGCCGGTCGTTAGTAATGCTCTTTGTTGATTTGTTGCAAGAATTAGGACCCGAGGTATTTTTGATGTCAGTGCTGGAATGGCTCAAACTGATGAGGTTCTTAACTGGGGAATGAAGGTGGGTGAGTGTATTTGAGCGGTAGAGGTGCCGATGAATGCTTTTGTGATTCAATTTGTTGGATGTTCAAAACATCCGGTAAAGTTGAATTTGAACTGTGGCATGATTGCTAGGAAGCAAAATAGAAAGCTTTCAGAAGCTTCATTTGACGGTGTTCTCCTGTTAGGGCTTTTGGCAGGAAGAGCAAGCAGCCGTGACAGGAAAAAAAAAAAAAAAGAAAAAAGAAAAAATCCCTCGTATGACTGACCCTATTGACGTTGCAAACTAATTAAAAACGAGCAAGAGGCCAACTATCATTCCTTCAAAAATGAAAAATATTGTTCTCGAGCAAAGAACTGGCGGATCATTGACGACGCTTGCACATCTTTAAGCTTTAAATGGCCACACAAGATTTTATGAAACCACTCAGACTACTGTATTCGGGAAGATACATTTCCGGAGTTTAGATCAAAATTTTCTAGGGAAGGATGGCTTGGACTGTCGTACATAATTTGGGTAATAATCAACAATGTTCAGTTCATCTCTCCCGAGTCCCGATCAACCAATAAATAAATTAAATTATGAATTCTCCACTTCATTTCGCTTACCCTCTCTTGATCCAATGCCGTCACCAGACCAGCACAACTGCTTGATAGCTTTTTCCTCTGTGAATGAGAGTGTCAAGATTGTTCAACCAGTGTTCTTCTCACTGGCAGTTTCTTTCTCTCATATCGACATGTTTGAGTTGAAAAAGAACTTGTTCTCGTCACCAACAGTTCATCTCCCCCAATACTGGCATGTTTGAGTTTTCAAAATGAACTCGTCAAAGCTCCCTGCAGTGGTCATCAACAGCATTTAAGTTCATGAAAGGATATAAAGCTAATGGCATGATAAATCATTTGCTGAATACGAAGTTGTATCTCGGTGAGAGATCAAAAGAGCGAAATAACTAATTGGTCATATTTGCAATCATTAAAAGTGTGCACAGTTCAATCAGTGCTCGACTAATTTGTAATATACTTGCAAATTTGCGATCATTCTCGCTGGAGAAACAACTATCTTTGAGACACACCACATAGTTCCTAGATGTTTCAGGAGAAAATAGAATTGAGAGATGTCTTGCATGTGCTAGAGTAACACCGTCAATATACATCACCATTTTTTTTTGGACAAATGACATTAAACCTGTATGCAGTTTGCCAGTAGTGACATTAAACCTCCAGCTTTCAATTTGATAGAAAAAACGCCTTGCGCTTTCTTTTCGACACAAATAGCCTCCAATTGTTAACATTGTTATTGATTAAATTAACAAAATTTACTGTAATACCCATCCCCGTAAGGTCACGTTATGGGTTTTAAAATCCATCTCGTGAGGACACGTGATGGATCCGTTAATTTAATCTAATCCTGTTAATGATTGAAGGGTTATTGTCTCAAAAAGAAAATTGCATGGGGTTTTACCAATGGGAGTTGGTCCAAGTGGTGAGCAACTTGGTTCCGCTTAAGCAGGTCTCGGGTTCGAGTCCTTGTGTATGCAGAAAATTCCCACTGGGAGACTCACCTGCCATACCCAGGCATCCGGGTCGGACCGGATTAAGGGGCGAAGCCCCGGAACCGGTTGGGAAACCAAAAAAAAAAGTGCATGGGGTTTTTCTATGAAATTGAAAGTGCTGGAGGTTTGTCACAAGCTATGAAGCACCGGAACGCCATATAGGCTGTCGTCCCCGTTTCGTACCCGTCTCGAACGCCGGAACGGCCTCGGAACGTTCCCGGAGCGACAGGTGGCGTCCCCGGAAAAACAGAAGGTCCGAACTTGAGGGGAACGGCGTCGGGACGCGTTTCAGCTTTCCGGAACGCCTGGGGAGCCTCCGTAGCCGACGACTTTCAAGAGATCGGCCTCCCTATCTCACAGCAAGAAAGGAGAAAAGGAGAAGACAAAACGTTGAAGTTTGAAGAACTGCGGCGGCCATGGCTGTAACAACAGCTTCTAAACGATGTTGGAGAAGAAAACAAAACCCACTTCACTTGTCTATTTTACTATATTACCCATGTTTTTTTTACAAAAATGTCATTCCTCATAAAAGCCCTAATGGGCTTCTGTCAATTTCTTTTATTGGGCTTCTCTGTTACATAAGTAAAGCCCAAAGAACTGGACTTATTTAATAAGACTTATTTATGTCGTTATATAAATTTTATAAAATGTTAATTTATAAGTACATTTATTTATATATATATTTATATATTTATATTTATATATATATATATTTATATATATTTAAAAAGTGCCGTTCCCCCGGCGTTTCATCTCCTAATTTTTTGAAAATCGCCGTTCCGGCGTTCCCGTCCCCGTTTCGTCTCGTTCCCGTCCCCGTTTCGGTGCTACATAGGTCACAAGTGTCAAACTGCAGATATGTTTAGTTTCATTTGTCATTTTTTTACTCGTGTGCTCTACGAACCCATAGAAGTAACTCTTTTACCCAGCGCCATTGTGGATTGGAAGACCTAAACTCCAGTTTTCTTTACCACCAAAAGAAGATCCTATCTTATATACTAACAAGTATTTACAGAATTAACACAATATCATCGAGTTGCAAATCGAAAATGTGAGCTTTTAATCCCATAGCAAGACATGGGCAAGAACGAAATAGTAATGCAGTGCAGTCTAACCTTATCATCTCCGCTGTCATGTTTTCGACTTCTTTTCACTGCTCTTGCTACGAAAGGGTGAGAAAATAGAGAAGTTGCGCGAATCTGCAAGGAAACCAGAAATTGTCAACAAAATATTCTCAGTTTTTCATTGGCGATAACATGACAGACGGAAAATATCACTTACGCTTTTGGGGAGTACTTTCGGCCGATGGTGCTTTATCTTGAGAAATGAGGTTCCTCAATGTTTGAACTGACAATCAGAATCATCGAACAGATGTTAAGTTCACTACTTGAATGTCCAAAAGGTAAAAGGAGTAAAAAGGTGGAAAAAATTAATCACCGTCACTGGAAGAAGCTACACTCCTCCTGCCATCCTTCACATCTGAATCATCAGAAAAGGCATCGCGATCACCACCAGCACTCCCTTGGTTTTTCCATCCAAAATTCAGCAGCCGTCTAATTCCTTTTGGCGAATTCTTCACCACGGGCTTCTCCGAGATTTCCGGAATCTTTTCCAGTTTCAAGTTATTCAGTCCAGATGTTTGTGCTTTAGCAGTTTCTGCACCTATTTGAACTGTCCGCACGCTGGTTGAAGATGATTTTCTGACCTCTGAACTCTGAGAAGACGGATCTTTTAAGGATGAGAGTCGATCATTAGAGGGGTGGTGGGACTTTTCAGTTGGACTAAAAGAAGCTCTTGGTGGTTGCTTGTCCACAGAACGTGATATCTGCCCAAGAATCAGATTGCTTGAAAGAGTAAATAATCTGCAAGAATTTAATTCTTAAGAACAAAAGAAAGCTTACAATTGCTGGAGCAATTTGAACATTGAACATCCTTAAATTTTTCAATTAAATTCCCTTTCAAATCAACATGAGCTTTGCACAGAAGACAGGTTGTTATATTTGGCCATGCACAACTCAGTTGATTGCTTTTAAAGTAAAACTCGTCTTATTATGTTCATTATTGTAACAACATTTCAGCATCCTTAGTGATGGAATTGTACACCCTGCAACAACCAACTTAAGCACTTCTAGTTTATAGACGTAGTAAGATGAAAATCATATCCTGGTAGGTAGGCGCGAACAATATATAAATAAATTATGATTAAAAATATCCAACCTCTTGTACTTGCGATTCGGTTTGATTTGGTTTTATATGAACTCCATCCATGTGTGAAGCCGGTGAATGAGTAGCAGGATGCTCTGATTCCATCTCAAAAATGCTGTTACATCTCCTGTGTACACCAGATATTTCTTCCGCGGGGTGTACACTAGTATTGGCGGGCTTCTCACACTCAAGCATCACAACCATCTTCTCGACAACCGGATTGTCATCTGGATCATCCTGTTCAGTATGCCTTTTGTCATTCTTGTTTGGCTCATCAGCTTCAGAGAAATCAATCTTCCTTGCCAGTGTCATCTCTCGTGGTGCTGATTTGTTTCTGCCTCCAACCAAGGGACATCGAGTTGCTCTAACCTTCAGTTCAGGAAGAGTAGAAGCCTGAAATCTATGAGGTGCAGTAATATCCAACCTTTTTCTGTTACCGGGTTCATGAATAACCTTTGCATTTGATTCCAACTTCATACCTTGTCTCTTCCCTAGAGCAACATATGAATCGCTCGCCACTTTGGGTTCTGATAATCTTCTGATTCTTGCCATGTCAACCTTTGAATGAGGAGTAACATCACTTCTCTCAGTTTTTGGCTCCAGCGACGATGGAACTGATCTAGTCAGCCTATTCCCTGGAGATTGGTTCCTATGTCCTGATCCTAATTTGTTGGTTTTGGAGTTCTTCAGCGATTCAATCGATCCAACAGAAGAAGTCCGTATCTTGGATCTCTGCAGAGGAGATGATGGCCCTGGTTCTGCATCACTAAACTTCGATCCTCCGTGAGAGCGTAAGGACAATTTAGCTGGTGATTCTTTTTTGGTTTGTGGTGAGGATTGGGACTTAGCTTTGGAGGAAGAATTTCCTCTCGTTGCAATTCTCTTTTGCCTCTCTATCTTCAAAGCATCCAGGCGTCTTAGCTCTTCCTCTTCCTGTAAAAGAATTGATTTCAGTATAAAAATTCTGATGGAAAACATTTAGGAGCAATAAAAACATCTGAATATAGGTGTTACTATCATTCAGACACAGTTAAAATGTGAATCAGTAAGAAAAGATCTCAAAAAGATAACATGCATTTTGATTGAAGAATTCTGGAGTTGTCACTGTACTGCAGATTAGAGCTCTTATCACTTTTGACACAAAAAAAGAGCTCTTATCACATCACTGCAAAATATATGTATAATATGCAAAATATGTAGAAGTACCTTCTCTTTCCTCAGCTTCTGGAGATCAGCTTTGTAAGATCTTACACTCTCAGCACGCGCACGCGCGTCATCTAAGGGACTCACTTTTGATGACTTTCCTTTTCTTATAGGCCCTGCAGTCTTTTTCCTATCCGTGGCATCTAATCTTGCCTTCAGGTTCTTGTCTGACTTATTTGACCATTGCTTAACATCAGTCTCTTCTCCCTTATTTCCATTATCTTTAGGGTGAACCTGCATCTGATGGTCTAAAGTCGGATCATAACCAATGGTGTTTCTCTGAAGATCACGTTCTGGGGTCAAGCTCAAATCATTTGGCTCATAATTTACATAGGAACTGCGTGCTTCCTTTTGAACAATAAACTCAGATTCCATGGAAACAAGAGTTCTGTTACTGGTACCTTGATCTAAGGACATCGAGCGGGTGGAAATCATGAAGTGCTCATCGGTCAAATCTTGAGGCAAACCTGCATGCAAATTGTTTTTGGCATGCATGTATCCATTTAAAGCCAGTGGATCTGATGAACGCACAGTGTCCCACCGATTTACTCGTCCAGCGATTACAAAATCGTCATGTACTTTTCTTCTATTTCGTTCTGTGGACTGTGCGTGATTATACGGGGATCCTCTACCATTTCCATGATCATCATCCCCTCCTTTTGACATTAAAATTTCATCACTTGGGGTCCTCAATATCCGAGTCATATGTCCATTAACTTGCTGATATTCAGTTATGCCTCCTCTCCAGGCTTCATTTGGACCTCCAACACCAATAGCTGAAGGATCATCTCCACTATTACTTTGTTTTCTTTTGATTTTACTTTGTTCTGAAGCAAATGTGCCATGGTTGGCAGAATGACGACGTTCAGCAGTCTCTTTAAGTAATAAGCTTTGAAATGCTTGCCAATTCCCTCCATCTGCAGTATCTCCACAATCTTCTTTGCCATGTGATTTTATAGACCTTGCGTGTTTTTCTTTCTTTCTAGATGATGGAGAGTTCTGAGACACAAAATCTAGAGCCCCAGTGTGTGATTCTCGCACCCCCTTTTCAGTATCAGAGTCAGAAGCTGATTGGGATTCGGTATCAGAAGAAATTTGTTTTTTCTGAGCTATGTAATTGATGTTCTGAATGACAACCTTTCCAGTTGACTTGTCATCTGATCGGCCTGCCCTCTTTCTTTGTCCTGGACTTGCTGAAGAACCATGGTGCCGTGATTTAGAGGAACTAGTTTGCCTTGCTTCTGTTTCAATATTACTGTCTCTACTGCCTGCTGCATTCCCGTTCTGACCTGCTTTGTTGTTTACATGGAATTGTGAATCCTCAGCTGCTGCATATGGTGGCTGATAAGCACAACCATTTCCTGGATAAGTCGCATAGTAGGGCATTCCTGCTGTTGGATATGGTTGAAAAACTGGAATAGTGCCAGGTGGCGAATGCACAGGCCAGGGAGGAAACATAGGATGTGAATTGTGGGATTGGACAAGTTCTTGTTGACTTGTTGCAACTTGGTGATTGTTGTGAAGCCTTCCATCTGATCAAAAAGCAGATATACTTAACTGGATGTAGACTAGAACCACATTGAAGGAAGAAACAAGTAGACCTCATGTGTGTATGTGTGTGTGTTTGTGTGTGTGTGTGTGTGTGTGTGTGAGAGAGAGAGAGAGAGAGAGAGAGAGAGAGAGAGAGAGAGAGAGATTTTGCCACCCTTAATGACACAGTTTACAGCCATTCCAGCTACTTCCTCCATATCTAGATTTCAATATAGTATCACTTTGGTCCGTACTGATACTGGAAGACATTCTAGCTAAGCTCTGAAGGACGGCATTCTTGACAAACTAAATCAAACCTAGGACATCAGCTAGCATGTAATCTAGGTAGTATGCTTAAGAGGATATACCTAGGGACTTTCTGATACAAGAGGACAGAAACCTATACCTGCCAAAGGTACTTCCCTAAGGGCATATAGCTAGACTGCCACGTCTTCTTTTCTCCTCACTATCCTAACTATTGTTATCAGACTTAACCATGGATTATCCACTTCAAACCTAATGCATTAGAGGGCAGAATTTCATAAATCCAAGTAGATCATATTAGAGATTTTTTGAGCTCTGAAGGGTAATCTTGATAGCCAAGTTGATATAAGATCGACCATAAAAGCTGTCCCCAAAGCCAGCTAGGTTTCTAGACCCTGATAGTGATAACTGATAGTACAAAGCATCGTGTGCACTGTGATAAACCGATTAAATATGTACATAATATTCATCTCCTGTCCAGGTCTCAGACTGACTTGTGAAATGGTGTGGAATTAAGGCCACAAGTCATATAAATTCGCTGTTCATACATAAACTTTAGAATGCACCTTCTGCATGTTCGCGTGTATAAGATTTCAAACAGAGGTCAGCTACTTCGGAAAGGTACGAACGACAAAGGAGGGAGATCAGTGAATTACTTGATGTGATATAAAGGAGCACTTAGTCTCAAATATAAAAAAACAACTAGTGTTAAAAGCGTTATATCAAGAACTGCTCTACCATTGTTAACTGAAGCAAATTCACCATCCCATCCGCTTGGTTTGCTGTTTGTGCTAGAAAGTACGACTTCTGATGTATGCACGAGAGAAACGCTTGGACTGTTTGAAACTGCCCATGTTGCTTCATCATCTAGCGACTGTCCAGGTTCATGCCTTATCCTCCACAGGTTTATGAACCTTGAGCACGCATCTCTGGTGAATGGACAAGGGATGGAATAATAAATAAAACACATTAAAAGATAAAACCAAAAGACGCAATGGGGGATTGCAATTTACCTTAAACGTGAGGCCCCAAAGCATTCAGCAAAAGGAAGCAATGGGGTGACATTATCTATGTCAAAACCAGCAGCTACAGCACGCGCAAAGGCCATATCTTGTTCTTTCTTCAGCACTATTTTGCGTGTCTCAAGTATATGTAAGAGCTGCAATCTGACACAAATTTAAACAAATGCAATCAGAACAGGTTTATGGAACCAACGATAAATACTGTCAGTGTCCCATGTAACACAAACAAGTACATGGCAGCAAGAATCACAAGTTTAACATGGAACTGACGAACTGAGATAACACATATTTATCAAGAAAACATCTGAGACAAACTCAACTGGAACATGTGATTATGATTTGCATGTGAGGCTTTCTTAAGGCACAGTCACAGTAGGGAACTCAAATAACGCTGTCGTAGTATGCAACTCTACTAATCTTAAATTTAATGATGCTAATAGTCAGTTCATGTCCAGAATTATTTATAGCTCTCTGTCCTCCAGGAAATAATTGGAACTGATTAGAGAATGCAAATTAGGTTGGATCTGTCAGAACATGAAACTTGGAAACTGCACAAACAGTTCATATTCTGCAGCACCAGAACATACTTTGGATTTTCTTCCTGTGCAATGTAACTATTTGCCTCAGCTGTATGCAAACCAAGCTGCAACAGAAGATTCGAGCACATTACAATGACATATTGACATGTAACCAATCAAGCGTAAGAAAATTCAATTAATGGCCACTTACCTCATATAAAACAACTGACTTCTCCTTATTATCATCAGTAATAGCTTTGCTGCCTGCCCAAAATAGTGAGCTTAATCAATGACAGTTTAAAAAAGAACACACGCTTGATTATGAATAAACAGTTCTGCAGTGCAGACAAACATCTCACCATGGAAACCTTCTCAAGTACTGGTACATATTTTCTACTTCCGAAATAAAAGGAAGAAAAGGAAAAGAATAGAAGAATAAAAGACACATACAAAATAGTCAAGAATAAGAAAACACCAACTTAAAATGTGTTACTAGCATTTCTCTACAACTTATGCAACATACCTTCACTGAATCTGGCTGTTTTCGCACGACAATCTTCTACCTGTCAACCAAAGGAGTGAAAACCTAAATTCCGTCTCATAACATAAAACACATAAACTTTCCCGAACTAGACTTACATTTCTTAAAGCTATACTATTGCTTCCTTGAGTGTCAATTGCTTCCTCCATCTGCAATATCTCCGACTCTATGGTGTAAACTCGCTCCAATATCTCAGGAGTGCTCACAAAACGAACAAAGCTGTTGACAAGACACCATTCAGACATTTTCTTTGCCCCGGAGTAAATATTTATCAACAAAACACTAGATAAAGTTCCACAATTTAATCCGATTATCCCTTCCAGTTTAACTAATAAAAAATGGCTATAAGAAAGAAATTGAAATCCTACGAAGAAAGCTTGAAATAAATTGTGGTCCAGTTCCTAACGGCTTATGCCTTTACAATAGGTATCCAGCATGGTTCCACAGATCTACTGTGCGCATCCATTTTGGCAATGGGAAAACAATCATTAAAATGTCAGTCTAATGCATCAGAAGTGCAGAAGTTTACTTAAATTAAAACAAATTTAGTATGAAGGTGTTAACTACTTTTTTGGTCAGACTAAATCAGTGGTTTCCTGTTTCGGATGAGCAAAACTGTACATACCTTTGCACAGTCCGTTTCGTAAACCAGCTTGTGTCACTTCTCGGTCGAGGGTCGAGCAAAACTGAATAACCCCCCTTGGCAATCTGGTCTTGAGCAGTCTTCAGGTGAGCTAGGAAAGGACTCAGCAAACCAGAAGCAATTTTCTCTGAGTTTCTGTCGGCAGTGATAACCAAATCATATCTGATAATGGAGCAGCAATTAGAATTCTGTTGTCATGGTGAAAGGGAACAAATAAAATGTAATACAGCAGACAAAAAAGAGGAAAATTGAATCTGAAGAGCTCCAGTATAGGACAAAAACTATTGATGTGCTCTAATAGCACTGACATAATGTAGTCAAGACGTAGCTTCATGCAATGCAAGTATGCCAACAAACTCTTTCTAACTTGTTTGGTAGCAGAAGAAATATCAGTATAGGACTTCAGAGTTGAAAACTCTAATGGTCGTAATTAGAAACCAGATAACAGTTCCTATCCACTGAGAACTGTTAAAAAAGGCAGGTTCTGCTAATACTGCGCCAAAGGAATTAAGATATTTTTAGGGTAAAGGAATTAGGATTGACAACACAATAGTACATATTTCTCCTTTCCAATATGGGAGAACAGATTTGCTGTCATACTGTTGACTAATCTAAGCTATTTCAAATTCCAGGCATCTACATCTGTTTAGCCGGCAGGATATCCAAGTTAAGGGTAACATTATAAGCACATAAGACATGTCTACGTTGGAACTTGAAAGAGACTCTTTGTAACATTACCCAGATTTGAGCACATGTAAAGCAATATTAGGTTCAACCCAAGTTACATGGATTCTGCTCATGTTTTGCTTCGTCTTCTGCAACTCTCTTGCCACTCTTATCGTGCAGCATGTTATTTCGTTTTTAATGGATTGTCAAGGGCCATAGACAGTGCATCATCGCCACCTCAATCAAGTCATCCTATTTTACTTGGCAATTCTGTGCGCACGAAATTACCCGTTGTTTATTATATATAAAGCCAACATTTCATACATTTACCTTTGCGAATTGCACACTCATCAGACAAGGCTACACGAGTCGTATGGCATTTATAAGTTCAATACAGTACATGCTAACTCATAACGGATACAGAAATGCATGCCAAGCTAGTTAATGGAGCTTCAATCATCTATGTGGGTACAATCACATACACATTGCTTGCACAAATTGCAAAATTGGAACATACTATTTCTTAAATTGAATAGAAACTCCCAATCAGTATATAATCAAGTGATATGGTCGAAAAGGTACAGTGCATCAAGCTCACCAGGAACACACAGACACAAGTAGCCAAATTTCTACCAAAACAATCAGTCTTAGCAGCTGAAGAAGTAGAAACACTAAATACATCATCAGATCAACACATTCAAGTCTCAATAACAACAAAGGGACCGAATTAGCACAAACCTAAACCTAGCAACTTATAACTTCTGCCGCAGAGTGCCAAATTCGAGTACAAAACGGAGGAAATTCAATATTTCAGTGAAGAATTGTACTGAAATAACCTGGTTCGAGTAGGAGTGAGCTGGAAAATGGCGAAGTCGAGAAGAGTAGTGGACTTCATTATTGTAGCAGAAGAAGAAGCTTCAACTTCAACCCTAGCTTAGATCTCGGCCTTAAAATCAGAAATGCAGAGGGAAAAAGAGAGGGAGAGATCAACAAATGGAGCGGCGGTGTGTCGGCGGGCGGCGGAGGAGCGGTTCGGCGTCGGCGGCGGAGGCGGAGTTGAGGAGGAGGAATGGAGGAGGAGAAGTGCATAGCAAATGGAACCAAAGTGTCATAAAGGAGGAGGAGGAATTGAATAATGGCTGCATAGGAGTCATGTGACCGGAGATTACGCAGAGAGAAAGCAAAAAACAACCGGAGAGAGAGACTACTTTCTGCAGACTATTGTACAGAGAGAGAGAGCGCTTTAATGGCGGAGTAAGTGCGTGTCTCACTGCGTGTGTTTGTGTGTGAGAGACGATGATGACTCGGATATTATTATTCGGATAACAATCAGTAAATATGATGGTAGCTGAGTGAAACCTTCAGCTGGATTGAAAACGTTCACCTGCAGTTTCACTTTTACCGACATCGTCAACTATTTTATTAAAATTGCTGGTAGTTAAGTGTATATAGAAGTGAAACTGCAGTCTTTCTGTCTGAAAAATGGTGTGCGATGTCCGAAAAGTAAAGTTAAATTAGAGTTTTTTTACAAGATCAACACTATAGCAAGGTGTCAGCGAGATGATACTGCAAAAGAGTTTTTTAATAATAATGTGGGGATTAACTAGCAAAAGAGTTATCTCTCATTTCAACTTCAATACGGGTGTTTGGGAATGAGAAATGCTAGGGATTTCACTATCTTTCTCATCTCTCACCCGAATAAAAAACTGAGAGCAAGAATATTCATTTTGCATGATTTTCGTTGTGTGAAAGAAAAGTAGAAGATGAGTCGGAGATATTCATGAGATCCTTAACACTCTCTTTTAGAATACAGGATTTTTTTTTTTTACCAATTTTGGATTTGTAAAATTATTTTTTGTGAATTGGGGAATGAAATCACCAAAAATGAGAAAAAATAACAAAAAGGACTAACTACCAAAATGGCTCAATTTTGCTAAACTAAAATCGTGAGATCGCAAAATCCAAACAGTCTCAATATCATTCAAAATTCATAATTATTCTAAAAAATAGTCACAATTCCTGATTTCATTCATTAAAAATATATTACTGACACACGGTGAGTTTTTGAGTACCAATATTACCTTCTAATGCCATGAGCATCTACCGATGTAATTTTTTTTTTAGAAATTGTTTTTTTCCTCAATCGGATTTGAACTTGGAACCTCATGCAGGGGCATCTATCGCTCTACAACTTGAGCTACCACCCTACCTGCCATCATTGTGAAAGTTACTCTGTTGTTCCAAAATTATTGGTCATGAGACACACTAAGTAAACATGCTCTAAATTGATACTAGTATTTTCTTCAGAAAGAATTGATAATAGTATTTAATTTCTATTATTAGTATAAAAAAACCCAGTGAGACTACTTTTTGCAGACTGCTGTTGATATTCTACACAGAGAGAGAGAGAGAGAGAGAGCGCTGTAATGGCGGAGTCAGTGCGTATCTCACTGCGTGTGTTCGTGTGTGAAAGATGATGACTGTGATTATTCATTATTATTCGGATAACAATGAGAAATAGCTGACTGAAACGTTCACCCGCAGTTTCCGCTCACCATTTTACTAAAACTGCTTGTAGCTAAGAGTCAGTAAAAGTGAACTGTAGGGGGTTTCTGTTTGAAAAGTGATGCGCGATGTCGGTAAAAGTAAAATTGCACGGGAGTTTTCTGACAAGTGTTAGTAGCTAAGTGTCAACGAGACGATACTACAAGGATTTTTTTTTTTTTACCAAAAGTTCTAATAATAATGTGGGGATTAACCGGCAAAAGTGAGGTCTCTCATTTCAACTTCAATAGGGGTGTTTGGGAATGAGAAATGCTAGTAATTTTCCATCATATCTCTCGCTCATCTCTCACGCGAATATAAAATTGATAATATGAATATTTATTTGGCATGATTCAAGCTGTGTGGAAGAAAAGTAGAAGATGAGTCGGAGATATTTGTGAGATCCTAGCACTTTTCGTTTAAAACTCAAGATTGTTTTTGGCGATTTTGAGTTGTCATAATTATCTTTGTGATTTGGGGAATGAAATCATCAAATATGAGACAAAACTAAAAAATAATGAACTACAAAACCGGCTCGATTTTGCTAAACTAAGATCGTGAAATCGTAAAATTCAAACAGTCTCAATATCATTCAAAAGTTAAAATTTCTGATTTCAAATATATCACTGACACAAGGTGAGCATTTGAGTACCAATATCACCTCTTGTGACATGAAACTCACCAAGTAAACATGCTCTAAATTGATGCTAGTATTTTCGTATAAGATACTTGTACTACTAGATGGTAAGTCATGCGGTAGTTAATTAATACCAAGCCGTAGAAGAAATTAATGACCATTAATTAGGTTGCTTTAGTTTATTAGTGATAATTAGTTGATTAAATCTCACAGGATTGGAGTGTGAGAATATAAATGAGTAGTGGGGCATAAACCGAATAAAACAATAGTTGTGGTCCCGTTTGTCTCCTGACCCCACGACAGGGAGGTAAGGAGCTAGGCTGGTTGTAGATTCTGCCATACCTACCTCAACAGCTTCAAATGTGACTTTTTTACGAACTTTAGGGTAAAAGACACTTTCACCCCTCAAGTTTGACACAAAGACAGTTTCACCCTTCCAGTTTGGAAATGAACACTATCGCCTTTTTTTTTGGTTTCCCAACCGGTTCCGAGACTTCGCCCCGTAATTCGGTCCGACCCGGGTCGCATGCTTGGTATGGCAGGGGAGTCTCTCAGTGATTTTTTTTTGCATACACAAGGAATCGAACCCGATACCTGCTTAAGCGGAACCAAGTTGCTTACTACTTGGACCAACTCCCATTGGTGACACTATTGCCTTTCCAGTATGCTAAATTTCATAATATTTGCACATTTGATAGGGTCATTCCATACTCTGAGATATCAAATTTTACGGGAGGAATACAACAGTGACAACGCCAACGCCCCACCCTAGACACAAACTCCGTCTTTTTTATGATCACGATGCTCAGAGATACACCACGTCATCAGCTCCAAAGGCAGAGAAAGTCTCCAAATTTGAGATGGGTCAATCCTATGACACTAGTGTTGTAGCCTTGCAAGTAGGTACCACTCCGTCCCACCTCTAATGCACCATTGGAGGTGGGACTAAAGACAAAAAATGATGATATTTTACTGCTTTGTCCTCACAAAGAAGAAACAATTACACATCATTATTAAAAGATCACATCACATGTGGGGTATTAATGAGGGTATTGTTGTCATTTAACCAGTTTAAGGTTACTAAAAAAGAAAACTTTTAAAGGTGAGTGGAGGTCAATAAAGAAATGGTGTATTAGAAGTGGAACGGAGTGGTAAGTGGGTGCATCATTCTTATGACTAAGACAAGACTACCTGGTAAATCGCCAAGACTAGAGTCTTGTCTGACTTTCGTACGGTTGCCTTCTTTTTGAAAGGATCAATTTCACATAAAAATTACTTTTTGAGGAAATGATTATCAAAATCGGGATTCTAACACTTATTTTACTCAAAATATAACGAGTTGTAAGTAAAATAAGTGTTGAATCCCATAATTCTTCTCCTATTGCTTTCTCAACGACGCATTTCCACCAGCTAAACGCTCACATGAGATATTGAAAAGAAGAGATAAAAGAATAATAGCAAAGAAGTAGAAACCCCTATCGATAGGCGATAGCACGAACCAACAACAACAGTCAGATGCGGTGGAGGATGCAGATTTAAGCAGCAACCACTGTCGAGGACAACTACTGACTGCCCTCCACTTCCACATCTCTTGTGGAGAACTGCGGATAGCTGCCAACTCAAACTCGTGGGTCGTGGGGTGTTTGAGGAGAGAAGGGAGACAAAAGCAAATAGGGGTAGAAGAGGGAAAACAGTTGAAACAAAATGACATGACAGTCAACTAAGTGTGTGACGGATTTTTGAAGCAGTTTCAAATTGTTGTTTTTATGGTAAATGGGAAACACTATCAGCTAGTTGTAGAAATGAGTTTTGTAATGTGATAGTGGGCTTGTAATGTGATGTCTGCCTTTCATACTTGATATATATCCAACAACTTTGAGCTGGATGATACACATTTTATGATATCAAAGAACGAGCACACATTTTTTTAGATGAAGAAAAGCATATACTGCTACTGGATGATACACATTTTGTGAAAGTACGAGCCTGGGTTATGAGTCTAGCAAGAAGTGCATTGTCACTGGCTCAAAGAACAATAGTTGCGCTGAACCAGCTTGAATGGGTCCATTAAGGTCTCAAACTCAAATTCTCCCAAAGAAATAGAAGAGTGATACCTCCCAGGGACCGCCGGACCACCAATGCCGCCACAATAACGTGACATTCGACCCACAGCCACCACATTAAAGACAAGGGGTCGCCACATTTAATAAGGCTACACACATACTACATCCGCTTTCCCAGCTTCTTTCTATGACTTTTACCACTATTGACGGAGTTCTTTAACTTCGTACCTCCAAAAATAGGGACCGCCGGACCACCAATGCCGCCACAATAACATGACATTCAACCCACAGCCACCCACCACCTTGAAGACAAGGGGTCGCCACGTTTAATAAGGCTATACACATACTACTTCCGCTTCGCCAGCTTCTTCTATGACTTTTACCACTATTGCGGAGTCATTTGACCCAGCATTTTGATTAGCAAAACAATGTAAGAATTTGGTCATCTTTATATGATGTTTACTTTACATCACCATGAAAAGATTGCCAACTTTTGCATTGTTTTGCTATCAAAATCACCAGGTCAAAGTGACATGGTTACGGTGGAAAACTCAAAGTAGGAAGAAGCGAAACAAAGGTAGTACTACACATGCGACATTCTGAAGAAAAGCCAAACAAACTCAACTCAACCAGTGCCAAATCTGTGTTCACAGACATGCAATTACCCGGGTAACATCCTTCTTCTCCTAAAACTATGTTTTACAGTCCATTAAGAACCATAACGAACCCAACTGAAGAACATGCGCAACTGCGAACACTGTCGCAGCGAAATTATAACGAGTAACCCAACAAAAGTATATCCTCCATCTTGCAGCTCAAAGAAACATAGGGTACATATAGACTCTCTTATATAGTATACAACACAAGTACTTAGTTATTACAACTACAATAAAACTCAGAATATGAACATTTCCCTACGCCTTTCAGATAACCACTCTCTCCAGGTCGACGAGCTCGTTTCGAGGAAAGAAGAAAGCCTCCAGCTTACATTTTGTGACAAAATGTTTATGCGTGATTCATGACGATGAAACTTTGGAAAATGTTCTGTAAGTGACTTTGAAACTTTTAAGCCAAAGCTGTAAACTGAAACGATCAATGTTCTCTATTTTCTCTTTCCGGCGCCTATTGTAAGCAGCTCAAAGCTACGGAGAGGATCATCTCGGCCGCTTCTCGCCGTTGTAGTGCGGGTAAACGACGACGATTTGGATTCGATACCTGGTTGGAGACGGTGTGTTGTGGAGACGCGACCACTGCTCGAACCCAACCTGCTTGGCCGACTCTCATTGGCCTCCATTGATGAGCTTGGTCGACTCCCAGACATTACTACCCTTTTCGAAGCACTGCTGGCTCGAGAAGTGCGCCCTCTATCAGTATCGCCTTGCTGGTAGCGCAAAAAAAAAGCAATCAGTTGACTAAGCACTTCAGGGCGAAGTTTATGTTTTAAAACCATAATAAAATAGCATATATATCAATCAGCGAGTGGAACAGTTCCATCATTATCAGAAATGTCCCCCTCTTCTCTCACAAACCTGTCCGCTTTTCCAATTTATGATTTACAGAATTCTGGAAATATGTGAGTCGAATGAACACATTGAGTTCTCCAGAGATTGAATAATCGAATTTTAAGGTAATTGAGAATTTGTGGTTCAGGGTTGGTGAGAGAGAACCAGGTTTGGATCAACTGAGAGAAAACTGTTGTGTTGGGGTTCAGATTTGTGTGTTGGCATCCAATTGAAATTCTGAATTTCGGGTTCAGATTTGGTGTTGGTGTTATGGCGATGGTGGCGTGAGCGGTGCGTTGGTGGTGAGTATGGAAACTAGTGGTGGTCGAGATTTTTCCTGGGGTCAAAGAATTTGACGCATAAAAGAATGGGGTCAGAGTGTCCTATAACCTACCACCAATTAATGGTTCCCAGATTCAGAAAACAAAGAGAAGCATGAACATATCAATTCAATACATGCACTACTCTGACGTACCGAATCCTTAGGTGATGCTATATCCTCCGAAGTTCTGCGTCTGGAGTGATCGCCATGCAAACCACCAACTGCACTTTTCCTTCGAGTAAATGCTTCAACGGAGCCAGAGAATCTATCCCGGGTCTCTTGCCTCACTATATATGATGAGTTATGGCAACAAAAAAACAAACACGCGTTAACCTCATCATTCATCAGATCTAGGAAAAAGGGAATAAACTGCTGAAGCTTGAGAGCTGGATTTGGATCTTGGACCAAGGATTTGACATGCAAGGAAAATGAGAGAAATGTAATTACTACTCAGTTCTCTATAACTATCACAGAATATTATCCCAGAGTTCATACCTTTAGTTCCATATTTTTAGTCTTGGTTCATGGATAGGAACGTGACAGACTCAAATTTGTCCATTATGCACATGTCTCATTAAATTCACAAGGTCACCAGGTTCTAAGTTTTACCAGAAAGCTCAGGTCAAGTATTATATGACTGAAATGCAAGCACATTTACCCACGTGAACAGGAGATGCACTTGTCACCTGAAATAAAATGGATGTCCCCATGAAACCTAGCTGGAAGAAAATGATTACCTGGAGGCTTTTCAGCTCTCTCTATAGATGGTCCTGGGGTCAAAGCTAATTTACCAGCAGGCTGCTGAAAAGGGATGAGAATAAGGTGAAGATGATTTTTTATGGATAATTCACATGGTAGGAAATTAATTATTAGTACTAACCCGTGATTTAGAACTGGAACCAATTTGAGGATACTTTAAAATGGTCCAATCAAATACATAATCGAACTGATAACCTGCAGCAATCACATTAAAAAGATACAAAAGAAAATAAGACGAGGAGAGAATGGCATATAAGGACACCAAAGACACACAGAACAATAGACCGATAGAGTGAGTTATACCTTCTCGAATAAACAAGTCGCGGAACAGCCTCTTCAAGTATGAATAATCGGGTTTGTCATCAAACCGTAAAGACCGACAATAGTGGAAGTATGATATAAATTCTGAAGGATAAGATTTGCAGAGGACCTACACAATTACAACCTCAGATCAGAACATAAAATGCCATATCTGGGATAACAAAACAACTATCAAACACTCATTCCCTATTATGATCATATGTACTCTCAAGTCTCATCTATGCAGGGCAGACACGATGGAAGCATGGGCATGGAATACAGCAATCTCTTGGAAATCACAGAGCGAAAATGTTTAAAAAAAAAAATCAAATGTTTTTTATTTACAATAAGTGGTTTCAAATTTCACCAAGCAGGAAGTTGTGTTCAAATAGACAGAGAGAGACCAGCTGCGAGCTTGTGGGCGTCTGAGAGAGGTCGAGTTAGATATTGCCACACCATCTAGGCATCTACGAATCATGTCTATCCTATCATATTAACAACCCACAAATTCTTAAAATGCTGAATATGTAGTAACTAGTAAGATACAGAAATAGGCGCCATTAGAACACTGTTTTCCGTGCGTGTGAATGTCCCTCCTGTATTTGATGTCAATTCTTTTAAAAGGCTTAATATATAAGACACTCAATGATGGACCCATTGTTTGGCCTGCCAGACATGCATGTTGTCACATTCAGCAAGCTAGGGCACCATTCCCATAACTAGGCTGCACGAGACTATTCCGACCTACTGCACTTTCCTTGCAAAGGCTGTTTTAGGAGCATGAGAAATTACCTCTATAGGGGTAAGCATCTTCTTTTCACTAATTTTGTCATATTTCTGCTTTTTAGTGCCAGCTTTCAGACCCTGCCAAGGAAGGCTGCGAGAACAATCGTACAGATTGGGTTAGAAATGACGAATTGCGGACAAAAGAAAAGGTGAATGCAGGAGTTAGCATTCTTGCTTCACCTTCCACGCAGAAAATACATAAGTACGTATCCGAGAGATTCCAAATCATCCCTCCTGCTTTGCTCTGCAATTCATACCACCCAATTCAGATAAGTATAACACAAGTCGGAGGAAGTCAATAGAAAGGAGATTTAGATATCATGCAGCATCAAATAAGCCTTACCAACTCCAAGGTGAGTGTTTACACTTGCATATCGAGCAGTACCGGTGAGATTTTTGTTTTCCCTGCACCATATCTGTGTGAGAATCCTTCATGATGATATTGATATACAAGAAAGAAAAGGACTGACAAAAGTAAAAGAAATTAACAGTTACAATCTCACATCAGTGACATGCATTTCACTATGCTCTAAATGAAAGCTTTGAGATTTATCAAAAAGGAATTGCTTTGTCATTAGACGTCGTAGATGAACGAATTGTGCTGCTACTGACCTCTATTTAGTGCCATTATAAGAGAAATGTCTATCTACGATCGGATCCATTAACCCTTATAAGAGAGAGAGATTTGCTTCAAGGCTTAGAGCCCGTTGGGTATTATGTCTGCTTCGTCAAAAGCGCTTTGAAACAGCATAAAGCAGTTTTGAGATGCTTTGTAAACGTTTACTTAACCAGCTTTTCAGAAAGCAACTGCTATTCCGCAGCAGCTTTTGAGAAGCAGGTAGTGGTTGCTTTCTCAAACCTGCTTTTCGCATAATTTCAACCTTACAACTTTTAGGAAGTTCAATGATTATCTTTAGTAAACTGACATATATCATAAATTTGCATCATTTACTTTCCGGCAGCAGCTTCATAGCAAATTTTACCAAACATCAAATCACAATATTAACTTCTCACCACAACTTTTCAGGTAATATTTACCAAACCACATTTTACCCGAAGTTCACAGCACCTCCTGCACAGCGATTTCATTCCCAAACTGGCCCTTAGTTCCTTGACTAAATTAGCATCTATAATCAGAATGAATTTCAAGAAGTGTTCCTTGCGTAGCTTAAGCCTGGGGGGCGTGGGTACTTTAGATCCTCTGACTGAATGATTTTATAGCCTAGTTATGCTTTTCAAAGAATATGAAGGCAGGATTGGGACTTCATAGAAAAACTTCCACCAGATGTTTCTATTAAACTAGTAGTAGAAAGCTGATGTGAAATGCAAGTTTTCAGACGCTACTAGAATCCTTCATGGGATATCGCAGTACCAGAGAACGAGACAGCCCCATCCCTATAAACTTACACACATTGATGACTAATGGACTACACATCATATAATCTATATAAAAACAATGGATTATGTTTTTCTTTTTTAATCTGGATTCGGTTTTTTAATCCCAAACCAATTAGTTAATAAGAAGCAGAATATAACCATGATTGTCTTTCCAATCGCTGCAAGTGTACAGCTTACTATGAGTTGCAGATAGAGGGTTTTAAGTGACCTGACTTTTTGAAACAGACCTACGATACAATAATAGTGACTAGTGAGTGACAAACAAACAAGAGGCCCAAAGGCGGTGAAAACAGGTCGGTTCCCTGGACCAGCGAACCCCTAAAAGAAAAGTTCATTGGAAAGCCGTTCAAAATTTTCTAGACTATTGACGTGGTCTTCATTCTATTTCAATTGCACGCTTCAAATTACTGACCAGTTCGTTTATCTACACTTCTTTACTCCAATTGTAGAAAACTATTTTGGTTTAGCAACTATATTGTTTGAGCTGCTCAATCTGTTTAGTTACTTAATTGAATTTGCTTTACATGAAAGGTTTATGAGATTTATCCCGATTTCAAAACAGATATTTTACCAGTCAACAATGATCATCTAGATTGCCTGCTCAAGTACTGGAAAAAAAATAGACGGTGATATTCTCAAATTCTTTTGAAGAGTTTTTCATGAGTGGGAATAATTTCCCCCAGATATCCAACTATGATGCGACTTAAATAAAATATAAATCCGAATCCCGTTTGTAGCATCCTTGACAAAAGCAATTGTTAGCCACATCACTATTTTGTTGAACATGCGATCTATTTTTCACAACTTCAAGAAACCATGAAAAGAACTAAACCCACTATGCACTCTCTTTTACAGTTTCCCATCAGCCCAACCACCTTGCATGCAAATTATACCACAAGCAAGCTGAGAAACAAGTGCACAATGAGATTTAGCATCTTGTGCAGTCACCAGAGTAGCACAACTTTTGAGACGTCTACACCTACAGAAACCAAAAATATGAATTGGGAAAGGCCTATCTCTAGAGTCTAGTCACCATGAACACACTGGAGGGATAAAAGACACTCAACTAACTCAAGACGGACTACCTATTGTTGCTGGATGGGCAAGCCCAAGTCAGACACACACAAACACAGATATATATACACTCCAAAAATATAAAGAATAAGCTTCCCTCAAACCTCGTCTTTTGTACACAATCATCATACATATGAATACTTGAAAATTTTAGAGGAATAGCAGTGCTTGCAGTTCCACTGGAGATTAACAGGCCAAAAAATCATAACAAAAATAACGAAGTGTCTTATGTTGTGTTTTAAATCAAGGGTAAAAGAATGCTTCCAGTACCTGTATGGTATGTGTTTGTGAGTCTGAAGATCCCTATACTTCTTTGCAAGACCATAGTCAATAATGTATACCTACAGACCAGGGGGGAAATAAGAACATTTACAGCAAGTAAAAGAGAATAAGACAATGCATTCATCGAATAAGTTTACAGACATAGATAATAATTAAGAAAACCATATGCATGTATTGCTTATAAAACATACTATTGGTCTCAACTCCAATATAGTGTGAGGAAGAAGTACAAATAATTGTAACTTAAAATCTCAAACCAGAAGATATGATTGGGCAAGTCTAACCAGAGAAAAAGAGGTGGAAGGGGACAACTAGGAGAGACTTCCGGAGTGTAGGTCTATCTTTATGGACCTTTGCCTGTACAGCTAGGGGTTAGTGTAACCCCAAATATCCCTCAACTATAGCCCACATTTGACCATCCTAAATGAGGTTGTAAGGTAGAGGGAGCAAGAATTTTCTAGAGCCCACGCCATTAACTGAGTTGGCCAGCAAAGGTGGAGCACTGGCTCCAAGGAGTTAGTGCCCTAACGTTTAGGATAACTCAGTATCCTTGATCACTGACCTGACATTTGAGGTGGACAGACAAAGGCGCATTTCTAGCACAATACTCAATACATAGAGCACCATTTCTTGCAAAGTACTAATTAGTACTTTGTTTAGCATTATGCCAATTCCCAACAAATATTCTACAAAAATATAGACTCGTCTCTTAACCTTAGATGCGACTAAAGATATTCTGAACGACATCGATACCTAGTTCTAAGGAGCCCAGGGACTGATACGAAACCTCTGAATACTTCAGTTAAATTCCGTTTCAGAAGATAAATCTCTCCCTCCTTTGTTTATTTATTTATATTTTGCTTCTATAGGGAGGCTACTTCAGTTTTCCTAAATGATAATTTCACTTGCATATTTCAAACCAAATATTGGTAGGATTCATATAGATTACCATAGTAGATAACAAAATTAACTATCTCTAATGATGTAGACTCTACAGCACATAGATATCAATATTGTTATTTTTATATTAATACTGTCTTGCATATTTTGATCCATATAACAGACCTATAGAATAGCCTACCTGATTTGCTTTGCGCCCCAAGCCCATTAAAAAATTATCGGGCTTGATATCACGGTGAAGAAAACCTCTTGAGTGCATGTATTCAACTCTATTAATCTGCATAAATTATTAAGGAAATATAAGCATGACAGATTAAAGTGGGGTAATTGATTCATGAAAGGAATGGCTTACTTACTAGCTGATCAGCAAGCATTAGCACTGTTTTCAAAGTAAGCTTTCGATTACAATAGTTGAATAAGTCTTCAAGGCTTGGACCGAGAAGGTCAATGACCATTGCACTGTATTCACCTTCAACTCCAAACCATTTAAGGTGGGGAATACCAGCTTCAATCAATCAATAAGAAATGAGCAGAGTATTAATTTTGGTTCACCACAATAATATCTCACTTACAAACATAAAAGATGAATGTAACAGAAAGGAGAACTTACTTCCACCCTGAAGAAGCATGTACAATTTTGACTCATAGTGAAGTTGCGGGTGTTTAGTCTTTACTGGTTCCTGAAGGAAATAAGGCCAACAACATGAGTGAAGAGTTAAAGAAAGATAATTTGCAAACCATAATTGCTATCACCAAAAGAATTTTAAATTAATTGTGAAATTTTAAACCAGCATGGCACTTGAAGCAGAAAAAAAATGACCAAAGTTGAAATTTCACCCCGCAACGAACAGGTTGTGCCATGGATGTAGATTTGACAATATGCAAGACTGCAATTCAGTCAGCTGTGGATGTAGATTTGACAACATACAAGAGTTCAATTCAGAAGAACCTGAGATTAATTCATTTTTTGCAGTTCCCTGTTGCAATGGTCAATGATATACACTCAATCACAGTCCAAACACAAGTCAAAATCAGGAATTAATGATCTGTGAGATTAATTGACCACAGGACAAGGGTAAGGCTTTTGTACTCTCCTCTATCCGAAGAAACATCATCTTGATTCTGATCGAAGTCCTAGAGTCATCTTCTTTTCTTATACAATTATCTAACCCCTAAAATCTACAACTACTAACACTAGAAATGAAGGGACATAAATGAGGCTACCACATATGATACTCAAAACAGTAATAGAACCAGAATGTTTTAGAGCATGTTGGCTATGAAATAAAATTATGAAGTTCATTTATACTGAGCCCAACTAAAGATTATCAAGAGATCAGAAATCGATAGAGTAAACGATCTCAACCATGTACAGCTATGATATATCAATTCAGCACAACTAGCATAACACGGCAAACACTTATCAGAATCAGTAATCATATAAACCACCAACAACACAACAAAGCTCTATCATACGACACACATACCATCTTAACTGCAACTTCATCTCCAGTTTGTACATTTACTCCTGAAGCAAATCAAATCAGAACAGAACCCATCAATGTAATAACTTCATAACCAAGAACACAGTTGAGCTAGAAAAAAAAAATATCAAAGGCATTGCATTTTACCTAAAAACAGCTCTCCAAAGGATCCACTTCCAATCTTCCTCCCAAGCTTGAACTTTCCACCAATTACATGATCCATGACTGATCCTCAAAAAAAAAAAAAAAAACCCAATTTCTTTCTTTTAGCTTCTCCTTCCTTTACCAACTCCAATCCAATTCACCATCCCAATCTTGTCAGATCCATCAAAACCGATCACGAATTAGATCAGCCAAACACCTCCTCAGCTCATCGAATCACAGACCAATGCCCTATCCCATAACCACAGAGACGAAAATACAAAAAATCGAAATCTATCTATCTATCTATCTAGAAGCGATGAATCATGAGTCTTTGTTTCCAATCTTGGCCGTCCGAGTACATAGAGCGAATCGATTGAAGTGTGAGAGACCTCGAATCGGCGGAGGGATGGGGGCTAAATCTGGAGGAGAATCGAAACCCTAGGTTGAGGATGAGGAAAGCATGCAATGGAATATACAGGGAGAGAGAGAGAGACGATGTGGGAGGAACTAAGTAAATGCTCGATTTTTTTATAAATCGAATCCAGAGAGAAACGAAATTCACCGAGAGAGAGAGAGAGAGAGAGAGAGAGGAAGGAGAAATGGAGTTCAGAGAAATGGGAAGAGAACAAAAGTGGGGAAGAGAGAGAGAGAGGAGGAAGCAAAATAAAGAAGGGAAGAGGAGGATGATAGTTTCAGACAGCAATGTTGAATATTTTACTATTTCTGTATAAAAAGAGGAATTTGTTGCATTTTTTAAATCATTTTATTTTTGGAAAAAAAAAATTATTTTCAAAATTGCTAAATGCCATAACTTTAGTGTACCAACAATGTCTCAACTTGCCACATGTACTATATAGACTAACATAATGATAAGAGTTTTGAATAATGGTGGGTTCTGTAGGTGATGTGGACAAGTAGGGATGTGTATGTTGGTACATGTAGCATTGCTCTCAGAACTACTTTTGCAATTTTATCTCCCAAGATGGGAATTCATGAATTGGATTTTATCTTCTATGGAGTTACATACAGCTCAGGTACAACTCAGTCACAACCCATTGAACTACAAAACACGTGATGGAGGATAAAATCTTCTCGATTAAGGAAAGCTGTAAATGCCAAAAATTTATATCTTGTGTATGTAGGTGGTGCGTTATGTTTCTTTAGTTTGATAGAATTCTGATAGAATCTTCAATAGACTACATGTGTGGAAAATACTCAGTACTCGCATAAGTAGTCGAACAAAATTAATTGATATGTGTATTCTACTTTTTACTATTAAGTGCACATACTCTCGCTAATGCAATTTTATTTTAATGATGCTAAGGAATGATGGGTCGATGATCACACACACGTAAATAGCATTATATTCAGAAGAGACTCGTATATAAAAAAATTACTCAATTAAATAAGTAAGGTAATATGTTTGCTTCGAAACAATTTTGAGACTTTTACGTCTCTTTAAATTTAGGTCTAAGGGTAAATAAGTGATGTGGCCTTCTTTGTAACGACTTCACATCTACCGTAAAATCCGACCACTATAAATGAGTTGTTGTCATTGTTAAATGAACCAAAACCTATCGAAAACCTAACTAGAAATTGCGATATTGCCATCACAAAGTTATGACATCCAATCACAATACATGCCAATTTATATAAATCATTTACTTTATAATTTATATAACAATTTCAGGACTAATTTTGAATCACTTTGAGAGCTATACGCCCACATGAAGTGCAACTCTCGAGGAGCTTAACTTGCGACTATGGCAAAGAGGATGTTGGGTAGGTAGGATAAAAAAGTGATGAACTGAATCACTAAGGACGTCGAGCCCCGAATCAAGAGGGAAGGAGGTTGACCGCGAGGGAGAGAAACTCTAGATAGAAGTTCCTCCTCCCTCTTTCAAATATTTGCCAAAGGCAAACAACAATGTACATAGATCTTTGCTTAACATTGCCATACCACCAATGCATATATGAACTAAAGCTCTTAAGTTCGACTGAATTCGTGGATATGATACAGCATTTGACAAAATATAGTATAGTGGAATATTGTGAACAATTTCCTTAGCATCAAATCATGTCTAGTCCAATTCGGTTAGTCGAGAACCAAACATGCTATCAAGTCACACTTTGGACTCTTCCACTATTATTTTCCTCCTCAATAAAATAGATAATTAATAGAAACAACCTCTCCATTTCAACTACTCCATCCCAATTCTCATCATCTTGTGCTCTATTTCTTGTGCAAAAGAGGAGCTTTCAGGACAAGTCGCAATCCGGGAGGAGGAACCAATTCCATAATTTTGTCTCTTTTCATACAAAAGTTCCAAACCCTAAAGAAAAGGGTTAGAGAGCAACCTTTCTTGTCTCTTGCTGAAAGAGCTTGCATGAACCCTAATACATTAAAGTGAGAGAGACCACTTGGCGGAGACAAACTTCAAATTCCGTAAAAAACAATTACTTCCTCCATTTCGCCAGAAAGTTCTCAACTTACTTTTTTTCATCCATAACCATGTCACATTGACCGGTGATTTGGATAGTAAAATGATACAAAATTCATAAAATTACTGGTCAAAGTAAGCCGGTGAATAATTAAAAAGGTCAAGAAGATGAACTTCCTGTCAAAACAGAGGAATTATAAATTGGAAATGTTGCTTTCCTTGAGAAACTAAACAATGCAACAGTTGGTGACCAAAATGAGTTATGAATGGTGTAACCAATTTAAAACTACCTTGTCCTTTGCTGATAATAGTGTTATGTGGCACCACACAAAAAACACCTAACCCAATGCCTATACCTGCAAAAACATTAGTGGTGCTCCATTAAGTGTTTTTATTAGGGCATGTGATGGATATTGATTGTGACTTGAGAGATGGTGTGGCTATAATAAGAACCAGACAAAGGTCTGGTTTGGTTGAGCTAAATGAAGACAGATTATAGGATTGTACTCTTAATTTTGGATTTTTTCTCGTACAACGATATACTATCACGATCTGAGTTTGCCAGGTTGAGCTAAATCAAGAGAGGAGTTATAAGATTGTAATACTAATTTTGGCATTTTTTCTTACATAGTTATACCATTACGACCAGGATCTGAGTTTGCCACAACATGATCCAAGTTTACCGGAGCATGATATAGGGTTTGTCGTAGCTAGATCCGGTACCGGTTCCACCAAACCAATGAGTCGGTGCCACGTGTCCTTGGTTGACAGAAATGTATCCGGATTAATGGAAGCGAGATCCGGTTGTGGTCAAGCATGATTCGGATTTGGCATCGTTTATCTCAGATTATAACTAAGATCAAAATTTCATCTCACAATCTCATAATCTAGATAACCCAAACAGCATAAGAGAGACTGGGCAATTTGACCAAGCTCTTCTCAATTATATAATCAACAATTCGGAACCCAACCATAGTTTTGGTAAGTGGGTTGCTAACTTGCTGTTTGGTAGGGCAGATGCCAAATTAGCTCAGGACATAATCCCTAAATACATATCTAACTTGCGTTAGCTACGCTAAAACGCTAACACAAGCATGCTTTCTACAAAATTGAATTGTCACTGTGGAAAGTTGAAACCCAAAAAAGAAAAGGATTGCGAGCTGCACCAACGGATTTAGACAAAATCATTTTGTTCGGAAGAGTTTTCAACATTAGCTGCAAGCAAATTTGACTACCAGGTAATCACAAACAGATACTCCACAATCAACTGAACAACTGAAGCAAGATGTTCCGAAATATCTGAAGAACAAGTCAATCCAAGGCTGGATTCGAACATGTTATGTTTACAAGAAACATTAGAAAATCCGGGTAATAACAAACATAGCCATAACTTGTCACTGGAACGTCACCAGAAAAGGTTTATCAGCAATACCACAAGCTTCCTGAGTCGACATTAAATATCAGTCGTCTTCTCTTTCAGGTGGAGGTCCGCACGGAAGCAGCATTTTCTGCAAAGATATAAAATAACACAAACGCCTTAGTCGGAGATGCCTTGCCCACAAAAAACTAATCGGGGAAGGAAACAAAATTAAACACACAGAAATATGGCCCTCTAAAGACAGAACAAAAACAACTATGTCATGAGCAATGACACAACGAGGATAGCTATATCCTAAATGAAACCAGAACAAGAAGTTTATATATGGAGCACGTGCACATAATAGTTCAAGAGATGACAAAGTAAATAATGTGTCAGTATAGCTGTAGGGGAGGAAAGTCATGTATTCCTAATGTCCCTCTCAAGGATCGATCCTGCACGAACTAGAGGGGTTACAGAAGTGGCGATGGTGGTGGAGAGCCGAGACTTTGACAACAGAAGCGTTAAGGCCTTAAGGGTGGTCGGAGTCCATCAATCAAACAGATGGATACTTCCTAGTTCCTAGTTAGAAGATGGAACAAATGATGTACTGCACAGATGGTTATCTGCACTTTGAGTGCAAAAACAGTCGTATTAAAATTTACTCAAGAAAGTTATTTTCTCAAATTTGTTGCTAAAATCAGATTAAGCCACATGTCGCAAGGAGAGAGAGCAATGTGCCTCGCTAACAACAAAAGAAAAAAAGATAACGGAGAACATCCAAATGAGACATGAGAACATCCAATTCCAAGAAATGAGAACTTGCAATTCCTGAGTGACATATGTCTTGTCATACCGAATTCAATAATATTGGCTGTTGCAATCATCAAAGAACCAAAAATAAACAAGTCTTTCTCCAGCTACTTAGATGGATAAATATTCTTAGAGAATTGCTGTTTAAGAACAAATACCAGAAGTCACTGTACTCCTGTTTGATAATTTTCTGAAACTACCCTTCAGGTGAATCAAGTAATTCATTGTTACTGGCAGATCATAGCGGAAGTTCATTCGATATATCAACCAAATAATTTTCTGTAACTGGTCTCAAAACTTTTTCAACTTACTTTTAGGTTTCCCTGTGTATTTATTGCAAATAATATTGTGGCTAAGTTATAAACAATTGCAGACCTCAAACTTCAAGTTTTGGTTAAAGCAGCTTTCTGGCCATATTTTTCATTAAAATGCAAGAGTGGTACCATACATCTTACAGACTTGCAATTGCTTCACAACATTACTTAACTTATCCAATTCATTGTAACATTCATAAAACACCCTATTTATCGGGCATGGATATACTCTATCCACAGGACCATGTTACCAATCTTCCGTTTTAAGCGTGAATATTTGCTAATTGCGGGGTACTGGGGTTGCTATAAGTTGCATTCTTATAGTTTTAGCTGCATTCGTTAAGAACATATGTCATGTCGATTAACCCGTCCTCATTCAGATTAATGAAGTTTCTGCATAACGTTGTTACAATATCATCATATGAGTCCATTCTTTGCTTAGGTCAGAGTAGACATCGCGTGTTACATGTGCTTAGCTGCAAGTAAAACTTTCTCATAGAAATACTTTCCAATTAGGTTCTTTTACGATGTTGCTCTCTCTTCTTCTTTGAACATTATCACGACGTACACCAAAGTAACTTGCCTTTAGTCTACTCTCTCCTCATCTTCTACTTGGTTGCTTCTAATTTATTTTACCAGCCTCAAAACTCAGTGGGGATACAAGTCACCACATAATCCAGTGGTAGATCCAAAACTCTCCGGGCCTTAAGAGTTTTAAACCCAGGCCCTCAAACATGCTATCCCACTAAAAGGGAATTTATATATCATTCGGAAATCTATCGGCTACCTGGATCCACCCATAGTAGTCAGAATCGTCTTACGATTAACAATTCGTATCCTACGATTCAATTTCATTAACACGTGAAACAATGTGAATCAGAGGCTGAATCTTAAATGGACAAAAAGATTATCTGAATCCTGAATCAAGAGACCGTATCTTACGATTCAGTTGTGATTCAGACAGATTCATATGATTCATCATCAATTTAGCCGGAGAGTCTCGTTGAGTTAGTAACAGTTCCAACAACATTACCTGCCCCGGTTTTTGTCTGTTTGGCAAATATGTTTGTTTGCTAATACATAGTTCCCAAGTCCAGGGCTAATAGCTTCATGCACCATTTCATTCTATTGGTATCTTATAGTTCCTTGCTTTACATACATCCATATACCTTCAATATTCCTATCTTTTAGGTAGGTAAAGCAAGGAACTATAAGATACCAATAGAATGAAATGTTGCTTATTTTTTAAATATAAATACACTGTTCATACATGTCATCGTCTCAAGGAATATGTTATTATATATGTTTAAGGAGATTGTAAGTGAATCCTCCAGATTCACAAAAAGATACGATTCACAATTTAGCGGAGTTGAATTTCGTTTCACTCTCTGAATCCCGATTTCACAACTATGGATCCACCACTGATATAATTAAAGATAGAGACTTTTTTGAACTTTTCCTAGTGCTTCCATGGACATGAACAGCGCCTTAAAGAACTTACCTCATGTTAACTCATATTTAGTGCATGTTTGGTATCCAATATTTTAATTCAGTTGGATTAAAATCGACCTCTTTTCAACAATTCTGTTTGTTATGCCTGTAAATTTTAATCTGATAATCCGCAGATTAAAATAATCTGTGTGCAATTGTAGAATCTCCAAAATTGGAGATTATGCAGATGAAAATATCTAAAAAATTAATTTTTATATATTTTTTTTACATTAACATGATCACAGTTCATTTATAAATAGGTGTATTCAATTACTTGAATTTGGAGCTTTTTAAATGTTGTTAAATGGATCAAGTTAGTAATCTATAATTTCAGCTCATACCAAACAGATTGTGATTCTCATTTTAGTTGGATTTTCTTTTCAGATTATTTTCAGCTGGTACCAAACAGGCTCTTAGAGCAACTTCTAAGATCTCCCAAAGGTGAACATTTTGAAATTTTGAAATTTCAACTATTACTTTCCTACTTACATTCCTTGACTCTAGCTCATAGTTAACCGATGATAAAATTCAACCTATTCTTCCTCAGGGAACCTCAAGAACGTTAAATAATAACTACCCACCAGATAATTAAATTCAGGAACCTGTTCTTGCCATTTACTCCATATCGGTTATTCAGTTGTAGGCTTGAAAACAAAGTTGTCTTTGCATGAAGAGCTAATCTTTCTTCTCTATATGTTTGTAGGCTTGTGGCTTAAACATACAAATAATTTTCAGAAGTATTTTACTTCCATTTTCAGTTATCTGGCTATTACTCTCTATTTAGCTATCAGAATCGCGATGATTAAGCCTCTTCTCATTTTACATTAAAACAAGAACTCAAATCAGACATGTCAACTTAGTGACTTCTGATATGAGTTCCTTTCAAATTTGTAAAAAAACGAATTTTGAGATACTTAAGGAGCTCTATGCTGGAACAAATTTAATTTATATGTTCTATGATTTTTCTAGTGATATGTTTGTCGATTTCCTGTTATTGGTCTAAGGCTTGATTGTTAGGCTAAAAGTTCACTGGAACAAGGTTTTATTATTTAACTACTCTTTCAACAGATTGATGTGTTTCACATGTGCTCACAAAAACTAGTAGCCTGAGGACTTTGAAATAGGAAATTTTGAAAATCAGTCAGAACCTATGCATTTGACGGTCATCGCCAGGCACCACACCAAACTGCTAATGTATCTCTTATGTCCAATCCCAAAAGATTGGAGTATAGTTTAACGTGAGTAGCAACATCCGGCCTAAAGTTTCAAATTATTAGCTTTTATGCCCGACTATCATTTGGGTTGGGAGCTACGGATTTCACAGTATTCACCAAGCGCACCACCGAACTCCTATTGTATCTCCCATGTCCGATCCCAAAAAATTGGAATATATTTAATAACATAAGTAGCGACATCTGGTCTAAAGTTTCACATTATTAGCTTTTATGCTCGACTATTGTACTTATAAGTAGAGAACAATCAAACAACATGAGTGACTCAGATGCTAGTGACGCTAATATCATTGACAGACAGTTAACATTAGTGATCATGATAAGTAGAACCTTCAAAGGGTGACATGTACCATACCTGCATGAAGTTGTAGCGTTCTCTTCCAATTGATTCATTTTCTGCAACAGCAAAGTAAGCCAACATAGGGTAATGCCCAACATATGAAGCGTAGCTGTCCCTCTGGATGTTCACAGCCCATTCACTGGAAAACAATGTACCGTCAAGTCCACAGAGTTCAAAATGAATGTAAACTTATAGAAACAGTAACTACACTAAATAACCAAATGAGTAATGCATGAGTCAGGAAATTACAATCTATTCAAGTCGGCATGGCCTGTCCCGACGTATTTTGCCTGAAGATGCTCAAGCTGGGAGTTGATGTTGAACCTGTCACTAGCCTGCGTTTTACCAACATGAAACCAATGTTAGAAAGGGAAGGAATTCAAACCCTCATCTGTGAGTGATGTGATGCAAAGGAGACTGATTTAGATGCTGGAAAAAAATACCACAAATTAAGAACGAAATTATCATCAACTGATACATAACTATCGTCACCCAATCGTTCTTTGTCGCAATTCTCTAGTTTCAAGTGCATTAATTTAAAAAACCCAAGTAAACGACAATGTTTCTTTTTGTAGTCAAATAGATAATAAGTCATTGAAAAAGAACCTTGAACAAAGATTACAAGAAGGGGACTTCCCTAGTAAGCAGATCAAACACTTCACGGCAGGTAATAACATAGTAACATCACCGTGTAGCACTATTGCTGTTTGAACCTGCTTAACTAAGCAATGTACTAACTTTTTTCTACTAACCGAAATGACTTTCAAAGAGTTATGATAACGCAACATGAAGACATCTTCTAAGATGAAGTGAATCTGCCAAATGACTTCAAGCTTCTACTTCTAAGAAATTATTAAATTACAATCAGCATCATTACATTCTCGACTCGATTCAATAGCAGATAAAATGCTGTATTTTTTTTACAACAAAATAAAATCATCTTCGCTTATGAAACCTAATAATTATCTGAATGACCGTTCATTCCGCGAAAAATTATTGTTTCGAAGTTTTCCTAAGAAGCTCATAATAAGTCCAGTAGATGAAAAACCTAACAGAAAGTGTAACCAAGCGATCCAACTCAGTAATAATCCCCTAGCACTAAAATCAAAACTCCTAAAATCAATGTTTACGTCAGATATGAGACCGTGATTAGCTACTAAAAAATTGAAGCTCTCACAATCAAAGTAAAGTTCGATTTCTAGGGTTTCAGCTTGTTCGGAAGACAAATTTTGATATGAAGTCTCAAAAGATCACAATCAATCAATTCGTACGTATAGATGAAGACGACGTCGTAGGAGTTACCTGCATCGTTGTGGTCGGTGGTGGCTTATCGGAATCAGCGCAACTCCGGCAGCGAACGACGCAGTGAAGACTGAAGAGAGTGTACAGTGTCGAACGAAAGAGAAGGATTAGCTTAAATAGCCAGAGAGCGGAAAGACCGACATATCCTTCTCTGCTGCTACTAATTAGGATAAATTACATCTTGGCCCCTAAACAATGCTGCTTCGTTCAAGAAAGTCCACATATGGTTTTAAGGTAAAGGAGAGATGGCCTTGTTTCCATAAACTCAATTTGTCTTTTCTTCCTCGACGATGCCGGGCGAGGATCGTCGGCAAAAGCATGTTCACCGTGAGGCGGTGGACTCCGAGACACTAGAGTAGTATTGGGATATATTTATGTGCGACTTTTTATCAGTTTGACAAAGTTGTGAGAAAGAGGCACTGAGACACTTTAAATTTGAAACGGTTAGTGAGCCAATTGGAGATCACTGAAGAGTCCAGCTGGTAGCCCTAAACACTTTGTATATAATGTTTTTTGAAAAACTTATGTGAAAGAATGATATATTGTCTAGGCATTGGGCGTAGGTGAACGTGAAAATGCAAATAGTAATTTTCGAAGATGCAAACATGCTCCAAGCATTTTTGGCATTGCAGAGGCAGACAGATAATTGCAGAGGCCAACAGATAAATGGGAGTCGCCCATATTTGACAATTTGCTTTCACCCCTCATACGGAGATTATCATACGAATCATACGAGGAGCCGATCCTTTTGAAAATGAAGATAAAAAATTGTAACAATGCTTGATGTCAGTCTGGACAGAAGGATAAATAAACGAGAGCAGCGGTAGGTTAAATATTGCTTAGATCCAGCAGTTATGTATTGTCCTGGATTGATTGAATCTATTTCATGAACAAATCAACTAACGTAAGGTTCTGATGATCTTGTCAGTGGCTAAAAAAGTTCTGCAAATATCTAACAAGCATGCCACAAAATCACGAAGCCAAGAATAAATTTCAGGGATAGAGAAAGTACATGAGCAATAGTGGGATTTAGATTCATCCTGCGTAAAAGAAAGACGTAGAGACTGTTCTCTCTCTTACACATAACAATTGGCTGAAGTAGCTTCTTCCAGTATTGACCCCATTATCAAAATTAAAAGGGTGAAACAATTGACAATAAATATATAGCAGCCCCTATAGAATCAAACACATATAGTCTCTATATGGATGGTATCAACTAAAATCAGCAAGGCAAAGAAAAAAGAACAGTAAAAAACTTCACTTAGTGCTACAAAATGAAATGAATTTTAGCCTATTGCTCCCAAGATATACTCTTCTTAAACCCTGAGAGCAAGCCAGAGATGAAACCAGTGTGGATTTGGGTAGCAGTATCGGATTGGTCCGGGTTGGTCGATCTTCCTCATTCTGATTCCCTGAGACTCTCACTAGTAAGCCACAGTTTCTTCTGGATCACAAAGACGAGCTCGTCGGTACCTTCTTCTGAATCTGAAGGATCAGATGTTGCCACGGCTTCCCAGTGCAGTGCTGGCAAGTACCTCTTTATGTATTCGATGATTGGTTGTTTGTCTCGGATGATAACGAAACCAGTGGGCCTGAGTATGCGATCCATTTCTAGAAGCAGATCCTCGGCACTGCAGCCTTTCTTCTCAAGGTCGGAGAACACAGTCCAGGCATGAAGGAGATCGTATGTTCTCGGGTATGTTGAGTAGGCTTCACACCTGAAGAAAGTGGACAGAAAAGAGGCAAATGAAAAGTTGAATCACGTCTTTGCGCAAACTAACAGTGAAACAGAGCAGAAGACAATTGTGCGCGCCACAAAACTTCACGTATTGTTCTTTGGGTAGTTCAGGAATAGATGTAAATTTCATTAATATGTCGTGTTCTTTCACCACCAAATCAGTGTGTGAGCCTCAGAATGGGGATGAACATGTTCAGTTAAGGAAATAACCAACTGTTAGACAAGGCTATCAATTATCAAACATGTAACGGATGTGAAGCTGTAGCAGGTATAAACTTCTTTCCAGATTTAACGACAGTGAAATACTTCAATTCAAGTAAGAAATAGTAGTCACCGAGACACATGACTCACATGGACTGAAAAATAGATATGTTAGGAACCATTTCACCAGTTATAAAGGGAGTATAGGTATCCAGTTATCACTGTATTTCGTGCAACTGCATTACCAGAGTAGTAGTCATATGCATATAATGTAAGACATAGTTTTCCTCACCAGTACTCGGCCTGTCAATGGGCCGGTTTTGGGTAGACCCGACACGGTTCTGACCCGGCCCGTAGGAGAAAGAGACCGAACCCAAAACTGGACCATGAAGCTTCGGACCCGGTGGCTCTAGAACCGCGACAACCCAGAACCGCAGGGTCGAAACCCGCGACCCGTTGGAGACCCACGAGTAAAAATGTTGCAACGTTAGGCTTCTTCTGGGCAGCGACGATTGCGGTATTGATTGTTTGAAATAAAACTGGATAGTCGGAAAGGATTACAGAAGATTGAAGGGGGGAAATTGAGAAGTTTGGAGAAAGATTAATGGTAGTAGAGGGGGAGAGAGATCGGGTAGTCTTGTCACTGTTGGGTCATGGGTGAACAACTGCGCAATAGGTTCTAACCCAGACTCGAACCAATATCATCCGGGTTCATTGGTTCTGGGTTGGGATGGCTTATTTACAGGTCTGGGTTCTGTGGTTCTGGGTGTTTTGTGCTTGGGGCGGGTCGGGGCCTAATCGGTACTATGTGGTAAACCAAACTAAGATTACTTGAGTACTGAAGCTAAAATACATGTCGACAAGAGACATTTGGCAACCAGGAAGATAAGATAATCACAGACAGCTAGCTAAACTATGCATCTTCTTCGAACTTCGATCCGACCTAATGTCAATTATCCGATGTTAGCCGCGCTACATTAATTGTGCACTGTTTCTAGTTACAGTTTAAAGTGTAGAGACTCATTTATTGAAGTCCAGACTTCCTCTGAAATAATTGTCAGCACTCAAAAATAAGATCCCATGTTAGCGCTATTACATTATTGCTCTTAGCATAGTCCGGCCAGACCTCCTCTAAAGTATATGTGATGCGTATTAAGATTAATCATTCATGGAAAAACAGCAACGAATGAAATAAAATTTGGAACGAAGTTGAAGGACTAAGTACCTAAAGTAGCCACACGAGTATGTGTTCCGTTTATTAATGACACAAATGAATTTCTCAAACAGTAGATTACGTACCAGTTATGGACAGATCCAATAAGGCCCCTATCATAAATTAGCTTGAGAGTATTGGGACCATCTTCAGGGACAATGTTCATCGTCCACACATCCTTTTCCTTAAGAGCAGCTCCAAACGACCCTAGATTTGCCTTCATGTCCATTAAATTCCTCAGGCTGTCGGGTTTAATTTTTGGACTCAAGAGGTTCCAGTAACTTTCAACCCTACGCCTCCATAGTTCCTGCAAAAGAGCAGCGATCTATTATTGTAACTTGCTTGTTTTGTTCACTACTATTCACTGCATTCGCTCATACACAAATCAGAACTTATAGGAGTTTATGCTAAGAAGGAGCATGTATCTAGTTAGATTACCGTATCCTTCTCAAACATGTCATTTGAATAGCCAAAATCAGCAAGACGGGGTGGAGGTGCAGTTACACGGGCAGGCCAAGGAGCCAGTCCGCTTCCCTTGCTTTTGTGGTCATCTGCAAACAGAGATCAGCAAAATAAGACCCATGATTCAAAATACCAAAAATCTGTGGCTTCTATCACTAAAAGATAGTTACTTTACACTGTTTTCCTAATGTTTTTGTATCAGGAACATGAAACGAAATATTTCAAACTCCCAGAATTAGAAAACTGGTCACTTTTCATGTTTCGGGGGATAAACTCAAACACCGAATTTAATATTTGGGTTCTGTTTCTACTTTTGAATAATACAAAAGGTTTGTATATGCTATAAATGTGGTATTTCCTGGACAATGGGAATGAAAATCTTGATATATCTAGGGGTATTAAACCCCAATAGTGAAAAGACTTACGTTCCGAGTAAGGAGTGATGCAGGGTTCCATTAACACATCATAAACTGCATCTGGATCATCATCAGAACGGCAAAGTGGAGGCTGAGTGCCTGGTGGTCTTTCCATGTAACAGTCATTCGTCAATGGTTTTACCCAAATGACAGTTTGGTTCTTCTTTGAAGCTATTTTCCAACACATGCGTTCAACAAGAGCACTCATCTCTTTCCATATTCTGAGATCCTCCTCATCCTGAGCATATGCCTCAGGAGACGAGTAAGCAAAATAGCCTCCTGGCCTGAGCACCCTGTCCAATTCAAGAAGCAGAATTCCATCTCTCTGAAGCCAATCTATCCTACAACGCGAACAGTGAGCAAGTTCAAAAGATCTGCTCGGATAAGGAAGCCTCTTTGTTCCCAGGACCCCAAGATATGCAGGAATTCCTCTCTCTAGAGCAAACTGGATCTGGTTTTGATGCACATCATTCGGTGCTAAGGACATTGTGATGATATCGGATGCAAGGAGATAACCTCCAAAACTTGCAACACCACAACCAACGTCGAGAACTGTTCGCAGCCTTCCCTCATTGTTCAAATTGCTATTCGAAAAGTTGAGCATCTGTAAACCAAGATCATCAAAATTATGTAAAACGCTGAAATATTCACAATAAAGTGACAGATACAATCGTAAATGGTCTACGAAATAACTCAAACCAAAAAAGTTATGAACGAGTACATGTCTCTTTGTGCAAACAAAAAATCCCAAACCATTTTCAAGATTCAACTCCAAAGATAGATATCATATGCCAAGACATGAATACTTAATAGTCATGATGCATTGCTTCCTTACATTTGCTAGTGAGGCAATGTACTTGTCGGCTCCGTAGTGAAAATGAGTCCCTCCACCAGGAAAAACTATCTTCTCGCCTTTCACAACCATCCAGTTTTGGTCAGACTTCTCATGTGCAAGGTGAGTGTGAGGTATATTTGCTTTCCACACTTCATCACGGCTTTTGGGCCATTTAATCGGGATCTGCAACAGAAAGGGGTTAAATAATGAATCTCGAAACTTGATGAACCATTAACTTGACATTTCAACACTACTAGGGGACCCTCACCTTGTACCCTGGTGGGGGAGGAATCAAGCAATTAAACTTCCTTTCAGCTGGAGGGCAATGTCTTTCGTAGTGCTCCATCAGAGAAAGATCCAGCTTCATTCTCATTTGGTAAATGAGATGCCTGTCTAAACATGGGATTAATTCTGAATGTCGATCATCACACACCTTCAAAAAGATAAGCAAAAATACCAGTTAATTTTCTGATAACCATCAAGCAGTTACTGTTCGTGGAAACCAACAAACACGTAATCTAAAATATGAAGTATCAATTATTTTCCTACTCCGATGACACTTACAGGGAAGCTCTTTGGAATGATGGCATCTTCACCATCTTCCAGCACGAACCTAGTAGCAAATTCCTCTTGCTTTCCCCCAAGATCAGCATCATCATCCCCACCCAAGTACGAGGACCCGAATTTCCTCAACGACCGACTTCCATACTCTAGAGCTGATTCACCGCGACTTGAAGAGCCAAAATAGACGTACAGAAATACGAGAAAGGCAGATATAACGCCTACAGTAAGAACCACGCGCTTCTTCTGCCCACCGTCTGATCTTCCCCTCATCTTAGGGCAGTGTGAGCTACCTATCAACTCAAAACAACACTGGTTTACGCCTGTTCACTCAAGTCATGCCAAGTTCACCACCCAAAATATGTTTCCTCTTCTCTTCCCTACCCAGCTCCAAATGTGCAGATCACACTACCTGAGCCTTTCACCTGCTGAGCACAAAAAACAACTAATTAGCATTTAACTCTCAAACTAAGCCCATTGATTGGAAATAGAAAACATAGAGGACTATCTACATAATAAGCTGTTATGGGGAATAAGCTATCCCGAAAATGTGACATATGGAATAGCTTATCCCCGCTATATCCTAATAACTAAATATTTCATAATAAGACGATCTCAGCCATTGAAACTTAGAGAATTATCATATATGCACTAGTAGATCAATTGTAAAATGAATCCTGAACATTCAAATCCAATCAAACAAAAAAGTTTCCTCCTATCTTCAAGTTCACGAATCCAAACTAAATTACGTAGATCTCAACCAGACATAAAAGCGAACAACACATCGAACATATAAAATTAAACCAAAAACTAAAATAATACTGATATATTTCAACCTAAGAAAATCCATCACGCACAATCATATCACGATCTAGAATAAACAATTGAGAGCCTCCAGAAACAACACAAAACCAGATCTGCATCAATGAATCACTCACTATCCACTTATTTCACAGTATCGGCAACTACAAACTCGCCGAATCACGAGGAACACCACACAATAGAGAACGATATTCAGATCAATAAGCACCAAATCGAACGAACACAATCGATTGAAGAAGGAACTTACTCGTCGGTGGTTGAACAACAGATCTGAGCCCTAGGTTGAGAGCCTTCGAGGTCTAGAAAATGAAAATGGAGATGTGAAGGTTGAGTGTGTGCAATAGATATGGTGAGAGCAGAGAATAAATGGAGAGAGTGAGTGAGAGAGAGAGAGATAGAGAGTGATGAAGAAAGGTAGATCTCAGAGTTTACCTTTTCAATTATCTATTTCGAGAGAGAGAGAGAGAGTTTCAGTGTTGTTGCGTCCTTGTGAAGAAGAAGAAGGTAAAGTTTTGTGAGATTTTAGAACTGTTTTGGCCAATTACTGAAACATTACGTGACGGGGAAGGTGGTGTGTCCGTCGCAGGGGATACGTGCTCCGGAATTTCATGCCGCGGCAAAGATGACAAGTACAGTTGGCACGCTCATTAAAATTGGGGAGATTTTTTAAGGGTAAAATACACCTTCAACCACTCAAGTTTGACCTAAACACACTTTCACCCCATTTAAGTTTGGGAAATAATACTTACTATACTCTTACAATTTGTCAAACTTCCGGACACTTGTAGCATCTAATTGTGTCATTTCATGCTTTAAGATGGAAAATATGTGACAGACCTCCACCTCAAACAAACAAAATTGGAGGTGGAAACTCACCCCAGAGAGACGCGACCACAATTAGGAGAGTGTTTAAAACGGGCCACACTCAAGTCGTGGACATGTCTTTTTCCAAATTACAAGGAGGCCAAAGTGTATTTGAATCATACTTGATGGGGTGAAAGTGTCTTATACAACCTCTATTTTTTCTCTTTCAACTTTGATTGACTTTTCTACCCGTAATCAGGTCATTTTGACTTGATGATTTGGATAACAAAATGATTTAATTTTTGGCAATTTCTTATACTATTGTAGAATAAATTACTCTACAAGCTCATGCAAAGATTACTAAATTTGTGTGTTTTTTTGCTAACCAAATCATCTAGTCAAAATGATCCAGTGAATAGTGTCAAAAAATGAAATGAACAGAAAAAAAAAAAAAAAGAAACATATGTAATACTAATTTGTAGTGGTCATTGAGAACTTAGCGGCTAGCGCAGTACTAAACACGTTATTAAACATTCACACTCGTCACTGCAAAGGCTGGATTATAGTGTAGTTGTGGTGCCACGCGTATGTTGTATGGCCATTGAGAAGTTCTTCATCGCATTATGTTCCAGCGGGTTGTTACGATTGCTGACCCTTAACGGTACGATCATTTCATCAGATTAAAAAGTTCTACATCACATCTTAGCACAACTCCTGCAGTTTATCATATTGGACTTCTCATGTCTATTACGATTGTTGACTCTTAACGATGCGATTATTTTATCACGTTGAAAAGTTCTTCATCATATCCTAGCATAATAATTCCTACAATTTATAATATTGGGTTTCTCATGTCTATTCCGACGATTGACCCTTACCGTTGTGACTATTTCATGACAATTGCCAGTTAGTAATGCCTTGAGGGCACATATTATGCATTACATTTTGCAACATTTAGAATAGAACTTTTGACAGAAAACCACCATGCTATATCGTCTAGCTCACACATAGCTACTGGCAATATTGATTTTGTCAGAAACCCTCTCTGTAGTTTCACTTTTGCCAACATCGCGCACTATTTTTCAATTAGAAATCCTCCTGCAGTTTCACTTTTACCGACACTTAGCTACCAACAATTTTAGTAAAATAATACGCGATGTCGGTAAAGGTGAAACCGCACAGGAACTTTCTGAAAAAATTAATACTGCTAGTAGCTAAGTGTCGGCGAGACAATACTGCTGGAAAATTTTCTGTCAAAAGTTCTTTAGAATATCAAGTCATGTGTTCTATGGGGTATGTATAGTAGTACTGGTACATCTTAAAGAATTTAGGAACCTTAATGTTGATGGAAGTTGTAGGGACACCAGAGGGGGAAATAATTGTGACAAAGAAGTCCACATGTTCAGATCACAGTCACACTGCCGACAAAAAGAGGGTTATTGTGAATTTATTTAACCGCACCGACATACTACTAAATTCTAACGATTTCGTTTTCGGGTACAACTAAGAGCCAGTTGGATCCTGAAACATCAATTCATGGGCCCGGGGACAGCAGATCTAAATGGGCCCCTGGACCCGGAAACTGCGAACAGATGCTGCGAGCCCAACAATAATTTAGCTGGGCCTGTAGTTGGGCCAATTTATAGAGAGTCAGTTCTTTTTTTTCTTTTTTTTGCACCAAAGGAAAATTTCATTAAACTGGAACAGATTTTTTTTTTCTTTTTTTTTTTTTTTAACTGGAACAGAATTGTCTTTACAATATATTATTCCTTCCTTAAAAAAAAAAGAATTGTCTTACAAAGCAAAACTTTGAGGGGAATTGGAGGAGAATCAACCCATCTCCACTTTAATCCCTCTCCTAGTTACCTTCCTCTGTTTCTCCTCTTTCTTCCACTTTTGAATTTTACCACTATTCATCAGGCCGCTTTGACTCGATGATTTGATTAGCAATACGATACAATTTTTTGGTAAATTTTCATGGTATTGTACAGTAAACTTTACTCTATGACACCATGAAAAATTATCGAAAAATTGAATTTTTTTACTACCAAATCACCGGGTCAAAGTGATATGTCTACGGATGAAAAAGTCAAAACTGGAAGAAAGAGAAGAAACAGACCAAGTAGTAACAGAGGAGAAATTGGTTTCTCAGAAAAGACCATATCATTCATTTCTTTTTAAATGAACAAGCAACCTGGTATTAATTTTTAACTCCGCTTGGTCTCTACCTGAACTGAATCTCTTTCTGAGATCAATTAGATCTTTTAACCAGCTATTGGAATTTGAATAACTCTGAAGCTATCACTTCTCAACCCTATCATACCAAACCAAACAGCATTTTTTTTTCCACTCACATTGAGAGGGTAGATGCCATTCTGTCTCCACTTCATTTTGGCAAATTGGACAAATATTAGACTAAGCACATTGTCTCTTGAAAAGCTGTTCTTTTGTAGCTAAAGCTTTTTTTTAATGCACCAAATAAAATGAGTAATTCTTGGGGGGATTTTTTAAAGCCCAACACCATTTCCAATCTTCTCTTTCCAATTGGTTAGAGCTCTGACCTGAAGTGGAGTTCTTCTTCTTCCGATCTTATACCACTCCATTCTCTCTCTCTTTCTATCCATTTGATTTTTTTGATTCGTATTTGGGTCACTTTGACCGGGTGATTTGGATAGCAAAACGATACAATTTTTTGATAATTTTTTCACCGTATTATAAAACAAACTTTTACTCTACAACACAATGAAAATATTATCAAAAAACTACATCATATTGCTGTTCAAATCACCGGGTCAAAGTGACCCAGTAAATAGTGACCAAAGTCCACTCGGATAAGAAGGAGAGACAACGGAGTGGTACTCAGATTTGACTGAGTAATCTCCTGATTTTGACCATGGTCACACAAAGGAGTCTTCTTTTGGGTCTAAGCACATTGGTTTCTGACCACCCCAACTCTCCAGGATCTAGATTGTTCATTTATGAGAGAACTCACGGGAAGATCAGACATAGAAGTCGGAATTTGAATAGTAGAGCTTGGATTACTTTTTGTGATCCAATTTTTCTTTATTTTCACACTTTCGCCATTGTTGATAGACCAGCTTCCTAGAGTGAGAATTTTGTCCATTCCTTCTAATAAACTTTGCCAACGCCAGCAACGAGAATAACCTTTTTCGGCTTTCATGAAGCTAGAATTTGGGAAGAGAGTCAATTCATAGTAGTACATAATAAAAACTAGTTCTTGTATAAGAAAGACTTACAAAATGTTTGGTTCCAGCTTTAAATCTCACAATACACTAAATAATACAGAGTTAATTTGAGTGAAGTTATTGTTTGATTTTTTTTGTAGATTTGAAAAATAGGTAATTTAATTTAATTTGCTAAATTGCGCCGGAGGTACCCATATTTTGCAAAATCGAGCAAGTAGGCACCTAAAATTCAAAATCGAGCACCACAACTCCCAAATTTTGGATTTTCGAGCTAGTGGGTACCCTCCGTTAACTTTGGACGGAAAATTATAGAAAGACCATTATACCCCTTATTTACTCCTCCAACTTTGATAAAATATATTGCATTATCTTAAATATATCAAATTATTAAATTAAAATTTTATTTATTTTTTAAATTTTTTAGATTTTTTAGTAAAACTTGTATTTTAAAAAAAGTTGGAGGTGAAATTAAGGGGTACAAAAGTCTTTTTATAATTTTCCGTCCAATATCAACGGAAAGTTAACGGAAGGGTACCTACTTGTTTGAAAATCCAAAGTTTAAGATCTGTGGTGCTCGATTTTGAATTTTGGGTACCCACTTGCTCGATTTTTCAAAATATGGGTACCTCCGGTGCAATTTAGCCAATTTAATTTCACTTGACAATACATGTAGTTTTTGACATCAAACTTAGAATAAAAGCACTTATGTAAACTTATATGACATCTAAAATGTTACGTGTTCAGAAAAAAACTGATGTTTTGTACATAAAAAGAGTATAAATGTGGAATGTGTACGACCTAAGAATCTACAAATTGTAGATTATTATAAAATCTATATATTAAAAGTCCAGTTGAAATAAACGATTTCATAATCGACGGAATTTAGGTTGGTGCTAACCCCCCCCCCCCCCTTTAATCTCTCTAGATTCTCTCTAGGTCCCTTGCTCATGCATGAGCCTCCATCATCACTTGCAGGTCTTGGCTAGCTTCCAATATCAAGCTTTTGATTTCTTTTCCTTTTCAAGAAACCCTAATAATTTCTACTGCACTCTACCTTCAGTTATTATCAATCCCTTTCTCCTCTTCCATACCCACCTAAACTATACCCCCAGTTTTGTTCTTTCAGTTTATCAACCCCTTTACGGCGCCTTCGACACTTGGCGCCTCTTTCCTCACCCCTCCTTAATCCCTCATCATCCTTTCTCTATAGCTTACTGTGCCTTCCTTCACACCCCTTTATGGCCTACTTTTGGAACACTCGCTCCATTTCCTCACCTAGCTCCTCAAATAACTCTGCTTGTGAATAGATAGATCAAAGAGGAGTCATGTTAAACCTTAACCCAAACATGGTTAATGCTTATAGAGTTTTATGGATGAACTGCTTGATTGGAAAGTTCATCTCCAACTCCAAAGAATCATTATCCTCCACGCTTACTATTCAACAAGTAGTGGACGAAGTTTGGAAGAAGAGAGACAAGATTTGGGTGGAAAAGAAGGGTTCATGCTTCCTCTTTCATTGTTTCAACACTGAAGGCAAAGCCCGGTTACTTATCTTTGGTGCTATTGGTCTGCATGGGAAGACCTTGATTCTCAGAGAAAGACCACCCAATTTTGCCATCTCTGAACCGGATTTCCCAACAATGGAAGTTTGGGTTCGTATGACAGGGGAAGTCTCGGATTTCAACAATGAAGGTTTCTACCCTGATTTGGCAAAAAATCTCTGGAAAGTAGCAGGGGAAGTCCTGCATGTGGATTGGACCATCAAAAGATTCGCCAATATGGAGGAATTCCGGGTGAAGGTGCGTGTTAATCTCAATGAACCACTAACACCGGGAGCCTACATCATACCTACCGACCCATGACACCCTCCCAAATGGATCTTCTTCAGGTACGAGAACATTTTCAAGGTTTGTTACAAGTGTGGTTTAGTTGGTCACTCTAATCAGAGTTGCAGAATGAATTTGGTTGAAATCCTACAAATCTTGGAGGAAAGATATCGTAACTCGCCGTTCCATGACTCGTTGCATTTCCATATTGCCGCTGGCGAACCCATGTTTACAGCAAAACTGAAAGCTTTTCGGGCGGTGGGAAGATTTCGGACAACAATGGTGGATCTGCTTCGTAACCCGAAAGAGTCGGGTGAAGAAGAAACAACCCAAATGTAAAATGATTACTTGGTTCTCAGTTTTCCGGACGAGTCATCGTCGGATGGATACTTTACACCCGGGTCTTCATTTTATGGGTGGGAATGTGATGTAGCCCTTTTAACCCATACCCGACATGAATGTTTGGGCCAGGAGAAGGCCTGTTTCCATCAGGCCAACTTTACAGCCCAAATCACAGCTGGTCCTCTGACCCATGTGGCTCAATGCACACCTATGACTCGGCCCAAAACCCATCACCCCTACTTCTCCCACAACTCGACCCGGCATCAAATTTTAATCAATCATTACCCTTTTCGGATCATTACCCTTTTCAACTTAACTCTCTACCCCAAAATACACCCGACCCACCTCGAGTTCCCAACCATCCTCTTCGGTAACTGCCACCGTTCATGAACCATCCTTTATTACTCCACCATCCCTTGTTGCTTTTGAACATAGAGAGCAATCATTGCTTAAAAACCTCAACGTTTCACCCTTTGATTTCACTCTTCTTGCGACGAAACAATGGGCTCCCTCCCTGGTGATCAATCTCCACTCTCGGCGGTTCAAAACCCAGGTTTTACAGAGGAAGACGATGATCTCTCTCGATTCATTAGCACTCTCCCCCCTATCAAAACCTCTTCCCCCCAACAAAAACCACAATCCCTTTGCTTCCATCCCCTGTCTCTGCCCCGTCTGGCCTTATTCTTGTCTGGTCACTGAAGAACCTATTGAAGCTCAACCTATTCAAGTTATCAGACCGCCGACGTTCATCCTCAAAGCCCCTGAGTTCGTGGAAGATGATTCTGAGCATCGGCCTCTGCTCTTGGAGTCTCGCCCAATTCCTCTCCAATCATCGGAGCAGAAAGAGGGCCCTGTCTTGGCGCTCAACTTAAATTGCGAGGGAGATCTAAATCCTAAAGCCAAGAAAGTATCAAGAAAGCAACCACCAAAAAAGAGGACTCTACCAATGTTGCACCGTCATCGGAGGAATTGGAGAAGGAGCACAAAGACATTCTCTTGGATAAGAAGAAGAAATCCAAGTCTGCAGACTCTGGTTTCTTAAAGCAGAGAAAGCCACGGCAAGCAAGCTTAGACAAAGGCAAACCTCCAATGAATGCAGAAAAGGAGGGTAGAAGAAGGGATTTGCAGCTGCAATTGATCATTTTGTGGAGGACAACAACAGAGATGAAAAGCAAATGATGATAAGATTTGAAGAAGAGAAAAGAAGGGCAGAAGAATTGGCGGGAATGTATCGGGCAAAAGAGCATGGCTTCATCTTGGTTGATGGTAAAATGGTGGATCCAAATGCAGAATCTCTCATCAACTTCCTCAAGGAAAATCAGGTTCAAAGAAGGGAAAATATGTTTGAAGATCTAGTGCTCATCTATGTTTTTCTGCATGTTTGTTAGTTTCTTAGTTTCTAAAACACTTTGTTGATCTTTGGTTCTTGTATGGAGCAGGGCAGGATTGTGCTCGGTTTGATGTTAATTTTGTGTGTTTAGTTCCTCTGATGTAGTGGTGTACTGCACTTGATGATCGTTATAATTGAAGTTCTCATTTTCATGCAAAAAAAAAAAAAAATCGACGGAAAAGATAAAATAAAATAACAGACCGTAATCTCAAAAATATAATAATCTTGAACCGAACACACACTTTCAATATGTCACACTCTAAACTACTTATTTCTTTTCATCATACTTTAACTTTCCAACTCGAAACTGGGTCATTCGACTTGCTGATTTGAATAGCAAAAAGGTGTAGTTTTCTGACAACTTTTCTAGTGTGACTTTAGTGCATGTTTGAGAACAACGATTTTAATCGAAATTGATTAAAATCGGTCATTTTAATTTAATTTCGTTTGTTATAATAAAAGATCAATAAATAGACAAAAAATAGTATAATTGTAACTTTCATTAGACAACAACACTGTCACATTACTGCATTTCTAACAGTATCATTTTTTTTGCCAAACTCATAAGTCATATCAATACATATTTTTTTCTTAACTTTTGTGTCACAAATTTTTTCACACCATCTTCAACAACTTAAAATCTAAAAAGTCCACGCCAAACCTACCCCTTCTTTGCCCTTTTAAGAGAAAAAGAAGAAATAACCCTACAACTTGTAGAAAAATAGTTAAAATACATAAATTATCTACCTCTTTGCATATTCCACTATGTCCCAACTATTTCTTCTCAATTTAACTTTTACAATTATTTATTGGGTCACTTTGACCCGGTAATTTAGATAGTAAAATGATGCAATGTTTTGATAATATTTGTTATAGAGTAAAAGTGACCCAATAAATAATTGTAAACGAGGGAAAAATTATTCTATATAACATGGTGAAAAAATTATCAAAGAATTGCATCTATCTTGCTATCCAAATCACCCGGTCAAACCGAACCAGGAGCGGAGTGGTAGAAATTATTCCCTCGTTTAATAGGATTTCTGGCTATGCCAGTGACAAGTGAGAAAGGGAGCACTGGTAGTATTTTATCAAATTTTTGGGGCTTCAGGGGGTGGTGACAGAACTGGGAGTGAACTAACAGATCACTGGGAGTAATGAATTGACAAGCCATTTGAGTAGTCTCCATCTACTCTCATCTGATGATCTCGACTATTGCATGACTCTCTGCTAGCTGCAGCTCTTTCTGTTGATGTTGCCTCACCTTTTCTTTTTCTACATCACATCTGTTTCCTCATTTTTGGAAAATTCAAACTCATTTGAGAACTCATAAAATGTGCTGCAAGGAGTAATGTGCATGCTTATGCGTTTTTGCAAGATTAATGTTCAGAAATGCAAGAACAAGTGAAGGTTGGGATAAATTCTGCCGACGTCGTAGGTGTAGGCAATGGGTTAATTTGCTTTTATGAGAGCTGCTAAAACTTTCAACTTATTTCTTACTAGTACTATCATATTAGTATCTCACTCCGTCTCTCTAGTCGTCTGAGATGAAAAGCAAAAGCTGTGAAAAGATAGAATAAAAATGACTTAGTGCATGTTGGTATCGCCAATTTTAATTAGCATCTTTTCAACAATTTCATTTGTTATGCGTGCAAATTTTAATCTGAGAATCTACAGTTTAAAATATTCTCTGTTCATTTGTAGAATCTCCAAACTAGGGGATTATGCAGCTGAAAATTTCTAAAAAAATCATTTTGATAATTTTGTTTATGTTAGCATGATCACAATTTGGCTATAAACAGCTGTATTCAATTACTTAATTTTATAGCTCTTTAAATTCTGTTAGTGATTTATAATTTCAGCTCATAAATTGTGATTCTCAGTTAAGTTGGATTTTTTTACAGATTATTTTTAGCTGATTATTAAAAAATTTATCTGGTAGCAAACAGACCCTTAGTCTGTCTCGACATAAACTTTTCAGGTGACTTTAAAGTTGTCATTTCAACAGACTAATTTAAGCTAACCATATGATACATGATTTTGTTATTTTTTTTTGGCTTAATTACTTAATGCATACCCCCAGTATATCGAAACTAACACATTGCAACCCCCATTTCTAAAATAGGCTTATTGCATCCCCCATTTGCAATAAATCCTACTTGTTGAAACTGGTAAAAAAAAATCCGTTACGCATTTAACGGAATAAACCGTTAGTTGACTACTATGTCCTTTTGTTTAGGGGTAAAATCGTCAATCTATTTTTATATATGAACACCAAGAAGAACTTCATCAAAATAACCACCAGACCGCCACCATCACCGCCAAACAAACCCAGTCTCCGGCAACATAAAATTTAAATTTCGGCCATAAAACCCAGCCCCAACCTAGAACAGATCCAAACCCATCTACATAGTAAACAACAAAGGGAGAGAAGAAGGGCATAGAAAAGATCGAGGGAGATAGACACTGACACTAGGATTATAAATCTGAACTTGCAACTTCTATAACAAATAAAGAACTTGTGTCTTACATTTTCATATCAACAGTACATAAAATCAAACCCAGTTCGAAGAAAACAAAAAGACACAAATTGATACTAGAAATGCACATATGAGAAGAAATCAAAATTGATGTTTCTCTGAAGACCAGAAAATGTCGTGAACCCTAGTGGCAGATCGAACAGTAGTGTCTCTATAATTCACTTGAATCAATCAATCAAAACCCAAATTAAGGCGATTTCGACCCAAATTGAGGCGGTTTTCCAGTTGGCTGGAGGTCGGAGCTTCGGCTTTAGATTGGTTAACTACAGTCTACAGTGATGGATCGGTTAGAGATAAACCTGGACAAGAGAGAAACGGACCACCAACGGCGGCATCAACGGTTATTTTCCGTCGGCTGCAACTATTGATGGGTTCCATTCGCAGAACCGAAGGAAAAAGAGAGTAGAGAACGAGAAGGAGAAAGAGAGAGATATAGAGAGAGAAAGAGCAGAGCATCAGAGAGACGAGAGGGATACGCCTGTGAGAAATTGCAGGGGAGGTTGTTGCAGAGGAGGTGGTTGTGAGATTTTGGGGATGGGTCGTGGATGGAAGATAAGTAATCTTCTTCCTCTTCCTCTCTCATCTTCTTCAACATGATTGTTTTAGATTTTTTTTTTTTTTTTTTTTTTTTTTTTTTGTATTTCTAATATATTTATTTTTGTATTGACAAATATACCCTCCCTTAGTGGATGATGTTTGGAACGATTACTTTACCAGTTTCAACAAGTAGGATTTATTGCATATGGGGGATGCAATAAGCCTATTCTAGAAATGGGGGTTGCAATGTGTTAGTTTCGGTATACTGGGGCATTAAGTAATTAAGCCTTTTTTTTCATAACCTTTTTCATATAGTTAGCTTTGATTATTCGGCCAGATTGAACTTATGAATAGTGCACTAGAAACATTTTAGCGAAAGGGAGGTTGTAATTCCAGAACAAAACCTAGTTCATTAGCCACAAAATGCTAACCATAAAGAAACACCATTGGGCCTTACTACATGCATATAATTACAATCAAAACCTAGGGTTTCAACAAAATGATGATGACGACGAAGCAAGCTAATTAGTTGCAGAGAATGTAATAACCGTCAACCGGATGCAAGCATGTTTTAACTATGATTGTGGTTCTTCTATATAGACTAAAAAGGTGCTAAAACTTGAACTTATTTCTTACTATCATATCAGCATCTCACCGATTTATCTCTCTGGTCGTCTGAGAGGAGAAGCAAAAGATGTGAAAATATACAACATAAGTTTTTTTTTTGATAAATTATACAACATAAGTTACTTGGTCTGGATTTCTTACATTTCATAAAAAAAAAATAAAAAATAAAAAATACATTGTCTGTTTCGTCATAAAGGTTCAAATGATCTTAAGGATGTATAAGATAACATACTTGGTCTGTTTTGTCATAAATTTTTTAAATGACTTAAAGGATGCCCTTTCGACAGATTAATTTAACTAACCATATGATACAAGAATTTATTATATTTTTTTATAACGCTATAATGTAGAGGAAAATTTACAATATTATACGAAAATTTTAACACCATTTCATATTGTTTAGCTTGATTTTTCAGCCAGGCTGAACTGATGAATAGTACACTAAGAGCCAAAAGGGATGCAGTAATTCCAGAACAAAACCTAGTTCACTAACCATGAAATGCTAAGCATGGAAAACACCATTGGGCCTTACTACATGCATATAATTACAATCAAAACCTAGGGTTGCACCAAAAATATAAAAACAGATTCATAAAGCTAATTAGTTGCAGAGAGAGCCGACGACGCTAAACCCAACGGCGACAACGCCGTCACGTAATTCCTCTTCTTCTTTTTCTTCTTCTTATCGTAGCTCACTCCTCTAGCTTTAGCCTGAGAGTCCCGAACTTCACGGAGATAGAGCCTCACAGCTCTAGCCCCAAAAGGGTTCATCTCAGGCTTCCCCCCATTCTCCTCAAACGCTGCCCTTAGGCGTCCGATGAGCGCGTCGAGGCTGCCCCATGCCTGCTTCAGTGGGCAGGGGCAGGCCCCCGGAGGATTCGGGAGCCCGAAGAAGGGGCAAGTCCCAGAATGGACCTTGGTCTTGCCGAACTGGTCGAGGTAGCGGAGGAATTCGAGGACGTTGGCGCTGCTGCAGTGGGAGAGAATGAGCGGTGGGCGGTGGTTGCGGAGGTACTGCCCGAACGTGACCCAGTCGCGGCGCTTCTGGCTCTCGTAGCGGCTCAGAGGCGGCGATGCGGCGGCTACTGGGTTGCGGGGATTTGTTGCTGTTGATGGTGTTGTCGTTTTGGTGGTGGTGGTGCTTGGGATGTTGGTGGTGAAGGTATGGATTTGGTGGTGATAGTGATGGTTGTGGTGATCCATTTTTTTTTTCTGCTGGTAGTGAAGGGGTTTGATAATAGGTCTTGGGGAGATATGAGCAGGTAGATTTATACTGGGGGTTTATTGCATTGGGAAATGTGTATGAATTCTTTTATGGATTGATGAGGGATATGATGTAAAGTAAATAACTTGAATTAGTGGATGTTTAGTGAACTTTTAGTTGAGGGAATGCATGTTAAGTAACTTCATTTGTTTAAACACAATTGTTAGTGTTGTGTTTCTAGTGCCATTGCAGCGTACAAATCACATTGCAGAGGTAAAGAAAATTCGGGTTTACAGGTTTGCAGTTGAGCAAGTCAATTGACTGTCATTAGTATCCTCAAAGTTCAAACTCAAGACCAAATACAAACACCTAAAATAATACATCTTCCGTAACGCCTATTTCTTTACGTTTTGATTTTTGTCACTATTTACTGGATTACTTTGACCCAGTGATTTGAATGGCAAAACGATCTAATTATTTAATAGAGACGATACGAGTCAAAAAGTCAAAGCGTAAAGAAAGAGACGATACGGAAGAAATAAGAATGCAAGTTTAACCAATTCAATTACACCCCCGAAAGGTTCATATCGATATTGTGCTTCTTGAGAAGAACTTATTGTGAATGTAATTCAACGTTACTTGTTATTTCCCCTGACGTGATTCAATTTGTTGGTTCATCCGCTTCAAAAGTTGGAGATGTAAGGGAGGAAATATTATTTCACTTTTACTCGTTTGAATCATGGTCTCATCATTCATAGAAACAAAAAACTTTTGTAGTTGAAAGGTTTAGTTCCGTAAACATGTTCAATTGTTAGGCACAATTTTTACTAGAAAAGGAGAAGCAACTGCTTTGTTTACCCTTTTTCGGAGGAAGTAGAATTGGTAAATTTGAAGTATACATTTGGTTAGAGCTTTTATGGAAAGGAAAAGAGGTTGACAGTGAGATTGATATGACAGAGGCACACCACACAAGTGTACCATATTTTTATATTATTTAATGACTGATGCATGTGAATATTATGATTTTGTTTTCTTTCTTCATCAATCAGTCCCTTCCACTGATTGACACAAGCTGTGTGCTTAGAGAGTGACATAAATAACCCTATATTACGGTTTTTTAAAGACTGTTTTACACACGCAGCAAATTTGGATAAAGTTCGTATTTTTTTGGAATCCAAAACAATAGTCCATACAACCAAATTGTAACGGACCAAACATAGTTATGTACCACTCCGTCCCAGCTCTTTCTTCCCATTTGACTTTTTTGACTCGTATCTGGGTCACTTTGACCGGGTGATTTGGATAGCAAAATAATACGATTTTTTGATAATTTTATCACCGTGTTATAGATCACCTTTTACTCTACAACACCATGGAAAAATTATCAAACAATTACATCGGTTTGCTATTCAAATCACCGGGTCAAAGTGACCCAGTGAATAGTGACAAAAGTCAAATTGGGAAGAAAGAGCTGGGACGGAGTGGTACTTGTTTGGTACTTGTAGTGGGTTCAAAAGACATTTAAACTTATACCACCTCTATTCACTTTCTTCCTCCCCATTTATATTACTATTTACTGAGTCACTTTGACCCGATGATTTGATTAATCAAAGGGTGCGCGAAATTGATAATTTTTTCGAGGTATTGTAGATTAAATTTTATTTTACAACACTACGAAAAATTACTAAAAAATTGCATCATTTTACGGGTAAAAAAGTCCAAGTGGGGAGGAAGATAGGGAACTGACTAGTAGTGCTCAGTCCATTCCATTGCCCATTCAACTCTTCTACCTTCCAATTTCCAAACACCTGTCAAAAACGTGTCCACTCCATAATTTTTGGGGGAAATCTACTTGTTCTTTCTTCATCTACAGTTTTTCTCGAAAGCTTCTGCAGTCCTTGAAAACCAAAACAACTAGATACGCACAGTTCTATAATCACTCCAACAACTACTAATTGAAAACAGGTCCACACAGGTACAAATTTCCAACACCAAGGTCATACCAGATTGGTCTTGTTCCTTTAGTCCAGAAAAATTTATGCACAGTTCCCCTGGTACTCCAATTCGGAAGAGCAATTTTCTTTGAAAGATAACTACCTAGTAAAAGTCATCATCTTCCTATTTCACTTTACTTTCCTCTTCCATATGCCATGTTTTCATTTAATTCTAGTTTCTAGAAAACAGTACCAAGCATATTAATTCTTCATTCATACAAACAAATCCCAAAACAGAATCATATGTACTCCAGATTTCAAAAGAAGGAAATCAGAAACCTTAACTTCGTACCCAAATTAGTTCCTCTGATGAGAGATCTGCCAAAAATATCAGAATCTGTATCCTCAACCATTCTAAAAACTCACCCAACCTTCTTATCATTCATCCAACCGACACTGTGAAATTAAGTACAGACAACACAGTACATTAACCTGAGCGTTTTCCTTTCTTATACGGTAACAACTGGATTTTCAAACATGCGCCAACAAGCCATCCTCTTCCTTTCCTATCTTTCCTTCCTACTCCACACATAATTTCTTTTTCATTCTAGGACCCATAAGCAACATCTTCAGGCATAGCATGCGCCAACAAGCCATCCTCTTCCTTTCCTATCTTTCCTTCCTACTCCACACATAATTTCTTTTTCATTCTAGGACCCATAAGCAACATCTTCAGGCATAGCATGCGCCAACAAGCCATCCTCTTCCTTTCCTATCTTTCCTTCCTACTCCACACATAATTTCTTTTTCATTCTAGGACCCATAAGCAACATCTTCAGGCATAGCATGCAGTCTGAGTACCCAAACCAACAAAGAATATAACCTTATCAGATATCTCAACCTTAGGAAATACACCATGACTGTATTTTCAATAATAGCGCTGTGGTGTAAAACTTAACAATTAAAAGTATAACCACGTAGGTACAGAAGGTTTTGAAAACAATTTTTACAAGTACCCTACTTCTCAACTTCACTTATCCATTTCTCTAGACCTTCTCATATTGCAATCCCTCTTCCTTTCTCCACCTTCCATTTGTCACCTTATTCAGAACTCTGTGAGATAACTACCCAAACTAGGTTCCCACAATCACAAATTTCCTACAGCCACGCTATACTTAATTGGTCATATTATCCAACCAACAAACCAACAACAGAAGTAGGAATCATCAACAATTCTAAACAAGGTGCCAAAAATCTAACCTCAAATTTGGGGCATCTGAAATAGGAGAAATATAGGTCATCATTCCATATGACTATTGTAATTGGGTAAGGCATCACTCCATTGTAACTTTTGAAAACTAGTTTCACAACATATTCAAGTTCCCAACACCCAATTGTGCCATACTTGTGTAATTCCTCATGAAACACACTCTAAAACAAAAAGAATGAAACCTCGATATATGGACACAATTATTTACACAAAATAATTACAGAACGAATGTTGGCAATAATCATACCCTTTCCTCTAGATGATATTTCACGCTTGACCGCCATAACATTCATTCTTTGAATTTCATGGACCCACATCTCAGAAAAATTTCATCTTACTGTTCCAGCCTAATGTAATTCTAGTATCCACAACAACACTTAGAAGCAAATAACTTAATCCATACTACAAAGTCCCAACGTAGCATCATCTTCACTCGTACACACTAATAATTACCAACGTCCAATGTACAATCATCTCTACTCCAGAGCATCAAGCAAAAAATATACATTTTTCTACTACAATCACAACTTTGGCTTACTATCTTCTCTGTACCTTCCCATATAACTTTAACATTTATAGTTCTTTTAAAAACATGGCCAACCCCTTATTATAAACAAAATAGAGTCTCCTTAACTTTTTTATCTATTGCTATTACCTCGTCCTCTACTATTTAAAATGATTTCATTCTTTCTCTATTTCTTAAATACAAGAACATCTAGGTTCACCCCACTCGAGAATTTCAACTGCCAGAGATAGCTAAACTAAACAAAGTTCACATAACTCCAAGTTCTAAATGCCACTATTGTGCCAAAAACATGTCCTTGTTACTCTCCCGATATTAAGTATCGACAACATAAAAAATTGACCCGCGAGTTTTACTTAAACTGTCCACAAAAGTATGGTCATTGATGATGTTTCGCCATTCCACCTGGTGATCTCATAGGATTACCGCTACCAGCATTCCTTAACCATTTCAAAGGGCGTTTCTTATACAGTCGGATTTCCAAACATGCACCAACACACCATCCTCTTCAATTTTCATCTTTCTCTCATACTCCATATATTGTTTGTTTTCCATTCCAGGACCCAAAAAAGTCTTCAAGCATAACACTCAGTCCGTGCTACCCAAACCCAACAAAGAATGCAACCTTATCAGAAATCTCGACCGAAGCAAAAACAGAATGATATCATTTACAAAACTAGCACTGTGGGTGCAAAACTTAACAATAAATAGTAAAATCACAGTTACACCTTCCCATATCCGAAAAGTCATCGTCAAAGTAACAACAATCCTCTACTTTTGTCCTTATTCGTTCTTTCTGATTCTCCGAAACCATGACATCTAAGTTCACATATCTCTAAATCTAAAATCCAAAATCAACTTGTGAAAACTAAGTTCACCACAACTCCAAATCCCCAACACTTAATTGTACCGTAAAGGTGTTAATCGTCTCGCAAAACACGCTAAAACAAAGAGAACCGACAACACGATATATGAGCACAATAATTTACATAAAAGCGTTACAGCATGGACATTGACAGTAATTGTACAATCTCCTCTTAATCGCCGTAACATTCATTCTCTCGTATTTCATTGACCCACCTCTCAGAAAAACAGCAAGGAGGAAGATAACTCTCCCTGGTAAAAATGTATCCCCTTCCCAAGGAAGAAGATAACCTACTGATCCTTGTGCATATTTTTTTTATAAAGGAGTCACTCTAATATCCAGAGCAGTACTTAGAAGCAAATTATTTCATCCACACTACCAAATCCCAACGTTGCTTCATTTACACTCATTCACACTACCAATTATACTTAGAAGCAAATTATTTCATCCACACTACCAAATCCCAATGTTGCTTCATTTACACTCATTCACACAATCAATTACCAAAGTCCAATGTACCATCATCTCAACTCCAGAATCTTCAAAGTACGAAGAAATAAATATACACTTTTCTACTACAATAACAGTATTGTCTTATTGGATTCTTGTACCTTCCTTGATAACCTTAACAGTATAGTAATATTTCTTCTAAAAGCATGGCTGACACCTTATTGGCATTGTTTGGCAAAGATATATTATTGGATAGATTATTGGATGAGTGGTTGAGTTGATGTGTATATTGTCTCTCTCTCCTCATCACAACCACACATTGAATAATCTATCTAATAATCTATATTTGCCAAACTAGGCCATTATATACAAAACACACATGCACACACACACACTCTCTCTCTCTATCTCTATCTCCCTCTCCCTTCGCTATTGCTAATCACCTGGTCCTCTACTTCTTCTTAACATGATTTCCTTCCCTCTATTTTATAAATACAAGAACATCAAGGTTCACGCCACTCGAAAACCAACTGCCAATGATAGTTATAAACTAAACTAGGTTAATGCAACTATTGTGCCAAAAAAAAAGATCTTCTAATTAATCACCCAACCAAAAAAATGAAATTAAGAATCGACAACACGATACATTGACCCACGAAATTTACTTATAACGCCTTCAATAGTATAGCTATAAATGATGTTTACCCATTCCACTTGGTAATTTCGTAGCATTCAGTCAACCTTCCTTATCCAATTCAAATGACGAAATGACCTCTCTTATGCGGAGACAACCAGATTTTCAAACATGGGCCAAAACAAACCGTCCTCTTCCTTTCTCATCTTTCACTTCTACTACATACATCTTCAAGCATAGTACTGGGTATGTGCTACCCAAACCCAACAAAACTAACATTGTGGGTGAAAAACTTACATATCCTAAAAATGCCAAGTACCTTCCTCCTCAACTTCGCTTATCCAATTATCTATACCTTCCATATCCCAAAAATAAAACTTCAAATACCAGTAACCCGGCATTTTCCACAAATCGCAATCCCTCTTCCTTTCACCACCTTCTTTTTGTCACCTTATCAATAACTCTAAAAGAAAACTAGCCAAACCAGGTTCTTGTAATCACAAATTTCCTACAGCCACAGAATACAAAGACCCAATAATGTATCTTAAAATTTTGATGTTTCGGCAAATTAGTTGGTGATGGTTGTTTCGGTTACACAAATTCAGGGAATAAGGAGTTGGAAATAATATAAGCCTACACACAGTGGTCATTAAAAAACCAAAACATCTCTTATGCCTACACACAGTTCTATAATTACTCCAACCCACAACTAAAAGAAAACAGGTTCGTGCAGCTACAAGTTTCCAACACCACAGTTATACTAGACTTGTTTCATCAATAATCCAAAAAAGCACTAGTAGCAAAAGTATACCATGTAAAAGGACCCCACAGGATTTAGTTTTAATCATCCAGAAGAATATGTACAGCTATTGATTGTTTACATTTCCCCGTGTCCACAAATTGGGAAAACCTTTTTTTTTTTAAGATGGCAACCTAGCAAAACTCCTCTTCCGATTTCAGCTTACTCTCCTTTTCCATATCTCATGTTTTCATCTATCTATAGTATACATTACCAAGCACATAAGTTTCCATCCATGCAAACATATCCCAAAAAAACATCAAATTTACTCCAGATTCGCAGAAGAAGGAAATCATAAACCTTACGTATTGCACCCAAATTAGTTCCACCGATGCAAGATCTATCTACCAATAAAAATAGAATTCGCATCCTCAGCATTTCCTAACACGTCAGAACCTTCTCATGAATCTTCAAAGGAATGCACTCTAAAAAGCTCGTTGAACTCCCAAATGCTAATGAAACCAATACCTCTTCCTTTCTCCATGTTTCTTTTCTTCACATTATCCTCTAATAATAACTTTCAAGTCGTTGCTCCAGGTGACCATCATTCCAACTTTCTACTCCAATTCAAACTACCCTCCTCTTCATTAAAGGAAACTAAAAAAGGTGACTCCCATTAGTAAAATCGGTCTATTTACTTTTAATCTTTCACAATATTTCCCTTACTTTTTCACCTGAAATGCCAGGAAATAGACCATAGAAGGTAAAGAGCAAGTATTTTTCATTAGAACAAGATTCGGCACAGGTAATAAGAAAGTTCAAAATCAGAGTAGGTAAAAGAAAGCATTCAAATTTTTCTTTCCGAAAATTTCACCAATCAAAAAAATTACACTCCCTATACAATCCCACGTAGATTAAGCAAGTCCCCAAAACATGTCAAACAACCTGAAGAATTTCCTTAAAACATCCAACCAATACTATGAAATTAAGAATCGACAGCACGATATATTGACCCAAGAATTTCCTTAATACGTCCAATTACCATAGTTTTTGTTAACTTTTTTCTCCTGATCTCTTAGGCCTACTTGTCTCAATGTAGGGTTACCCCTGGCGCTCAAATTCCGCAGACAACTTTTCTGAAAGATGGAAACCAAGCAAAAGTCCTCCTCCTATTTCAATTTACTCTCCTTTCCATATGCCATGTTCTCATATAATTCTAGTATCCAGAAAACAGCCCGAGCACTTTAGTTCTCCAACCATACAAACATATCCCCGAAAAGCATCAAATTTACACCAGATTGTCACAAGAAGGAAATCAGAAACCTTATTGCACCCAAAGTAGTTCCTCTGATCTACCAATAAAACAGCAGAATCAGCATCCTCACCTTTTCCAAACACGAACCTTTCCAAACAAGAACCTTCCGAAGTCTACAAAGCTCGTTGAACTCCCAAATGGTAATGATACCAGTACATCTTCCTTTCTCCATGATTCTTTTCTACACCTAATCCACTACTAATAACTTTCAAGCCTTTCTCAAGGTGACCTCTTGGCCAACATCATTCAAACGTTCTACTCCAATTCAAAGTACTCTCCCCTTCTACACTGAAGGAGAACTAAGGAAGGTGACTCCCACAAGAAAAATCTGACTCTTCCCTTTTAAGATTTCTCAATATTTCCATTTTTTTCTCCTGCAATGCAAAGAAAACTACCCTGGAAGCTAAAAAGGACTAATCTTTTTAATTAAAATATGGTTTGTCCGGGTAATTAAAAAATTCGAAACCAGAGTAGGCAAAAGAAAGTATTTAAATATATCATTCCGACAATTTCATTAATCAAAACAAAATCCCTATACGCTGCCACATAGATGTAAGGCCCCAAAACATGTTAAACAACCTAACGACTAACGTACACAAACTACACTCCCACTTCCATTCCAATCCTCTTTTGCGGTTATCCTAATTATTTTTCTGTAATTCTTCAAAGCCATGACAGCTACGTCCGCGTATCCCTATAATTGAACTCCAAAAAAGAACTTGTGAAAACTGGTTCACCACAACATTGAGTTACCAGCACTGAATTGTACCACACTGACGTTCCCTCGTGCAACACACGCTAAACAAAAGGAATCAACAAAGCGATACATGGATACAATAATTTACCTAAAAATGTTACAGAAGGAGCATTGACAATAATTGTACCCTTTTCTCTAGATATAATTTCACGCTTAACCGCCATAACATTCTTTCTCTCTCGAATTTCATGAACCCAGTTCTCAGACAAATAGCACGCGAGAAGATCACTCTCCCAAGTAAAAACACTTCCTCTTCCAGCATACAGTCTGTGTGCATATTCTTTTCAAACAAGTAATTTTTAGTATCCAGGACAACACCTAGATGCAAACTACTTAATCCACACTACCAAATCCAGCCAGCCGTAGCACTCTGCTCCTTCACAATACCAATTACCAAACTCCAATATGCCATAATCACTACTCCAGAATCTCCAAAGCATGATGAAATAAAATATATATTTTTCTACTTCAGTCACATCTGTACCTTCCCAGTTAAATATAACAGATACAATTCTTTCAAAAAGCATGGCCAAAACCTTATTATACACAATACAGTCTCCCTCCTTTCAGCTATTGCTTATTATACCTGGTCCTGGTCCTCTAATTCCTCTTCAAACCACTTCTCTCTGTATTTCTTAAAGACAAGAACACCTAGGAACACCCCACTCGACATTTTCTATTGCCAGTGATAGCTAAACTAAACCAGGTTCACAAAACTCCAAATACAACTATTCTGCAAAAAATATGTGATTATTACTTACCCAACCAATACTATGAAAATAAGTATAGACAACATGATACATTGCCCCAAGATTTTTCCATTATAAGACCCATACATTCCCAAGAAATTAATGTATCTACGGAAGTGTTGCCATCAATGATGTTTAGCTGTCTGCATTCAGTATACCTTTTCCTCATTTAACTCAAAAGGATCTTTCTTATACAGTGACTGCCGGAATTTCAAACATGCACTAACGAACCTTCATCTACCTTTCTCATATATTGTTTATTTTTCCATTATAAGACCCAAACACGACATCTTCAAGCATAGTACTCAGTCTCTGCTACCGAATCCCAACAAAGAATGTCCTCTTATCTGAAATCTCAACTGAAGTAAAAAAGACCTTGACTTCATTTTCAAAACTAGAACTGTGGGTACAGACCTAACAATAAAAGTAAAATCATGGTAGGTACAGAAACTTTTAAGTGTATGTTTTACAGGAACCCTCTTCCTCAACTTCTCTTATCCATTTCTCTATACCTTCCCGTAACCCAAAAATACATCTTCATAATACCAATAACCCATTATTTTTCACAACTTTCAATCCATCTTCCTTTCTCCACCTCATCAAAAATTCTAAATAGTACCTAGCCAAACAAGGTTCCCATAATCGCGAATTTTCTACAGCCACACTATACCAAATTGGTCTTAATACCCAACAGACCAACATGAGTAGAAATCATCAAAACACAAAACAAAGGCCCACAATTTTATCTTAAAATTTGATGTTTTGGTAAACATATTGGTCATGGTTCATATTCAGTAAATATGGAATTGGAAATAATAAAAGCCAATCAAATTATTTTAATTGGGTAAGGTAAATTGGTTACTTGAATGTTGGGTGCATATGTTTGTGGTGGTCATTAGAAAACCAAAACATCTAGATTAACAAAGTTGTACAATTACTCCAAGCCAACAACTAACTGAAACAGGTTCACACAGCTACAAGTTTCCAACACCACGGTTATACCAGACTTGTCTTGTTAACCATCCAACCATTACAAGGAGAAAATGAATGGGTTACCCAATATAAAACGTCACCCTAGGGGTTTGATTATAATTACCACAAGAATAAGTTCTTCTAGTTTCCATAAACTTTTCTCCCCTGATCTTTTAGGCCTACCTGTCTTAATGTACAATCCCTCCTAGTACTCCAATTCCAAAGATCATTTTTTTGAAAGAAGGCAGCCTAGCTAAACTCCTCCACTTCCTATTTCAGTTTACTCTCCTTTTCCATATGCCATGTTTTTATCTAATTCTAGTATCCAGAAAACAGTACCAAGCACATTAGTTCTCCATCAATAGTAACACATACATCCCAGAAAAAATATCAAATTTACTCCAAATTTTTAGATGAAGGAAATCAGAAACCTTCTATATTGCACTCAAACGAGTTCCTCTGCTGCAAAATCTACCAACAAAACATTAGAATCCGCATTCGTTGAACACCCAAATGCTAATGAAACCAATACCTCTTCCTTTCTTCACGTTTCTTTTCTTCAACTTATCCTCTACTAATAACATTTACGCCTTTTCTCTAAGTGACCTACATCATTCCAACTTTCAACTCAAATTCAAAGTACCTTGCTTCTCTTCAATACCCTCCTCCATATTTTAGGAGAACTAAGAAATAGATCCTACAAGCTAAAAGACAACAAGTCTTTTTGGTTAGAGTAAAGGTTTTGTCCTGGTAAAAAAGTTCAAAATCAGAATAGGAAAAAGAAAGCATTTAGTTTTACCTATCCGATAATTTCACCAATCACAAGAAAATTGCGATCCCTAAACGGTCCCACATAATTACACAAAAAAAAAAAAAACAACTTGCACAAAATATACCCCCTCTTCCATTTCCATCCTTTTTTGCGGGTATTCTCTACTCCTTGTATCCTTATTCTTTCTCTCTAATTCTTCGAAACCATGACAACTAGGTTCACATATCTCTATATTTAAACTCCAAAAAATAACTTATGCGAACTTAGTTTACCACAAGATCAAGTTCCCAACACTGGATTGTACCATACTGGTGTTATCCTCAAGCAACAAAAGCTAAAACAAAAAGAATTAACACCACAATATATGGACACAATAATGTACCAAAAATTACCAAACGGATATTGACAAAAAATGTACTCTTTCCTCTCGATTATATCACACGCCTAACAACCATAACATTCATTCTCCCTCGAATTTCATGAACCCGCTTCTCAGACAATTAGCACGGGAGAAGTTAACTCTCCAGAGTAAAAACACATCTTTTCCTAGCATCAAGAACAGCACTTAAAAGCAAATTACATAATCCACACTACCAAATCCAACGCATTATCTCTTCTCCTTCACATTACCAAATACTACCTCTGTTTCGCCTGTTTCAGCCTACTTCACCTTTTGTCACTATTCACTGGGTTACTTTCATCCGGCGATTTGATTAGCAAAACGATACAAGAATTTTTTTTTTGAAATTTGGAAATATATAGACTTAGGACAGATTTTTATCTGCCATATATTCATTACATAGAAATTCAGGACAAACTACACACCAAGTTAATACGTTTGGTGTACCTGAACCATACAAACATAACTTATCAGCAAGCTTGTTTCCCTCTCGGGAAACCCAACAAACAAACTTTGTCTTAACTAGTAGTAATTGTCTGGAGACTTCTATAAACAACTGGTTCATCTCGGAACCCACACTTGGCAAATGGACCGACATAAGTCTCGTTTTCTTCAGCAACTCATTAACTCTCCTCTTCAGATGCTTTGAATCCGTCTCGACCTCGAGAGATTGAAAGCCATGTTGAACCACCAGTTGCAGTCCTCTAAGCATAGCTGATGCTTCGAGTATGGTGGAATCAGAGTTGAAAGGAATCGGAAAGCTCCATGCGCGAACAAATTGGCCGTCTGAGTTCCTGATGACGACGGCTCCGGTAGCTGTTTTGGAGGAAAGGCAACAAGCCGCATCAAAATTTGCTTTGAGGGAGCCAATCTTCGGTGCTTTCCATCTGTGATTGTTTGGATCTGGATCTGCACACACAGCAGAACCCCAAGTGTAAGCCAATTCTAAATATTCATTATTTTTAGCATTTGTTGTGATAATTATGCCATTTTGGGAAGTAGAAACTGATTCAAAGATCTTGTTTCTGGAGCACCAAATCTCCCACAACATAAAAGCAAGAAGAGATATGTGGGTTTTATGCAATTTATACAGAAGCTCGAAGATGCAGAAACGCAGGGGCAAATTTTTAGGGATAACTCTAAATGGCATCTCCGGTGATTCCCAAATCCTCCTAACCCAGGGGCAGTCTATTAGCAAATGGGAAAGAGTTTCATTGTGTTTCATACAGAAAACACAGGTTTGAGGTATGTCAATTCCTTTCCTATTTAAATTCGTTTTTGTGGGTAACAAATTGTTGACTAAACGCCACATAAAAAATTTTATTTTGTTTGGGACATGAAGATTCCAGATTGAAGCAAAAGAGTTGGAATTGTTACTGGTACCCTCTATGTTTGAAATTGTACTCGCATTTTGAATAGAAAAAGCCACCTGGTATCCTGTCTTAACCGTATACAGACCATCTTTGGTTTGAGTCCAAACAAGGGAATCCTTACCGTGGATATTAGTTCTAGGAATATTGAGAATGGCCTCTGTTTCGTCGCTAGTAAAGTTCTCCTGAATAAGATCCTGTCCCAGTCCCCAGAATCAGTGAGTAAGTCTCTGACAAGTGTGTTATGAGGCAAAGATATGGGACTCAAGGAAGTACGTCCTAATCCTATAGGAATCCATCTATTGTGATACACAAAAGTGTTGCAACCATTCCCAATACCATGTCTAAACCCTTTCCAAACTATATCTCTCGCAAAAACCATTCCTTTCCAAATACACGAAGATTTTCTAGTAGGATAAGAAGCTAAAGGGTTAGAGAGATGATAATACTTTCCTTTCATTACTCTAGAAACCAAAGAGTCAGGGTTCTCCCAAAAGCGCCAAACTTGTTTTGCTAGAAGCGCAAGATTAAAGGAATGAAAGTTCCGGAATCCCATACCCCCATCTTTCTTAGAGATGCACATTTTATTCCAGTTTCTCCAAACAATACCCCTATTCTCAATTTTATTGGACCACCAAAATTTGGAAAGAATCTTGTGAATATCATCACATGTAGACAACGGGAGAAGGTACATGGACATGATATAGGTAGGGATAGCTTGAGCAATGGATTTGATAAGAATTTCTTTGCCTCCTACAGAAAGGAATTTACTCTTCCAATCCTTCGTTTTATCTATAACTCTCTGTTCAAGGTTGATAAAAAATTTGGACATATTTCTGCCTAAGATAACAGGGAACCCCAAATATTTTTCGTGACCGGTAGATATGGGAATTTGGAAAATGTAGGAGATGTCTCTTTTAATATTGTTTGGAACCTTAGGACTAAAAACGAGAGAAGACTTTTCCTTATTTATTACTTGTCCCGAAGCACTACAATAAAGATTAAGAATAGAATGCAAAGTAATAGCATTAGAAGTCTTGGCCTTCTCAAATAAAAAACAATCATCCGCAAATAAAAGATGAGAAATAGAAGGACTATGCATACTAGCTTTAACACCTTGGAGCAATCTATTACTTAAAGCTTGTTTAATAAGACTTGAGAGACCTTCGGTACAAATAACAAAAAGATAAGGGCTTAAAGGTCGCCTTGACGTAATCCACGGTGAGGTTTAAAAATAGGAGTTTTTTGACCATTTATAAGGACAGTGATGCTAACCGTAGACACACAACTCATAATTCTTTGAATAATCAAATGAGAAAACACTAATTTATGAAGAACTGCATTTAAAAAATCCCATTCAATTCGGTCATACGCTTTTGCCATATCTAATTTAAGAGAAAAAGAACCAATTTTGCTTTTTTGATTATGCATCGTATGAAGAGTTTCCATAGCTATGATAGCATTTTCTGTAATAAGACGTTGTTTAATGAAAGCAGATTGAGACTCATCAATAATAAAAGGAAGAAAACTTCTCAATCTATTAGCTATGGCTTTAGAAATAAGTTTATAAATCACATTGCATAAACTAATAGGACGAAAATCCGTTACTTTTTTTGCGTCTTTCTTTTTCGGTATAAGAATAATGCAGGTCTCATTTAGTTTGGAGATATCATCTCCGTTATTCAGAAAATTTAGACAACAATTAATAACACCCTCTCCTATATCGTCCCGGTAAGTTTTATAAAAAAGTGCAGGAAGTCCATCAGGACCGGGTGCTTTAAGGGGATGCATTTCACGTAAAGCAGTTAAAATTTCATCCGCAGTAAAAGGGGATTGCAATTCGGCAAACAAATCATTTGTCACTTTATGCGGGATAGAGTCCAAAACACTATTGAAATTGACATTATTTTTAGTAAACAGGTGCTTGAAATACTCATTAAACTCATTCCCTATTTGGACCGGATCATTAATAAAAGTGTTATCATCTTTTTGAATACTAGAAATCCGATTTTTCCTTTTTCTATTAGAAGCAATCTTATGAAAAAAAGCAGTGTTTTTATCGCCCTCTTTTAGCCAAATAGCTCTTGATTGTTGTCTCCATCTCAACTCTTCATTAGCGTTCAACAAATTAATGTCTTTAATAATATTTTGGATGTGATGCAGATTCGAAGCAGTGGGTGCAAGATTATTGAAAAAATGAAGACGATTATGCAGGTGGCGACGCATGCTATTGTCCTCTTTAAATTTTTTCCTACCCCGGTTTTTTACTTTTTCAGAAAGATAGGAAATTTTTTCATGTAAGCCTTGTAAAGTAAATAAATTAGAAATAGATCTTTCATGCCATACCTGATGAATGAGTCTCCTACAATCAGGGGATTTGGCCCACTCTGCTGCGAAATGGAAGCGGCGAGGTCCCAGTTGTGGTGGAGGAACATCGCTCAGAGAAACAATCACCGGTATATGGTCCGATCCAGTAGTCAAGTAGTTCTCTACAGTGATACTGCAGTACGTCGATTCCATGGCGTGATTCATCAGTACGCGGTCTATTCTTTCGGCAACAAAAGCAGACCCCTGCCTTCTATTGTTCCAGGTAAACTGATGTCCTTTAAAACCCACATCCCGTAGATGACAGTCTGCTAGAGCATTCCGAAAGTCCTGAATTTGTCTCCAACTCCTCATTCTTCTACCTTTTTTCTCCCTTTGTGATAATATATCATTGAAATCCCCTAGAACCACCCATAGGTTGGTGGAACCAGAATTTAGTGGTCGCATCACCTCCCAGGAATATTTTCTGTTTGATGTAATTGGATCTCCATAGAAGAAAGTAGCATAGAAGCCTTTATCCATCGAGTCTGGGGGACGAATGAAGGCATGAACAAAAAACTTTTCAATCTTTAGTACCCGCACATCAATATCATTTTTCCATAGAAAAGATAAGCCACCAGAAAGACCTTCTCTTGGGACTGAAATACCTTGAGAAAATCCAAGTTTATACTTACACCGATTCGCTTGAGAAGAAGTCTGCTTTGTTTCCAACAAAAAAAGTACGTCCGGGAGACTTCTTCTGCATAGGGAAATTAGAGATTGGAATGTACAAGGTTTCCCTAACCCTTGCACATTCCAACTAATCATCCTCATTGCGATCGGCAGGACCGGTCGACGCCGGTCTCTGCCGCTTGGTGGGTAAGAGAATAGTCTCGATTACTCGATGAAGTATCTGAAGTGTCATTGTCCTCCTCCAATTTCTTCTTCTTAGCTTCCTTTGTAGGACTCCCAGAATGCTCTAACTCCTGCGTTGCCGCCATTGGTTTTTCCACAGAAGTACCCTGCTTCCTTTTAGTTCCAGTGGACATCACTGGCGAAGTAGAAAACGATTATGCTCTCGCGTGTGGAAGTCCATATTTCTGTCGAATAAGTCTGGTTTCCTCCATGATGTCACATTCTTCGTCCTCGCCCCTGTCAATCGAGTGGAGTTCATGCATTATCTCCCTTCGAGAATCTTTTCTCTGTTGGCGGTCATAGAATTCTTTCTCTTCCATTGACATCTCTATGTCGTCATCATCCTCCTCTATAGAACCCACCGTGTAATTGGAACCTGGAGTGTGAGACCCTCCCAAGCCCACTGCCGAAGAAGAAGAGGCAGCAGAAGGGCCAAAGGCATGGGACAAATCAGTGGTTAACCCCAACACATAATTAATCATAGCTTTGTTAGTCAACCATTGCCCGTAAAGCAAAGGTAAATCTTCAGGTTTCAATTTCGTTGCCTTACCCTCCGAACAGTACTTCACATCATGACCCATCCTGCCACAGTAGGAACAAACATTGGGAAGTCGTTCATAACGAATCCAGACGTGGACGTCCCTGCCTTTCTCGATTGTGACTTTCTTGGCTCTAGGAAGGGGGTCTTTGACATCTAGTCCCAATTGAATCTTGATAGTCTTACCCGCCAGTATACCTTTTGTCTGGACCCATATATCTTCAACAGTACCCAAACTGTGCCCTATCTCTTTACCAACCCATTCCGTCTGACTTGTTGTTGGTAAGCCCCAAATATGCACTTTAAGAGATGTCTCTGAAAAATCGAGGTCAGAGATGTCTTCCATCCATGAATCCCATTTTCTCATGACAATTAAGTCCCCAAAAAGAAACCATGGTTGGGAGTTATACACCATCTCCACCGATTCCTCAGAATCGAAAGAAAATTGATATATATAGTCCCCTTTAGGAATCACAGTCATCCCTGGGGGATCCTTCCAAGCCTTTGCCATTTGAAGTTGAAGAACACCCAAATTAACAGTTTTTGCAGAAAAGATCTTGCCAAAGATGCTTTTGTTAAACACCTTCTTTGCTTCTTCCCTGGCTTCCACAGAAAGTTTGGTTGCTGATTTTTCTTGTTCGGTGAGTTGGAGATGATCGAGTAGGTGAGTAAGGTCTAGGTTAGCAATGTCGACGGTATGTGCGTGCGCCATTGTTGAGTGAAAAACAATGAGTGGTGATTGATGGTTTTCTGGGTGAGAAAGGTGTGAAAATAAATTGACGAGATGATAGGAAGAATAAAACTGCTAGAAAACTGTCAAAAACTGACGGGATTCCAATTTTTGGAACCAGAAGAGATGAATCTCAAAAGGATAATGATGAATTTTCGATAAAATCGGAATGGAGCAATCTCCTTCCGATGAAGGAAACTGCCTAGAAAGTGGATCCTAACAATTCGCCTAAAAACTGGGATAGGAGAGAGGAGAGAGCGAAATTTCACGACTTTTGCACGATCTCATTAAATTGTCCTAAAGTTAAAAACGATACAAGAATTTGGTAATCTTGCATGGTGTTATAGAGGAAAGTTTATTCTAAAATACAATGAAAAATTAGTTAAAAAATTACATCGTTTTAGTACCCAAATCACCAAGTCAAAGTGACTCAGTTACGGGTTAAAAAGTCAGACGCAGACGAAACGGAGGTAGTACCAAAGTTCAATGTACCATCATCACTACTCCAGAATCTCCACAGTAAGAAGAAATAAATATACCCTTTTTTCTACTACAGTCACAACTCTGCCTTAGTTGCTTATCTGTACTGCCCAAATAACTATAATACTAATTATTCTTTCAAAAGGATGGCTGAAACCTCAATTACACAAAATACACATTTCTTATTACCTGATCCTATACTTCTTAAAACCACATCCTTCTCGCTCTATTTTTTAAAGACAAGAACATCTAGGACAGCTCACTCGAAATTTCAACTGCCAGTGATAGCTAAACTAAACTAGCTTCACAAAACTCCAAATTCCAAATACAACTATTGTTCAAAAAGGCGTGTTCTTATTATACACCCTACCAATAATATGAAATCACGTATCAACAACAAGATACATTGACCTAAGAATTCTCCTTCCTTGATATGTCTACTGACCTCTAGCTATTCCACTTGGTGATTTTGTAGGATTATTGCTATCAGCATTCACTCTACCTTTTCCTCATCCAACTCAAAGGGCCTTTCTCATACAGTGCTACCGGATTTTCAAACAAGCGCTCATGAACCGTCCTCTTCCCTTCTCACCTTTCTCTTCTGCCCCATATATTGTGTCTCTCCAATTTAAGGCACATACACAACATCATCAAGAATAGTACTCAGTCTCTTTCCCAAATCCCAACCAAGAATGTCATCGTTATCCAAAATCTCAACAAAATGAAAAAGACCTTGACAACATTCTAACAACTAGAACTGTGGGTGCAAAACTTAACAATAAAAAGTAAAAACACAGAGACTTTTAAGTGTATTTGTACATGTAACATCTTCCTCAACTTCTCTTTTATCAATTTCCCTATACCTTCTTGTATCCCAAAAATGCATCTTCATATTACCAATGCCCCGGCAGTATCCACAAATTACAACCCCTCTTCATTTCTTTACCTTTCTTTGTCACCTTATCCAGCCAAACTAGGTTCAGGGGATCGCAATTTTCCTACAGACATATTATACCAAATTTCCTACAGCCACATCTTCAAAATAACAATGCCCCGCTATTATCCACAAATCACAGCCCCTCTTCCTTTCTCCACCTTTCATTTTGTCACCTTTTCCAAAACTCATAAATAAAGTTAGCCAAACGAGTTTCAAGGGACCGCAAATTTCGTACAGACACACTATACCAAATTGATCTTCTTACCCAACCAACCAACAGTAGGAGTAGGGTTCATCATTCACACTAAACAATGACCATTATTCCATGGGAGACTCCTGTTTGAGAAAGGAAAAATGAATACATGACATTTGGGTAAATATGTCGACAGTTGATATATGGGGTCAAAAATTGGGGGGTTTTGCAATTAGAATGAGAAATGTCATCACTCCATGGACTTTGGACTTATTTTAATTGGGTACTGTATACTCGAATATGTTCGTGGTGGTTTTTTTTGTTCCAAAAAGTTGACATATGGGGAACGATTTAGATTTTCATTCCAAGGCATTGTTCTAATTGGGTAAGGAAAATTAACTTCATGGATGTAGGGCTAGTATTTTGCAGGTAGTTATTTGGGTTCGAAATTTAGGATTTTTGGAATTGAAAATGATATTTCCATGAGATTGCATTAATTGAGAAGGTAAACTTCTTACCCTGAATGTTGGGTGCATTTGTCTGGGGTGGCCGTTTGGGTTTGAAAGTTTTCTGGCCTCCTGGATTTGATTGCAGATGATACGATAAATCCTTGAGATGATACTAATTGGGTAAGACAAATAGAATGCGCGAAATGTAGGTATGTTGGTGGTGATTGTTCAGGATAACACATGTCAATTCCTGTGATGATTCTAATAGGGTAAGAAAACTTGAATACGCAATACGTACTTAAATGGTGATGGTGATTATTCAAGAAAATATTTGGAGCTTTTGGTATTTGAAATGATATAAGTCATCATTTCCAAAGTATTATTTTGATTAGTAGATTGAGGTTGCTAAGTGAATGTTGGGTGCATGTGTCTGTAATAAGTCCGAAAATTCTGGGCCTTAGAAAATTGGAACTGATATAGGTTACTCCATGGGAGTTATAATTGGTTAAGGAAAATTGACTTCACAAAGTTCAGTAAATAATTTGGAGATGGTTATTGGAGTTCGGAAAATATGGAGCTTCATTCTCATGAGGTTACTTTAATTGGGGAAGGTAAGTTGATTTCATGAAAACTGGATGCATATGTATGTGGTGATCATTAGGGTTCGGAAGATTCCAAATATGATGGAGATGATATAGGACATCATCATTTTATATGATGATTACAATAAGGGTAAAAAATGAAATAAATTAAGCTTAGGCAAATGCGTTGGTGGTCATTATTTAGGTTCAATTATTTTGGGCCTCTTGAATTGGAAATGATATAGGTCATCACTTCCATTGGGTTGTTTTGATTAGACGGTAAATGCTAGGTGCATCGGTTTGTAAGGTTTCTTCAAACTTGGGGCTTTTGCAAAATGGAGAAATTTCGAGTCACTCCGCGGGATGATATTAATTCGGTAAGCAGAACACTGAATACGTGAAGGTTTGGTAAATATGTTGGTGATAGTTGTTTCAGTTACACAAATTTAGGGAATATGGACTGTAAATAATATACGCCAGTTAGATTACTTATATGTTGGGGTGGTCAGTAGAAAACCAAAACATCTAAATTCACACAGTTCTATAATTACTTCGAGACACAACTAACAGAAAGCATGTTCACACAGGTACAAGTTTCCAACACCCCAGTTATACCAGGTTGGTCTCACTAATCTCGGATTTAATTTCAATTATCCACAAGAATTAGTGAAGCTACTGATAGTTTTTGTAAACTTTTCTACCCTGATCAAAGCTCGTCGAATTCCCAAATGCCGGATTTGGTTTCAATTAATGAACAGTTCCCCCTGGCACTCCAATTCCGAAAACATTTTTTTGAAAGATGGCAAGTGGCAACCTAGCTACTAATCGTGGAGCTACAGATAGTTTTGGAATTAAATTCCCAAATTCCGGATTTAGTTTCAATTAATGAACAGTTCCCCCTGGCACTCCAATTCCGAAAACAATTTTTTTGAAAGATGGCAAACTAGCAACTCCTCTTCCTATTCTAGTTTACTCACATTTTCCATATGACATGCTTTCATCTAATTCTAATATCCAGAAAGGAGTACCAAGCACATCCGTTCTTCATCCACACAAACATATCCCAAAAAGGCATCAAATTAACCCCAGATTCTCATAAGAGATCAGAAACCTTCCGTATTGCACCCAAATTAGTTCCTCTTATGTAAGATCTACCAATAAAATATCAGAATCGGCATCCTCAACTTTTCCTAACACAAGTCAGAAGCTTCCCACGAATTTTCAAATGAAGAATACAATCTTCAAAGCTCGTTAAACTCCCAAATGCTAATGAAACCAATACATCTCCTCTCTCCACATGTCTTTTCTTCAACTATGCCTCTACTAATATCTTTTAAGCTTTTTCTCCCGATGACCTCTTGGCCAACATCATTCAAACTTTAAACTCCAATACAAACTGCCCTCCTCTTCTACATTTACGGAGAACAAAAGAAGGTGACTCCCACTAGTAAAATCCCTTACTTCCCTTTTAAGCTTTCTCGATGTTTCCCTCATTTTCTCCTGAAATGCTAAGAAATAGACCCTATAAACTAAGATGAACGAGTCTTTTCCGTTAGACGAAGAATCTGCCCAGGGAATAAAAAAATGTTCAAAATCCTCAAGCATAGTTACTGCCATAGTACCCAGTCTGTGCTAACAAATCCCAACAAAGAATGTTATCTTACAATCTCAACGGAAGAAAAAAGACCATGACTTAATTTAAATGTATGTTTGATAAGTATATTCCTCCTCGACATCGCTTATCCATTTCTCTATACCTTCCCGTATCCCAGAAAATACATCTTCAAAATACCAGAAACCCGGAATTTCCAACAAATCGCAATCCATATTCCTTTCTCCACCTTCGTCCTGTCACCTTATCAAGACCTCTAAAAGAAAACTAGCCAAACCAGGTTCTCAAACTCGCAATTTCCTACAGCCACACTATACCACCAAAATGGTCTTACTACCCAACAGACCAATAGTAGGAGTAGGAATTATCAACAACACTAAACAAAGACCCAATAATGTATCTTAACATTTGGTGTTGTGGTAAACCAGTTGGTGATGGTTGTTTCGGTACACACATGCATGGAATATGGAATTGAAAATAGTATAAATTGTATTTTAATTGGGTAAGGTGAAAGGGTTGCCTGAATGTCGGGTGCATATGTTTGTGGTGGTCATTACAAAACCAAATCGCCTAGATTCACACAGCTACAAGTTTCAAACACCACTGTTAGACCAGATTGGTCTCATTAATCATCCAACAAACACTAGGAGAAAAACATACCACTATAGAAAGACCCTTAATTTAAATTATCCACAAGAATAAGTGCATCAATTCAAAGTTTTAGTAGGCATTTCTCCCCTGACTCTTAGGCCTGCCAGTCATAATGTACAGTTCCCCCTGGCACACAAATTCAGAAGAATATTCTTTAAAAGATGTCAGACTGGTAATCAGTTTACTTTCCTTTTCCAGATGTTATGTTTTCATCTAGTTCTAGTATCCAGAAAACAGTACCAAGCACGTTAACACCCCATCCATAGAAACAAAACCCAAAGTACATCATATTTATTCCAAATTCTCAAACGAATAAGAGACCTTCAGTTTTGCACCCAAATCAGTTCCACGGATGCAAGATCAACCAATAAAAATCAGAATCCGCGTCCTAGGCGTTTCTAGAACATAACAGAACCTTCCCATGAACCTTTCAAATGAAGAAGAGTCGTCAAAGCTCATCGAAATCTCAAATGCTAATGAAACCAATACCTCTTCTTTTTTTTTTCACGTTTCTGTTCTCCACCTTATCCTCTACTATTAACTTTTAAGCCTTTTCTGCAAGTGACCTCTTAACCAACATCATTCCCACTTTCTACTCCAATTCAAAGTTCCATCTTCTTCTACATTAAAAGAGAACTAAAGAAGGTGACTCGCACTTGTAAAATTTGTGTCTTCTGTTTTAAGCTTTCTCAATATTTCACTAATTTTCTCCTGAAGTGCTAACAAATAGACCATAGAAGCTAATATAAACAGTCTTTTTCGGTCGAAGGAGATTCTGTCCGGGGAATAAAAAAGTTCCAAATCAGTGTAAGTAAAAGAGAACATTTAAATATACCTTTCAGACACTTTCACCAAACAAAAGAAAGTTACAATCCGTATACGTTCCCAAATGCATTCAAAGTTAAGTCCCCAAAATATTTCAAATATCCTAACTTACACAAAATACACTCCCTCTTCCATTACCATCCTATTTTGTGGTTATCCCCTGCAATCCTTGTTCTTTCTCTCTAATTCTTCGAAACCATTACATCTAGGTACACATATTTCTATATTTGAACTCCAGGATATAACTTACGAAAACTTGGTTCACCACAAGTTCAAGTTCCCAGCGCAGAATGTAACCATACTAGTGTTATTCCTCATGTCACACACTCTAAAACAAACAAAATCAACAACATGATACAAAGACACAATAACTGGCCTAAAATGTTACACAACAGACATTGACAATATTTGTCAGACAAATATTTCATGCTTAACGCCATAACATCTATTCTCTCTCGAATTTCTTGGACCCACTCCTCGAATAAATAGCAAGGGAGAAGATAACTCTCCCTTGCTCTTGCTCTTCCTGTTCCAGCCTACTAGCATTGAGCATATGCTTTCCAAAGAAGTCATTTTAGTATCCAGAACCGCACTTCGAAGCAAATTACTTACTATAACATTTTTTCTACTCCTTCACACTACCAATTACCCAAGTCCAATTTACCATCATCACCACTCCAGAAACTCCAAAGTATGAAGAATTAAATATACATTTTTCTGGCTTTTCTATACCTTCCCAGAAAGCATTAACAGTAACAATTCCTTCAAACGCATGGCCCAAACCTTATTATACACAAAATACATCTCCCTCCCTTTTTCAGCTATTGCATATAACCTCGTCGTCTATATCTTCTTAAAATGACTTTCTACTCTCTCTATTTCTTAAAGACAAGAACGACTAGGTTCACCCCACCCGGAAATTTCAACTGCCAGTGCTAGCTAAACTAAACTAGGTTCACATAAATCCAAATGTCAAATAAATTTTCTTATTACTCACCCAACCAATATTAGTATCAACAACACGATACACTGACCCAAGAGTTTTCCTTCCTTAATATGTCTGCGAAAGTATGGGCATCAATGATGTTTAGCAATTCCACATAGTGATTTCGCAGGATTACCCCTATCAGCGTTCAGACTACCTTCCTTGTCCAATTCTTACACAGTGACTACATGAACTTGAAAAATGCGCGAAAGAAGTGTCTTCTTCCTTTCTCATCTTTCTCTCGTACTCCAATTTTATTCCTTTTCCACCCTAGGACCCCATAGTCATCATCTTCAAGTTACTACTCAGTCTGTGTTACTAAATCCCAACAAAGAATGTTATCTTATGCGAAATCTCAACCGAAGAAAAAGAGTGTGCCTTCATTTAAATGTATGCTATATAAGAACCCTCCTTCTCAACTTCGTACCCAATTCTCTATACCTTCCTATATCCCAAAAGTACAACTTCAAAATACCAATAACCCGTTATGTTCCACAACTTTCAACCCCCCTTCATTTTCTTTTTGTCATCTTATCAAAAACTCTAAAAAAAACCCAGCCAAACAATGTTCCCATAGTCGTAAATTTCCTCTTGCCACACTGTACCAAATTGATATTATTACCCAACAGACCAACAGTAGGATTAGGAATCATCAACAACATAAAAACAAAGGCCCAAAAAATTATCTTAAAAAAATTGAGATACCAACAAGTAACTGAAAACAGGTTCACACAGCCAACAAGTCCAGCACCGCGGTTATACCATACTTGTCTCGTTAATCATCCAAAAAACAATAGGAGAAAAAGAACACCCACATTGCCAGATACCAAAGTCTAATGTACCATCATCACTACTCCAGAATCTCAAAATTAAAGAAAATAAGATACATTTTTTCTACAACAATCACAACTTTGCCTTGCTTATCTGCACGGTCCCAAATAACTATAAGAGTAATTATTCTTTCAAAAGGAAGGCTAAAACCTTGTATACACAAATACACTCTCCCTCCCTTCTTACAAGCCCTTTCTTCTCTCTCTTTATCCTAAAGACAAGAACATCTAGGAACAGCGCACTCAAAATTTTCAAATAGGAAGGCTAAAACCTTGTATACACAAATACACTCTCCCTCCCTTCTTACAAGCCCTTTCTTCTCTCTCTTTATCCTAAAGACAAGAACATCTAGGAACAGCGCACTCAAAATTTTCAAATAGCTAAACTAAACTAGCTTCACATAACTCCAAATACAACTATTGTGAAAGAAAAGTATGTTCTTATTACTCACCCAACCAATACTATGAAATCAAGTATCAACAACACTATACATTGACCCAAGAGTTTTCCTTAATATTACTACAAAAGTGTGGCCATTAATGATGCCTAGCCGTTCCACCTGGTAATTTCGTAGGATTACCTCTATCAGCATTCAGTCTAACTTTACCTGATCCAACTCAAATGACCTTTCTTATACAGTGACTACCGCATTTTGAAACACGCACTAATGAACCGACGTCTTCATTTCTCATTTTTCTCTCCTCGTATATAGTTTATTTTTCCATTATAAGACCCATACACAACACCTTCAAGCATAGTAGTAAGTTTCTCCTACAAAACCCGCATCTTATCTGAAATCTCAGCTGAAGGAAAAAGATCCGGACTTCATGTTCATAACTAGAACTGTGAGTGAAAAACTTAACAATAAAGAGTGAAATCACATGAGATATGGAGACTTTTAAGGGTATGCAATACTAGTAACATCTTCCTCAACTTCGCTTATCCGTTTTTCTATAACTTCCAGTATCTCCAAAAATACATCTTCAAAATACCAATGCCCCAGTGTTATCCACAAATCGCAACCCATCTTTCTTTCTTCACCTTTCTTTTTGTCACCATATCTATATTTCAAATTGGTCTTATTACCCAACCAGCCAACAGTAGTAGGAACCATCATTTACATTAAACAAGGGTCATCATTCCATGGGATCATTCTCATTGAGTCGGGAAAAATGAATACATGACAATATGACATTTGGGCAAGTATGTATTCAGTTAATATATGGAGTCAAAATTAGTTCATCAAAAAAAATATGGAGTCAAAATTTGGTGCTTTCGGAATTAGAATGAGATAGGTCATCACTCCAAGAACTTATTTTAATTGGGTAATGGATACTGTAATATGTTTGTGGTGTTTCCTTCTTTTCCACAAGATTGGCCCATTGGGAATGATGTAGATCTTCATTCCAGGGAATTGTTCTAAATGGCCGAGGAAAATAGACTTAATGAATGTAGGGTAAGTATTTCCTGGTAGTTATTTGGATTCAGAATTTATGGTTTTTGGAATTGAAAACGATTTGGTCATCATTTTCATGGTATTATTTTGAGTGAATAAGAAACTGATTCCGTAAATGTTTGGTGCATATTTTTGTGGTGGTCCTTTAGGTCTGAAACTTTTGAGCGTTCTAGAATTGGAAATGACAATGGGCATCATTCCAGCAATTGTTCTAATTAGCTAAGGAAAATTGAATTCATGAAGTTTGGGAATATCTTGGGTGCATGTTTTTGTTGAGGTCATTTGGCGCACAAAGAAATTTGGAAAGATATAAGTCATCATCCATGGAATTATTCAAAATTCTTTTTTAGTTAGTGACAAAGTTTTACGTTGGTTGACAACCTAAAGCAACCCCTATCCCTTCACCCAGTATTGGGACCAGGGCAACAATTGAGTTTGAAATTTAAGGGCTTCTAGAATAGCAATTGATATAGGTCATCGTTTCCACGAGAATGTTAAGTGCATACGTTTGTGGTGGTCAACTTGGCCGAAAAATTTGAGCATTGTAAAAATGGAAATGGATACAGATTTCATTCCATGTGATAGATCTAATTGTCTAAGAAAATTGAATTCGTGAAAACCAGGTAAATATATGGATGGTGTTTATCTGGGTTCAAAAGCGTTGGCCTTCAGGAATCAGTAATGAAATGGGCCGTCATTTCCTTGAAATTACAAAAATTGAAAAGGTACACTTCTTTCATGAATGCTGGGTGCATATGTTCGGGGTGGCCGTTTGGCCAGCTACAGTCATTTGCAGATAGTAAGATCAATCATTGTGATGATTCTAGTTCAGTAAAAATGGAATACGCGAAACTTAGGTAAATGATGGCGGTGATTATTTAGGATCGAAGTTCTAGAATTTTTGGGATTGAAAATGATACAAGTCATCATTTCCGTAGGATGATTTTAAGTAGTAGGGTGAGGTTGATGAATGAATGTCGGGTGCGTATGTTTGTAAAAAGTCTTGGAAATTTTGGGCCTCGTAAAATTGGAAATGATATGGGTCATCATTCCACAAGATTGTTCTAATTGGCTAAGGAAAAATGACTACATAAAACTCGTTAAAATAATTTGGAGATGAAAATTTGGAGATTCGAAAAAAAATTGAGCTTCTGGAATTGAAGATGATATTGGCCATCACTCTCATGAGATTACTTTAACTGGGGAAGTTGCGTTGGTTTCATGAATGCTGAATGCATATGTATGTGGTGATCATTAGGGTTCGGAATGGATTCTAGATTCAAAAACGGAGATGATACAAGTCATCAACATTTCATGTTATGATTCTAATTTGGTAAGAAAATAGAATAAATGAGGTTCAAAAATTTGTTCTAATTGGCTTAGGCAAATGTGTTGGTGGTCGTTATAAGGTTCAAAAATTTGGTCTTCTTGAATTGGAAATGACATAGGTCATCATTTACATGGGATTATTTTGATTAGAAGGTAAATTGGTTTAGTGAAATATTTGGTGCATATGTTTCTGGTAGTCATTTGAACCCACAAAAATTGAGCCTGTAAAACAGGAGATGATCTTGCTGGTAAATATCTTGCGGGTGTTTATTTGGGTTCAAAAAGCTTTGGCCTTCCTGAGGTAGTAAAAGAGGTCTTCACTTCAACGAGATCACAAATTTAGAAGGTAAATTATTTCGTAAATGTTGAGATCATATGTTTGGGTTTGATTTTTTTTGACCTGCTATAGTTCATCTCAGATGATAAAATCTATCCGTGTGATGATTGTAGTTGGGTAAGAAAACTTGAATAAACGAAACATAGGTGAATGTTGGTGTTAATTATTTAGGAAAACAACTTAGAGCTTTTGAGATTGGAAATGATATAAGTCATCATTTCGGCAGGATTATTTTACATAGTAGGGTGAGGTTGTCAAGTGAATGTCAAGTGCGTGTTTGTAACAAGTCCGAAAAGTTTGGGCCTTTCGAAATCGGAAATGATATATGTCATCATTCCATGGGATTGTGCTAGCGGGCTAAGCAAAATCGACTTTGTAAAGTTGGATTAGATAAGTTGGAGACGTTTCTTGGATTTCGAAAAATTTGGAGCTATTGGTATTGAAAATGATATAGGTCATCATGCTCATGAGATTACTTTAATTTGGGAACGTGTGTTGATTTCATGGACGTTTGATGCACATGTAAGTGGTGATCATTACGGTTCGGTAGATTCCAAAATCAGGAATGGAGATGATATAAGATATCATCATTTTAGGTGATGATTCTAATTAGGTAAGAAAATTGAATAAATGAAGCTTAGGAAAATATGTTGGTGGTCATTATTCAGGTTCAAAAAAATTTGGGCTTCTTGAATTGGAAATGATATAGGTCATCATTTCCATGGCTTTATTCTTCGTTTAGCAAATTGTTAGGCGCATAAGCTTGCAGGGTCAGTTGGGAACAAAAAATTGAGCCTTGTAAATGGAAATGATATAGGTTTCATTCCATGGGATTGTTCCAATTGGCTAAGAAAAATTGAATTTGTAAATTCAGGTTAATGTCATGTTGGTGTTTATTAGGTTCAAAAAACTTCGGCCTCAAGGAATCTATAATGAAATAGGCCATCATTTCTACAATATTGCTTTAATTCAGAAGGTAAACTTCTTCCATGAATGGAGGGGGGGGGGGTGCATATGTTTGGGGTGGCCATTTTGGTTTGAAACATTTTGGCCTGCTAGTTAATTGCAGATTATAAGATCAATCCTTGTGATGATTCTAATTGGGTAAGAAATATTGAATACGCGACACGTAGGTGAATGTTGGTGGTGATTATTTAGGATAAAAAATTTTAGAGCTTTGGGATTGGAAATGAGTGAAAATTTGGAGCTACGGGATTCAGTAGAGTGAAATTGTTAAGCAAATGTTGGGTGAATATGAATTTAACAAGTCCAAAAATTTTGGGTCCTCGAAAATGGAAATGATATAGGTTATCATTCCATAGGATTGTTCTGATTGGATAAGGAAAAATTGACTTCATAAAGTTCAGTTAAAACTTTGGAAATGGTTATTGGAGTTCAGAAAATTATGGAGCTTCTGAAATTGAAAATGACATAGGTCATCATTCTCATGAGATTACTTTAATTCGGGAAGGTAAATTGATTTCATGAATCCTGGATGCATGTGTATATTGGTGATCATTATGGTTCGGAAGATTCCAGATTCAGGAATGGAGATGATATTGGTCACCATCATTTTGTATGATGATTCTAATAAAAAAAATAGAATAAATAGAGCTTAGGAAAATGTGTGTAGTGGTCAATGTTTGGGTTTATATATCTTGGGCTTCTTGAATTGGAAATGAAATAGGTCACCAGTTCCATGGGGTTAGTTTGATTAGAAGGTCAATGTTAGGTGCATCGGTTTGTAAGGGTTCTTAAAACTTGGGCCTTATGAAATTGGAGATAATTTCAGTCATTACTCCACGGGATGATTTTGATTCAGTAAGCAGAACACTGAATACATGAAGGTTGGGTAAATCTGTTGATTGTTGTTTCGGTTACACAAATTCAGGGAATATGGAATTGTAAATAACATAAGTCAACTGGAGTATTTTAACTGGGCAAGGTAAATTGGTTACCTGAATGTCGGGTGTATATGTTTGTGCTCGTCATTAAACAGCCAAAACGTCTAGATTCACACAGTTCTATAATTACTCTGGGACACAACTACCAGGTTGGTCTCATTAATCATCGAACAAACACTAGGAGTAAAATGTGCACGCCCCCCCCCCCCCCCATCACTTAGGCCTACTTGTCTTAATGAATAGTTCCCCCTGGCAATCCAATTCAGAAAACCATTTTTTTAAAAGATGGCAACCTAGGGAAACTCCTCCTCCCCCCCTGCCATGTTTTCATCTAATTTTAGTATCCAGAAAACAGTACCAAGCACATTCGTTCTTCATCCATACAAACATATCCCAAAAAAGCATCAAATTTACTCCAAATTTCTCAGAAAAGGAAATAAGAAACCTTCCGTATTGCACCCAAATTTACTCCTGATCCACCAATAAAAAATCTGGATCCAGAACCTCAACTTTTCCCAACACATGTCAGAACCTTCCCACATATCTATAAATGAAGAACATAGTCTTCAAAGCTCATGGAACTCCCAAAAGGCTAATGAAACCAATACCTCTTCCGTTCTCCTCTTTTCTTCACCTTATCCTTTACTAATAACTTTTCAGACTTTTCTCCAGTTGACCTCTCGGCCAACATCATTCCAACTTCTACTCCAATTCAAAGTACTCTCCTCTTCCACATAAAGGGGAACTAAAGATGGTGACTCCCACTAGTAAAATCCTCCCCTTTTAGGCTTTCTCAATAAAAAACTCTAATTTTTCTATTGAAATGCTAAGAAATAGACCCTAGAAGCGGTAAAAGAATGATTTTTTTTGTTAGAACGACGCTCTGTCCAGAATATAAAATAGTTCAAAATCAGAGTAGGTAAAAGAAAACCTTTAAATATACCTTTCCGAAAATTTCACCAATCAAAAGAAGGTTACAATAGCTATATGTTCCCACATAGATTCGGAAAAAATGACTCCCCAAAACAGGTTAAAAAACCTTAACTTACATAAAATACACTCTCTCTTCCATCATTATCCACTTTTGCGGTTACCTTCATCCTCGAGAAAAACACATCCTCTTCCTGTTCCAACCTACCGTCCTTGCGCTTATTCTTTTCAAAGAAATTATACTAGCATCCACAGCAGCAATTAGAAGCAAATTACATAATCACCACTGCCAAATCCCATCATTGCATCATCTCTACTCGTTCACACTACCAGTTACCAAAGTACAATGTACCATCATCTCTACTCCAGAATCTCCTAAATATAAAAGAAACAAATATAGCTTTCTCTACTTCATTCGCAACTTTACCTTACTGGCTTCTCTGTAACTTCCCAGATAACTTTAACATGATTTTTTTTGAAGGTATGGCCGACGCCTTATTATACACAAAATACACTCTTCCTCCCTTTTTCAGTTATTGCTTATTACATGTTCCTCTGATTCTTAAAACAATTTCCTTCTCTGTATTTCTAAAAAATACAATAACATCTAGGTCTCGATAGCGAGAAAGTCGCCTGCTCTTACTTCTTCTTTCCCTTTATAAAAGTGCACAAGTTTGTGGTGGTCAGTTGGGAACAAAAGATTGAGCCTTGTAAAAATGGAAATGATATAGGTTTCGTTCCATGGGATTGTTCAGTTGGTTAAGAAAAATTGAATACGTTAATTCAGGTTATTGTCTTGCTGGTGTTTATTAGGGTTCAAAAAAATTTGGCCTCCAGGAATCTATAATGAAATAGGCCATCATTTCTACAAGATTGCTTTAATTCAGAAGGTAAACTTCTTCCATGAATGTGGGCTTCATATGTTTGGGGTGGCCGTTTTGGTTTGAAATTGTTTGGCCTGCTAGTTAATTGCAGATTATAAGATCAATCCGTGTGATGATTCTAATTGGGTGAGAAAAATTGAATACACGAAATGTAGGTAAATGTTGGTGGTGATTATTTAGGATCAAAAAATTTAGAGCTTTGGGATTGGAAAGAAGTCAAAAAATTTAGAGCTTCGGGATTTAGTAGGGTAAGGTTGCTAAGTGAAAGTTGGTGCATATGACTGTAATAAGTCTGAAAATTTTGAGTCCTCAAAAATTGTGAATGGTATAGGTTATCATTCCATAGGATTGTTCTGATTGGATACGGAAAAATTGACTTCATGAAGTTCAGTTTAAAAATGTGGAGATGGTTATTGGAGTTCGGAAAATATGGAGCTTCTGAGATTGAAAATGATATAGGTCATCATTCTCATGAGATTACTTTAATTCGAGAAGGTACACTGATTTCATGAATGCAGGATGCATATGAATATAGGTGATCATTAGGGTTGGGAAGATTCCAGATTCAGGAATGGAGATGATATAGGTCATCATCATTTTATATGATGATTCCAATTAGCTAAGAGAATTGAATTATGAAGCTTAGGCAAATGTGTTGGTGGTCATTATTAGTTCAGAAAAACACATCCTCTTCTTTTCCAGCCTATCGTCCTTACACATATTACACTCTCTCTTCCATCATTATCGTCTTTTGCGGTTACCTTTAACCTTCCAGAAAAACACATCCTCTTCCTGTTCCAGCTTATCGTCCTTGCGCACATTCTTTCCAAAGAAATCATACTAGCATCCAGAACAGCACTTAAAGGCAAATTACTTAATCCACACTACCGAATCCAAACGTTGCGTCATCTCTACTCCTTCACCCTACCAATTACCTAAGTACAATGTACCATCATCTTTACTCCAGAATCTCTTAAGTATAATGAAATAAATACACATTTTTTCTACTTCAATCACAACTTTTACCTTACTGGCTTCTCTGTACCATTATATTCTCTCTATTTCTAAAAAGACTAGAACATCAAGGTTCACCCACTCGAAAATGTCAATTGCCAGTGATAGCTAAACTTGACTAGGTTCGCATAACTATTGTCAAAATTTCAACTGCCAGTGATAGCTAAACTTGACTAGGTTCGCATAACTATTGTCAAAATTTCAACTGCCAGTGATAGCTAGACTTAACTGGGTTTACCCTCCTTTCTCATATTCCACGATTTCTTTTCATACTAGCATTGGGAAAACAATTTCAAGCTTAATTTTTTTCATAGATACAAATAAATCCCAACATATCATCATCTCTACTCCAGATTGTCAACCTAAGGAAAGAATAAAACATACATTCTGCAGCAGCTTCTCAAAACTCTTCCATACAAAAAACCGTTACTAAAGCTCCTAGAACTCCCTACTGCCCATGAAGCCTAATCTCTCTTGCTTCCTCAAAAAATCCTTTCTTTGCCTATCCTCTAGTTCTTCTAAGTCCTAAAAGAGCTAACTGAAACTAGGTTCACATGACAGCAAGCTTAGGTACCACTACAAGACCAAATTGGTTCATCACTCACCCAACCAAACAAGGTATTAAAAAGAATTGACAACATTATACGCGTATCTAATAATTTACCTTATAAGGGTCCACAAAAGTTAAGGTCGTCGACATGTATTTAGCTAAATCCTGATAATCTCTTAAGACGGCTATCATTAACACGCGCTTCCCCTACTCCAGTTCCAAGAATATCATCTTTGAAAGACTATAATGGGGTTGCAAAAACATACTACCTCCGTTTCTTCTCTATCACACCGGTTTGACTTTTTGACTCGTATCTCGATTACTTTGACCGGGTGATTTGGATAGTAAAACCAAGCAGTTTCTTTATAATTTTTTCACTGTGTTATAGAGCAGCTTTTACTCTACAACACCATGAAAAAATAATCAAATAATTGCATCGTTTTGCTACACAAATCACCGGGTCAAAGTGACCCAGTGAATACTGACAAAAGTGAAACCGGTGTGATAGAGAAGAAACGGAGGTAGTACCAATTAAATCTGTCATCTCTTACTTTTAGCTTTGGCTCTTACACCATGTCTGCTACTTAACCACAAAACCAGGACCTGACACCCAATTACCCACAAAACCAAGACCTGACACCCAATTACACCATGTCTGCTACTTTAGCTCTTACACCCAATTACCACGCGCCTCACCCTACTCTAGTTCCAAGAATATCACCTTTGAAAGACTATAATGGGGTTGCAAGAACATACCAATTAAATCTGTCATCTCTTACTTTTAGACTGGCTCTTACACCATGTCAGCTACTTAACCTACACCCAATTACTCACAAAACCAGGACCTGACACTGAACTCCATATTCTAAAAAAAACATCTAATCATATGGAAGAAGACCACAATTTCATTCTCGAAACTACATAGGTGGGTGAAAGACTCCAACAATAAAGAGTGGAAATCATGAGTTGCAGTTAGTCTTATACTTTTCTAGAACCCACAACTTTTCCTTATCCATCTGTGCATAACTTTCCCATATTCTAAAAAAAACATCTAATCATGCTTTAACCAGACCACAACTCCAAAACAGAACTAAGGAACAGAACTACGAAAAATCGAACACACAAAAGTTAAAAATTCATACAGACTTGGAAAACTAACAAAAAACGGTACCTTGATTTGGATCCCAAACGCACAGAATCGTCGTTCTCTTCAGAGAACCCTAGCATCATCGATTTGGACCCCCAATCAACTCAGCGCGGGGAGAATCCTCAGATTACTGAAGCCATCAAGCGCGAGTCAACCCCAACGCCCAACGATCTTCTCTTCGTCTTCTCTTCTCCAAGTAGCGGAGATTCCTGCGGTGGAGAACTAATAGATGCTCCACCACACCACCACCGAACTAGGGTTTCTCTGAAGAGAAGAACCGATTCGTTCGTCGTTAACCCACAAATCTAGGGTTAGGGTTTCGTATCATCAGAACGAGAGAGAGAGAGAGAGAGAGAGGGAAAAAATCTGGATTTGTTCTCGAAGCATAGCAGATGGATATTTATAGCTGGCAAACGGCTAGCGTAGGGTTCCCGCACAACCATATACACCGACTCATGTTAAATCACACTTTCGCCCCTCAGGTTTGACATAGAGACACTTACACCCTTTCCAATTTGTGAAAGGACGCGCTCTTTTTTTTTTTTTTTTTTTTGAGGAATAGAATTTCATTAACTTTGAGGAGTCAAGCCCATAATGTCAGAAAGATATAAAGATTCAGCCCAGTCGGGTATAACGGAATAATACGAAACATCATCTTTTATGAATCCTCTTTTGGCAAAAGTATGCGCCAGTTGATTGCCTTTTCTGCCGACAAAGGTGAAGGAGATACTATCAAAGGTGGAAGACAACCTCTGACATTCAACTAGAAGTTCCCTCATTTCTGACATGACTGTGATACTCTTCTTTCTGCATAATTCTGGGTCATTTAGCAACTTACCAAACACAAGCCAATCTATTTCAACAACGAGATCACGTAGCTTCAGCTCCGTTGCTAATCTGAGGCCTTCTGATACCGCAGCTAGCTCAGCCACTAAGGGGGATCTCAACCGACATCATCTGACAGCTAACAACCAAAAAGACGCGTTCTCTTGAGTGTACTAAACTTCAAAAAATTTACACATATGTCTGCGCTATTCCGTACTTTAAGAAAGCAAATTTGTCCAAAAATAAGTGATGGACTTACACTCCCGAACTAGCGGCATGTCAATTAGAGAGTGTAGATGTTGTGAATGTCGGCACGATTGAGTGGTGAAAGTGATGCTTTCACAATCTGAAAGAGGTGAAAGTTTCTTTCCATCAAACTATAAGCAGTGAAAGTGTGTTTTACCCGGCCTCGTGCATTTTTTAGGAAAATATTGGATTGATTATTGAACTTGGGCCATAAGACCAAGAAAATCATTCTCCAATACATTGGTGGCCCACAAAGGCGTTTGGGGAAATGTGAAATGGTATAGTTGTTTGGTAGCCCTATGTACAAAGGTCTGGGCTAGCATGTTGGTCTCGCTACTTGTGTATATCAGCTCCACACGATCAAAACCCAATAACAAATGGATAGGATTTTTTTTTCTTGAGTTGAATTTGTGATACATATAAGATGTTAAAGGGAGTTAGGGTGGTAGCTCAAGTGGTAGAGCAAAGAAGCCCATGCATGATGTCCCGGGTTCAAACTCGGTTGACGACATAATCAATTTCTCAAAAAAAGAAGATGTTAACTAATAACACAAATTAATAATGAGTAACGCTACATGAACATATATAAATGTAGACATAAATTCATAATGTAGTAAGACTAAACCTTACTATGAAAATGTTAAATTTTTGGGAAACATGGACACCTAATCAAAATAACTAAAAGGGAAAATTATGTCTCAACTTTTGTCTAAGATTCTGTTTGTTTAGAGTTATTCGTTAATAATTTGTAAAGTATTGTACTTTTAAAAATTATTACTTAAAAAAATTCTAAAATCGAAGATTATATAATCAGCAGATTATTAGTCAAGTTAAATTAAAATCTTACTCAAAAGTGTTGATATTAGTTTAATATCTCATTATTTAATTTCCAATTATTTTAAAGTTATTTTAGTTATTTGGTAATTAAGTTATTATGTTTTCCTTGTGTTAGATTATTTGATATTGTTTCCTTAGTTTGGTTCGAATTTGCCTATATAAAGGCCCCCGTTGTATATACTCAACACAGCTTCATAATATATTTATACTCCCTTCAGAAACTTAACACGGTATCAGAGCTCTAAGTTCCTGGTGACCTAAATCACGCTTTCGCCTCTGGCGAGCGGCACCGCTAGTAGCCGCCCACTGGAATTGTTAGCTCTCTCTTGTTTCTTCTTGTTCGTTTTCGGTGTCGTCGCCACTGCGACATATACCCACGAATTGTTTCTGTTCAGCCATCATTCGCTCATCGATTAGTCTCACCACCGAAGCCATTATACTCGGAATGAGATTCCGAACAACCCACCCAAATTTCACGATGATCTGAGGTTCGACGCGCCGTCACGCTCCATGTAAGTTTTCAGCACCGTCGCCTCCACGCTCCAGCAACGGGCCAACTCGTCTCCAGGCGCGTCCAGCTTGGTCGCGGCTCGCCTCCAGTCTCGGCTTCGGCAGATGGCTCCATGACTTCCGTGTGAGCCACCAGCTTGCTTTTTAGCCGTCTACTTCCGCATTAGCCGACCTCATGTCGGCCCCCTCTCGGCTCCATTCTGCGTTGTCAGCTGCAGTTAGCCTCATTTGTTCTGTTTCGCGCAGTTCCAGCCGTTCCCAACCGTTCCAGATTTTGTTCAAAACCGGGCAGCTCCTTTGGCCACCATTTCGGCTCACTTTTTCGTCGGATTTGAACCATATGAGACTGGTTCCCAAGGTTTTCGGCATTCGAAATCCGTTTCCGCAGTCCGTTTGTCCAGATTCGGACTCCTCATATCTGTTCTTGGTTCTTTAGGGTTTCCAAACCCTCGTTCATGAGTTGTTTCAGCACTCCGTCCCGGTTCACACTGCCTCTACGTGGCTTCGTTCTTTGTGATCTCAGGTTTTCGACCTACACGTCGTTAAACTTAATCGATTCGACCTCAACATGTCGTTAAACTGTATGGTTTCAATTCTCACTCCGATGTGAACTATCTCAATTTGTCTCGGTTCGACCACAATATGTCGTTAAACTATATGGATTCGGTTATGGAATCGACCTGCTTGTCCTTAACCGGCTCGATCATTTTTTTGACCTTGATATGTCAGTAAACTGTCGTTCCGGTTTTGACCTTGACACGTCTATAAACTGTCGTTCAGTTTCGCCAGCTTCGTCATCAACATCGTTTCTTGATCCTGGCTCAGGCCCTTCGCTCGTTTTTTTCCCCTATATTTTTGACATAATGGATTTGAAATCCACGATCCTAAACTCCATAAAATTTCTACTACAAATTTCGTGGCTCCTGCATCCTCAATTTTATATTTTTTTTTCAAGGGATAGCCATAGTTCTTTTGCATTTTTTTTACATAACGATACACATTATACAGTTGATCATCTAGACTATTAAGAGTGTAATTTTTAGCAAGGAAGTCAAAATTCTTTCAAGCGTCAACTGCAATAAGTGCTTCTGCATCCGTGCTTGGTGGAGGTTCAGGCGCATCATCCCTTAGGTATTTCTTCAAACCTAGGTTGGTGAGATAGAAAAGCATTTTGTGCTGCCAACGCTTGAAATCAACCCCTGCGAATTTGTCGGGTTTATCTGCTGTGATTGGGTTGACCGGAAGAACCGGTTTGGCACCCGCTGTCGCCATGTTAGACGGATTAGCCGAACGAGATTCAGCCCCAGTTTCTGACATTGTTGAAGAAACAGATTGTCAGCAAACATAAAGAAGAATAGAAGAAGAGAAGAATACATAATAATAAAAAAATACTGTAAATGAATCTGACTTCAGAAAAATAATTTTGTTAAATAATTTTTGTGTTAACTGATTCTGTAAAACACCTAAAAAATATTACTTTACGATTGTTGGAAAAATGATAGGTGTATTAACTAGAATCCGAAACAAAGTAAGAACAGAAAAAAATAACCGAAAGATGAAAAACACAAAAACGTTAAAACTTACAGATAGTTAGTCTGTCGAACGATGAAGTAAGATGGAAGAAAATCTTGTTGTTCATGAACGGTCTCCGTGAAGTAATATTTTCGCCCCACAGTTGGTTGTGCTTTGTTTTATTTATCTACAGTCACGAGAAAATTACTCCTCAGGATGAAAGTCTTCACGTACTGCAGACGAAATCACAATCTGCAGTACCGGCGAACCGAACTTTATTTTGCGAGAATCTGTTAGTAAGTGAGAGAATTGTTGTTGTAGTCCGTATAGGAAGAATTGAGAGAGGTAGGTTGCTTTTTTAGGCAGGGAGAAGAGCGATTACAAAATTGTTCGCGTCTTTTCAAATTTGAACAGCAACGGTTGTAACTATTGTAGAAGTTACAACTGTTGGGACAGTTTGTAACTGTTTGGACTTTCAGATTAGTAAAATTAATTCACTAATGGGCTGGATTATAGTTAGTTTGTGGCCCAAAAAGATAAAGCCCAACCAACCACCACCTACCCACTGCACCGCGCCACGGCCCGGCTCGAGACCCCGAGCCGGCGGGACGGCGGCGCGCGCGTGTGGTGGTTCAACCTTTGTCTAGGTCCTCACTCTTGCACAAAATGTGATCCACCCAAAGGGAGTGCCCTTAGTACTCAAACCTTGAGTAGATGAACTACTCTTCTCTTCCTCATTTCCAAGATGTGGGTTTATTTAAAATTGGGCATTTGGAGTGGCCAACTTTAACACCTAAGTTCTCAGTCATCTGTTAATGGTTTTCGACGTTTGAGATCTTGAATCGATCCCCTTGTTACCTAGTTTAAGGATCTGTTAAAGTTGGTCCAATTTCCTTATTTGAACTTGATCAAAATTGGGTAATAAAAACATGTCGCAAAACCATTTTACAACAAGGATAGGGGTATTGGAGGAGGAATATGTGGCTGTAAGAGGGAGTTTGAGGTCTTGATTCATAACAATTTGTATAGGTAAATGGGTGAAGTCTGGTTTAGGTGAGATAATGAACTGTTGGTGTTGGTGATGGGTATTAAAAGAATTGGGTAATGGCTCTGTAGGTGGTCTGCTAGGAGGTAGTTACAGTGGTGTAATGGTGGCTGTTGTTATGGTGGTCTGTTGTAATGGTCTGTTATTATGCTTGGTTGATGTTGGAGATGGTTGTCGGAAACCCGGTTTGTGGTGGAGGATACGGTGGTGAAGGGGACGGAGATGGTGGTTGTAGTGATGGACATGGTGGTAGTTTTTTATCGCATTTCTAGTTGGTTAATGGTGGTTATGATTGGACTTTGCAGGCAGTAGCAGTGGTGGTTTGTAGCTCAGTTTTAGGTTTGGTTTTCTGCTGGGTTATGGTGAAGGCGGCGGTGTTGTGAAAAACAAAAAATATGCAGAAAGAAAGAATCAAAACACACAGATTTACGTGGTTCGGCAAAACAGCCTACTCCACGGAGTTGCAGAGATTTCACTAAAAACAGACGAATCGTCTCAGAGAGAATTACAAGCGAAATCAGAACGCTCAACATAACATGCTACGAACCCTAAGAACTCTATAAATAGACAACCTATCAAACCGGGCCGGATCCAAGCCCAAACGGGTCAAAACGGGTCAAGCCTTCGCTCCACGAATCATGTCTCCCTTTTCGGGTCGTAGCAAAACATGAACCGGGTCGATTCATAAAACGGGTCGCCCATGAACCAGGGCTCCACCCCAACAGGCGGCGGCGGTGGTGGTGGTGGGGATTCGGTGGTAGTGGAGGTGGTGTTCAAGAACATCAAGAACAATATAATAAACAAAAGTTATGGTATTTGTCCACAATTTGTAAGGGTAAAATGATCACAAAAAGTCAGTTTGCACCCCTCCACTAACGGATTGTAACAGAAGGGTGGTATATGTCCACCCTCTATCCACTGACAGGGGCGTAAAAGGTGTTTTTCCCATAAATCAGGAGGTAAAATGTATTTTTCCCATAAATGAAGGGTGGTTTTTGTCTTTGACCCTAAATACATTTGTTTTGAGTACTCTTCCAACTTAATCCATTGTAGCACAAATGGTCGATCAGGAAGGGAAAAACTTCTGGCCACTCTGTTGGCTTGGAATTCCGGGTGCAACTCCCCGCAGCTGAATAAATATTTTCACCTTCTTTCATATTATTAACAGTTGTACCTTTAGCCCGTTAACTTACAAGTTATTACAAATTATCACAGATAGTGTATATAATTATTTTCTCGTTCCTTTTACATTGCAACTTCGGTTTTTGAGGAATTTGATATTGTAAGCGTTGGAAAGCTGGCGACGACGCCTTCACATAAAAGCAATGTAAGAGATGGAAATTTGTGTCACTTACAAGGTTAATGTTACTGTAACAACCTAAATTTCTAGGAAAGCCGAAGAGCTGGAGGTGCCTTCCGTAGAAGGAGTAGTAGTAACAAACAAGTAAAAGAAAAATCTGATGAACGGTCACCTCTATTCATTCGTCCTTTGAAACAATTTAGAGTCTGTCTTTCATACTTATACTTTTCAAACAACTCAAAGTCACTTTGTATTTATACTCACAATCTGCCACTATTCAAACTCTTCCAAACGTGATAATCTGTAATCTCTCTTAGCCACTCTTTTTTACATGGTAAATTCTTTATTCACTCAATTTTTATTGATGCTCTCACAGCGGTGTATGCATTCATTTTTAGTCCCCACCGCACCGCATGTGTGTGACTGATTTACTTAGGGGTAACACCCGGGATCACCAACAAACACTCTCCAAAAATCGGGAATATTACAATTTCCCCTTTATTCCACCATGTCTCTGTAGTGTGGTGAGTGCACTCAATGCCCACACTTATACTGAAGAGGCGACCCATAAAATTCACTTCCGAATAGGCTGGGTCACTAAAGCATTTGCCAAGAAATATATACATTAACTCATATATACTCTCATTTTTATTATTTTGCTACTTTCTTATGAATAATAAGGTTGTAATTCCTGGTTAGTGTTCGGAAAAGAGACGAGCGGGTGATGAAGGACCCCGATTATGCGCCTAATAGAGACGACCGGGTGATGAAGACCTCAATTATACGCCTAATTTTGACTTTCCCGTACACCCCACATTATACCATTTAGTGAAAACTAACCCAACAGTAATAACGCCGTAAAAAATCATAACGGAAACCCAAGAATTTATGGGCTTTCTCGTCATTTCTCAAATTAATTAACATAAAAAGACTGAAAAGGACCCCCAAGGGAATTACAAAAGAGAAGTACAGAGGAAAATAGAGAGAAAAATTAAGAAATGTAGTCCTCTGTCTGGAATTCTGTCCAGCCTTTTCTCCTAAAAAATAGGACAATGATACAACGGCTTTACAGCAATCCAATAAACACTGCGTATATTCATATGACTCAAATCCAATTCTTCTGTACACGGCAAACTTTACAACAATCATCATATATATCTTTGAAAGCGAAAGAAATAGAGTAAACAATAAATTTCCTTAAAATTGCTGAAATAACTATGCACCAAGCTTCCCTGTGACACCATACGCATGTTTTTGGGGTTGATACTCTGCAATGAACCCCGCCCATTGCAGAGTTATCAAGACCTTTTTTCTTTTTCTTTCTCATAATAGACTAAACAGCATATATGCGAATAATCTGCTCAACATTGGCGCGACAGACAGGGCATCCCCACTTCCTGGTAACAATCTCATTCAGACACCTCATGCAACCAGCCATATGCCCACAAGGAACACAAGCACCTTCCACCGGAGAATCCAAACATATCGAGCACGTTGAAGAATCACCGCTGCCACTCACTTCTTTTCCTTTGGTTGTTGTTTCTTCAAGTGACTCCTCGTGAATCGAAGGAGACGGATCCAACAAGGGACTGAAATCAACAGATGGATAATTAATTGGACCGTCTTGTCCACCCAGATCATCATCAACAGGTGGGGCAGATGGGACTGAGGAAGAAGAAGAAGGGATAGAGTTTTCAGGGGTAGATTCGACAATAACAAAGGATTCATCCTGGTCATCTTGCATTTGATTACTACTTGAACCAACTTCCAGTTTTGACTCGGCATGCTGTTTTGAACTGCCAGTTTTCAACTTATCAGCACAGCAACTGGAACTTGCACTTGCACTTGGACCAGCATCTGCGGGAGCAAACTGAGTGATGTTCCCGCTTGAAGGATGAAGAGCTTCTGAGGTGATGGATGTAGTCTCTGCATGAGGTTGAAGGATAGGTGCTCCGATGTTGAAAGGGAAATTCTGATGGGATACCTGATACATGTCAGCAAGAAGAGTTATTGCATATTTTGGTATTCATGGTTTTAAACAAAACTGATTAAAAACACTGTTTTTCTGAGAAACTCATTTGGCAGCGCATGTTTCATGCCTGTTTAAAAACAGAAACAGGCAGAACAAAAGTTGTTTAAACATGACAGCAAATTTGGTGTGATTTTTTTCATATTTTCGGTGGTTAGAGCATCTCCCACAGTGCACCAAATCCTATATTTGATAGTAAAATTTGGTGTTTTCGGCCTCCCACAACAAATCATCAAATCATCAAATCACCAAAAAAATGGTGATTTTTTTGTAGGCCTCCCACAGTCGTTGACCAAAAAAACACCAAATCACCAAATCCTATATCTGGTGTAGCTTTTGTGAAATGGTGAAGTGCATCTCCCACAGTACCCTCAAATCCTATCCTATATCACCAAATCCTACTTTTACCATCAAATTTGATGGCAGAAATAGGATTTGGTGTAATCTACACCAAATTTTTAATTAGTGTTTAGGGCATGTTTTCGCATTACTTTCATGATAATAATATGCTCTAATGTAATAATATAGCATTTCGTCTTTACAGTATATACATCATCCATTTTTCTTCTCCCACTTTGTATATATATTTTTGAGCCATAATGTGTTACATAATATTTTCATCATCATGCTGCGGGATGATAAAATGAAATAACTAATGTAGTTATTATAATTTATCCCATAAGTTGTTGAGGATAAATCCTCAAAAAAGGGGAGCATATCCCGTGATTTCGAACATAATGACTATTTCCCCAGGACGTATTGATTCATGCACTGTAATCACCTTGAAGGAGGAATCAATGCGAAAGCACGGGTAGACCCTCCTCAGTAGTCAACCAATCCCGTAAAATTTGTGAAAAATATCGCCTAATTCATAGGCGGGGACAAGAGCCATCCCTTTACTGATAGATGGAGTACAACTTTTTCTTCGACTTGCAACAGGTTTGGCCGAACATAATATACTGAATTCAACATTTATCCAATTTCTAGGTCGACATCGAGACTTAATAAACAAGGAGCTCATAACGAACTAAGAAGAAGACTCATTGCACACTTATGGGATAATCATGGTCAAATAGATCAGACTAGTTAATTTAAATTTTTTGAAGTGTTACTTAATCATTTTACAATTTCATGTATTATTATTTTGGTAATAATTTTTTTTTTTATTTTTTTTTATTTTGATAGTTATGAAATTCATGATTTGGTGATAAATTTGATGATTTGTTGTGGGAGGCCAAAAATACCATTCTCTAAATTTGATGAAATGGTGAAATAACTATTTGATGTAAAATTTGGTGAAAACTGTGGGAGACCAAAAGCTCTATTTTTCCACCAAAAATGGTGAAATGGTGTTTTTGAGGGTTCACTGTGGGAGGCCAAACCATTTTTCTCCACCAAATATAGAATTTGGTGTAAAATTTGACGTCAACTGTGGGAGATGCTCTTAAAGATAATCCAACTCTGATGGGATGCATAAAGTAACAAATAAAATGTCGGTATCTATATTAATATATAAAGGGATTTGGTGAAGCATTTTTCACTAGACATTGAATGCCCTTCACACTAAAGAGATTTTTTTTTATTGTTGGGGTAAAATTGGAAGTCACAAGAAACCCATCACTAGGTAACTATCTAACCATTGGGCACACATTCTGGCACACACTCCGTATAATTTTCAACCCACTATCCCTTAACATTTATCATTTTATGGTGTGATCTTTTTATTTTTGAAAAAACAAAATTGTGTTTGCACCAGAGTTACCATTTCGCCCATAACCCTGCGATCTCCGAACCGGATCGCGCATTCCCAATCGCGGGTCGCCGGCGATCTGGAACGGAGATATGAGCGTTCCCGGCGATTTATAGTGAGAATGAGACAGGGAGAAAGCATAGCAGTGTTTAAGCAACGATAAGCATCCACAAAAGCGGAAATAGCTTCTTCTGGGTCTCAATCGTCTACAGGTGTTTATGCAGATAGCTTCGGCGAGAGTCGAATTAAGAGTTTTGATCGGAAATTACGAGAACTGTAACAGTCAGGGAGAGAGGGAGAGTCGGGAGAGAGGAAGAGATTTGTTAAGAAAAGTCAAACATTTATCATCGTCCTTCAATGTAGTTGAAAATTGAAATATTGACCCCAATCTCTTAGTGGTGGACCCCGGAATGGATAAGCACCAGTTACTACTCTCACCGTTGCTTTTTCCATTTTTCTTTTTTTTCCTATTCTGAGACACTTCATTGGTTTTCCAAAGTTAAAAATATAAATATATTTCAAAAAAGTACTATAATATAAATAATAAATTATTAGTTTTTATCCAAAGACTTACGAAATAAATTATTAAAACCAAATACATAGTGGTATTTCATAAGTCAAATAAGTCTGTTTTAAACGGTCAGGATTTTGCTCAACAAAAATATCTAAAATACTTGTAGTATATTACTTATCATAAGTGCATTAATAAATTAAAATAATTGAAAATATCGTGCCCGGATCCGAGTAAGCGAATTTTGTTCCGCTTAAGCGATCCGAAGAAGCCTACCCCTAACGAACCGAATTCTGTAGGGTAGCACATTCCGCGATCCCGTTCCGCGTTCCCGATCCGGAGCGAACCGCGATCCAGGTAACCTTGGTTTTCACACACAAAGTGAGTGCCGTGTATTCTAGTTGTGTGTAAAAGTGATATTAGAGTAAATTAACATGGAAATATAGTAATGTTGCCAAATGTCTTTTTGATTTTAAACGTTGTCTTTCAGCACATACATGCTCTTACTCGTAAAGAGCAAGAGCATGCTCTTACCTGTGGGATTCCTTTGCATGCATAACAAAATCGTTGCAGTTGTTGTTTGTCCTTTTCATTTGTAGGTGCAAGCTTAATACGAATCTCTGCAGCAGAAAGAGGAAGGAAGCATTTATTCAGCATGACAACTACAAACAATGCGATGATTACAACAGCAAAAAGCATTAGGACTTTATTCAACACATAAAGAAGAGAAGAAAACATCTTTTCACAAGTCCATTAAGTACACAAGGATAACTCGCAATACAAAATCATTGCTAACTGTATGCAGATCCTGACCATGGTAATTAGCTTACGAACGACACAAGATAGAACTGTGCACAGATAAAAGATCAGATACTGGAGTCCCTCACCGGCTGGACACCTTTTTCCTTCTTTTAATCTTTACCACAACTGTTCCCATCTAACTTATCCAAGAGGACTAACACGTCTATTCCTTCATAAGTTAAAGGTCTTTTTTTCGAAACATAAGTTAAAGGTCTTTACTGAACTGTATTATTGGTACATCTTTGAAGTTCTGCATTCTTCCTCCTCTCTAATCTCAAAACCTACACGCAGTTTGCAATTTGCTTTCAATATTCATAAATCCCCTATGATGTCAACAAAAGCCTTATATGATTCACCAGATTTCTTATTTGTGACAGTTACCATTGACAATACCATTTACCCCGTGATTCTGTTCACTTTTTTAACGTCGCGGGGGATACGTGGTGACCGGCAGCAATTTGTAAATTGTAGCCAGGTTTCAAGGCTAGCTGACACTGCAAAATGTTTTCATAAAAAATGGAAAACTGCAGGTAGGTTTTGAAGTTAGATTGAAACTGCAGCAGGTTTTGGGTTGCAAATGGCAAACTGCAGGTAGGTTTTCGGTAACATATGGCAAAACATTTTATCATTTTGACAGCTTAATTGTATTTACTTGAATCAGTCGGTAGTAAGCGAATTTCTACCCAAATGCTCAATAATCAATCCCAAGATGCAAACCCTGACAACCTATTGTTTGGGAACAAATGCAAGATCTTTATAGCTAATGAACCCGCTCATAAGACAAACATAACCAAACACGTGACAGAAAATTTCCTTTCGGTACTTTAGATTAAGTAAAGGAATTACTTGTAGAAATATCAGAAATTATAACTGCTGGATCAGGTTGGTTAAGCTTGGGCTCCTGCAGATTGGCTCGCCACAGTGCCAAATGAATGCAAGGTCTGGCATCCTGCTCATTCATCAAGAAGTACCATATAAGAAGATATTATAGTAACAACCATATAAATAATAGGCAAGACAATGCAACCATTAGCAAGAGCACAGGTACTGGCCACATATTCTTATTTAAAGCATGAAAGCTGGCATGCCACAGACAACATACCTACAAGAATGGGAGGAACTATAACAAATTTTAACAGCCAGAGAAAAAAAAAAAAAAAAAAAAAAACTTTCATGAAATAAGCCCTATGCAGCTCAGAAGAGAATTTCAGTCTAACAATTGGATGAATGCCATGCGACTTCATAATATATAGCTTGGTGTCAGCGACTGGCTGTTGCGAGATCATTGAATCTAAACAGCTATTGCTTGCCCAAATACTATTATTTCTATAATTTAAAGTTTAGTCCCCACTCATTAACATCAATATTTGTCTAATTTCAACTTTAGGCCCTAATTTTACATATTCCTGGATCCGCCCCTGGTTGTCGTGATGGTGAAATGAGAATTCCTAAACCTTCATTGCTATACATATCATTCACAGACAAAACACAGTTACTTAAGAGTTGTACCCCTGTAAAGAAATGCAGGGAGGAATAACAAATTTTCTGGATTCAAGAGACATCCTGAAGTGACTAATATCAGAAGAGCGAGCAAGTATCAACACAGCATTGGCAAATAAGATTCACAGTATAAGTATCCAGAAATTGGCAAAAGCCTGATCCTACTAATGGACCTCTAGGAGTACTCAAATGAAACATAACAATGAGCATTGTTGAGCACTCCGTGAATTGTAAGAATAGAAAGTGCAATACCTGCAAGGTGTCATATATCGCAAGCTCCAACTTGAATGGCTTTCTGAGAGTACGCGATCCACATGGTACAACAACCACCCACCTGATAATAAAGTAAACATCCATAGATTGTCCGGCACAGCTCAAATTCAATAAATCTAATAAAAACCACCTTGATTTGGAATTCAACTGCTTATAAAGCAAAAAGAAGTACTTACACATTTCTTGAAACAAGGCGAGGAACAAGGAATTCAAGGAGACCGGGACCACTCAGCTCCCGCAGCCAACCAGAGAATAGGCAGAGATGACTCTGCAATAAGTTAGAGAAAACAAATAATAACATTAAGTACTTTGAAAAGGAATTTCACGAAACAAACTCGGATCAAGATACTGCAAATAGTACATGATTACTTCAGGAATACCTCAATTGTGCGGACAACATTGACATGGCCTTTGATTCTAGCAACATCAAGGGCACTTTGACCATCATCATTCACCACTAAAGCATTTGCTGAAATTTATTCAAGAATCATTAGTAGAAGCCGTAAATACCTCAGAGAAGGATGAGTGGTTGTTTTAACTAATTTGAATCTTTTTACCGACATCAGTAATCAAAATGAACTGACAACACCTTTGACCAAAATTCACTATAGTTGACATACCTCCATGAGAAAGGAGTAACTGAACAGTCCGTTCAAGGCCTTGCTTTGCTGCATGATGTAATGGAGTCCCACCTTCACGACCTACATCATCAAGTAAAATATATATAAAGATTGTGTAAACAAATATATCCGTACCACACCTGAGTCCTGACATAATGATGAAAGCCGGTCACAATTCAACCAAACCTCAACTGCTGAATGCTATATTGCTGATTGTCTCAAGTGAGCTCCCAAGATTAAAAAATTATATAAAAAGTGTTTAACCCCGTCAATTTCTACCCCCCCCCCCCCCCCAAGAAAAACGCTTCCTACAATCCTACTACAGTGCACTTGAATTATAAGAATTGAAGCTTAAGGGCATATCGGAGTTGTAAAGTTCATCTTCGTTCTGTATCGTAACTTATTGTAAGGTTGTAGGCCACATTTAATCAGTTTAACAGACATTAAAACTAGCTTCTTCACAGCATTTCATGCTATTTGAATCAATTAACCATTCGTATCTACCAATTGAATCTCCATAATGCTATAGAACAAATTCAAAATTCTAAAGATTTATGTCAAAATCGAAAGAAATAAAGAAAAAGAGTCGAGCAATTACCGCGGCGGTATCTATTAACATCTGCACCCAATTCGATCAATGTCCTGGCAGCATCATATAGCTTGGGACTCATACAAGCCACCATCAACGGAGTCTTACCTCCTTTATCAGTCCACTACAACATCAAAACCCCCACACAATTAATTAACCTCCAAAAATAGCTAACCAATTACATTAATCAATTTTCACAAGTTCCAGAGAAACAAGAACCCTAAATCACACAATAAGCATTTCATTTCAGCAAAATCACATGCCCTAACTAGAACTAACAAAATCTACAAAGTTCATAGTCGATTGTATAGTGAGAGGTGAGAGCGATTGAGGTTTACCTCGAGGCCAGCGCCTTCTCTGCAAAGAGCAGTGATTCGTTCGACGTTGCCGTAGCTGACTTGGTGAAACAGCAATTCCTCTCTCGATTGTTGCTGTCCCATCTTTTCTGCGGTCGAATTTGACGTTACCGGCGGCGATTGATTTCAGCGCCGTCGACCGCGGTGGTTTGTGGTGGTGGTGGAGGAAGATATATTTTTTTTTTGAGGAAAATCGGAGACAGGGGAGATGAAATTTAGAAGCGTTTTATTAGAGCTTTGACTTTATATATAAGAGATTAAATTGCATTATTCCTCTTCTGAATGTCGGTACTGCAAAACGGTCCCTATAGTTTAAGAAAATTGCAAGGTCTTCGGTGATGTTTCTCACTATTACATATGTTGCCTAAGTTATCCGTTTATGAAGTATGGAAAATGGCGATGTTTGGATAAGTAAATGAAAGGTTAAGCTCAAATGCTAATTTAATCCAAGGAGTTTGAATATGATAGACCACAAACAGGTAAGTCTCAAAAAAATAGTAGACTAAATAAGATCAATTATATTCTTATTAAGAAAAATTAATAAATAATTACTTCTCTGAAATCCATTAGTGATAAATAGGATTGCTGATAGTAAATAATAAATAAACGGGAGATTGTCTATCGAATTTGACGCGTTAGATCGAGACACCGACAAAAAACAGACAATGTTCACGGAATTTAGACTTCCCTCTACTTCCAAAATTCCGACAAAAAAGCAAGAATTCGATTTTCGAAACATCACTTATTTTTCCAGATTCATAATTTTAAGTAGTTTTTGACCAATTTTTCAGATTACATGAGAGGTTTGACGTATTTGCTGCCTCTCGATTTAAGCTGATCCCAACAGTTTCAATTACTAAGATTATCCAAAACATGAATGTAGACAATGACTTAGACATAAACTAAAACGGCCATATTGTGACCATATCCGACCAATAGTATAAGATTTCGTTCTGCCAACACGGGACGGACAACTCTAGGCTCAATACCTGAACATTTGTGACTAAACAGTTCGATAAGACTCATTGATTGCTGGTAATGAACATTCTATGGTTAGATTATTACAGAGTTCCAAAATGAAAAGAGCTTCCACGTTTTAAATTTCATGAGGTGTCCAAAAGTTTTAACTGAAAACTGATGGGTGCTCATTGTGATTCTATGAGACTATCGTGCAATATTAAGAGGAATACAAAAAGTTGGGGCAGATTTAAAAGTTTAAAGGAGAGAGGATTTCTTAGCATGCAAGAGTTCTAAACCGCGTTTTTGAGCCTCGGGGTTCGTCACTCATCAATTACTTCATCAAAGTCCTATATTTTTCGTTCTTTTATATTTTCTATTTTTTTTTTTCTTTAATGAAACTTGGATATTAAAATTAAGGGTAAAAGACATTTTCACCCCACAAGTTTGATGCAAGCACACTTTCATTTGGAAGAGGACACTTTCATCCTTATCTCCTTTACCTTTTCGTAAACTCTTTTGAAACACCGACCCGAAACTTTCGGGTCCATCAATGATAGTAGACTAGTACCACATCCGTTCCCTCTCCTCCTTCCCATTTTTACTTTTACCACTATTCACTGGGTCACTTTGACCCGATGATTTGATTAACAAAATGGTACAAGAATTTGATAATCTTTGCGATGTATTGTAGGATAAACTTTATTTTACAATATTACGAAAAAATTATCAAAAGATTGCATCATTTTGCGATTTAAATAACTGAATCAAAATGACCCGATTACGGATAAAAAAGTCCAAGTGAAAAGGAAGAGAGGAAACTGACTAGTAGTATTTGGGACAACTTCTCTCCTAGAATATGTGACACAATCAGGGGTCGTGAGACTCCGAAGTGTCAGGGCCTGTGTCAAACCTGGTGGGGGTGAAAGTGTACTTTGAGAATCATTGAACCGTTCAACATTTGAGTAGGTGTATGAGATAAAAATCATTTCCAAACCCAAACACGAGAGATAAGAACGATTTTAGCGCTTGATAAACTCTTCTTGCTTTTGTTTGGATATGTCCTCGTCGACGCGGGGATAGGGTATATGTGACATTTTGCGTCAGGAAAACCACTCCAAAAATAGATCTCTTGCACTTCTATTTTATTTTTGAGTTCAGATGTGAGCCCGCGAGTTAAAGCTTGTTCGTGCTGATTTAATTATTTGCCGGTAATAACAAATGTGGAGTTTGCCCATTGCACATTGAAAGAGATGCAGTTGCGGATTCATATATCGTTTTTTTCTTTTGAAATGCGGATTCATATATCTTTAAGACTTAAGAAAATGATATATATTTGATTTGTCATATCCCGCACGGATATTACCCACACTATTTAAGTTTGTGCATTAAACACAATTATCTTAACCACCATATTAGTTTAGCCCCTACGATGCCCAAAAACAGGACCTGCTCTTTCCGTCTATGCCTTTTCTTTCTGATTTTGGATAGGTGTATTCCCCTAAGTATCTTAAAAATCATATAAGTGCATTATTTCTCAAGCATATCTTTCATGGGCACACAAGGAAAATTGTTCAAAAAATGACAACAGCTCTCTACAAATGGAATTTTTGAATGCCCTGCTACCAAAGTCACAAACTCTGCAACTGCATGAAGCCAGAAACGGCACACATTATAAATACATGAAATAATAAACAAATGACACTAAATCTATATGCAGTTTGATACTAGTGATACTAAATCTCCAGCGCTTCTAATTTCATAGGAAACCCCTCCCGCACTTTTCATTTTGAGACAAATAGTCTCCAAACGTTAAGATGGTTAGATCAAATAAATGAAATTTACTGTAATGCTCGTGGGCGGCCGGCCCTAGACTTTCATGGGTCCTCGACGATAGTTGAAAGTGAGGCACCTTTTACCATAAAAAAAAAAAAAAAAAAAAAAAAAAAAAAAAAAACAATTATAAAACTACTCAGTTGTAGGGCGGCGTATACCACACATTTTATTAATAGTTCGAGTTTTTAACCCGTAAAGAAAATGTGGAGGATATAAACCTTACCCACTACTCCTGAAAAAATATTACGGGTCCCTTTGAAAATGGGGGCCCTAGGCGAACACCTAATCGGGCTAGTGGATGGGCCGGCCCTGGGCAGTACAGTAAATTTTGTTAATTTAATCTCACCTCTGCTGCGTCAGGTGACAAGATCTTCATCTTCTAGTAAGTAATATTCTCCTACTTTCCTTCAAAAGAAGCAATCTGATGGTCTTATTCAAATTTCAGAAACCAGATCTCTCTCTTATTATCTACTTTGGACCTCCAATGTTAATCTGGTACATGCATTGTCGGTACTTCCCAGTTTTAAGCAGATGTCCTCGTTGTTGATCCATTGCTTTCCTCAGGAGCTGTCGCCGGAGCCGTGGATGGTCGAGGTTTTGTGCCATTTGCAGCATGCACTGGGTACTTTCTAAGTACCCTCTCTTTGTTTGCTTTCCACCACTCTTCTGCTTGCCGTTCCACAAACCATTTTTTGCTGTAAAAACACGGGTGTCAAATTTCAAAAACCTTGTCAAAAGGAAACCTGAGAAACAACGAAAAACCTATAATCGTACCAGGTAGTACTAGCGTCATATCCTTAATTGATGTCTACACTCTTTTATGGAAGTTCAGGTGATAGCAACTTATTGTCAAAGAAAAACCATACATTTTGTATGCTTAACCTTCAAAAACTACAAGTTTCCGTAGATCTTTTACATATTGTTCCTTTCTCATGTAGAATATGACAGAGGAAAACGTAAGTAGAAGGAAGTTGCAGTTCACATACCTGAACCTAACCCGTTTGAACCAGTTAGTACCATCCGGGAATTGAATGAGAGTCACATAGACTCCATCTTCAAATTGCTCAACAACTTCCTTTTGTCCTTCACTACTAGAAGTTGAAGATGATGAGCCAGTATCACTTCTTTGTACAGAAAAAGAGTCTTTGCTAATAGCAGCATGGGGTGTATCTTCACCAGAAGATCCAGAAGCGCTATTTGCATTCAGGAAAGCTTCAACTCGAGACTGCATGTCTTTGAAACTTTCGCTGCTCAGCAACTCACGAGGCAACTTCTCAGTCATTTCTCTCAACTGTGGAACGTACATGAGACAGTTAATTATTAGCATAGTGGTAAATAATAATAGGGTAATGGACACTAAACCTACCCGTAAAATGTATTTTGGGACACAAACCTCCGACACTTTCAATTTCCCACTACAACCCCCCGCAATATACATACATGGGACATTTAACCCCATATTGATAACGGGGGTTAAAATTCTAACAGAAATTCATCACGTACTATTCACGTGGTAGCTCTATACATGAAGAAAAATCAACTTCAAAGAATATCACGTGGTCAATTTCTGTTAGAAATTTAACCCGCTTCGTCAATATGGGGTTATATGTCCCACGGATGTATGTTGCAGGTGGTTGTAGTGGGAAATCGAAAGTGCATGGGGTTTTCTGTCCCAAAATGCATTTTACAGGGAGGTTAAGAGTCAATTACCCATAATAATAAAATGCTAGTACCTTAGAAGAGTCGAAAAATGCGTGATAAAATGAGTAACAAGAAAGAGGACCAAGCAAAGGACTAAGAAGTAGAACAAGCCCTTTAGAAAAAGTACTGCTAAGTAAATTAAGAAGAAAAACATTACTACTACATCTTTTTATCATGACCTTTAACCGAGTCGAACAAGATTTTTATACAAAAATAAAGGAATTAGTTTCTCAAGCTAAGATCCCGTTATGCTATTGCCGTATTTTTTTCCCCCTTCAAAAAGGGGATTCGGAGATGCGGCATACATGTAACCGTTAGCAATTTGGAAGAAAAAACTACTGAGAGACAACGAGCATACAGCTTTGTGCTGTTCCCCAGAACCAAGACCAGTAGTGTAAAAAGGATACGGTGAGATTACTGAAAACTGGACAAGCAAAATCACCTGATTAGCGACGGAATTGATAACTTCTTTTGCAAACGCACATCTAGAGGTTTCCTGGGCTTGTAATTTTTTAATCTCAATATCCTGGTCTTCAGCTTTTTTCTCCAAACTTCTAATCTGTACGCAAAAGAAAATACGGAGATGTAAATTTCTTACAAACAAATTTACTAGCAAGCTGATCTTTGATCTGTAAAGAGACACAACCAAGAACATTAGTAAATAAGAACTGAAAGCAGTAGTTCCGTCACCTGATTAGCGACGGAATTGATAACTTCTTTTGCAAATGCACATCTAGAGGTTTCCTGGGCTTGTAATTTTTGAATCTCAATATCATGGTCTTCAGCTTTCTTCTGCAAACTTTTAATCTGTACCCAAAAGAAAATACAGAGAAGTAAATTTCTAACAAACAATATTTACTAGCAAGCTGATCTTTGATCTGTAAAGAGACACAACAAAGAACATTAGTAAGTAAGAACTGAAAGCAGTAGTACTTGGCTCTGCAATTCCATAACTTCTTGGCTCAACACATCATTGGTATTCTTGCGACTATCTTGAAGACCCTTAGGATATGCTGGAGTTGAAGAGTGCGGTGGATCACAAAGGGGTTTAAATTGGGCGACGTTTCCGCTTGAAAAATGAAGTTCTTTTGAGGTGATGGAAGAAGTAGTCTCTGCATGAGGTGGAAGGATGGGTGCTCCGATGTTGAAAGGAAAAATCTGATGGAATACCTGATATGTGAGCAGGAAGAGTACTCGTAAATATATATATATATATATATATATATATATATATATATATATATATATATATATATATCTTGACAAAAAAACCATACTAGAATGTGGATCTTCATTGGAAGGATAAACTAGTTTTTTGTGGCTTATGAAATATCTTCCGGCTTACCTGTGGAATTCCTTTGCACGCATAACAAAATCGCTGCAGTTGGTGTTTGTCCTTTTCATTTTCATTAGCAGCTGCAAGCTTAATCTGCATCTCTGCAGTAGATTGGGGAAGGATCACACGATTAGCTTGTAAGAATTTAATTAGCACAAGTCCATCACGTACAACAAGGATAACTTTGCAATTGTAAGCAAATTCTCACTGTTCGAGGCTTAGTTCCAGAGGAAAACACCTCACCGCCAAACCATTTGTTTGGGAACATAAGCAAGATCTATAAAGCTAATAATGCTACACATCGAACAGAGTTAAGTAAAGGAATTACTTGTAGAAGTATCAGAAATTATAACTACTGGATCAGGCTGGTTAACCTTGGGCTCCTCTAGATTTGCTCGCCACAGTGCCAAATGAATACAAGGTTTGGCATCCTGCTCATTCATTAAGAAGTGTCACATAAGAAGATGTATTCATTCATTCACAAACATGTAAATAATTATCCAGCAGTCTAACATTTTTGATGAATGGCATGTGAGTTCGTAATATACAGCTTGATGCCAGTTAATGACTAGGAGATCACAGAAACCAAGAGAACTAAAACGAATAACTGTGTTACGGGACATTCTGTTTAGCATTTCGTGAATTGGAAGGAAAGCGCGATACCTGCAAGGAAGTGTATATTGCAAGCTCCAATTTGAAAGGCGTTGTAAGAGTACGTGAACCACATGGTAAGACCACCACCCACCTGTTAGTAAAGTAAATATCCATAAACTGTCAGACAGAGAATTTAGGAGAAATAAAATATCATAACATAGAACCAATTTCATTCAAATTCCACTGTTTATAAACCTCGTTGAAAAAACTTACACATTTCTTGAAACAAGGTGAGGAACAAGGAATTCAAGGAAAGCTGGACCAGTTAGCTTCCGCAGCCAACCAGCAAATAGGCAGAGATGACTCTGTAATCAGATAGAGAAAACCGATAATAACCTTGTAGAAGCACACTTTGAAAAAGAGTGTGTTTCGAAACAAACTTGAAGCTAATAGTGCAAATACACCATTACTTTAAAAAGCATACCTCAATCGTGCGGACAACATTGGTGTGCCCTTTAGTTCTGGCAACATCAAGGGCACTTTGACCATCATCATTCACCACCAAAGCATTTGCTGAAATTTATTCACAATCATTAGTAGTAAAAGTCTTTACCTTGGAGAAGGAGGAGCAGTGGTTGTTTTGAAAAGCTAACATTTTTGTGGACATAATAAGTCACTGAAACGAACAAATAATGCCCCATTGACCAAAAAACTCATAAGCAGCGTCGACATACCTCCATGAGAAAGGAGCAACTGAACAGTCCGTTCAAGGCCTTGATTTGCTGCATGATGTAATGGAGTCCCGCCCTCACTACCTAAATCAGCAAGTAAATATATAAAGATCGTGTAACCAAATATATCTGTATGAGATCTTAAAAGCATGTAAACCAAATATCAAATGCTAATCGCCTAGAGTGAGCTTAAAAGCATGTATAACCATGTCGGCTCTATTCCCTGGAAAAAGGCTGCCCTACTACGCTGGACTTGAGTTACAAGAATTGAAGCTCGAGGCTAATATATGATATTTAACATTAATCTTCATTCTGAATCAAACACTGAACCTAGTTCTTTCAAAGCAATTCATGCTACTAGCTTCAATCAAACATTCGTATCTACTAACAATTAACTGAATCTCCATGTTACCATGCAAAATTCACGAGTATTAAGTAAAAAAACAGAATAGAAATAAAGAAAAAGAATCGAGTAATTACCATAGCGGTAGTTATTAACATCGGCCCCCAATTCTATCAATCTCTTGGCAGCATTGTATAGCTTGGGACTCATAGAAGCCACCATCAATGGAGTCTTACCCCATATATCAGTCCACTACAACATCAAAACCCACGCAATTAAGCTCCAAAAAATTAAGAAACAAGAACTCTAGTCACACAGATAAACATCAGTTTCACTATTTTCAAAGCAGTAACAACTCTAATCACACGAATTAACGTCATTCGTTATTTTAATCACACAATAAACACCATTTTTACTACTTAGAAGAAGAAAAAGGAGGCACTTCGCTGGCCTGTAAACGTTTATCGTACATTTGGTTCTCCAGTATTGGGGTTGTTTGGATTAGTAAAGTAGGTGAGTGGTTTAGCTACAAAGTTCCTTTAATTTGGGGTGTTTGAATGAGCTAGATTAAAGTATATTATTAGTAATCTTTTGTTAAAAATCGTAATTTTTTTACAATCCGGAATCCCCCCTCCCTCAAAATAATCCGGAACCCTCAGGGGCGGAGGCAGCACTTGGCCTACTAAGGCGCGTGCCCCACCCCTTTTCTAGGAAACAACACTTATACACCTAGTATGTAGGAAAATATACAATTTTGCCCTAGGTAAAACTACAAAAAGGCCCTAATCCTTCTTAAAACTACAAAAAGTCCCTACCCAAATCGAAATCCTAGATTTGACCGAAAAGCTCAGATTTATGACTAACCTCGACCTCTCGATTTACTCGCACCCAAGCAGGCCCATTATTAGGTATGAGATGAGATTTAAGTTAATACAGTGTTTGGTTGTTCTGAATTTGACTATTTGTAGTGTAAAACTGAAATAATATCACACAAAGTATATTGATTATAATAATTCAGATAGTCCAATCCAATCCTACTATTCTAATATAATATAATATTATCTCTTTTTATTCTCTTTCACCTTAGGACGATTTTTTTACCCGTATCTGGGTCACTTTGACTCGGTAATTTGAATAGCAAAACAATGTAAGTTTTTGACAATTTTTTCATCGTATTGTAGAGTAAAGTTTTCTCTACAAGATCATGCAGAGATTACCGAATTCGTGTATCGTTTTGCTAACTAAATCACCGGGTCAAAGTGACCCAGTGAATAGTGTCAAAAAGTGAAGTAAAGTGAAAGAGAAGAAACAGAGGCTACCTCGAGGCCAGCGCCTTGTCTGCAAAGAGCGGCAATTCGCTGGGCGTTGCCGTAGCTGGCATGGAGAAACAGCAACTCGTCTTTCGATTTGGTCTGCCACCCCATTTGTTTCACCATCGTTGCTGAGATGATTCTAACAATTAAATGACACGCAGAACTACAAACTCGTAACAATATTGACGAGTTCTCTTGCTATTTCGCAATTCAGATCTAGGGTGCGAGTTCAGTGGAGCGTTTGAAGTAGGATTGCAAGCGGGTTGGCAACCTTGTCCTGACCAAGTCCTGAGTTTTGTCACAAACCCAGAGTTTAGAGCATCGTCCGCTTGTTGAAGTAAGTCGTACAAATTAATTTGAGTTCGGGTTAAATTCGGACTAATACATTAGACTTAACACTTATTTAAAACGTAAGAGAATGATAAATTGTTGTGAAAAAACAAATAAACTAGTCCAAGAATAAAAATACCGCTACAAATAATAATAAAAAATAAATAGCAGAATCAGGTTAGATATAGTACATAATTCTTTCTCTCAAAATATGATGTGTGTGTGTGTGTGTGTGTGTAGATAATGGTCAAGCAAATCCGGTAATTCGGGTTAGATGGTGTTTTAATATTTGTGCCAAAACTCAACCCTAATTGTAATTCGGGATGAGAATTTGTGTCCAAACGCGTCCAAATTACTAAAAGTATGTGCCCGAGCCTTATTTTAGTTCGGGTTGGTCGGGTTCAACTCGCCCAAGTTGCACCGCTAGTTTGAAGCCCCTTCATGAAGTCCCGGTTCGAATGTGACTATTTTTTTTTAACTATGGTGCAATTTGTAGGAGCTGAATCTAACCCGAGTCCAGTCTAGTCTAAAATAGAGTTGGGACACATGTTAATAGTAATTTTGACGGGCGTTAACATAAATTTTCTGCCTGAACTGTAGTTAGTGTCGGATTTGGACATATATATTAAATGACGAGTTAGTCTCAATTGCCTTATACTTTAGGGATAATTGCCTGATTTATATATTACTAAGCATAAATATTATATTTGAATTACATAGTATATTTTATACAAATCTATAATTTTATTTTGAGTATTAACTATACTTTAATATTATTCTATTCTTGAAATAGTCAAATTATTTTATCTACTCGATATTTAGTATTCTCTTGTGTTTAAAATGATTACAATAGTCCTAAATTGACAATCTATTAATTTGACTAGATGTATGTAGTTAAACTTTTTTGTCTCAAATAACAAATTTTGAAATGCATACTTTCATTATCCTCTTTTTACATTTATACTATTAAATTTATTTTAAGGTTGCAGTTTAAATTGAGCTTTAAGTGATCATAAGTACATTGATTTATTAAGTTTGATGGGCTAGCCCGAATTCACTTTGAATCCGAATTGATTTACATGAATTTGGACTTGGGCGGGCTCATGATGCTCCTAATATGGGCTGGGTTCGACTTGATCAACCTCGATAGAACTCAGGCTTGGACTTGGGCAGGGGCCCTCAACCCGTCCAGCCCGCCCGAGTTGAAGTCCTAAAATTAACTTTCTCAAATGCATGGAGAAAAAGTAACGCTTCCAAATGGAGGTACATACTTTTTCTTTTAATCGTGGTATTCGGGCCAGCTTGCGTGCACTTAAAAAAGTTCACATGACTCTAGTGATCATTGGTCGTCGTGGAGACATCAAGGGAGCAAACCTGTAGGTAATTTGTGTTTTATTTGCAGTATTTGGACTAGTAATAATAAGAACTGCCTAGTTATTGTGGTGAATTTTTGTTTCTGTGGTAATTTGTGTTATTTATTCTCACCGGTTATCTGTTTGGGTTCAGTTTATATATTGTATCTGCAAATTGTGGTTATTTAATTTTTGAATATGAGTGGCAGGAAGATCTATGCAAGACTGTAGGTTTTGTCTTTCATCAAGGGGGAGATTGTTGAGTCAAGATCCCTGAATGTGCTTTGATTGGTAATTGTTTTGAGTGATGAAAGACAAAAGGCTAAGACACAAGCAGCAAAGCATTCCAGTAATCTCAAGGCCTTGAGATTGACTGAACTTCAAAGCCTTGAGTTATCTTATTCTGCTGTGTGTTCTTAACATTTATGTGTTGCGGAATTGGATATCTGATTATGCAAATCAATGGTTTATGGTATATACTTTTGGATTATACTATTTATATATCTAACACAATTGCAGATGATCAGAACAGGAAGAATCAAAGTTATCTGGGTTTAACTTTGAAATTCTGTGAAGCAGGTTCAGAGCTCCAAGGCCTTGAGATATGCCTTTACTCACTTCTAAGTGTCTTAAACTTGTTTTTCATGATTCATATGTTTTAGAAGATATGCAGGTTATGGTTCTAAATTTATTAAACAGTTTTATCAGAAACTGTATAACCAAACAGTCTTAGTACTGTTAGCTGTCTGGATTTTGTTGTTGCAGTATTTCTATGCTGTTGCACGGTTGTTAAACGTGCAGGAGCAATCTCAACAAACTCCAACGAATATCCACTTGAAGCTGTTTGAATTTAAGTTGAAAACAGAAGGAGGATTTGTAAGAACTGAGATCCTAAAATCTCTCAATCAGTTGCAGCTGTGGATAAAAGAGACTGGTTTGAATTTTGAAGTAGAGAGAGGCTTGCAGAATACTCTGAGAGGTGTGACAAATTCGTGGGAGATCATTCATTCAAACACACAATCATTCAAGCTTCATTCCAGACTTCTGAAGGTCAAATCAATCCAGTTTTCCAGAAGAACACTTTCAGGCTTTAACAGCTTATCTTCATACTGTGTTCTTCACTTGTACTTCTATATGTGTATCTCTAGATTATCTTAAACCTCACTTAACCTAGTGGTTGGTTGTTCAAGTGAACAACAAGAGGTTCTTGTTAGCTCAACAGTTAGTAGCTGGAACTAGATAGGTTTGGAACCACAAGCTGTATAGGTGTAAGGGAAATCACTTAGGCTTGAAGATCTAGGGCTGTTTCTGTGTGAGTAATAAGAAGTGTTTGCCCAATCCTGGTGGGATTAGATCCCTCAGGCAGAGATTAGGTCCATTGGGACTGAACTCTGTAAATTGCTTTGTGTTCTTTACTTTTCTGTTTGATTATTATCTGCTGCACACAACTTAAAACAGATTAGGGTTTAAAAGCTGTTTAGTTTTGTTCACAGCTCAAGGCCTTGAAGCTTACAATTTTGTCTTAGTGAGTTTCAGACAGTTTACAAAATCTCAAGGCCTTGAGATTTGAGTTTCACACAAAGCTTTCCTGTTAAACTTTAAGTTTTGCAAAAAGTTTCCATACTCTATTCAACCCCCTCCCCCTTTCTAGAGTATTTAGGTCATGTATTTAGTCAACATTACACACTTTCAAATCGTTCTACGAACAATGCAGCACATGAGTTCGCAAAATTTAGATTGTCTGCTCTAAATAAATATATAAGGCTAACTAGTTACCCGGAGAGACTCTTGAGAATGATGTAGTACGTGGATGCATAATCTTGTCTTTATACATTAATGAGAATCTTTCATTCTTCTAAAAAAATAATTTTTTTTTCGAAGAATTGTCCGTTTGGCGATAGTAGTAATAAATAAAATAGTGGACACGGCCACAGAAGCGCGCCAATGTCGCTTCGCTCTGGTTTCAGCCTTCTTCTTCTTCATTTGCCACCCTCACCATTTTCGCTCCCCATCCTCCGATCTCACACCTCCGACGACGATTCAATCTCACAACTGAATATCTATTTCCCAAATTTCGCTTCATTATAAGGTAGATCATCATCTCTATCGTCATTTTTTGTTTCGTGCCCTAGAAGATCGATCCATCGATTTCTCGTAAACAAAATAAAATTTGATTATTTGGTTGTGTTTATTTGTTTGTTTGTTTCCGGTGACAGAATTGGTGGGGGATTTGTTTTCTGGAGTTTGTTTGATGATAGGTCGTGAAAAAATAATCAGATTACATTGTTCGAATCTATGAAGACTGTGCGAATGGTTGAGCCGAATAGGAGGCTTGTTCCTCAGTTTTGTTTCAGATGGAATGGCAGATCCTGTTAGTTATGAGCGTGACATCGAGCAGGTCAGTCGTATCCCCTAGAAATGTATCTCTATCTATCTGAAATTTAACTTCTTCATTGATTGTTGTTCAATCGTGTTCATGAGAAGACGATGAGATATCATTTTTGTTTTTCAAATATCGTTAACCATTATGATTTGGGTTGCTCTGAAGCTGAGTCATGAACCAGCTTTAAGAGAAAGAGACCAGGAAAAGACATTGTCAGGGCTCTAGTTTTTTAGTGTTCTCTTCTCAAGTAATGTGACATTTTTTTTAATTGGTTACACCACTGTATGTGTATATCTTCTGTAGTGCAATGTTGTCTGTTATTTCCCAGTTTCAGAAAACAAAAGGGATTTTTGTCCGTTCCACGTTTAAGGTGTTCACATGTTTACTAAGTGATGGTATCAAATGCTCATAGATGCTTGTGACTCGAATTGCATATTTGAGTTACAACTTACCACTTTATGGGATAAGTAATACTTATGTATTGCAAACAAGTGAACATAACCGCAAGAGCACTTGGGAGTGGTTTCATCGTATCTAAACAAACTCCGGAGTGGCAGAACCAAGGGAACCATACTAGAGAGAAATTAGGATAATTTAGTAACCTACGTTTAGACTTGAATCGAGCTTAAGCCATGCCTAGCTAAGCTCCAAGTAGCTGTTATCATGTACGCTAAATATGATTGTGGACAGTTCAGCTTGTTTATAGTCCTACTTAGTGTGCAGGCTCGATAGGAATATAGAACTGAATATATTATTGAACGATAATAATGCAGGACTATATCTCTTCATAGAGAATACAAAGAAGCTAGGTCTAAACTAATTACTAGTTAGTCCCTATAGTCTCGTTGTAGGTTTTCCACCTATTTCCTTGACGTCTTTCTGTCATTAAGTTATTTCCTTTTTTGTTTTGATTCTTATGAATTTCTTAACTGAAAATTGTTAATCATTTATTTTTTTTGCTTACTTCTACTTTCCCTTTTCCTATCAAAGGCACTTATTACTTTGAAGAAGGGCACCCAGTTGCTGAAGTATAGCCGGAAAGGGAAGCCTAAGTTCTGCCCGTTCAGAATCTCTACTGTAAGTGATTTCACTAGAAATGTCTCTCAACTAACAATTTCGGTTTAATTTCTCATTGAAATTAATCGTAGTCAGACTGGAGTGAAGTATCTCTCGTCATTTATTTCTTACAAAATGAGAAGGTTCTATATGTTGTCATTGAGGATTCCATTTCCTGTGTCGAAATGTCAATTGATCTCGTAATTATTTATGTCATCCCCATGTCATTTGCGAGATGATAAGGTTGATTATTCACTATCGAAATTGAAAATATGTCTGAAATTGACATATAATACAATTAATTGATTATGCACCTGTCGAAGTTGCATGACTTGCTAATTTATCAGTTGAATAGTTCAATATACACCGGATTCAAACAGTTTATTTTCAAGTATCATAACATAAAAGTGTAACTTCCGAAGTTATTACTGGTCATGATATTTACAGGATGAAACAACATTGATCTGGTACTCTAGTGGGCGTGAAAGAAATCTGAAGTTGTCATCGGTGTCAAGGATTGTCCCTGGACAGAGAACTGTGAGTTAGATGATTCTTTTAAGCTTTGACTTGGTCAATTTATGTTTATAATCCATTTAACACGCTTCTCAGTCTTGTAGTATATAGATCTTTACAGTCAATGAACCAAGACAAATATGGATTAAATTTTTAATTACAGGCTGTTTTCAAAAGATATCTGCGCCCTGAGAAGGAGTACTTGTCATTTTCGCTTTTATACAACAACGGCGATAGATCTCTTGATGTGGTAAGTGAAAACTAAGCTCCAGTTTAAACATTGCAAGTTTTGATTGCTTTCCGATGACCTTGACAATGAGATGTCTCTGTGCCTTATACTTTTAATACAAAGGAAATATTCACTATGCGCTAGTTACAGCTATTTTTGGTACTTAGATTTGCAAGGACAAAGTTGAGGCAGAAGTGTGGCTAGCGGGCCTGAAGGCTCTGATATCTCCTGGACAAAGTCGAAGTAGGCGTACTCAAAGTGATATTTCTGATGTAAGTGCGCTGTTGCTTTATAGCTGCAGTGATTGGCATACTTCGCACTGCTACTTCTATTTTGACCTTAAGGACACCAACATTACAAGTAGTTCAATTTGCTCGGCATAATAATACAGGGTGTTGTCTCCATAGTGACCAGCGAGAATTTCTTTTTTTGACCTTTTAAAAGTAGTTTATAATTATTCAGAGAAACATTCTGCAGCCACATTGTTCTTATCTTCTCCTTTCCACTCACATTTTGTTGAAACTATCTGTAGTCTAATTCTTCAATTCGTCTCTTCATTGATATTTATCTTCTTATAGCATAGAGTCGGCTCTGTTTCTAGTGAATGCAATTAGAGTGCAATAGGGATGTCATTTGTAGTCTTGGAATATTGTGAGAAATTCAAAGACTCATGGACATTTGGAATGTCAATTGTAAATTTGAAGTCAAAATGTGCATCCATACCTGTACTGGTTAAATTGATGATTCATGCTGTAGTCTCAGTGACTTGGAAGCTTTTTTTGATGAATACTTGGAAGTTTTCTTGGTGTCATCAATTGTTATCCTGCAAGATGTATGTGAACTATATTTTATGACGAAATACAGAATCTAGTCTGCATGTTGGTATTGACTATTGAGTATTGTTCACGATTGAACTGAAATTAACTGCAAATCCTTTTAGTTCATGTGTTAGAGTTCATTCTTTATTTTATCTCGACAAACAGAAATACTGCTGTCAGTTCTTCAAATAATAATCTGATATAGCTTTCAATATGTACCTGCAGATACAAGGTGGTGGCTCTGATTTCCTTCTCCTTGGGCGTTCATTTGGTGGTGCAACACTTGATCCTACTTCAAGTTTCGCTCGCACTTCAATATCATCCGATTCAAGTTTTGGTGTGCCTTCACTGAACTTTTCAGGCTCAGATGTTGGGTCTGAACGTGCAAATATGCAAGCAAGGAATAGTATTGGAGATGGTTTCCGGATTAGTGTATCAAGCACTCCTAGCTGTTCAAGTCAAGGTTCTGGACCAGATGACATCGAATCTTTAGGCGACGTCTATGTCTGGGGAGAGGTTTGGTGTGACACAACCGACGGATCTTCAAATCCATATCCAACAAAAACTGATGTCCTGGTTCCTAGATCATTAGAGTCAAACGTTGTTCTTGATGTCCAACAAATCGCGTGTGGTGTCCGACATTTTGCTCTGGTTACAAGGCAAGGCGAGGTTTTCACCTGGGGTGAGGAGTCTGGAGGGAGACTTGGTCATGGAGTTGAAAAAGATTTCAGTCGCCCACGCCTTGTTGAATTTCTTGCAGTAAGTAATATAGAATTCGTAGCATGTGGTGAATATCATACATGTGCTGTATCTGCATCTGGTGACTTGTACAGCTGGGGTGGTGGTGCGAATAACACAGGCCTTCTAGGTCATGGCACAGATGTCAGCCACTGGATACCTAAAAGAGTTTCAGGTCCTTTAGAAGGAGTACAAGTTTTATCTGTTGCATGTGGCACTTGGCATACAGCCCTAGTAACTTCTAGTGGAAGATTATTCACTTTTGGTGATGGAACTTTCGGCGTCTTGGGACATGGTAATCGCGAAAGTGTACCTTATCCAAAAGAAGTGCACGCTTTGGATGGATTAAAGACTATCAAAGTTGCATGTGGAGTATGGCACACTGCAGCAATCATAGAGGTCACTAACCACACAGCCTCAAGTGTTCCATCTAGAAAACTCTTCACCTGGGGCGATGGTGATAAACATCGTTTAGGTCATGGCAACAAGGAAGCATATTTGCTTCCGACTTGTGTCTCTGCACTTGTTGACTACAATTTTAATCAGCTAGCTCTTGGACATTTTATCACAATTGCACTCACTACATCTGGGCATGTTTTCACCATGGGTAGTTCTGCATATGGTCAACTGGGTAATCCTCAGTCTGATGGAAAACTACCTTGCTTGGTACAAGACAGATTGGTTGGCGAATTTGTTGAAGAAATCGCTTGTGGGTCCTACCATGTCGCTGTCCTGACATCTAGAAGTGAGGTCTTTACTTGGGGGAGAGGTGCTAATGGAAGATTGGGACATGGGGATGTTGAAGACAGGAAAACTCCAACTTTGGTTGAATCACTGAAAGATAGGCATGTGAAAAGCATATCATGCGGATCAAATTACACCGCGAGTATATGCATTCATAAGTGGGTATCAGGAACTGACCAATCAGTTTGCTCTGGTTGTCGACAAGCTTTTGGTTTCACTAGAAAGAGACACAATTGCTATAACTGTGGTCTAGTTCACTGCCATGCTTGCAGCTCTAAAAAAGCTCTGAAAGCTGCATTGGCTCCAACACCAGGAAAGCCTCATCGTGTTTGCGACTCGTGCTATAATAAACTGAAATCTTCTCCGTCTTCCAATCCTTACTTCAATAGAAGAACTACTGCAATTCATCACCCAACAGACAGCAGTGTCAGGTTTGACAGAGGAGATGTGAGAACTTCAAGGCTTCTCCTTTCTCCTACCGTGGAACCTGTGAAGTACCTTGAGGTGAAGACATCTGGTGGAGCTAAGTCGGATTCCTACTCTATAGTGCGAGCTTCTCAAGTTCCATCACTTCTTCAATTGAAGGACATTGCATTCCCAAGTTCATTGAGTGCTCTTCAATATGCTTTCAAACCTACCACATCAACTCCACCTACGCCGCATCCGCGGCCACAGCCACAGCCGCCGCCACAACCGCGGCCACAGCCTCAGACTCAGGCAAGCACTTCCAGACCCCCTTCACCAGTAGCAAGGAGGCCGAGTCCGCCGCGCTCTACAACTCCCGGATATCCTAAGGGTGTTCAAGATAGTCTCAAGAAGACCAATGATCTTTTGAGCCAAGAAGTTATGAAATTGCACAACCAAGTACTACTACCGCTTTCATTTCTTATTTATTAATGGTCTTGGTTGTGTCCCTATACAGATCAAAGATCAGCTTGTTAGTAAATTCTTTTAAGAAATTTTGCTTCTCAGTATTTTCTTTTGGGTACAGATTAAAAGTTTGAAGAAGAAAGCTGAAGACCAGGATGTGGAGATTCAAAAACTACAAGAATTTGCTCAAGAAGCTACATTCTTGGCTGCCCAGGAAACCTCTAGATGTTCCTTTGCGAAAGAAGTTATCAATTGCGTTGCAAATCAGGTGACCTTGCATAACAATTTTTCAGTAATTTCATGTTGTCATTTTCATGCGACTGGTCTTAGTTCAGGGTAACATAGAAAATCCCTCTTTTTGTGGATTTGCATCGGATAGCGGAATGAACCATGTGGAAGACCACATCTAAATCTTGTTAAGGGAATTATAACTCATTATGTACCTTCTAGTATATCTTTCTGTAGGAAGATATGTACATGTTTTTACTAGAATTTACTAATAAAAGTAAAGCTACCTCAAATTGTTCGGTTATGTGGTTCTTGTAAGTCAAGTTAAGCCCATAGTCTCTAACTCTGGAGTCTGGACGCATAATTGTTTTTTTTTTTGTCATTTAGTGCGTTTCTTACGTTCTTAACCATGACAGGTGGTTTTTGTGGTTCCTAGTATTTTCGTAAACTCGAGCAAAGTTCAAACTCTTTAGACCATCACTGTAACTGAATTTTCTGACCTTGACAGAAAAAACCTGCCGCATCACCATTTTTCATCTCCTTTTCTGTTCTGACACTTTGTAATGTGAGTGAAATGGATTGTTATGTGAGCATCAAGACAAGGCTGTATATGCTCTTTGACCCTCAGTAGTTTTCCTTCCAACTTGCCGGCGGTTACATGTATGCCTTAGTACTGAAAGAATATGAGTGTCCCTTGCCACCTTTTTTTTCTCCAAATCCCCCCTTTGAGGTAAATTTACCGCAATCCCTCTTTTGTACGAAAATCTGGTCAGACACTTACTGTTCTTACTAAAAGATGTAATATTTATTTATTACTACTATTATCTTCCTGGTTCATCCTACTCCTTAATAAACTCACCATAACTTTTCGAGTCTTCTTTTGCGGGTGCTACTCTTTAGGATGCTAATATTTTCTAGTCCATCTTCGATAATTTGTTCTTATTTGATAGCTACACCTTGTTTGTTCCTGAGAATGCTAAGATGGCTGAGTACTGTACTTAGAAAAGATAGGATGTTTGTTCCTGAGGTTGTTTTATTTTATTTACCATTATGCTAATTAATGTTTCATTTACGTTCCTCAGTTGAAAGAAATAACTGAGAAGTTGCCTCCTGAGTTGTCGAGCAGTGAAAGTTTTAAAGAGATGCAGTCTCAAGTTGGAGCTTTTCTTAATGCAAATGGTGCTTCTGGTTCTGGTTCGGGATCTCGTCCTTCCTTGCCAGCAGCAGGCTCAGTACCTGCCCAAAACAGTAGTCGTCAAGATACGGCGGCTTCCTCCACAGTTAATGATTCTTCTGCTGAACATAGACATCAGAGGAGCAGTAGTCATCTTGATATTGCAGGAGGTAATCTATTGCAAAATGGTGAAGATACACCGCGTGCTAGTAGCAGAGACTCGTCTTCTTCTCTCCAAAGAAGTAATAGTGGCTCATCATCATCAACATCATCATCTTCCAGAAGTGAAGGACAAAAGGAAGTTATCGAGCAATTTGAACCTGGAGTCTATGTCACTCTCATTCAATTCCCCAATGGTACTAAGGTCTTTAAGCGCGTTAGGTTCAGGTACGTGAACTGCAACTTCATCCTACTCTTACGTTATCCTCTTTTCATATTCTACATGAGGAAGGAACAATATAAGATCTTTGGAAACTTGAACTGTTCTAGTTTTTGAAATAGAGCATCTCCAATGGATCATGCAAAATGCATCATTAGCAAAAATATGAAGAAGTTAAGAGCATCTTTCACAGTGCACCAAATCCTATATTTAATGGTAAAATTTGGTGTCTTTGGCCTCCCACAACAAATTACCAAATCACCAAATCATCTGCAGGCCTCACACAATCGTTGAACAAAAAAACACCAAATTACCAAATCCTATATTGGTGTAGCTTTTGTGAAATGGTGAAGTGCATCGCCCACAATACCCTCAAATAAATTTGTGCTATTTAAGTTTTTTTATTCCACCAAATATAGGAATTGGTGTAAAATTTGATATTGACCGTGGAGGATGCTCTTAGTGAAATATTGAGGTCCATAGGTTATGCGAATGACCATGCATTTCACATTTGCTGAATTTAACAAGTCATGAGTGGAACTCGGATCGTAGAACGCCATACCTTATGGAATTTGGTAAGCCAAGCATAGGATTCTTTGGATACCTTTGTAAGAGCTTTACCTTTTTCCGCAAATCATAAAATATAAAACTGCTCAATATATGCAATTAATGAAAGTCAATACTTAAAAATTACTAAAATAGATGTAACTTAACATATCTCTGAATTTAATTTTTCCCTTCTCCGTAGATACTTTAGGTGAAAATAGTGGGAAAAAATGGGATCTCCAAATTAAGCAATGTGGATCGCTGGTGTTCCACGTTTCGGAACGCGTGATCCAATTTGCAATTCGCGGGGTTACGAGTGAATTGCGGTAACAGTGGTCATGACTCTTGACATTTTTCACCTCCTACTGCTGGTGGTTAAGCATACAAATCTACGGTTTTTATGTTGCTAGTAAATAAGTCACTATCACCTGAACTTCCATAAAAAAGAGTATACATCAATTAACGACATGAAGCTATTATTACATGGGACGATTTGAGCTTTTGTTACTCGGGTTTCCTTTTGCCAAGGTTGTTGAAATCTGACACTCTGTTTCTCCTACAGCAAAAGAAGGTTTGCGGAGCAGCAAGCAGAAGAGTGGTGGAAAGCAAACAAAGACAGGCTACTTAGAAAGTACACATTGCATGTCTCAAACGGTACAGCAAATGGACCATCATCCACAACTCCAGCTCCAGCACCACCTTCCGAGGAAAGCAGCAATGGACCAACAACAACAACGCCATCTTCTTAACCTGGGAAGTATCGAACAGTGTACATACCATATTAACATTGTAGGTCCAAAGTACCATTCAAGAATACGACAGGAAACCAAATTTGGAGTTCTGGATAGTAGGAGAACATTACTTACTAGAAGATGAAGATCCTGTGAGCTGAAGCAGCAGAGGGTAACCTCGGATCTTCCTACTTTCGTTAATTTAATTATTTATTTATTTGTTTGTTTTCGCTCTGTGCCGTTTGTGGCTTCTAGTAATTGTATAGTTACTGAATTTGGTAGCACACATTTACACTTCCCATTTGTAGAGCAACATTCTTCATTTTGAGCAATTAATAGTGCAAAGAAATGCAATTTTCTTCACCTTGTGTGTCCATGGAGATAGGCTTCTGGTTTTAGGAAAAAATGTGTTTTCCGGATTTTTTTTCCCCATCTGTTAGTACTGCTTGGGACTGAATAATTTCATTTCTGGGCGACGCTGAAGATATATATATATATATATATATATATATATATATATATTACAACCGTTTGATCTGGTGATCTATCACCAAGCAGACTACCCAACCAACTCAACTAACCCCTTAAGAGTTTTGACTCTCTCCCTCTTTCTTCATTGTTCTTCTCCCAGTTGAGATATTGCATCGTCCCTTATATACATCCTCACCTTGGAGAGAAATTATACTCCTCAGCTCAAGCGCCTCAATTATGTTGCAATAGTGTTGCACCATTGATATAGCTCCGTAGCAACATTATGGTCGAGCAAATGAGTCATGGTGTCAAAGGGGCGGAACCAGGCTGGCATGGGGGTCGGGCGGAAAGTGATCCAGACCGGTTAGGGGCTAAAAGCCCTTGGGTTTGGGGCCGGTTTGGGGCTTTTCCCGCAGGCCGGCCCTATTGCCACCATGACAAATGAGACATGTTTTGCTGGCACATGAGAAATCTATAAAATACTGAAAAACGCTGGAGAATCCATTGTTATCTTTCTTTGATCTCAAGCTCTAGTGTAAAATTGATATCATTAATCTATTGGCATGATTGCGTATGAGTGATAGATAAGTGAGAGATAACAGTAGGTGCCGTACCATTTCTCTAAAAAATGAAGATGTTTTATTATTTCAATATGTAGCGCAACCAACCGTTCTTAGGTCATGAACAGAAAGAACACAAATGAACATTTTATTCTGTCAGAAGGCCTAAGACCACCATGACTTACGGTGTTTATATACTCGTACAGCCACAGTAACTCAAATACAACATTTTACACTGTCGAAGGCCTAAAGACACCACCAGTGACTAATATTTTTGAAGATGGAAGTGTAGACCAAAGCGGCGCACGCTTGAAAAACGCCAGCCATTTTCAGGTGGAACAGCTCTCTCAGTTGAAAGCTCATGATCATGTGATGAAATAAAATTTCAAATAGATTTGAAGACGATAAAGAAAAAAACTGTGTGTTGTCTCATGAATAGCTCCTAAAGTATGGCAGGATCTTTGTATCTCTTGAAAACACTCTCTATGTCGGCCACGACTTCAGGTGGCAAAGGTCTCTCCGTTGTCAGGAAAGCGTCTATGTCCTCCTTGAGCTGATCAACCGAAGTCGCACCAATAATTGAACTTGTCATAAATGGACGGTCCCGTGCAAATCCAAGCGCTAATTCGACCAGTGATAGGCCGTGTTTCTTGGCCACTTCAATATACTGTATTGTTGCTTCCTGGAATTCAAGAATATGAATGACATGTAGGTTTACTGTCAATGACCATTTTTGCAGGATTACGTAGAAATTATAATGAGAAAAGTAAGATGGGACATTTACATTATTTCTCAAGGCAAAAAATTCCACGATTGCTTATCATATTAAGAGGGAAGATGGACAACAGATTTCAAGAGATGACTGAGGAGTCCCAAAACATGACATTTTTAACCAAACAACAAATAGACCATCCAAATAACAAAAAGTTTTGAGCATAAACTCTCCATAATTATCCTAAAAAGATGAAGTGTAACCCACTATCCACTTTCTCCATGTGGACCTAGCAACTAATATTACCCCATCCAATCAGACTTCTCAGATACTATGTCAAAACACACTCCCTTAGTCATCTCTGGTCTCTATTCTCCCATTTCTCTCTTCCCATCTCTTTCAAATAGTACATAACAAGAAAAGGAATTACATTGATAAAGAATCTGTCATTCCCTAGTTAAGTTTATAGCTTAAGCAAGAAAGAAATACTACAAAGATATATGTACTACTTTGTTATCTTTGTGATCTGTTTCTATTACTTATGTGCATCGACTGGCTATGAATCTAAGCAACCAATTGAGAATACACAAATGGGGAGTTGGAACGATGTTCAGGTGGCAACTAAAGACATACCTTGGCGACGGATCTGTTGTATCGTTCCATGTATCCAGGGAAGAGGTTGAGCCTTCCTCTTTTAGCAGCATCAGAATCAATATCTATATACTTCCCAGACAGCGATCCACCACCTAATGGTGAGTAACACAGCAAGCCAACATTGCAGTTGTTCGGGTGGCACACTTCAACAAGATCAACTGTGAAGTATGAACAGAACCATTGTAATTACTTCCGAGTATCAAAACATCATTTCTTGTGGTGACTAAAAAGAAGTTGATTTTGTTCATATTTAGAAAACAGTTTGGTGTTATCTGTAATCCCCAGATAAAGTTTCTGTAGAGAAACTACATACTGTAACTGATGCGGAAACAACCATGAAAAGTAAGAATTTTTTCTGCTATTTGTGTAATCTTAAAACCATTTTAGTTTTGTTGAAGAAAAGATAACGTTAACATGTGGCCCCTTCTAAAGTTCTAAAAATGGAACAAGGTAGTAGAGAAAAAAAAACACACCTTCAAATTTACATCTGACCAGCAGGCTGTAGCTGTTTTGGATGCTGACAATCTTAGGAAGTCCTTCAACTTTAGCAGCATGAACAAATTCCATAACCCCGTACGAAGTTTCATTAGACACACCAATGTAGCGGACCTGAGAGGTCATGGTTTATTGTCAATGGAAAAAAAAGGAAGGCAACAAGCATGAAAATCAGCTTCTTGACGACTTTTTCCTCACCACAAACGGGTTTTAAACAACTCGTAAAGCTACTCATAGTTTGTTACAACTCCAAGAGTAGAGAGCTGTGAAACGGTTAACCGGCCCGCTAAACCGTGAACCGCCGGTTACGGTTATGGTCCGGTTACAGTCAAGGACCGGTGGTTATGGTTAACCGGCCCGTGGAACCGTAACTGCATAAATCGCACCGCTTCGGTTAACCGCGGTTAAAAACCTTTGATTTAATATAAATATTATAATTCGTATTATAATATATACAGTTGTTTAACCAGTTAGAATTTATTGCTTCTGCGGTTAAGCGGTTCGGTTACGGGCCGGTTAGTCGGTTTGATATAGCTACCACCAGCCCGGACCACTACTAACTCGGTCCGGGCTACTTTGGACCCTTACAGTTACGGTTACGGTTTTTGCTATCTGGTTAGAATGGCTGATTCAAGCGGTTAACCTGGCCCGTTGACAGCTCTATTCAAGCTGCATTACTTCAGGAATCCTGTTCAACTTATAATACAAGGGAAATAGAGGAATATGGCATTTACCACCCCTTGGAGATGTTAAAAAAAAATTTGAAGATGCAAGTTGAACTAATTATAATGCATCTATATGAATTGAATAAGTCACAAACAAAGGAACCAAAACTTTAGGGTTACCGACAGTCACCCTAAAGTTGAGGGTTACCGACAGTTACCCTAAAGTTTAGGGTTAGCCGGACTGTTCCATTTTCACATACCATGGTTTTGGCTGCTAAATATCAGAATGATAAAGCACCCTGGGCAGACACAAGTACGGAATTTAGGCTTTCAAATATTCAGTATGGTTTGGGTATTTTCACAGAATTCAATAGCAAAACTTGGTTAGTTAACAGCACAGACGTTTGAGTAATGACCTCTTACCTTTCCTTCATCAATGAGCTCCTGAAAGGCCCTGAGCTGCTCTATAAATGGTACACTTGATCTCCATTTTGCAGGATCATAAAAAAACTCTCCAAACAATGGCACATATCTATCCGGCCTGAAAAAAGGACAACGAGTCATTTTTTTGAAGCTTACTGTCAATGCATTATGCCACTGAATCTGAGTGCTGTTTTTGCCAAGATGAGGAATCATATGGAACATTTGGTGCAGATTAATTGTGAGTGAACAAGCAATAGCTCGGTGGCTTGGTCCATATGTAAAAGAAAAAATATATAAATGAAATGTGCATATTTATTAAAAACACAAAAACTATTCAAAACCAAGTCAGAAGCGAATTACTGCTTGAAACTTCAGATACAGTTCCAATCAAGAGAAAAACATATTCTGCATTTATTTAGTTTCAAAATTGTTGAAAGGTCTTCCTCACCAATGTATTTGTAATAGATCAATGTAATCAGTGTTGAGACGCTTAAGGCTTTTTTCTACGCTCTCTTTAATATTTGCAGCATCAACCCTCAAAACGCTTGCATTGTCACGGATATAACTCGACCGCTCCGAATATCCACATACTTTTGTAGCCACAATAACCTAACCATTAGCAAAAAAAGATGAAGTACATCAGCAATTTGATATTGAGAAGAACCCCAGTGTTGTGGGAAATCCGGTAGTATTGAAGAAACCCAGTGTTATGGAAACTTTTAAGTCCTATATTCAACTATTGGAGAGATAAGATACTTCCACCTCTGAAATAAATTGAAGGATATCGGCACATGTCAAAAAGAGCAAAATAGAAGACAGGACGTTGGGGAAAAAAATGATGTGATTTCGAATTTTGTACATTCACTCTGGGACAATTTCAACCCCTTTACACATTTCCTGTGAAATTCTTACCAGCCTTCATAAGAGCAGGAATTCTACATTATAAAACCCATCAAAATGTCCTTTTGACCGTCGGATGAATTTAATCTCCGCCGTTGATTCACTTGAAACTTTAAACCACATACTACTTCAACTTGGTGGGACTTAATTCCCTCTCGTTCGGTTTCTTATCTTTATTTCACAATACTTCTACTTATCATTCTCTATTATTCTCATTTCACATATTTTTCAAAACCTCCATATTAATTTAGTTCACCGATATCTAGTACCCTATATTGAAATGCTAATCTTTTGTTTCGAGAAAATTTGTCTTTTTATCGCAATTATTTGATGTGGTGCCTTTAGGCAAGGGTCCGCAGACTCACTTAACCTCACTCATCTTTTGAGCGGCCTGCACAATTAATTTTTTAAATTACTTCTCCATCCTCAATTCACAAAATCTGATTACAACTCTAGTCACTGTGATTGACATCCTATACTACAAGAAACAATGTTTAGATTGTTGAAGTCGCTGTCTTTTCTTTACCTTCTCTTGTCAATTAAATATAGACAAATTCTTTTTTTTTTGTCATCTTAGATTTTTACTTCGGTAGAGATAATTAAAATGTTCCATTCCAGATTAACAAGTTGCTTTCTTAGTTTCAGTTTTAGCCTAGTCTAGTTTGCATTAGTGTGATTGCTATTGCGGTGTAGGAGGAAGTTCTAGGACAATCTATATCTGTTTTCATAGTTTGCAGACATCTTCATTACAGCATGTTTCATTAGGGAGAGACCACGTCTCAAATATTCAACTTCAACATCTCTTTTGCCACTCATTAAAAAATCCTCCTCAGACCATTTGAACTGGCTTCTGCAATTGAATCACTTTCAGTTTTCTGACATTTTATTCCTGAAGCAATGACTTTTAAGGTATCCTTGCATGTACTACAATGAAAAACCTACCCTGAGATTATCATTATTTATACAGCATGGCATAGAATATATCTACTCAGCACAGACAGCACTCGTATATGGTACTTACAACTAAGAAATACCTTATCACGAGGTTGAGTCTTCAGCCAGCTGGCTATATATAGATCTGTTTTTCCTTGTGTTTCCTTCTTCATTGGAATTGGATACTTGAACAAGAATAGAAGAAAAAGAGAATATCAGATTGATAAAAATATAGACATTGACCAGCAGTCCAACACTACAAAGTAAAGGATAAGAGAAGAATGGAGAAAACTAAAATCAATAAGTAGAAAGCAAATCCACTACAGGGAGTTTTTAACCAGTTTCTAAGCTAAGCAAACAAGTTAAACTAAACTTGCAGGATAGTGAATCAACCTACAGAGTAACAATCGCTGTACATAATTTTTTTTTTTTGCGTACAAGAAGTTGGTTTGTTTACTTTGGCATGTTTAGTATCCAAAGACCAAATGTAGACGAAAAAGACCTTAGATCTCCAATATATACATAGCCATGTTTGAGTTGGGATAAATACATAGGATGTGATGTAATTTATGTAATAATCCACACACACATCCAAACGACCACAAAAACCTCTATTTTAGTGATTTGCAGGAGAAGAAGATGGCTAACAGCAGTTTTCCCTTTCGACGGAGCTTCCATATCTCGCCACACCAAATCCTAGTGATCTGACCAAAAGCACGCAAATCGACCCCATCAATACGCGGACCATATACCCTCCTGCCTTATAGCCTACCTAAATATGGCCTCACCGAAAACTCTACAGAAATGCTCCAATTCATCCATTTGGACCTTCATTAAAATACAGCAAGCATAAAAAGGTCCACTCATTTCACACACAAGAAACCCTACAGTAGGAGTTCGTCAGACTCCTAGCAAGTGGAAAAGGAGTTTTCTGAGACAAGATTGATTATCATGCAAACTACCTATGGAAATCATAGTTCTTAACCTTAATGGCATTCCAATTTCGTGAGTTACCTAAATCTTATAGATGACTCTACATACATGGGAATAGAAAATCTAGATATATTTACAGTGTTGAGAAAGAACTGAAGGATGGAACAGGCTCTGAGTGCACAAGAAATAGCACCACAAGATATGAGGTGGCCTATTTATCAGTAAGCACCAAACAGGCCCCTCAACCCGGTCAAAAAAAGAGGATTGCCTCCTCCTGCTAGTATCTAGTAGTGGATGGGAAACCTTAAAATGTGACCACTGACCACCTTTGTTTTTGTCCTAATAAGCCAAACGGCAGAGGGCACTTCAATTTTCGGAATGCCATTTGCAGCCAATACTGGAGGACGATCTTTTATCAGTTCTGAAAATTTTGAGATACTTAATTCTCAGTAGATTACAGGTAATTTTCTTATGCTTTTGTGCATGAGTAGTACGTGTAAAAGAGAATGGAATGAAAGAAGAGTGTTTTCACCGCAAGTATTAATCTATCTCAACCAACTGATGTTAGTAACAATTGGAACTTCGTAGACCACGGCTAAGGAGTTACCAAGACAGGTAAGATTATATTGAAGCCTTGTGAAAAGTGAAAGAAGTACTACGAGTACTTTGTAAATACTACTTACAGCCTCTGCAGTATCTAGTGCGTTGATGCCACGATCAAAGGCGTAACTGAGAAGTTCATGAGCTTCTTTCTCTGTATTCTGCTCCCCAAATGTCATCTGAAACATAATAGGTCATAACAATTAGCACCTAGCTAATCATACTATTGAATTTGAAACTATCATAAGTTTGCTTCGAAAGCAGAAATAAGGACAAAGATAAGACTTAAAAACTACTAGTGTTTCTTTCTTAAAGTAAAGAATACATTTCTACATTCAACAACGCTGTTATCAGTGAAGAGCTATTCAAAAAGTTACCAGAGGAATGTTTCTTGAATAAGCTAAGCAGACCAGAAGAATAGTGAGAGTCACACTAGCCGTAAGTCCGTGATGTATATGAAAAAGTTGGTATTGAATGTTTGTATTCTTGGCATGATTTGATTGGGGAAACAATCTCCAGAAAGACAGAAGTTCAGTTCCAGAGAGGAATTTCCTCAGACAACTGAAGTTATGCAAAAATAAGGAGCACGTGGACCATTCTTCTTCATTTACAAACTCTGATCTAGCTGGTCCGCAATGAGTCTTAACATTAGTTTACTTATTGTCGTGTATTGTATTTTGGCTGTCTATGCCACTGGCTAAATTAGAGTTCAGTAAGTAAATTATACATTGGCGTATGTTATGAATGAGAAATTGCTAACGATTTTCTTCTCTTCAGGGGCACCAAATTTGTGTGAAGTTTCAAGGCGAGTCTTAAATGTCCATCTTTCTCGTTGATTTAATCCCTCCTCATAAAGAGTCACCCCTACAAGTTTATGGTACATGCCCTTATGGCCTTATTCAACAACACAATTATTCATACTGAGATGTACAGTGTACACCATACAGGGGAGTGTTCCTTGATAAGGCTTAGTTATCACAAGGGGAGTGATTGAAAGCATGTTAGGGCGAAAAGATTATTCATGCAGCTGTACACCATACTTCGTCTGTTTCGCCAGAAAGTTTTGAGTTGACTTTAGGGAGGTCACTTTGACCGATTTGTTTAGCTAACGATACGATACACAAATTTGCTATTTTTTTTCATAATATTGTAGTGTTAAGTGTTAACAAAGATCTACAATATTATGAAATGATTAACACATTTTCTTACCATATCATTAGCTAAATTAGTCGTTCAAAGTGAACTGATGAATAGTGTGCTGGGAAGATGCTGGTGAAACGGAGGTAGTATATGATATATGTCAATATGTATTACAGAAATTTTCCTGACCTTGAAATTTCTCACATCAAACAAAGATTTCAATCAGCATTTCCAAAGAATGGCGTAGTTTGGATGAGACAAATTATTAGATAGATTATTGAACGAGTGGTTGTGGTGAGATGTATCTGTCTCTCTCCTTACCTCGACCACTCGTTCAATAATCTTTTGCACCATTGAGACTTTTACCACTATTCACTGGGTCACTTTGACCCGGTAATTTGGATAACAAAATTTTGTAATTTTTAGATAATTTTTTCGAATTGTTGTAGAGTAACTATTATTCTACAAGACAATCAAAAAATAATCGAAAAACTGAATCATTTTGCAATCCAAATTACCGGGTCAAACTGACCCAGTTACGGATGGAAAAAGTCAAATGGTGCGTTTGAGCTGGGACGGAGTGGTAGGAATTATCTACTGGCGCACACAAATTGCATTGAATGATATTGGTCCTTTCATACAAATCAACCCGGAAAAAAAAAGCCAGAACAATCTACTTCCACAATCAATTCCATCCATTGATTCACATTTTCAATCAAAACCTCCTGAACCCTAAAAACACCAATCAAGTCCAGAAAACCAAAAAACAAAAATTGAGAATTACGAAAGCAGAAGAGGGGAGGAGATGATGTCTCACAGTTCCATAAGTGATTTCACTGATGTAGAGATCCGAGTCTCCCAGCTTCCGGTACTCCAGAGCACTCCCTCCCCCTCCGCTTTTCGCGCTGACGGTGAATTTCGTCTTCTTCTTCGTCGGAGAGACGAGGAAGTTCGTTTTACTACCATTGGGTGAAGGGTTCGCGAAACGGCGGTGCGAGAGAGTGGTTGTGCGCGTTCGATTGCAGAGAAAGGAAGGGGATAGAGAAGACGAAGAAGAGGTCGACAGAGAAGAAGCCATGTCGATGCACTTTGATCTTATCAGTCCCTCTCTTACAACGGTCTCTCTACTTTATCAAAATGTAGAAGAAACAAATAAAGGTTTATTAGAATAGCAAGGCTAAAAGACACTTTCATCCCCTCTATTTTCATTGAAGGACACTCTCACCCCTCTAGTGCGCCGGATTTCAGAAAATTTAGGCCCCATATTGTTACACCGTACGCCTGGAATTGAGAAATGCGAGTAAAAATAATGTTGGGAACAATTTTGCCCTCTTATTATGATGGAAGTTGTAAAATTACCCAACGGCATATTAGACTATTTGCACGATATGAGATACACATATATGTCTCTAAAATTATTTTCAGTGACGAATCTCAATTCTTGACTGAGGGTATCATAATCAAAGAGTGTAGATTACTTAAAATTTCGCACATTGAAAGGGTTAAAGTGCCGCTTCTTAAACTAAAGGGAGTGAAATTGTCCTTTAAAGAAACTATAGGGGTAAAAGTTTTTTCTACCCAAATATCAATGCTGTAGCATTTGGGCCTTTACTTTTGGGTCGTTGTAGCCTAGGGCCCACTGCACCAGCCCACTTAAAAGCGGCCCGGCACAGAGCAAGACAGCCCGGCCCAGCCCATTAATATTATTTAGCCTTCTCAATTTTTTTTTTTTTGACCAACAAAACCAAATTATATTAACTTGTCAAAAAAACAGGGGAATCCCTATTACAATCTAACTGCAAAATTTTTCTCAACTCATCTGGGGGATTATCAACCCAGTTCCAAACTAAACCATTTCCTATTCCTTTAGTTACTAACCAATTTGCTCCCTCATTTGCTTTTCTGCTAATCCAGGCAATTTGTGATTCACTCTCTTGCAGATACTGTCTGATATCCCAAACTATGGGGATTACTTCAAATGCAACCTTCATTTTGCCTTTAATCATCTTCACCAATTCCTCATTATCTGTTTCAATTTGTATATACTTTCCCAGCTGACTAGCTCCCACACAAGCTGCTCTAGCAGCTAGAGCTTCTGCTTGCAAAACTGAGCTAGCACTTCCTGTAAAACATTTTCCTTCCAGAATGACACCATAGCTATTTCTTGCAATCCACCCCATATTTGCAGTCTTTGTTTTCAGGACATAACCAGCATCACAATTAATTTTAACACTACCATTTGGGGGTCTAATCCAGTGATAGATTTCAGACCTCTCTTTGCTGGAAGGGTGTTGAGGATCTTTCTTGGAGATGATTGTGTTGTGGGCCATAGCTTCCCAGTACCAGTTTTGCTCCCTTATGCAATTCTCTATAGTTATCTTGGGGTCAGCAGTTTTGTGTTGAAAAATAGCTGCATTCCTTGTCTTCCACACATGCCAACACCCCCAGATGATCTTCTGAGCCATCTCAATTTTCAGAACCTTGCTTCTTATATCTTCTGCAATATTAAACCACCATTTGGAAGGAACCTGGCACTCCTTCCAAGTACTAGTATTAACTCCAATATACCCAAACCAGAATGCAGTGTTCCATTGACAACCAAAGAGCATGTGAATCACATTTTCCACTTCACTCAAACACAGGGGGCACTTATTGCAGCTAGATAGCTTTCTTCTCCACAAATTTTCTTTAGTGGCAAGAGCATTTTTACACACTCTCCACAAGAAGTTCTTGATCTTTGGGGGGATTGCCATCTTCCAGCACAACTTCCAGTGAAATTCAGACAGGGCAAATGAGGAATTTCCACTACTGTTACAGTCAGTCTCCTTCCGCAACACAGCCCTATGGTACCCTGACTTCACATTATACACCCCATCTCTATTCCAAGGCCAAACAAACACATCTTCATAGCTGAAATGAGGGAGTCTCATATTTAAAATGGATTTTGCAGTGAGACTGTCAAAACTATTTAGAACTACACTCCTCTTCCAGCTTCTATTAGTCTCATTAATAATAGTTTCCACTTTCCTCTTCTTCCACTCCTCAGGGATGATAATTTGATATGCATTGTGATGGTTGATCCACCTGTCTTCAAAAGTCACCCTCTTCCCTGAATTGACAATCCATTTCCCTTCCTCTTTTAGAATCTCCCTTCCAGCTAGCATACTACTCCAAGACCAGCATGGATTATTACCCTTTTTAGCACTCAAAAAGTCTCCATTTGGGTAGTGCACACTTTTTAGAAATTTGGCTAATAAAGAGTTGGGATTTTGTAACACCCTCCATCCTTGTTTAGCCAAAAGAGCAAGGTTGAAGGCTCTGAATTCCCTAAACCCAATTCCACCTTTCCATTTGGGCATAGTCATTTTTTCCCAAGAAATCCATGGAATGCCACCTTTGTCCACTGTGCCATTCCACCAAAAGAACCTTATCAACTGATTTATTTTATCACATATATTCTTAGGGATAAGGAAGCACTGCATAAGGTAACTGGGCAAGGCTTGCACCACTGCCTTAATAAGGGTCTCTTTGCCTGCAGGGGATAACAAGAGACTTTTCCACCCTTTCAGTTTTGTTTTAACTCTATCCACCATAAATTGTGAAGCTTGGGACCTTGTTTTTCCCCAAAAAGCTGGTATTCCCAAGTAACAAGCATCATTGGTCATTTCCTTCACACCATATCTTCTAAACAAATCTTCTTTGAAGCTGGATGATGTGTTGGGGGAGAAAAGTACATCTGTCTTCTGGAGATTGACTTGTAAACCAGAGGACTTCTCAAAATTGTTTATAAGTTGGAAGAAAGTGTTCACTTCCTTCCCATTTGCATGCATAAAAATCACTGCATCATCAGCAAACAACAAATGGGAGATAGGTATAGCTCTCTGTCTTACTCTGATACCAGGAATATCACCATTCCTTTGTGCTTTCTCCAATAAGACAGAGAAGACATTTGCCACAATCACAAAGAGGTAAGGGGATAGAGGATCCCCTTGCCTCAACCCCCTTTTTGGGCTGATAAACTTAGACAGATTACCATTAATCTTGATTGCAGAAGTGACTGTACTCACACATTGCATGACCAAGTTAGTCCATTTGTCACTAAACCCCATTTTTAGCATTACTAACCTCAGAAAAGGCCAACTAACTTTGTCATAAGCCTTTGCAAGATCCAATTTTAAAGCCAAACAACCTTCTTTCCCAAGCTTCTTTGATTTGACATAGTGAAAAAGCTCTTGTGCCATGAATATGTTGTCCTGTATGAGCCTACCTGGGACAAAAGCTGCCTGTTGTTCACCTATAACCTCTTGGAGAAAGGGTTTCATTCTATTGGCCATGAGCTTTGACACAATCTTGTAACAAAAGTTACAAAGACTTATAGGCCTGTAATCCAAGGGACTTTGTGGGAAGGCTTTTTTTGGAATGAGAGCAATTACTGTCTTGTTCCAGCTCTTAAGCAAGTACCCTCTTTGGAAGAAAGCCTGCACTGCCTGTAGAACTTCCTCTCTTATGGTACTCCATTGATTTTGAAAAAAGTGGCCATTATAACCATCTACCCCTGGAGCTTTGTGTGCTCCTAGTTGAAAAGCAGCAGTGGTAACTTCTTCCATACTAGGAGGCTTTTCCAACATCTCATTCATCTCAGGGGTTATACAGTGAGCAATATCAGCAAGAATTTCATCACTTATCTGGTGGGGATTCTCAGAGAATAAGTTAGTGAAGTACCTCAAAAAGCATTCCTGAATGTCCTGTTCATCTTCTACCCACACTCCTTCTGCATTCTTAATCCTCAAAATTGAGTTCCAGGCTCTTCTTTGGATAGTGGTAGCATGGAAATACTTTGAGTTTTGGTCCCCTTCCTTGAAGTACTGAAGTCTTGATCTTTGCAGCCAATAGCTTTCTTCTCTACCCTCTTCCTGTTTGATGCAATTCACAATAGATGCTTGTCTTGCCTCCAACTCAGGGCTAGAAGGTTGCATTTGAATACATAGAAGCTCACTTCTCAGTTGTTGTAGTCTGTTGTGAGAGTTGCCAAACTCCTCCCTACTCCATCTAGAGAGATTCTGTTTGCGTACATTTAATTTATGTTGGAGCTGAAACATAGCTGAACCATTAACCTTGCTCTTCCAAGCTCCCTGCACAATGCCTGCAAAATCCTTATGTTGGACCCACCTATCTTCCATTTTGAACTGGTATAGTCTCTTACCTTTTCTTGGATAAGTATCTAGGAGAATAGGACTGTGGTCAGAACCAATTATGACATCTCTTTGAACACTAGCTTTTGGATTTTCAATTCTCCAACTTGGAGTGGCCAATACTCTGTCTAAATTTTCTCTAACATTCCCCACAGATCTCTTGTTTGACCAAGTATAGGGTAGACCTTTTGCTTCAATCTCCATCAAACCCCAATCTGAGACAATCTTTGCAAATTGATTTACTCTCCACCTATGGGAACCTGACCCTCCTACTTTGTCCTCCTGACTAGTCATATCATTTAGGTCACCACATAAAATCCAAGGCCAATTCCAGAACTTCACTAGCTGTGTTACTTCAAACCATAACTTCTTCCTCTCCTTTTGTTTAGGACAACCATAGACAAACAACCAGTATTCCTTTTTCCCACCTTCTTTTGTGATAATTGTTGCTATCAAATTTTTTGTGGATAACAGAACATCTAGTTGAATATCATTGACCCACCACAGAGCCAGTCCCCCTGAAATACCCTGAGCTTCAACAAGATGACTATGAGGGAATCTCATTCTCCTCCTTATTTGATCCACCTTACTATTTTTGTTTTTTGTTTCAGATATAAATACTACACTAGGCCGATGGGCATTACAGAGCCCTCGTAATTGCTGGACTGTCAGAGGACGACCCAACCCCTGACAGTTCCAAGCAATCACTAACATTGATCGTGTGGCTGTTTAGGGTCAGCCACCACCACCCTTGAAACATCCACGACCTGATGTGCATTCATCATAGACTCAAACTCTTCCATGTATTGATTATAGATACTATCCTCTTCTGAATTGCAAGTTAAGAGGCTTACCTTCTCTTGTTGCTTCTGTGTAATTTGCACTTGTATGGTCTTCGTGGAAGTGCACTGTATGGATCTGAATTGCTGATGTGCCACCACCAATCTAGCATACTGTTTTTCTTCTTCTGTCATTTTCCCGCCTCCCCCAGGTTGTATCTCTGGCGCCAAAATTTTAAATTTTTTGTTTTCTGTAACTGCTTCATGTTCGTCGCCTCTTCGTTTCAAAGAGACAAACCGTTGGAATACCTGAGATAATTGAATATCAGTAATCGGGTTGCCTTGCTCACTCGGGTTACCCGGCTCAACAGGGCTTTGGCCTTGTCTTCTACGGATAATGTTGACTTTCCTCTTGGGCTTTCTTTTAGATGGGCCTGGAAGTGGGTCTGGTATTAAAGAAACCTGGCCCAAATTATTTAGGGGAGTTGTAGGTTGTAAAAGACCCAAATACCCCTGATCCTCTATCGTATTCTCCAAATGAGCCAACGGTTGCAGTTGAGTTTCCGGTACAGTCTCCTCCATCTCTTCCTCTTCTTCATGCTCCACCCAGTATACAGCTGGCTCTATTGGATTTTTATTCCCCCAAATTTCTTTTGTACCAGTCACACACATGTCCTCGCTACACATTGAATTTATGATTTCCGTATCTCCAGCTTGCAAGATTTCCACCTGTTGTCCTTTCATATCCGGACCACGTGCTCTGATTTCCTCCTCTCTGTCCTTCCTTGGATCGTTATTTCCAGGAATCTTCCTTGTACTATGTCCTTTTGCTGACTCATCGTTATCCTCACCCACGTACACGCGCTCTTCTCCAGGTCTACTCCCCCGGATCCAACGCGCCACCGCTTTCTTGAATTCTACCTCCTCTCCCGCCGGCGATGGTGTTGTCAAATCTTTTTCCAGATTCCGACGATCCCTATGCTCAGCCTTTGAAACTGCACGCAAATCAGGACCATATCCCATCCGTTCATTACTCTTCACTGTCCTCTCGAAGCGACATACCCTTTGGTCATGGCCTAATCGGCCACAGTTGTAGCAAAAATCTTTCAATTTTTCATAGCTGAAGTGTATCCACACCGGTTCTGGGCCATAACCTTGAAGATTGAAACCCCTTGCCAGCGGTCGCAGAGTATTCACCAGAACTCGTATTTTCATATATGGTCGAAACACTAGTTCTTCTGCTTCTTCTTTCTCAACTTTGATGATTTCCCCAATTAATTTTCCAGCTTTCCTCGCGTTATCTTCTGACAGTTTCTCAATTGGTAACCCATGGATCTGCACCCAAAAGGGGCAGTGGGTAAAATCAATTTCCTTCAATCTCGTCCCTTGTTTCCATTCTTTGCACACCATTATGTTGTTATGAAAACTCCATGGGCCAGATTCCAAGATTCGGCTGCAATCTTTCTGGAATTTGAAGTAAAAGATGAACAAATTTTCTCCGAAAGTACCCACCCTGAGTTCATTCGGCTTCAAACTCCAAATCCCGATCGCCATATTGTGGATGAGGGTATGTTTATATGGTTTCCCTGCTAGCAACTTCCCCACTAAGGTTGCTCCCTTCAATTTTTCAACCAGTTGTGGGTCATCTTCCAGCTCCAGAACAGGTACCTCATTCTGGCAGAGAGCTTCGTCCTCCATAGTTAGCGGTTCTTCACAATGAAAACCAAAAAGCAGACCAGACCCAATCCAAAGGGGAAAGATCTATATGAGGGACGGTAGGAATGTAAGAGAGAAACACGAAATCACACACTCACTTTACTAGTGGTGGTGCCGGAAGAGGGTATTAAGAACCCTAATACCTCACCTCTAAAGAAATTGCAGAGCAATTTTTTAGAGAGAGACACTTTTTTCTTTTTTAACACAGGTACACGTTGTACCTCCGTTTCGCAATGTGCATTCTCTAACAAATTCTTGGGTCACCTGAAATAGAAAAATATATGAATTCTTCATTAACGTAAACTTTTTATTGAGAGAAAATAATAGGTTATATGAGAGTGTATTATATATTCGTACTGTTCAGAATTCGTTATATTCAGACATCGCGATTTTCTATCGCTGAATAACTGTACATAAAATGGATATGGCAATTGGATTCAATCCGATATCCAACATGATCCAACCTTAATGGAGAACATCCGATTCGTTTACAAATGGATCGGATATGAATTATAGGTTTTGTGACCCGCGAAACTCGATCCGATTAAATTAATAAATTCAACAATAAACATGTATTAATATAATTACATATACAAATTTTACTATGGTTTAAATATTGTCATAAGTTTTACTTTTTTATTGTGACTAAATTGACAAAAATAGATGTAAAGTGTATGTTAATCTAATATTTACTTCTAATTCATAACAATCTTAAGTCAATGAACTAAAAATACTATTATGCATGATCAGATGGATAATCATATTCAAATCCGACAAAATCCAGTCCGAATTCAATCCGATTCGAAACTTTATGGATCGGATTTGAATCTAGGCTGACTCCGTCGAAACCCGATCCGTTGTCATCTCTACATAAAATTTTCAAACAGTTTTTTTTTTTTTTCAAAGAGAGAGTTGTGTACATAATGCATAGTGCCGGGAAGATACATAAACGTGGAACACCTAAACCAGCCATTGCCACATTGAGCCATTGCATGTTGATGCGATGAACACCTTACACACACCCGCATGAGAACAAACCATGCATGCAGATAATAACACAACTCACCCCTCAGAATCTAATCGCCACATACCCATCTTATGTGTAAAAATCTCAACACATGCAGCCCACAACGTGTCAACCCCCAACCCTCCTTCCACCCCTATAAAATCCACCACCACCACCATCACCACCACAACAACCACCACTACACAGAACAAGTGATCGATCACTCTCTAATGGCCAACTTTTTCCTTCTTTCACTAAGCCTCGGCTTCCTCCTTCTTTCCCCCACTTGCTTCGCCCAACTGTGGCCGCAACAGCAGTCGCAGTCCCAATGGCAGGCGTTGGGAGGGCAGGGGCAACACCGGCTCAGGGGAAAGACTGACTGCCGGATCCAGAGGATCACAGCCCAGGAACCCAACCGGCTGATCAAAGCTGAGGCCGGGACCACCGAGGTCTGGGACCAGAACGACGACCAGTTCCAGTGCGCAGGCGTGTCGGTGCGCCGCCACGTCATCCAGCCTAGAGGACTCCTCTTGCCCTCCTATGCAAACACACCCCAGATCTACTACGTTATTCAAGGCCAGTACTTCTGTTTTCTCGTCGGTTTATTACTTCATGCATGCTATTGTGTTTTTACAAACACTGATTTTGACAAAAGTTTGTTACCACTTTGTCACAGTTCTATCTTTCCGAATTGACTTTTTGAGTTATATCTGTGTCATTTTTATCGGGTGATTTTGACAGCTGTTTACTATCTATAGAGCAGTATTTTTATTTTCTTAGAGTATCTATAGAGCAGTATTTTTATTTTCTTAGAGCCTACTGCTGTTGTTATACTGTTTTTTGATAGTCAGGGGCGGAGGTATCCTCCTAGTTTATAAAAACTCCACTAACACCGAGAAGATATTAGGAATCACGGGGACACATGTGATGTAGTATCACGGAATACTCCAATTGGTTGATGATGTGATTATTTTCATACATTGTGCAATGAATATGGTAGAATTAATATGATCAACCAATTAGAGTATCATGTGATACCACATCACCAGTATCCGCGTGATTCCTAATATCTTCCCACATAACATCCTTAATTTGAAGTATTTTATAGTGGTACTCTTTTATTAATTGCAGAAATGTTCCGGCTGATTCATACTCTTGCACTAGTATTTATGTCCTTGACTTTACATAGATTTCCTGACTTTGCCACTAATTGATTGTTCTGTTTTATTTGAGCATGCTGCTTTTAATAATACTGATTTTGATTTTGACAGCAGCATTTTTTGTTGAATGATTTTTCTTGTTTAGATATAGATTCGTATCTAAGCCTTCTTGATCGAAGTTAAGCATTGTTGATTTTTTAAATTTTCTTATTTTGTTTGTTTTGTGACAACAGGGAGGGCTATAGGAGGGGCTGTGATACCGGGTTGTCCCGAGACATACGAATCGGTGTCTCAATCAGGAGGGGAGCAGCAACAGAAGGTCCGAGACAGGCATCAGAAGGTCCGACGGCTCCGACAAGGCGACGTCGTTGCTCTGCCGGCCGGAGTAGCCGACTGGCTTTTCAATGACGGAGACACACCTCTTGTAATCTTCGTGCTTGATGATGTCGGCAACGACGCCAACCAACTCGATTTCAACCAGAGGGTGAGGCACTCAAATCCAATCATTAACCCAGCATTTTTTTTTTGATGAAGTAACCCAGCATTTTATACTTTGACCGTATTGCGTATTTCTTTATGTTTTGACTTTTTTCATATTATACTGTGTAACTTTAACTCGGAGTTTTGGATAGTAAATTGATCTAATTTTTTAATAATTTTTTCATGGTTCTATAAAGAAAAAAAATATAAAAAATCGTATTGTTTTGCGAGCTAAATCACATGATAGAAACGTAGACTATACAAAGAAAAAGTAGAATATTACTTTCAGGTACTCACTCAATTTTTAAAAATCAAAGTTTTATCTATAAATTTTAAGTGTTCAACTTGACCCCACAATAATTGTACTTTAACCTTACTCAACTTTATATTATTTAACTTTTACCTAGTTTTTGTTCAATTTTTTCATTTGAACCCCCACTGTAATAAATTCTTGTATCCGTCCTTCTTGTATCCGTCCCTGCTTGCAAGAGAGTTATCAATCTAAATTTCTCTTAACAGAAACATATGTTGATTCTTCTGATTTTATTGTTTCTTTTGTGGCACCAGAAATTTTCCTTGGCCGGAGTCCGGCTACAAGGGCAAGATGTACAAGGACAACAACAAACTCGCGAGAGAGGCGAGAGAGGCCAAGGCCAAGGCCAACAAGTGAAGTCCCGGAACATATTTAACGGCTTTGACGAGCAGCTCCTCACCGATATCTTCAACGTCAATCGCGAGACGGTACAGAAGTTACAGGGCGAAAACGACGAGAGGGGCAGCATTGTCAGAGTCGACAGGGAATTCCAGGTTCTGACCCCGGAATTCCAAGAAGAAGAACAGGAGCGGGAACGCGAACGAGAAAGGGAAAGAGAGCTCAACAGCGGGATAACACACCCCTTCTGCTCAGTCAGATTGAGAGAGAACATCAACAAACCGTCTCGCGCTGACGTGTACACCCCACGCGGCGGACGTGTCAGCAGCCTTAACAGCCACAACCTCCCCATCCTCAACCAGCTCCAGCTCAGCGCGGAGAGGGGTGTCCTTTACAGGGTTAGTATAAAACAATCAGATTGCTTCAATATTTTAAACAGAACCCGTTTAAGAACAAGAAAAACAGTTTTTTATCGCAATGTAAACAGCCTAAGAAACAATTGGATTGAAATAATGTTTTTGACAAATCTGGTTAAGTATAGGGTTTTGGAACATGCACTTGTCTATAACAAGTAACCACATCATCTCAAATAAAACATACAAAATACATTATTAGCAGTAAAATGAAGGAGTTGACGGAATATTGAGGCCCGATAAGTTACACAATTGAGCATGCATTATTAGCAATATTCTTGTTTATATTCTTTTTTGAAAAAAAACTCTTTATGGTTAAAGAACTAGGAAGTTGAAATGTGAAATGGTGTTTTTTTCATAATAGAATAATTTAACTAGTTAATTCACAAAGTAAATTATACTGTTAGGGTGAACCCTCAAATATATGTCACACAAAGTTTAAAACATGTAAATTTCACATTTTTCACCTCCTACTACTGCTTAGACATGCTAATACACTATATTTTACCCGTCTCCAGAACGCCATATTGGCACCGCTATGGAACATCAACGCCCACTCGATAGTCTACATATTGAGGGGAAGCGGCCGAATTCAGATAGTGGGGAACGCCGGTAGATCCGTCTTCAACGACCGGGTTCAAGAAGGCCAAGTCATTGTCGTCCCACAGAACTTTGCGGTAGTCAAGAAGGCGAGCGAGGAAGGGCTCGAGTGGATCTCCTTCAAGACAAATAGCAACGCGATGAGTAGTCCGTTGGCTGGAAGGACCTCCGCCCTACGAGGTATCCCCCAGGACGTCCTGGCGAGCTCGTACGACATCTCCAGAGAGGATGCTAAGAAGCTGAAGTTCAACAGGCAGGAGCTTGCTGTTTTTGGGCCAGGGTCTAGGTCACAGAGGGGTGAAGAAGAAGCTTAAAAATGTTTTGCCTTCATGTTTTGTTTTACTGTACTGTGAAGGGTACAAGGCCTGAAAATGTAGTAGTACAAATTAAATAAGTTCTTCAATGGCCTTGGGGACTTTGTATGCGGCAAGGTAAGTAGTGTTTCATGTACGAGATAATAAAAGAGGTTTTTTTATTTGAACTACTTTTTTAGATTATCTTATGATTTATACATCTACTAATTGTGCCCTCAGGGCCCTGAACAATTATACCATGCAAATCACCGTTTATAATTTGTGCATAAAAATAACCCTAAAAATATTTACATGTCCTTCGAAAATTGTATGGGCTATATATATTATGAGGAAAATATTTTTTTAAATACAACTAATGTATTTATATTTACTTTGAAGTCATAACAATATTAATGATGATTTACAATACAGATTTCCAAGAAAAATATATGTATATAATTTTGAAGTAGCTTTTCATATAATAACGTTTTCTCACCTATTTATGTTTCAAAAGCCAAAGAAGTCCAAGTGCAATTGAAAGCTCGCGAAATTTTTAACTCAATATGGTAGGGGTTGAGTCTCGTGGTAGCACTTAATGAGTACATAGTACTAATAGTTAGTTTCTTGGTTGTGGTGATTCAATTAGGGGAGTCAGTTGATCTCGGCACTAACAAAAACATTAACTTTTTAGCAATAAAAAGCATTTTCCCACTTATATTTCAAAAACATTTATATTAAAAAAGTATTAAAATAAACAATCGTCCTAATTTGAAATTTCTCAAAAAAGATTTCTCAAAAAAAAAATTTATCAAAACAATTTTTTTTAAAAATAAAGTAATCAAAGATTGAAATTCATTTTATCTAATGAACTAAATGTCCTAAATTTATATTATATAAATTTGTATAGATATAATGTAGAAACCAAATGTGAAAGTTATAGACTAAACAATAAACAACCTGTCTTAAAGAGTGTAGAAGCTACCCCGGACTTATGGACGGTCACATGGTGAGGTTCATTGCTGGAAACCCAGCTGGGCTCTTCAAAAAAAAAAAAAAAAAAAAAAAAAAACAAAAAACAAAAAAAAAGCTGGGAAATTGTTTCGCTGAACACGGTTTAATGTTAGCTGAGTCACCCACCTCCGTGGGCTTCTGATATTATGTACGATGACTCTTTGGGCTTTGTTTCAGCCCAGTCCAGTTTAATTTAAAATTTTCTTCAAAAAAAGAAAAAGCTACATCTTCCTCTCCTTAATTTGAAGAATCGGAGTACAAAGTGGTTTACTAACGGTATATTTTCCTCTCATTAATCTGAAGAATCGTGTACAAGCCTTGCCGCCTTCACCCTTTCTTTTTGTCCCTTTGAGAATTGCCAGGTTCACTTTGTATCCGACTCAAGAGAAGTGTAACATATCACCCCACTAACATGAAAAGATGATTTCACGCAATATATATTCTTCATGTCTTTTTGAATGCAAGACAAATAAATTGCAAATAATTGGCAGCCTTGTCGCAAAACATATGCTTGATCATGCTATATTTTGTCCCTTTACCCCATGAATACTCACAAGGGAAACAAAGTGCTACCAAGTTGATGCACACAAAATTTGAATCGTGTTAAAAGTGTTGAGATGTTGGAAGGAGCTAAATAATATATCCAACATACAAGATTGGAGTTGGATAGGTAAAATACTGAACATTCTCCATACATCTTTTGAAATCGTACAATTCAAAAAGATAATTGTTACATGCCATGTATGTGTGGTTTGAAAAGAATAAGCGTAGTGTTACAACAATTGTTGCAGCGCAAGTCTACACGGCTGGATCTGTCAAGTATTTGTCAAGCATGCTGACAGCTGTGGCAGTTATTATCGGTCAGTCCACAAGAGTACAAAGTCCAGTGCTCGACAGGTAGTCATCGGTGGTGGCAAGAAACTTATAAATTAGGTCTATGATCTTCACTAGTCCTTACTTTGCAATGAACTTTTCTATTAGTTTTCATCGGTTTTATTCCGTGGAGGGAGCAAGTCTTATGTACCCATGGGAGGGATCCGGATCTTCTACAGCCTGAAGCGTCTGCAGCGACAGATCCGGACCGTTCAAGTTTGAGATGCAACAAGATTGCTCTATATCAATTCTGTAACTATGTTATAATTCTACCCAATATTTCCGTATCATCTTCTTCACCAGTTTCTCTCTCTTTCTACCAAGATAACCTAATTCTCAAGCACCTTCTCCTCTCTGCTTGATGTGACATCTAATACAAGTTCTTCTTATTATCTGGATTTACAAATCAACAACCAGTTATTTTACGATTCCGATTGCAGGAATATTAAGGCACCATCTCTTCCGTTGAACGACCCATTTGTTTGTGAAATTAAAAATCTATGAATAAGCATGAATCGACAAACCTTTGTTGTTAGAAGTCTTAAATAACTTCAACCCAGCTCAATGAACTTCGAATATCACTTGTCCTTGTGGAATTTCTGTTCCTCCAAACCCAAATACACTATTTGAGATTGAATTAGGAATCCCATAAATTCTTTAAATAACACTGTCGAGGTGATAACTGATAGTAAATCGAGTGGTTCTAAAGGTGGAGAATAATTTTAACTAGTGGTTCAATTTTCCGGAGGGCGATCGAGTTGTTAGAACCGCCAACATCTAATTTGGATTTCATTTGAGAGGGAGAGAGGTCGAAGATGCACATGTAAATGATGAGGAAGAAGAATAATTCGGTGTGTCGATTGTTTATGCTATTTTAGTGACCCGGCGCAATCGTGTTGCATCTCAAACTCGAACAGCCCGGATCAGCGGCTGCAGACGCTGCAGGCTGTAGAAAATCCAAATCCCCATGGGAGAACTGTATCGTTTCAAATGCATGTGAAAAGTTTGTATAACTTCCCCCCTGTATTGATGATCTAATATTGAATGGTCTAAACACATATAGATCTAAAACGCGTAATTAAAGCAAAGATTCACGCATTTATCTTTTCTTGTAAGGTTTTAGGCAACGTATGATCGTTGTTGTGCTTGTTCTCACGCGCCTGTCTTGATCCCAGCAGTGTGGCGCGAATTTCTTGGACGAACGCTCTGATTCACACCACGTTCCACCAATGGAGGCTAGAAGAAGAGAGGCTAGGGTTTGTAGAACTGTTTTTGATCAGCACATGATTTCTATAATTTTCTAGTAGGATGTTGTCTCCCTATATAGACAGATTTATAGCTTATTACAGCTGATCCCCTTAAAGTTTGTATCTAATTGTAGCTAACCCCTCTCGGTTTGTGATTGTTTACATGTGCACCCCGCTGGACGCTACACGTAAACAATTATATTTCCCACCAAAGATTTAATACATGCTTTATCACGGGATCATTATTTAGCAGTTAGCACACTCTTATGTTCATCTTTGTGGCATATACAACTTAATTTCATACTCGTCATCACAAAATAAATTACATAGATGCACTAGGCGGACCTCCTGCCACTATCGCACGGTACTACAAACATGAAAATATTTGTTTGATTGATATGATTCATAAACGAACTATTACATCAACATAGCCGGAGAAGAACTATTTTGAAATCTTCACACCATAAATTTACCCGCTGCTATGAGAGCGCCTATTTCTTCTCTTCGTTGCTTAAAATACTCCACCATCTTGGATTTGTCAGGTAATTTCTGTGCGATCACTGGGTGATTGATGAAATTTTCCATCCAAGCAGTTGTGGCCGGAAACTGAACCGGATCGACGATCTTAATGGACCCAACTTCCTCCCAAACGGGAAGCCAATGAGAAGAAATCCATCCAAGAGCAAGGTCCAAGTACCCAATGCTTTCTCCTCCAAAGAATTTTGTCTTCCTTCTTACCAGCTCTCCCTCTATCTTCTCCAATTCCTCTATAGCTGATTTCACATAAGCTTCCTTTGCATCTTCTTGTGACCACATAGCTAATGATGCACTATACAGAAACTATATATCACCAGCACACATAACAAAAACAAGAAGAAAAAAAATATTAGGATTAGGGCAAAATGTCATTTTTCAAACGTAATGGTTTGATAAATAAAAGAGTACGAGGTTACCTTTTCTTCAGCGAACTTAGCCCAAAACCGATCCGTGGCTCTATCATAAGAGTCTTTGGGTAAAAGTGGATTCTCTTTCCATGTCTCATCTATGTACTCCAGTATTAGAAAAGACTCTGAGATGGCCTTCTGGTTATGAACAAGAACCGGGACTTTCTTCAATACTGGATTGAGTTGCAAAAGTAGAGGGGTCTTTTTGAAAACATCTTCTTCTATGTATTCATAAGAAACACCCTTGAGTCTGAGAGCCCATTCCACTCTGTAAACAAATGGACTAACCCAGAACCCCACTAGCTTCACTTCTTGGTCTTGGCTTGCCATTCTGAGAGAAGGTGTAATAGCTTAATTTTATGATTGTTCAATCTCAACTATATATGCATGTTCCATCTGTTGTGGGTGGTTCAAATCGATTTTGATTTGAGGAAGGCTCTTGGAAAGCCCAAGGAAGACCCCCGGTACATGCTGCAGCTGGAGAATTCGTCTTTGATCACTATTGATGTAATCACTGCAGTTATAACACGATAACAAGGAACAAAAAAAAATAACAGTATCTAGGGTAAAAGACACTTTCACCCCGTCCCAAGTTTGACTGGAGGACAGGTTCACCAGTTCCAGTTTGGAAAAAAAGACGCTTTCACCCTTTTAGTGGGCCAATTTTCAAATAATTAACTCAAACCCGTAATTGCGACACCGTTAGTCTACGGTGAGGTGTGTCACTGAAAAATAATTTGGAGACATATAATGCAACAGTCTATTATATCATTGGGTAACACCTCGTATTTTGTATAGTATGGGGGCAAATTATTTCCAAAATTTAACAACAAACACCAACTCTTGACTAACGGTGCTACAATAAAGGGGTGTAAGTTTCTACAAGTTCTGCAGTATGAAATGTGAAAGAGTCCTTTTACCAAACAAGAAGAGGTGAAAGTGTCTTTTACCCTAATATCACATTGAATTTGTAAGACTTTTCTGAGTCAACATCTTCTCTTTTGTGGCTATGAAGTTTAACAGGTGTTTTAGGTTTGAACTTTCCTGCTACAACTTTGAGAAATTCAACCATACATTGTATATTGGTAATGAAAATTCTTTAGCTTCTCTTACACGTAACCGCAGTGGAGGTTAAACAGGAAAAAATAAACAAAATATGCATAAGATTTAAATTCTGTAGAGTTTTAGTGAAGGGTAATTGAGTAAAATATTTTTTTTATGAGAATGAACTGACCAAACAAAGACATAAGGATAAATTTCCAACTTTAAAACTTTGAGTGAGGGCTAGAGCCCCCTTCTCACCATTAGCTCCGCCATTACATGTAACATTTGACTGAACATTCAAAAGAAAGTTCGTTAATTATTCGCCTGTGCACCAAATATAACAATAGATCAAACACAAACACACATAGCCCTTAAGTTTATATTTGTTTAGTATATTTCATTTTAATTTAAAGATGAACATATAAAATCTTGGCGCAATTAATAAAATTCGTGAACCAACTATCACATTAACTTGGTGAAGAAGGAACTAGACAACACTTCATAGGACGCCGAAAATGCCATTACATTATTTCACATTAGATCTCACCACTATCACAGAATAATATCAAAGGAAAACAAACAATAAATTCGGAGCCCTAGCAAATCTTAAGTTTTCTGGATGCAACAAACATTAATATTTTCAGAGCACTTTCCTTTCCTTATCCTTCCGACAACACGGGGAAAAAGGGAGGGTGACCACAACAAGCTATTCTTCATGACTGACAAGACAGTGAAATGAGATTGTTGCATTGCAACCTACTAACATGAAAGTTTAATTTCATGTCATATGCATTCTTCATGCTGTTTGTGAATGCGAGATAAATAAAATTTCAAATGGTTATCTGTTTTTGTCACAAATTAGTGAATACATCTCATAAAGGAAATCAAAATTTTACCTATTTTATGTACACATAGAATTGAGATGTTGGATGAAACTAGATAGTAAATCCATTTTACGAGATTGGATGAATTAAACGATAAACACTTGACATGTGTATATACTATTCTAAATATATATTTTAGAATCTTGCAGAAGAGATAACTTATCGGCATACATTATAGATGTGTGCAATTAAGAGGAACAATCATGTTTTCACAACATTTGTTGCACAACATCTTAAGCAAGCTGCATCCTTGGACGCTGCATTGACACCACAAAAGAACCCAGCATACAATGTGTTTGGTTTTATAATGATGTTCAAAAAGCATTAGAAAAAAAAGCCTAAGGGCATCTCCAACCCCATGGGGGGAGGGGGAGGGGGAAGGAGAAAATCGTATAAAACTACAGTTCATGTCAAATCCCATGGGGGGAGGGGGAGGGGGTGCTATGGAGATAAATTTTGTCTTGGGTGAGGGATGGTTAGGGGGGATTTCCCCATGGACATCCCCTCCCCCTCCCCCTACATGGAATGATTAATTAATTGGATATTTAATAATTTTAATTACACATACTAATATTTTGTGATTATATTATGTATTTTATTGTTATGATTAATATTTTTTTTTATTTTTTAAAATTAATAATGTATTCACGATTGTTGGAAAGTATATTTACGAAAAGTCATCTTTATCTTATTATTTTTTTTTAATTTAATCCTTTCAACTAACGAAAGAACTTGTAATCGTTGTTAGGTTGGTTTATTTCAATTTGTGTGTTTTAGCGCTCTACTCGTTGCATTTTTGTATTAGTGTTTAATTTTATTTCTTGTAATAACGACTTTTTCGTACTTGTAATCATTATTTTTTCGAATAAAAGTTTTGTTTCTTAATATTATTTTAATTATTATTAGTATTATTATCATTTTTATTATTATTAACATCTTTTTTTTTGTGAATGTCTCTGTGTGTGTGTGTATATATATATACACATTGTGTATATACATATATACACACATTGGTAAACAATTTTTCATTTACTTTTTTTGGTATTAATAATTCATTTTTAAATCATTAAATATATATTACAAACTAATTTTTCAAATTAATTTTTTGGATGGGGGGAAAGAAATGGGTTGGAGACGATTAGTAGTTTGGCGGAAGGGGAAGGGGAGGGAGAGGGGGAAAATGGTGGGCCCGTGGGGGGAGGGGGAGGGGGAGGTGAGGGGAGGGGGAAAGAAATGGGTTGGAGATGCTCTAATAAACGCTTTCAATTATACGAGTTTTACAATGTGAAAAAACCCTGAAGATATAGCAAAACTCAATAGGATAGACATCTTGATACAAAAATGAAATGTGAACGTGAGTTCTGCAAGATATGACATAGAGAAAATTTGATTTTATATTATTGTTTTCTACTTCCACGTAAGGGTCCAGACGCGTGTTAACTGGAAGTCTAAAAATGAAACAAACAGACCATATAAGATTGACCAGCTAACTATTACATCAACTTTGATAAAATGCTAAATTTTCTAGCATGCTATGAGGGCGGCTATTTCTTCCATCCGCTGCTTAAGATACTCTCCACCACATATATATATATATATATATATATATATATATAGTAATTTCTCTATTATCACGGGGTGATTGGTAAAATTTTCCATCAAAGCATTTATTGTCGGGGATTGAACCGGATCAACGATCTGCACGAGACCCAACTTCTTCCCGAACAGGCACCCAATGATAAGAAATCCATTTAAGAGCATGGTCTAAGTACTGGATCATTTCTCCTCTAAAGAATTTTGTCCTCTTTCTGACAAGCTCTCCATCTTCTCAAATTTTTCTCTAGCCGACTTCACTTAAGCTTCCTGCACCTTCTTGTGACCACATAGCTAATGACGTACTATGCAAAAGCTAGAACCGACAGCCATGATGAAACACCACAGTATTCAGTTCACGGGTCAAATTGTAATTCAAGAAAGTACAGGGACGACTGAGGAATATTTTATAAACATAATCAATATCCTAAACTCCTAAAACCTATTAATTGCTAATGATATGGATCAAAATCTCCAATTCAACTCCATTCATCAAGTGTTCTCATTGTTCTTGCGCGCAACTCACAAACTCATCTAAAATATTTGTCCTTGTGTGACATGCTGCTACAATAGCCTCTCTTCAACTCATTCAAGCCACCCCTAAGAGAAATTGCGCTGAAAGTTTGCGATACTCTCAGAAAGTGGGTAAGAACCTTAAGAACCCTAGTTTATGTTCTTGGTTTAATTCTCAGTCTTGGTAGTGAATTGATAAAGTTGGACTCGATATTCTCGTTTCTGCAGTAATTGAAAGTCTTTAGACACCAAGTTAATTCGCGGGCTAACTCTTTGTGGTTTGGAATTACAAAATTTGTTTGACTTTTCCAACGCCGGAAAACGTATCAGAGTGCTTAAGTTGGTAAATCATTCATTCACCGCTAATTCGTTACAATTCTTAGTGCTGTGTGATCTCTGTGACTTGCTGAATACCGAGTGTGGCTTGAAATCAATCAACCATGCTTACATTTATTGTTCATTTTTGTGATTCTTGTATTTGTGAATTCCCTGTACTCAAGGTACAACTTTCATGTTAATCATGTCTCCAAAACATGCATGTATTGTCCTGGAAATTTTGGGGGGAAGTACGCATACGGGACTCCCAAATTTTAATGTGGCGATGCTAGCAAAGCAACATTAGATGCTTCTTCAAAGACCTAGTTCTCTAACATCACATATTTTAAAAGCAAATGGTATGCATCAACGAGTCTGCTAAACGCTAAAACATACAATAAAAGTTCTATTTTCTGGAGAAGCCAATAGTTGATTAAGAGAGGTTCCCCGTAGATGCTAGTGAATGGTTAAAACTTGGATGCTCAAACGGCACATGTTTGAAGTTGCAGATTTTATCAGAGAAGAAGGCAGAACTGGGGATTTGGCGAAACTAGAGGACACTTTTTGGATGACATTACAGAAATCTGCGCATTTAAATTCCTCAGTTGGAAAGACCATATTGTCTCACCTAGCCTTTCTAGAAAGATGGAAGATATCCAGTTAAGTTAGGATGGTTTACCACTCTGTCTCTGTTCTTTGTTCCCAATTCGACTTTTACCACTATTCACTGTGTCACTTTCCCGATAATTTGGATATTAAAATAATGTAATTTTTTGATAACTTTTTAATAGTGTTGTAGAGTAAAAAGTTGTTCATAATATGGTGAAAAAAATATCAACAAATCGCATCATTTTTATATCCAAATCACTTAGTCAAAGTGACCTAGATACAAGTCAAAAAGTCAAGGTGGGGACAGAGAGCAGAGACAGAGTGGTACTCTAGTGCGGAACAATAAAATAGATGGCCGGAATGGAAAAAGCCACCTCACTTGGTTCAGAAGCATACAACCATGGGTAAAACACACTTTCACCCCGCTCAAGTTTGATTCCAAGATACTCTGACCCCTTCTTGTTTGAGAAATGTCACTTTCAATATGTTTGGCAAATTTCAGGATACTGATACTTCTTAATTGTGACATCACTAGTCTGCGGGCGGGGGTACATCACTATAATAGTTTTGGGAACATATTTTCTCCTTAGAGTAGGAAATGACACAATTATGAGGTGTAAGTGTCTTGAAGTTGAACATAAAAGGGGTGACAACATCAAACTTAGGGGTGATGGTGCCTTTGCATTAAACCTTTGAGGGTGAAGTGTCTTTCACCTTTGAAAATTCTCTATTTAATCCTAAAGATGATCTTTTTTCCTTTTTGAGATAATTGCGGCATTCGGGTCAACCTGCGTGCAGTTTGGCTAAATTTACAGAGTCTCAAGGATTACTGGTCATCGTGGAGTTTGAACCTGAGACTTCAAAGAGAGCAAACCCTAAAGTGTCAATCCTTACTCACTAGACCAACTCCTCGAAAATTACACGCAATATTCATTAACGTAGAAGGAACTACCTCCCAAAACTTTATAAAAAAATGACTTTCACATCAACTTGGAGAAGAAGGAACTTGCCATTACATTATTTCACATTAGCTATCACTGCTATCACAAAATACATATTTTTATTGGTAGAATGTTTAAATGCCCCTGCATGAAGGTCCTGAGTTCAAACTCGATAGACGAAAATCAAATAAGTCTAAAAAAACACAACGAAATCAAAACCTTCAAATCTTAAATATTCCGGCCGCGACAAGGGGACCCCATTCTTCGACCCTCCCCTGAAAAAATTCAAGCATCTTTGACTTGTCGGGCAATTTCTCCATAATCATCGGATGATTCAAAAAATTGTTCATCCAAGCAGTTGTGGCCGGAAACTGAACTGGATCAACAACCTTCATGGACCCGACTTCCTCCCAAGCAGGCAGCCAATGTGAAATCCATCCGAGAGCGAGGTCAAGATACCCTAAGCTTGTTTCTCCTCCAAAGAACTTTGTCTTCTTCTTTTTCATAAGTTCTTCCTCTATCGTCTCCAAGGCCTCTTTTGATAATTTCAGAGCACTTTCCTTTGTTTCTCCTTCCGACAACATGGCAAAAAATGGAGGGCGGAAGAACTGTCACAATACAACACCACCACAAGTTATTATTTTTATTTTTTGCATTAATTTACTTATTTTCACATCAAAAATATGTTACATATCCAAGGTTCGTGTCCTAGGGCAGAGGAGGGGTGTTTGAACTAGTAACAAGCGAACTGGATGAATTGCCCTACTGCAGAGCTAAACAATAAGTTAATAAACTAGGGTAAAATTGTAAAATAAATTAACCTTAGGGTCGGAGCATAATTTTTTTATCAAGGCGGGCACATGAATATTTGGGACATTTCAACAAATAATGGGGTTTTTTTATAACTTTGAGGGAGGACCTATGTGTGATTTTCTTAAAAATAATGGTAAAGTGTAGTAGAGGATACAAATTCAGGGGAGTCATATGCCCACCTTGGTTCAGACATAGATCCGCCCCTACCAAAATTATTTTAACTTGCCGTCCATACAAAGTGATGCAATAAAGTAAATATAATGATTACCTTTTCTTCAACGAAATTGGCCCAGAAGCGAGCCGTGGCTCTTTCGTGTGAATCCGTAGGCAACAACGGGCATTGTTTCCATGTCTCATCAATATACTCCAAGATTTGCAGGGACTCGAGGATTGGCTTCTCGTTATGAACAAGAACCGGAACTCTCTTGAATATGGGATTGAGTTGAGAAAGTAGAGGGGTCTTGTTGAGAATATCTTCTTCTGTGTATTTATAAGAAACACTCTTGAGTTTGAGAGCCCATTCCACTCTGTACACAAATGGGCTTGCCCAGAACCCAATTAGCTCCACTTCTTGGTTTTGCCTTGCCATAAGAGAGATATTTTTTTAGTGGTGGTTTGTATATGTGATAGTATTAGATCTTCCATTATGCAAGTTCTTTTTATACTAGTACAAAAAATATGACTTGGAGGACAAGGGAAGAGGAATCTATCATGTGGTGGAGGGTGGAGGGACGAGCTTGGGTAGACTTTTGTTTCTTTATCTCCATTGTACAATCACCCATTGAATTGAAATTCGAAACAGAACATTAATGTTGATGTTAGTTGCCAATCTTGACCTACAGTAGTGACCTTTTCGGTCAACTAATTTGGTGGAAAAGAATAGTTTAAGAATGTTCCGGCTCTGCAAGAAATTGTTATATGGAAATCATTGTAGGAACGTTGATATAGATTTTAGACAATATGCATGTTTGATAAATTTTATGTAAAAGATAAAGTGAAATGTTGATATAGTGATTTTAGAGTTAGTAAAAATTTATTGTGAGCATATCGTGACAAAAATGTATATATATTTTGTATGTTTCTTTTCTTCCTTCTTGGTCCTACTTTAGCACTGATCACTGACTCACTTTAACCCAAGAACTTTGATTAGTACAAAGATGCGAGAACTTGGTAATAATTTTATGGTATTGTAGAGTACATTTTAGTCAACAATACCATGAAAAAATTATCAGAAAATCATATCATTTTGCTATCTAAATCTTCGGGTCAAATAAATGAACCAGTTACGAATGAAAAAGTCTAACAAGATATAAATAGAAGAAACTGATGAAGTATTATTTATGTAAAGACTTATAGATTTACAAAAATTACAAAGTTAAAATTGTCGGTAGAAGACTAATTCCAAAAGCAAGTTTTCAAAACAATCCCCTACTCTTTTCTTAGAAACTGTTGTTGGGTTACATTAGTCTACGGAAAGTCAAAAGTATTTATTTTTGCTAAACGCGCTGAAATTTATTTTTGCCGCTAGAAAACAATTGTGTTGACATCATGAGCATTTATTCTCTAGGTTTCATTTTATATGTTGCATTTGACTTCTTTACAACTTTGAGTAGACAATTTGATGATCAATATGAGTACTTATTAACAGTTGTTGTAAAGTTACTAATGTCTACAAGGGTTCAAATATTTACAAGTTCTTTCAAATCTTTTAGTCATATTACCTGAAAGACTAAATGGGATAAAGAGAGTACCATACCAATCTGTTCATTAAGGACAATTCATTGCAAATTAAGAAACATCTTAGCAACTAACTCCTGAAATGAAAGACAACATTTTTAGTCGCTACACGACCTTCAAATTTTACGTTTACCAGCTGCAACGAGGGGTCCTAATTCTTCAACCCGCCACTGGAAATATTCAAACATCTTACATTTGTCCGGCAATTTATCCACTATCACCGGATGGTTTACAAAATTGTTCATCCAAGCAGTTGTGACCGGAAACTGAATTGGGTCAATAATCTTCATAGACCCGACACTCTCTCAAACAGGCACCCAATGAGCAATCCAACCAAGAGCAAGATCTAAATAGCCAATGTTTTCTCCTCCAAAGAACTTGGTCTTCTTTTTCATCAACTCTTCCTCTATCTTCTCTAGAGCCTCTCTATGGATGATTTCAGAGGACTTTCCTTTGCTCTTCCTTGCAACAGCATAGCTAAATATGCATTGTGCAAAATCTTTGAAAATCACAACCCACAATTATCATCTTTTAGGAATTCATTTTATCTGTGAAATATAATTTTATTTCTAGAAATTTAACAGAAGAAATAGATGACATAATTACCTTTTCCGTGCCGAACTTGGCCCAGAAGTGAGCCATGGCTCTTTCGTAAGGATCTGTGGGTAACAATGGACATATTCTTTCCATGTCTCGTCAATATACTCCAATATTACAAGGGACTCGAGGATTGGCTTCTCATTATGAATAAGAATCGGGACTTTCTTGTAGACGGGATTGAGTTCTGAAAGTAGATGGGTCTTGTTGAAAATATCCTCTTCTATGTATTTATAAGGAACGCCCTTGAGTGTCAGAGACCATTCCACTATGTGCACAAATGGGCTTGCCCAAAACCCCACTAGCTTCACTTCTTGATCTTGGCTTGCCATGAGAGAGAGAAGAGAGATATGAAGCTGCCTAAGTATTCTGTGTGATTGTTCAATCTGCTACTATGATCTGTATAATACTACTATTCGTTATAGTGCTGGTATTGGAAAAGTCTTCATCAGTACTACGTGTTGACAGGTACTCGTATAGTCATTATGCTCTATTAAATTCACATCTATATAATAAATCAGTTAGGTGTTTCCCTCCAAAAAATAGTCAACGGGAATATCCTAGCCATTCAATCTTAAGAAATGTCTCAAGACATTTTGATCCGTTGATCTTCAATTGTTTTTTATTAGAAATGATAAAATATTCTCTAAAAAAATGATAAGTTATTGTTTTATCTTAAAATCTCTCTATCATCTAACTAACTATTTGAAAATCCTATTTTATCTTGGATAACTTTTTTAAAATGTATCTTAAATATAAAAAAACATGTCTTTATCTAATTAATTATTAATCATTTATTAACATAAACAAAATAATTTTTATATAAATTATATAGAAATTAAATATGAGCCAAATAATATATATTTATAATTGTCATACGGCCACGGGTGAGTAAAGTGATATACTACATGTGCCCCACAGGCACGGGTCAATTGCTAGTGTTATAATATTGTGAATCAATTCAATAAAAGACGTTTTTAATTAATGTCATTGTGGTGACTTTGAACTGTCACATCCTTGTAATTTAACATCTTTTTTATAATACTACTTTACTATATACAATAATCTATCTTAGAGTATCACTACGGTAAAAATCTATCTTCAAATCTCAACCAGTGGATCTATCTCCATTCTAATGACTAATATTTAGCCAATACGATTAAGAAACCAGCATCTTTCATGGTGCCCTCTTGAAAGTGACTGCGATATTATCATCATTGAGTCTATGATTTACCGGACTGCGAGAAGAGCGCATATTTCTTCCATTCGTTCCCCAAAATACGAAACCATCTTATACTTGTCGGGTAACTTCTCAATTATGGCCGGATAATTGGAAAAATCGTCCATCCATTTGGCAGTGGCTGGAAATTGAACTGGATCAACTATCTTCATAAACTCGACTTCTTCCCAAACAGGCATCCAGTGAGAAATCCATCCAAGAGAAATGTCTAAATACCCTACGCTTTCTCCTGCAAAAAACGTTGTCTTCCTTGACAAGTTCTTCCTCAATCTTTTCAATTGCTTCTCTGGAAGATTTCAAAGCTCCTTTCTTTGATGTCTCCTTGTGAACACATAACTGTCCATGCTAAGCACAAGTGCATGTTGTGGAAAACCACCAATCACAAACAATTTCATAATATAGTTAGTATCAAAACTCTAATCGATAAATTCAGGAAATAAATAGAGAAGAAAGGAGAATAAAAAAACGAAGAACTTATCGAATTGTAGAAGCTGAGGAGATTAATGGTGTAGGCTAAGGCGGTCGAGGACCTATCTTTAGGATAATAATTTCTCTCACTATATGGTGCAAAATCGGATACACAGAAATGCTACCCACCGATACAATGCCTACCGCGGTGAAGAAGAAGCAAGATTGCACTTCTTGTCTTCTCCTAAATTAGAACCCAACCGGACAAGAAATAAGAGACATCAGATAGATATGAATCATATGATGTGCTTTCTCCGTTCTATGTGTGTGTTATTTGATCTTTCCTACTGGGAGAGTTCTTTTTATAGTTGATACCAAGTACTCCCTCCGTCCCAGCAGGTTCTTCAAAAAGTACTATTCACCGATCACTTCGAACTGATTATTTATAGTTAGTAAAATGTTACAAAAAATTTACAATTTTTTCATGGTGTTGTAGAGTAAACTTGACTCTATATCACCGTGAAAAAGATTACTAAATTCTAGCATCGTTCGGGTAACCAAATCACCAGGTCAAAATGACTTTGAAAAGTCAATTTTGAAGAACCTGCTGGAACGGAGGGAGTAGTTAGTAGTTACAAATAGGCCTACACAAGTGCATATACATCACTATAAAAATATTAGTAGTTTAATATGTCATAACGAGGAAGATGAAAGATATTCGGTTAAGGATGGATGGTTTACTCATTTTAGTTGCTGAACAAAAAAATATATGCCGGAATAAAAAAGCCACCTCACTTTCATCACTTCTTAGTTGGAAAATGATATCCAACCATGTCGCATTTCCCCCTCCCCCCACCTCCCCCTCCCCATACGAGCCCACCAATCTCCCCCTCCCCCTCCCCCTCCCCCAAATCACTACCCATCTTCAACCATTCCCCTCCCCCACCTAATTAGGTAATATATTTAATGATTTAAAATAAATTATTTGATAAAAATAAATATGAAATTAATATTAATATAAATATATACTCACGATAATAATAATAATAATAACAACAATAATTTGGCATATTTTTAACCATGTTTTCAAAAAAATAATAAATATAATTGCTAATTATAAAAAAATAATAAGATATATCAAATTGACAACAAAATCAAATAACGATAATTTTTCGTAAATATTTTGTTCAATTATCGAAAAAATATACTTGTGTTTTTATAATAAAAATAATAATTAAAATATATTAATCATAATAAAAAATACATATTATAATAATAAAATAGTAGTAAGTGTAATTAACATATCTCTAAATTGGATTAATTAGCTGTAATGGTGGGGGGAGGGGGAGGGGGATGTTAAGGGGGAAATGCACCCTAACCATCCCCCACCCATGCCTAAATTCTCCCCCACCTTCCCCCTCCCCCCTCATGGTTGGACATGGTTCGTACGGTTTTCCCCCTCCCCCTCCCCCCTCATGGTTGGAGATGCTTTAATAGACTTGTCAAATTTCAGGCTATTCCTAATTGTGTCACCACTAGTTAGTGGTTGGGAGTCCATCACTATAATAGTTTTGGACACATATTTGCTTTCTTAGAGTAGAAAATGAACTTATAAAGAGGTGTAAATGTCTTAAAGTTCGGAACACAAAAATGGTGAAAGTGTCATTATCTAAATTAGAAGGGGTGAAAGTGTTATTATCCAATCTAAAACGGATGAAAGTGCCTTTGAATCAAATCTTAGGCCGTGAAAGTGTTTTAACCTTTGAAAATTCTACTATCTCTGTTTCTTCTCTTTCAGCTTACTTCACTTTTTGACACTATTTACTGGGTCACTTTGATTCGGTGATTTGGTTAGCAAAAAAGTACACAAATTTATTAATCTTTACACGATCTTGTAGAGTAAACTTTACTCTACAATACTACGAAAAAATTGCCAAAAAATTATATCCTTTTGCTATCAAAATCACCGAGTCAAAGTGACCCAATTAAGGGTGAAAAAATCAACCTAAGTTGAAAGAGAAGAAACCGAGGTAATATATTCAATCTTACAAACATTTTTTTTAAAGATAACTAACTATGTTGTCCGGGCCAGCCTACACGCACCTCGAATAAAATCACGAAGCCTGAAGAACTCCTGATGGTCGTGGAACTTGAACATGAGACATCAAGAAGAGCAAACTCTAAAGTCCCAAACATCACCATTTAGGCCAACTCTTTGGAATTTACACACAATATTCATGAACGAAGAAGGAACTAGCTCCCAACATTTTATAAAAAGAATAACTATCACATCAACTTGGAGAACAAGGATTCTTTTTTTTTTTTTTTTATGAAAGCGTCACCATCACATGAACATGAACAAACATCCAAGTACAAAAGGACAAACTACCCGAGGGGAAACAAGGCTACAAAGAGCAACGAGAGACCTACAATAAGAAGAAGGAACTTGACATTACATTATTTCATATTAGCTCTCAACGCTATCACAAAATGCATATCTTTATTATTAACGGAAAACAAAACAGTGATTTCGAAACCCTCAAATCTTAAGTTTCCCGGATGCAACAAGGGGTCCCAATTCTTCGCCCCTTCCCTGAAAAAATTCAAGCATCTCTGATTTTTGGGGCAATTTCTCCATAATCACCGGATGATTCAAAAAATTGTTCATCCAAGCAGTTGTGGCCGGATACTCAACTGGATCAAGAATCTTCATGGACCCCACTTCTTCCAAAGCAGGCAGCCAATGTGGAATCCATCCAAGAGCGAGGTCAAGATACCCTATGCTTGTTTCTCCACCAAAGAACTTTGTCCTCTTCTTTTTCATCAGTTCTTCCTCTATAGTCTCCAAGGCCTCTTTTGATAATTTCAGAGCAATTTCCTTTCTTTCGCCTTCCGACAACATGGCAAAAAATGGAGGGCGGAAAAACTGTCACAATAGAATGCCACAAAAAGTTATTTTTAAACTTTATTTGCTTATTTTCACATAAAAAAATATCTAAGGTGTTCTAGGGTAGCTGAAGTGTGTTTGAACTAGTAACATGCGAACTGGCTGAATTGCCCCACTGCAGAGCTAAAACAGCATGTTTTAACAAGTTAAGATAAAGTAGGGTAAAATTGTACTATTATTTCACCTGGTGCCAAAATCATTTTGACTTCGCGTTTGTGCAGATTGATGTAATAAAGGGAATATAACGATTACCTTTTCTTCAGCAAAATTGGCCCAAAAGCGAGCCATGGCTCTTTCGTGTGGATCCGTGGGCAACAACGGGCATTGTTTCCATGTCTCATCAATATACTCCAAGATTTGAAGGGACTCGAGGATTGGCTTCTCGTTATGAACAAGAACCGGGACTCTCTTGAATACGGGATTGAGTTGAGAAAGTAGAGGGGTTTTTTTTTGAAAATATCTTCTTCTATATATTTATAAGAAACACCCTTGAGTTTGAGAGCCCATTCTACTCTGTACACAAATGGGCTTGCCCAGAACCCAATTAGCTCCACTTCTTGGTCTTGCCTTGCCATAAGAGAAAATTTTGTGGTGGTTATGTTTTTGTAAATGTGATAGTATTTGATCTTCTATTATGCAAGTTCTCTTTTATACGAGTAAAAAATACAGGACTTGGAGGACAAGGGAAGAGATTGTGCAGAGTTTTGTTTGTGCATCTCCCTTGTGCAAGTATCCATTGACTTGAAATTCAAAATAAATCATTAATGTTAATGTTAGTTGCCAATCTTGACCCACAGTGGTGACATTTTTAGTCAACTAGTGGTAACTTGATGAAAAAGAAAAGTTCGAGAATGTTCTGCCTGTGCACTGTTGTATGAGAATCATTGAAGGAAAATTGATATAGATTCAAGACAAATTGTACGTTTGTTAAATTTAACGTAAAAACTACGGTGAAATGTTACTATAGTGATTTCAGATTTATTAAAATTTATTCTGAGCCTATCGCGACATAAAGGTATGTTATTATAGTGATTTTAGATTTGTTAAAATTTATTCGGAGTCTATCGCGACATAAATGTATGATTTATATTATTTATGTAAAGATGACTGTTATACCTCTCACGATCACTCACGCCTCACGAATGATGAAATAATCGACAAAATACCAAGTTTACATGGTTCGCTGGCCCAAATCGAGCTAACTACATCCACGGCGAAGAGAGACCTTTATTTATCAAGAGGAACGATTACACTGAGTACATACACGTTCTAAACCCTTAAGAGCCTATTTATAGTGCTTAGAACCGACCTAGGGCCGTCCTAGATAGATTAGGAAACAATTCCAAAAACGCCAGGAACGGATTAGGTCGTGCGACCTTTTAAACTAGGCCATGCGACCTTTGATTAGGTCCTGCGACCTACTTCAAAATATCCTGATTCTCAGGATGTTTTTCACTAGGTCGTGCGACCTACTGAAAACATCATTTTTGCTTCTTTGCTCTCCATCTTGGTCCCTTTTGTCCCTGTTGTTGTTATTGATGATTTCTTCTACTTATTCAAGGCACAAATCTAACCCTGGAATTTACAAAATTAAATGTAAAGTTGAAATTGTCGGTAGAAGAATAATTCAAAAAGCAAGTTTTCAAAGCAATCCCTACTTTGCTTCTTAGAAACTGTGAGCATTTTTTCTATGAAAAGTCAAAAATATTTATTTTCTCTAAATGCATTAAAATTTGTTTTTTGCTGCTAGAAAACAATTGTGTAGACACATCATAAGCATTTATTATCTAAGTTTCATTTTATGTGTTGCATTTGACTCCTTTGACAACTTTGAGTAGACAATTTGATGATGAGCAATACGATGAAAACTTATTAACATTTGTTGTAAAGTTATTTATGTCTACAAGATTGCAAATATTTACAAGTTCTTTAGCCATTTTGTTACTCAAATCTTTTAGTCATGAACCTGAAAGACTAAATGGGATAAAGAGATTACCATACCAATCTGTCCATTAAGGACAGTTCATTGCAAATTAAGAAGCAACTTAGAAACTAACTCCTGAAATGAAAGACAATATTTTGAGTCGCTGCACGACCTTCAAATCTTAAGTTTACCGGCTGCAACGAGGGGTCCTAATTCTTCAACCCGCCACTGAAAATATTCAAACATCTTACATTTGTCCGGCAATCTATCCACTATCACCGGATGGTTTACAAAATTGTTCATCCAAGCACTTGTGACCGGAAACTGAATCGGGTCAATAATCTTCATAGACCCGACACTCTCCCAAACAGGCACCCAATGAGCAATCCAACCAAGAGCAAGATCTAAATAGCCAATATTTTCTCCTCCAAAGAACTTGGTCTTCTTTTTCATTAACTCTTCCTCTATCTTCTCTAGAGCCTCTATGGATGATTTCAGAGGACTTTCCTTTGCGCTTCCTTGCGACAGCGTAGCTAAATATGCATTACGCAAAATCTGTGGAAATCACAACCCACAATTTTCATATTTTAGGAGTTCATTTTATCTGTGAAATATAATTTTATTTCTAGAAATTTAACAGAAGAAATAGATGACATAATTACCTTTTCCGCGCCGAACTTGGCCCAGAAGCGAGCCATGGCTCTTTCGTAAGGATTTGTGGGTAACAATGGACATTCTTTCCATGTCTCGTCAATATACTCCAATATTACAAGAGACTCGAGGATTGGCTTCTCATTATGAATAAGAACCGGGACTTTCTCGTAGACGGGATTGAGTTCTGAAAGTAGAGGGGTCTTGTTGAAAATATCCTCTTCTATGTATTTATAAGGAACGCCCTTGAGTGTCAGAGCCCAATCCACTCTGTGTACAAATGGGCTTGCCCAAAACCCCACCAGCTTCACTTCTTGATCTTGGCTTGCCATGAGAGAGAGAAGAGAGAGATGAAGCTGCCTAAGTATTCTGTGTGATTGTTCAATCTGCTACTATGATACGTATATATAATACTACTATTCTTTATAGTGCTGGTATTGGAAAAGTCTTCATCAGTACGTGTCCACATCGACTGGTATAGTCATTATATTCCATTAAATTCGCATGTTATAATATCCCGAATCAATTTAATAAAAGATATTTTTAATTAATGTCGATGTGGTGACTTTGAACTGTCACATCCTTGTAATTTAGCATCTTTTTTATAGAGAATTGATTCTTACACCGGTCTTTATGTTGGTTACACCGAATTTTATTTGTGATGACATTATTGCCCTTTTCAATCAATTAGTAGCAATTTTTCATTTATTGGGTAATCAATTATTTTAGGCAAGTTTACAAATCATATCCTTAAGAGTCATTTCTTGAAATGCCATCCCATTAAATGCCAATTCTTTCCGCGGGATGCATTTTTTTCATTTTTTTTTTGAATTATAGTTATACGCATCATCAATGGGTACTGGATGTTTATTTTTCCCCGGGAGAGTTTCAAAAGTAATGAGGGTTCAACCCATAAAGACATTGTACCGAAAAGTGAAAACCCAGATTGCTTAAATTCGTAAGCAATATTCATGTAAGTCAAACCTTGCATTTAATACAAAATTAGACTAATTTGTGAACAACTTCATGTCAGTAAACTTCTTTCTTCTTCCCCACCTTTTTTTATGGGATCGTCTACCCCATTTGTGTTCAATTCATTTCGTTGGTATTAGCATTTGAAGTCAATTATGTTAGTGTGCCTTTTTATAAGCTAAACTGCCTTATAAAAATGTCCATATTGATGGCAAAAATATTGGAGGATATTTGACTTGTAAATTGTCTAAAATAATTGATTACGCAATAAATGAAATTTTTTTACTAAATAATTGAAAAGGGCAATGATGTCATGACAAGTAAAATTCGGTGTAACCAACAATAAAAACCGGTGTAAGAATCAATTCCCTTTTTATATTACTACTTTACAATATACAAAAATCTATCTTACGAGTATCACTACGGTTAAATCTATCTTCAAATCTCAACCGGTGGATCTATCTCCATTTTAATGACTAATTTAGCCAACACGATTTAGAAACCTAACCTGCATCTTTCATGGTGCCCTCTTGAAACTGACAGCGATATTATCATCATTGAGACTAAGATTTACCGGGCTGCGAGAAGAGTGCATATTTTTTCCATTCGTTCCCCAAAATACGAAACCATCTTATACTTGTAGGGTAAATTCTCCATTATCACCGGATGACTGGAAAAATCATCCATCCATTCGGCGGTAGCTGGAAATTGTACTGGATCAACGATCTTCATGGATCCAACTTCTTCCCAAACAGGCAGCCAATGAGAAATCCATCCAAGAGCAAGGTCTAAATAACCTATGTTTTCTCCTCCAAAAAACTTTGTGCTCCTTTTGACCAGCTCTTCCTCAATCTTTTCAATGGCTTCTTTGGAAGATTTCAAAGCTGCTTCTTTGATGTCTCCTTGTGAACACATAGCTGTCCATGCTGCATCTAGAAGCTAAGCACAACCACAAAGGCACAAACAACCAAGTTAAGGGCAAAATTGGCATTCCATAATGCGGTTTCTTAGTGCCTGCATGACACTAACTGTAAAAGCTGAATAATCAGCTAAAAATTATCCGGAAAAATCTGTTAACTGAAAATCGGAAGTAATTAAAAATGCTAAAATTGTTTGGTATGGACTGCAAAATGTGAGAGAATCTGCAAATGGATATTAAATTATGTGCATATAACTAGTCCAAAAAAAAATTTACCAGAATTATAAAACAATGCAACAAACGGAATTAAATTAAAATTAACGGTTATAATAAAACTAATGATAATAAGGGTTCCCAAACGTACTAAGTCTGTCAATCACTTATTCCAGTAATCTATCTCATTCAAGCACGCTCATCATTAAATTTCATAATCTGTAGATTCTCTCACATTAAACAGATTTTCTGTTCATACTATTTATTTATTTATTTATTTATTTATTTATTTTGTTTTACAGTTAACTTCTTCACCCGAATTATTTTCAGGTCATGTTTTTTAGTTTCCAGAAAGTATCAAACATGATATTGTGCTTGGAAAGAAGTGTTAGTTTGACATTCTGAAACTACAAATGAAGCGGAGAGTATTGGTTACCTTTTCTTCAACGAACTTGGCCCAGAACCGAGCAGTGGCTCTTTCGCGAGGATCTGCAGGCAACAGTGGGAATCCTATCCATGTCTCGTCGATGTACTCCAGTATCAGCAAGGACTCGACGATTGGCTTCTGGTTGTGAACAAGCACCGGGACTTTGTTGAACACTGGGTTGAGTTGAGAAAGTAGAGGGGTCTTGTTGAAAATATCTTCTTCCACATATTTATAGGGAACACCCTTGAGTTTGAGAGCCCATTCCACTCTGCTCACAAATGGGCTTGCCCAGAACCCCACTAGCTTCACCTCTTGGTCTTGGCTTGTCATCAGATAGAAGTGAGGTGCTTCCTCTGTTCTGTGTGTGTTATTTGATCTCTCCTAGTGAGAGTTCATTTTATAGTTGCAAGTAGTAGACACAATTACACAAATAGGCCTACGCAAGTGCATACATCACTATAAAAACATTAGTAGTTTAATGCTTTAATTTGATTTTCTCCGCACATTTTCACAAAGTATATTAATACTTGTTGGCAAGTCGAGAGTTCGCTTCTGAAGCGTTGGTAGCAGCAGAACAAATAATAAATCTTTAGGAGTTGCCAATCTTGACCAAGTACACGGAGATTTTTTTTTTCTCTTTTCTTGCATTCTACCATTTGCGTTTTTACAGATTCTTCAAAAAATATTTGAGTCTAGCGATTTGGTTGGTAAAACGATACAAAATTTTGATAATTCTTTTGTGGTGTTGTAGGATAAATTTTGCTCTACAATAACACAAAAAGTTACCAAATTCAAAGGAACGAAAGGAGTACATGAGAATCAAACCTCTTTTGTACTGAAATTCAAAGGGATTGAAGGGAATCGAACCCGGACCAAATGTGTGACAGCGTGATGAATCTCTTTGAAGGTGTGGAGGATGGGGGCACCGATCTTGTACATACTGTGTCTAATATATGGATGGAATTTAATAGAAAGTACTACCGTTTTGGAATAATTTTAAAGTGTAGAAAGACACTTTCACCATCTCAAGTTTGATGTAACGATGCTTTCAAACGTTTCAGCCTGGGTAAAGACACTTGCACATTCTTAGTGTGCCAAATTTGAAGAAATCTACACTCCTTAATTGTGTGATCACGTCAATTTGGGAGTGGGTCTTTAACGTATAGCAATTTTTTGGAATAAATTTGTCATTTTCAATAATATAATGACAATTAGGGCTAAAATTTGGCACATTAAACGAGTGGAAAAAGTGTGAAACAAATTTGGGAGTGGCTCATTTGCACCCTTATATAATAGGGTGAAGACATTTTCATCCATTTTGTTTTGACACTAAGACCCCTTAAAATTTGGAAAATGAGAGGTAATGGCACTAAGACATTGGCCCTGTTTGGATAACATGGTTGGACTTGTTTGGTTAACCAAACAAGGTGGATGTTTGGATTTGATAGTTTTAATTTTGAGGTTTTTATTTTTATGTGAGTAGAAAAATGAGTGGAAGATGAGTCTTACAAATTTTGAGTTAAAGTTTGGTTAACTTTTTATAGAGGTTAACAAAACCATGATATCCAAACAGGGCCAATGTCTTAGTGCCATTACCTCTCATTTTCCAAGCTAGAAGGGGTCTTAGTGTCAAAACAAAATGGATGAAAATGTCTTCACCCTATTATATAAGGGTGCAAATGAGCCGAGTCGAGATGAAAATAACCTCGTTCGGGAAGGAGAAAGTTATAGGCTTAGGCTCGCTTTGGGATTGACATGTCAGGATCGAGCTCGGCTGAAAAGAAATTCCAAGTTCGAGCTCGGCTCGACTCTGGCTCGCGCTAATGAACTTAAGAGTTCGAAGTTGAGCTTTCAAGCTTATTAAGCCTTGAGTGCTTGTTTTAAGTGTTCATCCAATCACTCTATGAGTTAGCCTCATAAAACTGTTCATCCAATCACTCGTGGCCCTAAACTGAACCGGATCAACTTAACCCTTCATCTTCCATTATTTATTTATTTTTATTTTTTATTTTTTGTGGGTGGAGCAGATGAAGGCACACATGAAAAGAGGCCAGAGTGGACCAAGTCATGGGTCGGGGCTTTCCACTTCATGTAAAAGCAAGCTCAGAGTATTATGGAATCCAAACAGGTCAAGATTTGTACAACTCAAGCGGGCCACCAATCATGCCGAAAGTTGGAATGAATTTGTAAAATTAGCCACCTATCTACACCTAACCACAGAATAAGCTACATTTGATTTTTCGGATTGATCATATTGGACAGTAATCTCTGTAGTAAGTGTATGTTTGGAAGACTTGTTAGTTAAAAACAGTATTTTCTTTCCAGAAGTATTTGAAAGAGTAAAAAGTGCAGTGGCACAAACAAAAACAGAGAAAAAAAAGTATTTTTAAAACACTACTTAAGATATTTTTTAATATTCTTTTTGTCATTTTGGTGATTTAAAATATCCATATTTTTTATTGATGCATAACAATTATATGTCGTCGTTGTATGTAAAAATTTAACGTTGGAGTAAATTAACATTAAAAGTTAATAGAGTTATCAAATTTGTTTTTAATTTTAAACATTAACTTTTTAGCACATACCAAACATATTTTTGAACGTTTTTTTACAACCTTCCCGACAAGTAGGGCGCTATGACCCAACTTTTTATTACAAATCAAAAAGGCGGGCTTCCAACCCGTAATAGACAAAGTGGAGGGGGGGGGCATATTTAAACGTGTTTTTCAGCATATTATTTCACCATTTTTTATGTTTTTAAACGAATACAAAACAGGCTATAAATCAGGATGACCTATGAGATTGGGTTGGGTAGTTATGTTATAATTATGACTGATTTTGTGTAGTATTGATTTATTTTTCCTTACCGAATGAATGGTTCAATTCATATAACCACCTCATGTAAAAAAATGATGTGCGAGTATTAAAACTGCCTTTTCAATGATTAGTTAGGATCATAATAAAAATAGTTCAGAATAATCAAACACATTATCCTAATTTTTACTACAACCAAAGGGTTTGACAAGGGAATATATTTGATAGATAAAGCCAAAGATCGAATCAGTGCCACCCCATTGGATGCAAAAGCAACGCAAGAAAAGAATGAAACATGGCTGGCCAAACCCAAAAGCATACCATATTAATAAGTCACTCCCAAACCTGCAGTTACCAAAAGTGTGTTCTTACAACTCTATCTCTCAATGCAATTGATGTCAACTTTGGGGAGAAAGCTCCACCCACCAAAGAAGGCCCCGAAAAAGTTCTTCACCAAAACCCTCAAGCCAAAGCTCCAAAAACACAGCATTTCAAGAACAATCAAGATCGCTGCCCGCCACCTCAAATCTCTCTGCCTCCGCTTCAACCGCCGCCGCCGCTACCGCCGTGAAACCCACCTTGGAGTTATATACACGGACGGGCTCTGTGAAGCACTCTACAAGCCACATTATAAGCATATGGGGTCAACAAGTAGTAACACTGCTACTACGATTCCAAGTGAAGGTATGAAGGTCTCGTGTAGAAGTGTGCATGGTACGCGATTCAAATTCCAGAGTGTGGACGAGAAGGCTAACGAGTTCATCTCCAAGTTTCGCCATGAAATGGGGCTTCAAAGAGAGCAATCTATTATAGATTTTTCAAGAAATGTTGGCGAGAAGTGTATAATTGTTAATTTCTTTGATCGAATCTATGCAAATCGAGCAAATTATGTCTCTATGTATAATAAGATATTGAATTCTACTCTCCTCGTAGAGAATCCATAACTCTTTTACTTAGCACTCATGTTAGGCGGATCCAATTAAATTTGTTATTGTCTGTATTTTTCGAACCCTATATGTAGATGAGAATCGTTGTTTGCAATGGCGGACAGGGGCCATGACCCCTCCAAAGGTTATTAATTTCATTATTAACCCCCAAAAAATCCCATAAAGTTCAAGCATTTTCATACAAGTATTGCCCTTTTGCCTCCACACATAGGGGGCTTGTTCTCATCCACCAAATTAACTTGCATGAAGTCGCCATTGAAACTGACGAGTAATTATTGTTTGCTCCAAGAACAAATATGACATGGTGCTCTAAACAATACATCACAGGACGCGTCAGGAACATGTAGGAATTCACTTTTTTTTTGTCTGCCACTCATTCGTATGGTTAGAGCAAATCCTGATCATTTGATCTTAGAGCAAACAATTTTTTTTGAAACTGACTCTTGTGAAGTTGTCAACCTTATTCCCACTGGGAAAGACAATGCCTTCTTTATTACTACCTCCGTTCTCTCTGAATCTTCATCGTTTGACTTTTTCTTCCGTAATCGGGTCACTTTGACCAGGTGATTTGGATAGCCGAACGTTGCAATTTTTAATAATTTTTTGATAGTGTTGTAGATTGAAGTTTACTCTACAACATCGTGCAAAGATTATCAAATTCTTGCATTGTTTTACTAATCAAATCGCCAAATTAAAGTGATTCAGTGAATAGTGGTAAAATAAAAAAGGTGAAGATTTAGAGAGATCAGATGAAGTATCATTAAAGAGACGCAAACCCTCCTTCATGGCTGTAGCTTCAGTTTGGTTCACATCCAAAGAGAGAACGATGATGTGGTAGAGATGCTCTTGCCATGGAAGGAAGAGATCAATATGAGAGATTTGTTAGTTTGGAGAATGCCCCTCAGGACATGGTTAATCTTGTGGTTAGATAAATGATCCACATTGGTAGTAGAAATCTTTTTTCTTCTTGATATTTCGTTTCAGACTAAGCAAAAAAAAAAAAAAAAAAAAAAAAAAAAAAAAAAAAAGAAGAAGAGAAGAAGAAGAAGAAGAAGGAGCTAGTAATGGTATATTACTCTTTTAAAAATTATTGGTGTAAAAAAAGTTACTGCTTCTATTAATAGGTGGACTCCAACTCTGATTAAAATCATGCATCCTCCAGGAATTGTTTGTCTGAAGATACTTGAGTTACTCTCCCCTCCGCCAATTAGTTTTGAAGAAGAACCCAATAATTCTTTAACTAATCAACAACTCCAAGAAATCACTTCGTCAAAGCCCGAATGGTTATATTACCAATACATTGTTTAGATTTGTGCGTAAAATAAACCCTTCGTCTTGTCTTACGCTTTTTCTTCGCATGGTTGTAACATGCAAATATTTTTACATATGTCTAGTACACCATTATCCTTCAACCTATTCCACCGTAATAAAAGTCATACAGAAATTACAAAATCCTTGTTACCAAAGTCATTTCCAAGCTCTACTGGCGCATGGTACTCCACTTGACAATCCGAAGAAAAAGATTGATTCATCAATAAAATTTAGTCCAAGTGATAAACATCTTTGTTCCACTTAAACTTAGGCATGCAATCCGAGTCGGGCTGAATTACTAGACAAAGCCCTTAAACTAATTAGGGAACCAAAAAAAAATTAATGTCATACCACTCTGTCTCCTCTCTTTAATCCGATGGCAGTTGTGTGGGGGTTTTTAAGAGAGGAGATGATATGACAATAATGCCCATGGGCTTTATTTTAAACTACAACAATAGCAGCAATCATATCAGTTTTTTAGAGAAAGTTGTCCAACTTTATTAAGGGTAATCTAGTTTTTTATGTTTTTTAAGGTTACCTGATTTGAAAATGGAGTGAAAGAGAAGAGACGTCTAAACAAAATGGGACTAAAGAGAAGAGACAGAGTGGTACTCCGATAGCGGGTGTCAGGAAGACTTGAAGAGATTTTGAAAACTGGGCTTGGGCTTGTAACATCTCGTCAAGTCCAAGTCTTTGTGGGCTAAAAAGCCCATTCGTGACTTTCAAAGCCCTGGAGTATCTACAAAGCAAAGTCCCTTCCCTGTACGCTTCTTTTCTCTATCGGTCACAGCTTTGTCTTCTTCGTCTATCTTCTTCCTTCTTCAGCATCTTCTCACTCCTCTCTCTCTCAGCAATGGCGAAAGAACCAGTTCGCGTCCTCGTCACCGGAGCTGCAGGTACTCCTCCCTTCTCTAACTGTTCGATCTTTTCATTTATCGCAGTTTAAGCACTCGATCTGCTATCTTCGATTCATAATCAAACTCACGATCTGCTTTTCTCGACCTTTCATTCTATAAATCAGTTGTTGTTTTCAAACCCTAGATATGTTAGATTCGAAGCAACTTCAGTCGAATCTGATCGGATCGTTGTACTTGTAGTTTGATTAATCAGTAAATTCAAGCACTAGTAGTTAGTTGCCAGTGAACACATATACTGGATCTAGCAAAAAAAAAAAAAAATAGAAAAAGAAAAAATCTCTTTACTGAATTGAACTAGATACACAGAGTACTACTCTATTGGTTGTTGATGATCTCATTTAATTGAATGAATTGTTGCAGGACAAATCGGGTATGCTCTTGTTCCAATGGTTGCTAGAGGGATCATGTTGGGAGCAGATCAGCCTGTGATTCTTCACATGCTTGATATTGCTCCTGCTGCTGAGGCACTCAATGGTGTCAGAATGGAGCTTGTCGATGCTGCATTTCCTCTCCTTAAAGGTAGGCTAATTCTGATTAGATCAACTTATTTTTTGAATCTATTCGTAGCGATTCGTTGATGGAGTTTTTGTGGTCCTGATCAAGGAGTAAATGAAGTGTATCTAACACTAATGGCATTTATTTCAGGTGTTGTTGCCACAACTGATGTGGTTGAGGCCTGCACTGGAGTAAACATTGCAGTCATGGTTGGAGGCTTCCCCAGGAAAGAAGGCATGGAGAGGAAAGATGTCATGTCGAAGAACGTCGCTATCTACAAATCTCAGGCTTCAGCCCTGGAACAGTATGCTGCTCCTAACTGCAAGGTAAGTTCTACTTCATAGTACTGTCCCGGAAATGTCAAGCTTTGAAGTGAATACTCGTGAAATCGATGGAGTCCTGATGTGAATGTTCTAATTGTGATATGTTATTTGCTCTCATGAGTTTTGTGCCAATCTGTTTTGAATGTTCTAATGGTCATATTGATTGTTGCAACTTCATATAGTGAGCAAAAGCCTCCCGGATTGTGTTGATGGGGTAATCGTGTAACCATGAAAGCCACTTGTCTACCTTAGTTGGCGAATGTTGTTGTTGGCAAAGGACGCAGTCGTGTTGGGGCAATGGTAGTGGTCGGTATGATAGTTGCCTAACTTAGGGGTATTATGTGTATATCAAAGAGAAAGACCAAGTAGGAGAGGGAGAGAAAAGGCATGGATGCATGTTTTGGTTTAGAAGCTACTTGGTCTGTTTCTTCTGAATTGTCCTACTTTGACTTTATAACCCGTAATTGGGTCATTTTGACTCGGTAATTTAAAGAGCAAACGATATAATTTTTTGACAATTTTTTTATGGTATCGTAGAGGAAAGTTAACTCTACGAGACCATGCAAAGATTACAAAACTCTTGTATTAATTTGTTAGTCAAATCACTAGGTGAAAGTGATTCAGTGAATAGTGACAAAAAGTAAAGTAGGCTGAAAGAGAAGAAACAGAGGTAGTATTTGATTTCATCGTGAAAAAGCGCGTATAAGCTGGTGGTGGCCCAGATTTGGGAAGATGGCAAGGTGCTTGGTTGTCTCTTGTCAACTCCCGTCTACTCTTATGTTTCAAATTATCCACTTCTTTATACAGAAAACACCTCTGCAGCTGTAATCATTCCTCTTCAGCTACATATAGGTGAGGTGAATTTCAAAGTTAGAAAAACAACTATCTGAAATATATTTGATGATCTTGGGATCTGATCACTTGATTCAAATACATTTGAGATTAGTGAATCCTTGTTAAGATAGGCCAATGGATTCTGGTGCTGCAATATTGAAAGTGGAGTAAAGGTCGTGAAGGTCTTAGGTTTAAAGGTGAGGGTATTGCGACCATCATACTTTCTTAGGGGATTTTTAATGGAAAATCTTATTGATTAGTCATGCATTAATCCAATCGGTTGATTGGAATATCTGACCCACAGGTAGACTACTTAAAATAAAAATTGACTCAAACCACAGGTTGATTTGGTGTAGTTTGCCCAAAAGATCACTTCTTTTTTTGTATTCATCGTTCTTCTTTTATAGTGGCACTGACACAGATGATTCCAGGATGAAAGCATTTTGCTGATGGAAATAAATAAATGTCTGTACTGTATTGTCATTTGGAATTTAATAACATAAGCATCTACAAGTGTATGTGAAGTTTATATAATCTTTTGTCTGACTGCATCAAATCTTTTCGTACTCAAATTCAGGGGTGAAGACAAATGGGGGCACCAGGGGTCACTTGCCCCCAAAACTTTTTTATTAATTACAAATGCCTCCTTAGTTGAGCTTTTGTTTTTAATTGTGCACCTCAAAATGTTAGAGAAGTGCCCTCCCCAAGAAATACTTTTAAGCCCCAAAGTCAAATTATATACTCCATCCCCTCCATAACATTGATTTGATGTGTTCACGAGTGAAATTCAAGTACAAAACTGTAGTTTTCTAAAAAAACTATAGGTAGTTATGTTTTTTATATCTGTTTTTTTGTCACTTGATATTGTTTATTGTCGAATCATGGCTAATAGTGGCAACATTTTGTTAAATGCCTTATTCTCTTTAACATATAGAGACTTGACGGGGTAGAATGATAAAATTGTGCCTCTCGCCCCTCTCTTGACAAATCCTGGCTCCTCCACTGTTCAAAATGATCTACACTGTCTATTATTTGCATACGTGGTTTCATTATGATTAACTTCTTTTCTTGTTATGTAGGTTTTGGTAGTTGCTAATCCAGCCAATACCAATGCATTGATCCTGAAGGAATATGCACCATCAATACCAGCGAAAAACATTACTTGTTTGACAAGGCTGGACCACAACAGGGCTCTCGGTCAAGTGTCGGAGCGATTGAAAGTACCAGTTTCTGATGTGAAAAATGTTATCATTTGGGGTAATCATTCGTCAACTCAGTATCCTGATGTAAACCATGCGACTGTCAAGACATCAGCTGGAGACAAGCCCGTGAGGGAGCTTGTTGCAAATGATGAATGGTATGTTTAATTCAATGACAAGGGTTTTGTGTGGTTCTATTAAGCCCTGAAAGGAAATTTCATAACTGTTACATCATTTTTACTGCACCTATTTGACTAGGATCAAAGGAGAATTTGTAACGACTGTCCAGCAGCGCGGTGCAGCTATCATCAAAGCTAGGAAGTTCTCCAGTGCTTTGTCTGCTGCCAGTTCTGCTTGTGATCACATTCGTGATTGGGTCCTTGGAACTCCAGAGGTTGCCCTTCTTACCTCCCTAAATCATTTGTTTGCTCTGTTTCCTTTTGTTTAAGTTGCTGCTCCTGTAATACAGTGAGTGGAAAGTTTGAGAGTATTGTTGGCTTATCTTTTCTTTTGACTATTCTAGGGAACTTGGGTTTCGATGGGTGTATACTCAGATGGCTCATACAATGTGCCAGCTGGGCTTATTTATTCTTTCCCTGTTACCTGCAAAAGTGGAGAGTGGACCATCGTTCAAGGTAAATAATTTTTTTCGATTTATCTTTGCATCATACTGGCTGTGGCTTTCCCCTTTGCCAAAACTTTGCTGTTACTCTTTTAATTTAAATATTTCATTACACATGATGTCTTAGACCACTGTATTTATTAAATTGTGTTATACTACTTCATATTGTTTGATATGATAGTATTTGGAAAGTGGACATGGGCATTTAGTCTAACGGTTTGTTCTCACATGTTTGATGTCAAACGAGCATTCAGGATATGTATTCCATTCACATAAAAAGTTTTTGACGCCCAGATTCTCTCTTAGATGCATGTATTTACCTTTCTCTTATCTTTTCTCAACCATTGGCAGACCTAGGAAGGACCCAAGGTGAGCCGAGCTCAACCCTCAACTCCTTTAGGCCTTGCACTATTTGTGATAATTTTCAGAAAATGTCACATAGGACCGAATTACGCAAAGAACTCAACATATATATGAAAAGCTCTCATATATAACCTTATAAAACTCGAAAACAAGTCTAAAAGAAGAGCGGACACTTTTTTAGAATTTGTTTAGTAACCACAGCTATATAAGCTTTGAGATATATTATAGTGAATAATAACCTTTAATTGTGACTGTGAAAGTACTTCAGAATGTGTACTACCCTAACATTCATATGCGACATGTCACCCGCATCCAAAGTCCATGTAACCTACTAGGCTGTGATTTTTTTTTTTTTTTTTTTTTTTTTTTTTTTTAGTGTGTTACAGTGTTTGTATTCCTTTTATTTACTTTCTTTTGTTTGTGTATGATGGTGGTTATATACGACCGTATTCTTTTTATTTACATGGTCTCCCTCGATCCAGTGCATTCCTTTTGGTCTAATCCAGTGTATTCTTTAAAAATACTTCGAAACAACATTTGTCTAGTCCACTTGCTGCTTACCAGTTGTCTAGTCGGCAACTACTTCGAATTTTGAATAACCTGAGTAAAGTCTATTTAGCTGATTCCTTAGTTGTTAACTCCATATTTGATGAAAATTTACTCCTCAAATGACCTTGGTTCTTATGCACAGGTCTTTCTATTGATGAGTATTCGAGAAAGAAACTGGACGTGACAGCTGAAGAGCTAACGGAGGAGAAGGCTTTGGCACACTCTTGCCTCACATAAGTTTTCTTCCTGCCTACCTGTGTTTATGGAAGTAGCCGTATCAAAATAATGCCCAATTTTTGGACACTTTATTTAGACAATGAATGATCGAGCAGCTGCTTCTGCAGTTTTAGTTCCATCGTTTGTTTAATATTGGAAAGGTAGAGATGAGCCTGTTCTGTGTATATGAACGGGATTTGTTGATTTCCTTTATGCTGAGAATTGTTAGAAAACTCTGTTTAGAGTCTTGGCAATTCGTGAACGTTTTGAACTTTATTTCAGCTCTAAAATTAGTTATCTGGAGATAGGAGTATGAGATGATGCAGTTATTATGATGGAATATGGATAGTGCTAAATGATGGAGAGAATCAACAGGGTCTGCATGTTTTCAAATGCGTTTCAGAGGAGCTTTTGCTTGCTTCATAACATTTCAATGTTCCGAGGATGGTGCCTTTTTTGTGAAGGCACATTGAAATTTATTGTATCAAATAAGAATGTCCAATTTTTTTGTGTGACAAAGGAGAGTGAAACTAAAGATTGAAAGCGGAAGAAAGACGAATAGATAGCGATGGATTGTTCTGCTCTTGTGGTCATTAAAACTTTGGAACCGGATGTTCTGCTTTGGAGAAGAAAATGTAAGCCAATATGGAAGTCTCTGTGTCTACTTTTTTGGCCCCAAGATTTTGTGAAATGATATATCAAGTAAATCCCTTGAGAGGTCACATTTTTTGCCATGTCATAAAATATTGTATTAAAAATTCTAATCTAGTCTACGATTATGTGATCCAAATTCTAATCTAGTCTACGACTATGTGATCCCAACTCGAACTTGACAACATACAGAGGTTTAAATGTTCTTCCACAAAAATTTACGAGATTTGAGATTAGATTTATAATTAAGCTCTTGAGATCTAATAGGAAAAAAAAATACTAGTATTTTTTAATCTTTAAACATTGAACACATTTTTTTTTATGACGTGAGAACTCGCAGCCACTATCCTTCGGATGCGCATTGTGTAATAGCATGCAAATCACACTAGAGAAGCAAACCAGCCTGAGAAAACTCGGGCTGACATGCTCGCAATTGAGAAGGTCAATAGGCTGCTCTTGGGTTGTTCCAAAGTTTGAACTCAACACTTCAAGACAAGACAATGTCCAAAGTCTTAAGAATGTTCACCCGACCAACTCCACTACACCCCGAATGGTACATTAAACACATTTCATTTTAAGCCAAGGGGTTTTTTCAGTGGTGAAGAGAGACTTTGAGCTCAAGAGCTAGTTTTTCTTTCGGGTTTCGAGTTTGATTCCCACGTACACCATTTCCCCCTGAGCCCCAGGGTTTTCCATACTGTTCATTCTTGAGTGCCACTGCTCTTTGATGCCTCTTGATTTTCATATGTCAGACCAATGTTACATTTCCGTTTTAAGCTTTGTTTTAAGCTTTTTTCTTTTTAGATCTGTTAAGAGATATCGAAGTATAAAAACACCTCAAATTCCGAAAAGCATGTTACTACTAGTCCGTCCCAGTTCTTTTTTCCCATCTGACTTTTTTGACTCGTATCTAGATCACTTTGACCGGGTGATTTGGATAGCAAAATAATACGATTTTTTGATAATTTTTCCATCATATTATAGAGCACTTTTACTCTTCAACACCATAAAAAAAATTATCAAAAAATGACATCGGTTTGTTATTCAAATCACCGGGTCAAAGTGACCAAGTGAATAGGGACAAAAATTAAATTGGGAAGAAAGAGCTGGAATAGACTGGTAAAATCGTAAAAGAATAAAACGGGTAAAAAAACACTTAAATTCCTCAAAAGTAAGTTAATAGTAAAACGGCTTCAAAAACGTTTCCACACCAGAGAGGATAGGATATGCCGTTTCAGACAACGTCACATGACACTCGCCCTTCTTCTTTTTTTATTTTTTTGGGCATGCCGCATGACACTTCACTCGCCTCAAAGTTATCACCTCTCTCTCTCTCTATCTTCTTCAATCTCCTCTTTTGCTTGCCCTATTAAAGCAAACCACCCCGCTCCATAGACTCATCTCACTCTCCTCTCTCTCTATCGATCACATATTATTTCCATTATCTTCCTCAGCTTCTCTGCCTATTCACTCTCTACAATGGCGAAAGAACCAATCCGCGTCCTCGTCACCGGAGCTGCAGGTACTCCACTACTACTACTACTGTTTTGGATGAATTCATTTGTTGCTGTTTAATCACTCGATTCCACCGATCCTCATCTTCGATTCATAAGCAATGTCACGATCTGCTTTTCTCGACCTTTAATTCGAAAAATCAGTTGTTGTTTCCAACCCTAGATATGTGAGATTCGAAGCAACTTCAATCGAATCTGACCGGATCGTAGTACTCGTGCTTTGATGAAATTAGTGAATTAAACAACGACTACTACTTACTGAATTCAAGCACTAGTAGTTGCCAGTGAACACCTATACTGGATCTAGCAACAACAAACTCTCTCTTTGCTGAATTGAACTAGATACAATTGGTTGTTGATGATCCAGTATATGTGTTCAGTGGCAACTTCTGGTGCCAGTACTAAATTGAAGCACCAGAAGTTGCCACTGAACACTGAATTCAAGCATCAGAAGTTGTCACTGAACACATATACTAGATCTAGCAAAAAAAATCTGTCTACTGAACTGAATTGATGATATCACTTTGAATCACATGATTGAATTGATGCAGGACAAATCGGATATGCTCTTGTTCCAATGGTTGCTAGAGGGATCATGTTGGGAGCAGATCAGCCTGTGATTCTTCACATGCTTGATATTGCTCCTGCTGCTGAGGCACTCAATGGTGTCAGAATGGAGCTTGTCGATGCTGCATTTCCCCTCCTTAAAGGTATAGGCTCGTCCTGATTCGATTGATTTTTTTTTTTAATCTATTCGCTGCGATTTATTGATGGAGTTTTTGTGGGCCTTTAGGAGTAAATGAAGCGTATCTAATACTTATGGATCGCATTTAATTCAGGTGTTGTTGCTACAACTGATGTGGTTGAGGCCTGCACTGGAGTAAACATTGCAGTCATGGTTGGAGGGTTCCCCAGGAAAGAAGGCATGGAGAGGAAAGATGTCATGTCGAAGAACGTTGCTATCTACAAATCTCAGGCTTCTGCTCTGGAGAAGTATGCTGCTCCTAACTGCAAGGTGAGTTCTAGTTCATCGTCAAAGTCTAATAATGTACTCCGAAATCTCAAGGTTTGAAGAGATTACCCGAATGTTTTAATGTTATAATTGATGAGATTGATGATAGGATAATTGTCAGATTTGAACACACGAGCTTTGGGCTGATCCGTTTCGAATGCTTTAATCTTGTTATTGATTGTTGCAACTTCATATACTGAGCAACATATAGTAAAATGATGGTATATGTTCTCTGCTTTCATATTTTGGAATTGCACAGACCAGTTATATGTTAGGACATGGGGATTTAGCGTAATTTTCCAGATGTCCAAATGGGAATTTCTATACGACTGCATATTTTTGTACTTGAAAAGCATGTTCATGAATCAACTCTTTCTTACATGCATCCTTTTTTATATAGGTTTTGGTGGTTGCAAACCCTGCCAACACAAATGCATTGATTCTGAAGGAATTCGCACCATCAATCCCCGAGAAGAACATTTCTTGTTTGACAAGATTGGACCATAACAGGGCCCTCGGTCAAGTATCCGAGAGACTTAACGTTCCAGTTTCTGATGTGAAGAATGTTATCATCTGGGGAAACCACTCATCAACCCAGTATCCCGATGTTAACCACGCAACTGTCAAAACAGCAGCAGGAGAGAAGCCTGTTCGTGAGCTAGTTGCTAATGATGAGTGGTATGTACTATATTAGTATAGGCTCATGTAGTACTATGAATATTTCATGTTTCTCATTTCAAATTGCAATTTTTTCAATTGACCAGGTTGAACGGAGAATTCATTAGCACTGTCCAGCAACGAGGTGCTGCTATCATCAAGGCTAGAAAGTTCTCTAGTGCATTATCTGCCGCCAGTTCTGCTTGCGATCACATCCGTGATTGGGTCCTTGGAACTCCCGAGGTTTGCTTTTCTTCTTGTTACTCTTGATGTTTTCCCCCCAATGGATTACTTTCTTTGACAAATGTATTTTTACTTTTGTCTCGTGTTCTCATCTTTCTTCTCTCGTGTTGCTACAGGGTACTTGGGTTTCTATGGGTGTGTACTCTGATGGGTCATACAATGTGCCAGCTGGTCTTATCTATTCTTTCCCTGTTACCTGCCGCAATGGGGAATGGGCAATTGTTCAAGGTAACCACTTGCTAAATTTAGTTTTTCCGCATATGCGTGAACTCAGTGAAGAAGTATTAATATAGAAGGATATGCATGATGTAGATTATCTTGTAACTTTTTAATGACTCGATATACCTAATGGTCTGAACTTTGAACCGTTCACCACAAAATTTGACTCTTCTCTATTATAGTCAAAACACAATTTCTGTTTCCACCTTTATGTCGAAGTAGTGCGACGCTTTGAGCTGGTGCGCAAAGCAAGTAATGCCCCTCATAAAAGGGATATATAAGGGCATGTTGGTACCAGCTGAAAATAAGTTGGGAAAATAAGTTGGCTGAAAATCTAAAGTAGTTCAAAATTCTAAATTTGTTTGATATAAGCTGAAAATCTGCAGAATGTGAGAGTATACGCAAAATTGGAGTTGAAATAATCTGCATATTATGGGTCCTATTTTAAAGAGGGATATATAAGGGCCTGTTTGGTACTAGCTGATGTTGAGAAGTCCCACATCGGACAATCAAGAAGAAATAAATGAATTAATAAGTATCATGTGCTACTCCCCTCATTGTCAATTGGTTTTGAGGTGGAACCCCATGAATTCTTACATGGTATCAGAGTCTGGGCTCACACACACATGAATGGTCTAACAACCCACGTGCTCACCGCCACCTGCAGACAAAAGATCCACGTGTAGGCCAAAGGATGCCACACGTGAGGGGGCGTGTTGAGAAGTCCAACATCGGACAATCTAGAAGAAATAAATGAATTAATGTGTATCCTGTGCTACTCCCTCATTGCCAATTGGTTTTGAGGTGGAACCCCATGGATTCTTACAGCTGAAAATCTAAATAATCTAAATTATCGGCTGAACATAATCTCGGAAAATAAGGTGGCTGAAAATCTAAAGTAGTTCAAAATTCTAACTTTGTTTGATGTGAGCTGAAAATCTGCAGAATGTGAGAATACAAAAAATTGGAGGTGAAATAATCTGCATATTATTGGTCCAAAACAGATTTTTCCAAACAGTGTGACAAATGGAATTAAATTAAAATGACCGATTTTTAATCAAAATCTCGGTTCCTGAACATGCACTTAGACTTATTTCTTTGAGCATTTACTTGGTCATCTAGCTTCCATTTCTGGAAGTTGTTGTGAAGCTAATGCTGCTAATATCTGCAAACCGGTCCAGTTTACTTAATTTGTTTGAACAACATTGCTATTATTAGTATTATAAGCGAGAAAGTTTTCAGTGGGTCTAGCCCCACCATGTGGCAAGTCTACGTGGTGGTCCATACCCATCCGACAGTGACAAATGTGCAAAAAGTATGTGAACTCAGTCTGTCAAATTCTGATTGGCATAAATTACCACGCAGACATGTCATGTGGGGGGCTAGAATGAATACTTACCCCATTTTTTTTTATGAAGAATATTTTCTCCATTGCGGTTTTCATCTTTTATCCCTTTTAAGACACCTCCTACTAGAACTTGTCTACAGACTACTTTTAAGCAGTCTACCGTTTTATTTAAGTTTTCCGGTCCTTTTTAGTCGTGTAATTCGCTTCTCAACTAATTTCACACCTCGTGCGCAGGTCTATCAATCGATGAATATTCAAGGAAGAAGCTGGACTTGACAGCCGAAGAGCTTACAGAAGAGAAGGCTTTGGCATACTCATGCCTTGCGTAAACTTTGTTTCCTTTTCATTGGAAGCCATTAGTCTTGAAATAATGGGGAATTTGGCTCCTCGATTTGACACTAGAAGCAGCTGCTTCTACAGATTGTAGTTCTTTTGTTTTCTGCATGTTTTCTATTTTGCCTTTCTCCGGAGGTTAGAGAGGAAACAATCCTGGATATGTTGTCGGGACTAATGGAGGATACCTTTTAGTACTGCTTTGCTTATATTCCCGTTGGTGTGAAACTTTGATCTCCATTTATGGAGCAGTAGCCAGGGACTGTTGAGATTTATAGTTTTTTTCTCTGTGGTGAAATATAGAAGTTCAATCTTGATATGTTTGGTGTGTAATTTTCACTTGCACCCTCTCAGCTTTAGTTGATCTTCACTTACACCCCTTCTAGTTTGGAAAATTTCACTTACACCCCTTATGACTATCAAACATTGTTTTCACTTACACCTCTATGTGTATTTACTCTGTTAGTTGGTAGCGTAACTTTTCAAATTCAGTTTTTTTTGACAGATTTACCCTTGCAAATGCTATAAAGGTCAATCGACCCTTAATTTTGTAAACTCTACCTCAAGTTAATCTTAACTTTTGCTTGTATTAGTTCCACCATGTTCAAATGCATATGAAACATGTGATAGAATACAAATATTTTGCATATGCTAAGAATATACTTTGGGCTGGATTGACCTTTGCAGCCTCTGCAAAAGGTAAGTTTGTCCGATAAACTGATTTTGAAAAGTTGTCATAAGAAATAGCATAATGAATGGATAGAGGTGATGTAAGTGACGACATGTTGGGTTGTCATAAGGGGTGTATGTGAAATTTTCCAAACTAGGAGGGGTGTAAGTGAAGATTGACCAAAACTGTGGGGGTGTAAGTGAATTTTACCCGTTAACTACATAGTCTAGACATTAGTTAATCATGTTCAGTTGCACTGGCCTAAATTTAATAACAATACTAAATAGTGAAATAATGGTGTTTATACTTTAAATTATAGATTGGACTATTTTTACATTAAATCTGAATAATATTGTAGAATTTTTTTTTACTTTCCTCGATTATTGCCATATTTGCTTTCTCTTTGTCCACTCATTGCTTGGTACCCTCGCTTCGCACAAACGATTATCTGAGATAGTTAGCTCTGTTGGGTTTTTTGGTTGATTTAAAATCCTAGCATGGGATGGTCAAAGGAGGCTGGTAGTTTTGGAAGTAATTACATTACTTTGGCAGTAAGGAATCTCTTTGATTCCTTGTAGGGGTCTACTTTGACTAATATATTTGGTACTGTCCTTATTGGGTTAGGAAACAATTTAGGATAAATTATTTCCTAGTTTGTCTCGCATTAGTTTTGGACATTACTTGGGCTCCAAGTCTTGTACTAGTATATAAGTAGATGCTATGGTCATAACTTGGTGGGTGCGTGTAATTGATTTGGCTTCTCATTAATAAATTGGGTTGGTTTGGCCGTGGATTAGCTAGTCTCAAAACTAGTGAACCACATAATTCTTGTGTTCTTGATCTTACTCTTGTTTGTTCTTGCTTCTCTTGTCTCTCGCGTATTGGAATCCTAAAAAGTGGTATCAAAGCCAGGTTCGTTGATTTTCAAGAGAAGTAATGGCGAGTTCGTGATCAAGATTTGTCGGGTTTGATGGGAAGATTGAGTTTCCGCTGGTTGGCCTCTGAAACAGGGGGTGCAAGCACCCCAAGCCTTTGTTGGGAGGCTATCGGTTTCCTTGTGGGGGGAGCTTGCTCTTGTTGTGGAGCATCGAAATTGTCGATCTAGTTTTAGTACATCCGGCGCACTTTCGGTTCCGGCATGCGTCAATCGATTCGGCGTGCTCAACCCGGCGAGTGATCTGGATCTATTTCTGGATTTGGCAACTAGGAGGATTCAAGTCTAGGTGGAGGCAACTTGAATAGACTAGCGAATTAAGGGAGAAACGTCATCGGAATAGGGAGTGTCCCAAGAATCGTTCACCTGTAGATCTCGCTTTAGGGGGAGGAGGAGGGACAACACTCGAGGACGATGAAGCTCTCTAGGCCCCTTGGGGACAGGTTCGGGCTCCTGGCATGGAGCATGTGCGCGTGTTGTTGGGCACGCGGGATTGGTGGCGTGTTATTGTGCACACATCGGTTGGTGGCGCGATTGGATCTTGGATTGACGCGCTTCGGTTATTGGTTTTGCGCATTGGTGCGGGTGGCGGCGCAAATTGGCATGACATCGTTTGATAGACACTTTGTTGCGAAGTGTCATTGGCGCGACGTTGGGGTATGCATTGTGTCATGGTGCATTAAGGGAGCGTTTGTTGGGACGCATTGTCTTTGTGTTTGTTGAAGACGCATAGAAGCGCTTGATGGGGCGTATCGGGAGTGTGTTCAATTCCGAAAATTGGAAATACACTCGGATTGGGTTTTTTTGGATTGATGAGAAGAATTTGTTCGGTAGCTATGGGTTTGAATCAAGGTGGAGGTTTGTTGGGTTTTTTGGTTGATTCAAAATCCTAGCATGGGATGGTCAAAGGAAGCTGATAGTTTTGGAAGTAATTACATTACTTTGGCAGCAAGGAATCTCTTTGATTCCTTGTAGGGGTCTACTTTGACTAATATATTTGGTAGTGTCCTTATTGGTTTAGGAAACAATTTAGGATGAATTATTTCCTACTTTGTCTTGGATTAGTTTTGGACATTACTTGGGCTCCAAGTCTTGTACTAGTATATAAGTAGATGCTAGTGCAACACCCCACCGAGCCGCAAGGCCGGCCGGGCCCCACGTTCGGAAGAGATGTCTCCGCCCGAGGTGATGAGCCTCATTGGGAACGGATAAGGATCGTCGGTTCACAGCTAGTACAACCATCGATAACATTTCAAAATACAATTTATTACAATTCCAATACAAACAGTGATAAGGTTTGAAAATCTTGAAATACACTTTTCAGTGGGATAATATACTATGTGATAATCCATCTAGCAAGCCTTCCTATCCAGCGGTGTCGTGAACGTTCCCCCACCTCGATAGCCATCCTGCGGTTTTAAAATAGCAAAAGCCGACGCAGTTTTTACGGAAATAGTCAGCAAACGGCTGAGTAAGCTAACACCCATAGCACGTAAGCAGATGATGAAGCATGTAACAGGAATAACCAATTCGCTGATAAATAATAAATATCAAACACTCGCGGGAAAAGCGTTCACAACTGATTTGGTGTGTCCAACTCAACGATCTCAAATTTCGTGTTCCAACCCGAAGATGTGGTCCATCTCGGGAACTCACTGATAATAGCAATTCACAGTATTACTTTAATCTCAAGTTATCTCATAGCCATATGAGTCGAGTCCAGAAATTCATTTTAGCAACTAGTTGATACGGGGCGTGACCATATCCAATCCACAACCTCTTTCTCATATGTGCAAAAGCACTATCACAACCATAACTCAAACACAGGAGGTTCGCATCACAGCGCCTCATAACCATAACTCAATCACAGGAGGTCAGAGCCTCATAATCACATAATCTCATAATCAGTAACCAACACAATATGTCAGAAATGTATCGTATCAGGGATATGGCACAAACCCACGCACAACAGCTTTCCACTTTACATAATTACCAATTTTCTTTCAAGGTGTAGAATCGAGTAAGGAGCTCCGAACAAAAAGTCGGTGTGGCAAAAAATAATAATAATAATCGAGGTACGATTGAGAGATATTCAGATTCGACCAATAAGTGAGCGGTGTGCTACTCTTGGTAACCGAGGCAACGATTTGAAATTTCGTACTTCCAACCCAATGACGTGGTCCGTCTTGGGGTATCACTTTTACAAGTATTTCACAATATCACTTAGATGTTTCACTTTCGGATTGTTATTTAGATTTGGATACCAATTTCAAACGAGACTACAAAGAGGAGTATTTCAAAACAAATAAACAACTCAAATAAATCAAGTACGGTAGCAATTTCACAAATAACTCACGCGATAACACGAAAGAAATGAAAGGCTCGCAAGACTAGGCATATTAACTTACCAAAATCCAAGCACGTCCTATAAGTCGTTCTCGTCTACGGAATCGTCACCTACAAATCGGAGCTTCTAACTTAATATAATCTCAACAAATATACAAACTATATATTTCTAGCTCCCTTTTATTTTTCTCAAGACAAATACTAATTTTAACTTATTTATAAACCCAAAACATATTTTCTTTAATATTGTTTAACCCCCAAAAATAATTTATAAATAATAATCTATAAAAACTAATTTTATAAATGAAACTGAAATTAAAAATTATATTTAGTACCCAAAAGTTTCTGAAATGACAACTGCCTCCCCCAAAGTTACTGAAACGACATTATAACCCCCCTGAAAACTTTCTGAAAAAGACACTTTAACCCCCTAAACATGAATATTCAAACTAACAAATCAAATCTTGGATTTAAGGCTTTAAAACTTAGTTTTGATTACTAAAATCAACTCAGGGGAAGATTTCGAGCATACCCATATCAAATTTTGCGAGAAACGGTCAAGAATTCGCACGGGTCAAGGTCGCCGTCGGGTCGCCGGGGGTGGAGCTTTCGCCGTGGCTTCTCCGGCTGTTCTTGGCTTCGGTTGAGGCCTTCTGGAGCTTAGTCGGACTCCTCTGAGTCGAATGGTACGGGTTTGGAGGCACGGGTCGTCATGGTTGGACTCCGGCGAAGAACTCGCCGGAATCCATGGAGGTCGCCGGAGTTTCGTCTCTGCCTCTGCTATGCGGCCTCTGCTGCTGCTGTGGTAGTTCAGAGAAGGAGAGAGAGATCAGGGGGATATGAGGGAGAAGGCAGAGAGTGATGAGGGTGGCGGTCGTTGCTCCCGTCGGTGTTTTCTCTGGCGGGTTCTCCGGTGGTAGCAGCGGCAGTGGGTTGCCGCTGCTGTTGCTGCTGATTCTCGTCGGCAAGACAGAGGGAAAGGGGAGAGGGGCAGAGATCAGAGAGATAGAGGGATGGTGGTGAGGTGGCGATGGGTTCTCGCCGGTGGCAGCGGTGGTGGCTGGTCGTGATTTTTCTCCGGCGTTGCAGCGGCCATTGTTGCCGCTGCTTCTGCTTCTTCTTCTTCGTCGTCTGGCAGAGCAGAAAGAGGGAGAGAGAGAGAGACGGGGGTGAGATCAGATAATGGAGAGGGTGAGAAGTACAGGGTGTTGGGGTTTGGGAAGGTATGTTGGGGATGGGGAGATTGTGGGGAATTGGGAAACAAAATTTAATAACATTATTATTATTATTATTATTATTATTATTATATAAAAGTATTATAAAATATAATATAAAATATGTGGGTATAAAATACGGTATTAATACGTATAGGTAGAGAGTATAAAATACGTATAGTTTAAATATAAAATACGAGTATTAAATACTACTAGTTATGTAAAAGACAAATAATACCCCCAACTACAACTATATATTATTATCTAAAATTACATCTACCTCCCCAAACTATATTATTTTGAAAATAACTTATTAAACTTTACGAAAAAATACGTCAAAATATTCAGAAAAATACGGGGTGTTACATCCTTCCCCCCTTAAAGAGAGCTTCGTCCTCGAAGCTAGGGTCGCTAAGTCTCGGCAAGGTTCTAAAGTCAAGGAGTATCACTAATCGTATCAACACACGAAACTAAATATCACACAAAACAAATGATCACATAACAGCAATTAGAAACTCAAGCTAACAAGAATCGCAAATCAACACTCCTGGCATCTAAGGACTTAAGCTATCGCGCAATCCCCGGCTGGTTCAAATTTATTACCGGTTTTAGTTGTCCTATATTCATTTTAATTTTGAAAAAAACTTTTTAGTTGAAACCGAAAAGTCGTACTAACTTAGAACCGTCCGCTCTGATACCATATGCAACACCCCACCGAGCCGCAAGGCCGGCCGGGCCCCACGTTCGGAAGAGATGTCTCCGCCCGAGGTGATGAGCCTCATTGGGAACGGATAAGGATCGTCGGTTCACAGCTAGTACAACCATCGATAACATTTCAAAATACAATTTATTACAATTCCAATACAAACAGTGATAAGGTTTGAAAATCTTGAAATACACTTTTCAGTGGGATAATATACTATGTGATAATCCATCTAGCAAGCCTTCCTATCCAGCGGTGTCGTGAACGTTCCCCCACCTCGATAGCCATCCTGCGGTTTTAAAATAGCAAAAGCCGACGCAGTTTTTACGGAAATAGTCAGCAAACGGCTGAGTAAGCTAACACCCATAGCACGTAAGCAGATGATGAAGCATGTAACAGGAATAACCAATTCGCTGATAAATAATAAATATCAAACACTCGCGGGAAAAGCGTTCACAACTGATTTGGTGTGTCCAACTCAACGATCTCAAATTTCGTGTTCCAACCCGAAGATGTGGTCCATCTCGGGAACTCACTGATAATAGCAATTCACAGTATTACTTTAATCTCAAGTTATCTCATAGCCATATGAGTCGAGTCCAGAAATTCATTTTAGCAACTAGTTGATACGGGGCGTGACCATATCCAATCCACAACCTCTTTCTCATATGTGCAAAAGCACTATCACAACCATAACTCAAACACAGGAGGTTCGCATCACAGCGCCTCATAACCATAACTCAATCACAGGAGGTCAGAGCCTCATAATCACATAATCTCATAATCAGTAACCAACACAATATGTCAGAAATGTATCGTATCAGGGATATGGCACAAACCCACGCACAACAGCTTTCCACTTTACATAATTACCAATTTTCTTTCAAGGTGTAGAATCGAGTAAGGAGCTCCGAACAAAAAGTCGGTGTGGCAAAAAATAATAATAATAATCGAGGTACGATTGAGAGATATTCAGATTCGACCAATAAGTGAGCGGTGTGCTACTCTTGGTAACCGAGGCAACGATTTGAAATTTCGTACTTCCAACCCAATGACGTGGTCCGTCTTGGGGTATCACTTTTACAAGTATTTCACAATATCACTTAGATGTTTCACTTTCGGATTGTTATTTAGATTTGGATACCAATTTCAAACGAGACTACAAAGAGGAGTATTTCAAAACAAATAAACAACTCAAATAAATCAAGTACGGTAGCAATTTCACAAATAACTCACGCGATAACACGAAAGAAATGAAAGGCTCGCAAGACTAGGCATATTAACTTACCAAAATCCAAGCACGTCCTATAAGTCGTTCTCGTCTACGGAATCGTCACCTACAAATCGGAGCTTCTAACTTAATATAATCTCAACAAATATACAAACTATATATTTCTAGCTCCCTTTTATTTTTCTCAAGACAAATACTAATTTTAACTTATTTATAAACCCAAAACATATTTTCTTTAATATTGTTTAACCCCCAAAAATAATTTATAAATAATAATCTATAAAAACTAATTTTATAAATGAAACTGAAATTAAAAATTATATTTAGTACCCAAAAGTTTCTGAAATGACAACTGCCTCCCCCAAAGTTACTGAAACGACATTATAACCCCCCTGAAAACTTTCTGAAAAAGACACTTTAACCCCCTAAACATGAATATTCAAACTAACAAATCAAATCTTGGATTTAAGGCTTTAAAACTTAGTTTTGATTACTAAAATCAACTCAGGGGAAGATTTCGAGCATACCCATATCAAATTTTGCGAGAAACGGTCAAGAATTCGCACGGGTCAAGGTCGCCGTCGGGTCGCCGGGGGTGGAGCTTTCGCCGTGGCTTCTCCGGCTGTTCTTGGCTTCGGTTGAGGCCTTCTGGAGCTTAGTCGGACTCCTCTGAGTCGAATGGTACGGGTTTGGAGGCACGGGTCGTCATGGTTGGACTCCGGCGAAGAACTCGCCGGAATCCATGGAGGTCGCCGGAGTTTCGTCTCTGCCTCTGCTATGCGGCCTCTGCTGCTGCTGTGGTAGTTCAGAGAAGGAGAGAGAGATCAGGGGGATATGAGGGAGAAGGCAGAGAGTGATGAGGGTGGCGGTCGTTGCTCCCGTCGGTGTTTTCTCTGGCGGGTTCTCCGGTGGTAGCAGCGGCAGTGGGTTGCCGCTGCTGTTGCTGCTGATTCTCGTCGGCAAGACAGAGGGAAAGGGGAGAGGGGCAGAGATCAGAGAGATAGAGGGATGGTGGTGAGGTGGCGATGGGTTCTCGCCGGTGGCAGCGGTGGTGGCTGGTCGTGATTTTTCTCCGGCGTTGCAGCGGCCATTGTTGCCGCTGCTTCTGCTTCTTCTTCTTCGTCGTCTGGCAGAGCAGAAAGAGGGAGAGAGAGAGAGACGGGGGTGAGATCAGATAATGGAGAGGGTGAGAAGTACAGGGTGTTGGGGTTTGGGAAGGTATGTTGGGGATGGGGAGATTGTGGGGAATTGGGAAACAAAATTTAATAACATTATTATTATTATTATTATTATCATTATTATTATATAAAAGTATTATAAAATATAATATAAAATATGTGGGTATAAAATACGGTATTAATACGTATAGGTAGAGAGTATAAAATACGTATAGTTTAAATATAAAATACGAGTATTAAATACTACTAGTTATGTAAAAGACAAATAATACCCCCAACTACAACTATATATTATTATCTAAAATTACATCTACCTCCCCAAACTATATTATTTTGAAAATAACTTATTAAACTTTACGAAAAAATACGTCAAAATATTCAGAAAAATACGGGGTGTTACATCCTTCCCCCCTTAAAGAGAGCTTCGTCCTCGAAGCTAGGGTCGCTAAGTCTCGGCAAGGTTCTAAAGTCAAGGAGTATCACTAATCGTATCAACACACGAAACTAAATATCACACAAAACAAATGATCACATAACAGCAATTAGAAACTCAAGCTAACAAGAATCGCAAATCAACACTCCTGGCATCTAAGGACTTAAGCTATCGCGCAATCCCCGGCTGGTTCAAATTTATTACCGGTTTTAGTTGTCCTATATTCATTTTAATTTTGAAAAAAACTTTTTAGTTGAAACCGAAAAGTCGTACTAACTTAGAACCGTCCGCTCTGATACCATATGCAACACCCCACCGAGCCGCAAGGCCGGCCGGGCCCCACGTTCGGAAGAGATGTCTCCGCCCGAGGTGATGAGCCTCATTGGGAACGGATAAGGATCGTCGGTTCACAGCTAGTACAACCATCGATAACATTTCAAAATACAATTTATTACAATTCCAATACAAACAGTGATAAGGTTTGAAAATCTTGAAATACACTTTTCAGTGGGATAATATACTATGTGATAATCCATCTAGCAAGCCTTCCTATCCAGCGGTGTCGTGAACGTTCCCCCACCTCGATAGCCATCCTGCGGTTTTAAAATAGCAAAAGCCGACGCAGTTTTTACGGAAATAGTCAGCAAACGGCTGAGTAAGCTAACACCCATAGCACGTAAGCAGATGATGAAGCATGTAACAGGAATAACCAATTCCCTGATAAATAATAAATATCAAACACTCGCGGGAAAAGCGTTCACAACTGATTTGGTGTGTCCAACTCAACGATCTCAAATTTCGTGTTCCAACCCGAAGATGTGGTCCATCTCGGGAACTCACTGATAATAGCAATTCACAGTATTACTTTAATCTCAAGTTATCTCATAGCCATATGAGTCGAGTCCAGAAATTCATTTTAGCAACTAGTTGATACGGGGCGTGACCATATCCAATCCACAACCTCTTTCTCATATGTGCAAAAGCACTATCACAACCATAACTCAAACACAGGAGGTTCGCATCACAGCGCCTCATAACCATAACTCAATCACAGGAGGTCAGAGCCTCATAATCACATAATCTCATAATCAGTAACCAACACAATATGTCAGAAATGTATCGTATCAGGGATATGGCACAAACCCACGCACAACAGCTTTCCACTTTACATAATTACCAATTTTCTTTCAAGGTGTAGAATCGAGTAAGGAGCTCCGAACAAAAAGTCGGTGTGGCAAAAAATAATAATAATAATCGAGGTACGATTGAGAGATATTCAGATTCGACCAATAAGTGAGCGGTGTGCTACTCTTGGTAACCGAGGCAACGATTTGAAATTTCGTACTTCCAACCCAATGACGTGGTCCGTCTTGGGGTATCACTTTTACAAGTATTTCACAATATCACTTAGATGTTTCACTTTCGGATTGTTATTTAGATTTGGATACCAATTTCAAACGAGACTACAAAGAGGAGTATTTCAAAACAAATAAACAACTCAAATAAATCAAGTACGGTAGCAATTTCACAAATAACTCACGCGATAACACGAAAGAAATGAAAGGCTCGCAAGACTAGGCATATTAACTTACCAAAATCCAAGCACGTCCTATAAGTCGTTCTCGTCTACGGAATCGTCACCTACAAATCGGAGCTTCTAACTTAATATAATCTCAACAAATATACAAACTATATATTTCTAGCTCCCTTTTATTTTTCTCAAGACAAATACTAATTTTAACTTATTTATAAACCCAAAACATATTTTCTTTAATATTGTTTAACCCCCAAAAATAATTTATAAATAATAATCTATAAAAACTAATTTTATAAATGAAACTGAAATTAAAAATTATATTTAGTACCCAAAAGTTTCTGAAATGACAACTGCCTCCCCCAAAGTTACTGAAACGACATTATAACCCCCCTGAAAACTTTCTGAAAAAGACACTTTAACCCCCTAAACATGAATATTCAAACTAACAAATCAAATCTTGGATTTAAGGCTTTAAAACTTAGTTTTGATTACTAAAATCAACTCAGGGGAAGATTTCGAGCATACCCATATCAAATTTTGCGAGAAACGGTCAAGAATTCGCACGGGTCAAGGTCGCCGTCGGGTCGCCGGGGGTGGAGCTTTCGCCGTGGCTTCTCCGGCTGTTCTTGGCTTCGGTTGAGGCCTTCTGGAGCTTAGTCGGACTCCTCTGAGTCGAATGGTACGGGTTTGGAGGCACGGGTCGTCATGGTTGGACTCCGGCGAAGAACTCGCCGGAATCCATGGAGGTCGCCGGAGTTTCGTCTCTGCCTCTGCTATGCGGCCTCTGCTGCTGCTGTGGTAGTTCAGAGAAGGAGAGAGAGATCAGGGGGATATGAGGGAGAAGGCAGAGAGTGATGAGGGTGGCGGTCGTTGCTCCCGTCGGTGTTTTCTCTGGCGGGTTCTCCGGTGGTAGCAGCGGCAGTGGGTTGCCGCTGCTGTTGCTGCTGATTCTCGTCGGCAAGACAGAGGGAAAGGGGAGAGGGGCAGAGATCAGAGAGATAGAGGGATGGTGGTGAGGTGGCGATGGGTTCTCGCCGGTGGCAGCGGTGGTGGCTGGTCGTGATTTTTCTCCGGCGTTGCAGCGGCCATTGTTGCCGCTGCTTCTGCTTCTTCTTCTTCGTCGTCTGGCAGAGCAGAAAGAGGGAGAGAGAGAGAGACGGGGGTGAGATCAGATAATGGAGAGGGTGAGAAGTACAGGGTGTTGGGGTTTGGGAAGGTATGTTGGGGATGGGGAGATTGTGGGGAATTGGGAAACAAAATTTAATAACATTATTATTATTATTATTATTATTATTATTATTATATAAAAGTATTATAAAATATAATATAAAATATGTGGGTATAAAATACGGTATTAATACGTATAGGTAGAGAGTATAAAATACGTATAGTTTAAATATAAAATACGAGTATTAAATACTACTAGTTATGTAAAAGACAAATAATACCCCCAACTACAACTATATATTATTATCTAAAATTACATCTACCTCCCCAAACTATATTATTTTGAAAATAACTTATTAAACTTTACGAAAAAATACGTCAAAATATTCAGAAAAATACGGGGTGTTACATCCTTCCCCCCTTAAAGAGAGCTTCGTCCTCGAAGCTAGGGTCGCTAAGTCTCGGCAAGGTTCTAAAGTCAAGGAGTATCACTAATCGTATCAACACACGAAACTAAATATCACACAAAACAAATGATCACATAACAGCAATTAGAAACTCAAGCTAACAAGAATCGCAAATCAACACTCCTGGCATCTAAGGACTTAAGCTATCGCGCAATCCCCGGCTGGTTCAAATTTATTACCGGTTTTAGTTGTCCTATATTCATTTTAATTTTGAAAAAAACTTTTTAGTTGAAACCGAAAAGTCGTACTAACTTAGAACCGTCCGCTCTGATACCATATGCAACACCCCACCGAGCCGCAAGGCCGGCCGGGCCCCACGTTCGGAAGAGATGTCTCCGCCCGAGGTGATGAGCCTCATTGGGAACGGATAAGGATCGTCGGTTCACAGCTAGTACAACCATCGATAACATTTCAAAATACAATTTATTACAATTCCAATACAAACAGTGATAAGGTTTGAAAATCTTGAAATACACTTTTCAGTGGGATAATATACTATGTGATAATCCATCTAGCAAGCCTTCCTATCCAGCGGTGTCGTGAACGTTCCCCCACCTCGATAGCCATCCTGCGGTTTTAAAATAGCAAAAGCCGACGCAGTTTTTACGGAAATAGTCAGCAAACGGCTGAGTAAGCTAACACCCATAGCACGTAAGCAGATGATGAAGCATGTAACAGGAATAACCAATTCGCTGATAAATAATAAATATCAAACACTCGCGGGAAAAGCGTTCACAACTGATTTGGTGTGTCCAACTCAACGATCTCAAATTTCGTGTTCCAACCCGAAGATGTGGTCCATCTCGGGAACTCACTGATAATAGCAATTCACAGTATTACTTTAATCTCAAGTTATCTCATAGCCATATGAGTCGAGTCCAGAAATTCATTTTAGCAACTAGTTGATACGGGGCGTGACCATATCCAATCCACAACCTCTTTCTCATATGTGCAAAAGCACTATCACAACCATAACTCAAACACAGGAGGTTCGCATCACAACGCCTCATAACCATAACTCAATCACAGGAGGTCAGAGCCTCATAATCACATAATCTCATAATCAGTAACCAACACAATATGTCAGAAATGTATCGTATCAGGGATATGGCACAAACCCACGCACAACAGCTTTCCACTTTACATAATTACCAATTTTCTTTCAAGGTGTAGAATCGAGTAAGGAGCTCCGAACAAAAAGTGGGTGTGGCAAAAAATAATAATAATAATCGAGGTACGATTGAGAGATATTCAGATTCGACCAATAAGTGAGCGGTGTGCTACTCTTGGTAACCGAGGCAACGATTTGAAATTTCGTACTTCCAACCCAATGACGTGGTCCGTCTTGGGGTATCACTTTTACAAGTATTTCACAATATCACTTAGATGTTTCACTTTCGGATTGTTATTTAGATTTGGATACCAATTTCAAACGAGACTACAAAGAGGAGTATTTCAAAACAAATAAACAACTCAAATAAATCAAGTACGGTAGCAATTTCACAAATAACTCACGCGATAACACGAAAGAAATGAAAGGCTCGCAAGACTAGGCATATTAACTTACCAAAATCCAAGCACGTCCTATAAGTCGTTCTCGTCTACGGAATCGTCACCTACAAATCGGAGCTTCTAACTTAATATAATCTCAACAAATATACAAACTATATATTTCTAGCTCCCTTTTATTTTTCTCAAGACAAATACTAATTTTAACTTATTTATAAACCCAAAACATATTTTCTTTAATATTGTTTAACCCCCAAAAATAATTTATAAATAATAATCTATAAAAACTAATTTTATAAATGAAACTGAAATTAAAAATTATATTTAGTACCCAAAAGTTTCTGAAATGACAACTGCCTCCCCCAAAGTTACTGAAACGACATTATAACCCCCCTGAAAACTTTCTGAAAAAGACACTTTAACCCCCTAAACATGAATATTCAAACTAACAAATCAAATCTTGGATTTAAGGCTTTAAAACTTAGTTTTGATTACTAAAATCAACTCAGGGGAAGATTTCGAGCATACCCATATCAAATTTTGCGAGAAACGGTCAAGAATTCGCACGGGTCAAGGTCGCCGTCGGGTCGCCGGGGGTGGAGCTTTCGCCGTGGCTTCTCCGGCTGTTCTTGGCTTCGGTTGAGGCCTTCTGGAGCTTAGTCGGACTCCTCTGAGTCGAATGGTACGGGTTTGGAGGCACGGGTCGTCATGGTTGGACTCCGGCGAAGAACTCGCCGGAATCCATGGAGGTCGCCGGAGTTTCGTCTCTGCCTCTGCTATGCGGCCTCTGCTGCTGCTGTGGTAGTTCAGAGAAGGAGAGAGAGATCAGGGGGATATGAGGGAGAAGGCAGAGAGTGATGAGGGTGGCGGTCGTTGCTCCCGTCGGTGTTTTCTCTGGCGGGTTCTCCGGTGGTAGCAGCGGCAGTGGGTTGCCGCTGCTGTTGCTGCTGATTCTCGTCGGCAAGACAGAGGGAAAGGGGAGAGGGGCAGAGATCAGAGAGATAGAGGGATGGTGGTGAGGTGGCGATGGGTTCTCGCCGGTGGCAGCGGTGGTGGCTGGTCGTGATTTTTCTCCGGCGTTGCAGCGGCCATTGTTGCCGCTGCTTCTGCTTCTTCTTCTTCGTCGTCTGGCAGAGCAGAAAGAGGGAGAGAGAGAGAGACGGGGGTGAGATCAGATAATGGAGAGGGTGAGAAGTACAGGGTGTTGGGGTTTGGGAAGGTATGTTGGGGATGGGGAGATTGTGGGGAATTGGGAAACAAAATTTAATAACATTATTATTATTATTATTATTATTATTATTATTATTATATAAAAGTATTATAAAATATAATATAAAATATGTGGGTATAAAATACGGTATTAATACGTATAGGTAGAGAGTATAAAATACGTATAGTTTAAATATAAAATACGAGTATTAAATACTACTAGTTATGTAAAAGACAAATAATACCCCCAACTACAACTATATATTATTATCTAAAATTACATCTACCTCCCCAAACTATATTATTTTGAAAATAACTTATTAAACTTTACGAAAAAATACGTCAAAATATTCAGAAAAATACGGGGTGTTACAGCTAGGGTCATGACTTGGTAGGTGCTTGTAATTGATTTGGCTTCTCATCAATAAATTGGGTTGGTTTGGCCGTGGATTAGCTAGTCTCAAAACTAGTGAACCACGTAACTCTTGTCTTCTTGATCTTACTCTTGTTTGTTCTTGCTTTCTCTTGTCTCTCGCGTATTGGAATCCTAACAAGCCGAGTCCAAGAACTCATATTACAACGTTTTTTCCTCCCTGTCCATATCTGTCTTAGTGTAAAAACCTGCTAAAAGCTCATCCCTTCCTCCTCGCTGTGGTTGATACAACAACCGGTCCCCATAGTCTTGTTCGAGTTCAATATTATGTTCTTCAGTTAGCTTTGTGCACTCCTTACACCACTGGCACAAACATATGGCACCCGTTCGTTTTTTAAATGTAACCAACCCTATCAACCTTTTCTTGGAGGAGAACTCCCCTACACAACGGGACTTACAGCGGGATGCATATTCGGACCTTGATATAGGTCATACGGTCCCCTTCCTCAGATTTATGATATGTAAAAAAAAAAAAAATTGTTCTCATACTTGCAACAACTTTTCTTCTCATTTCTCCCTTTACGAGATGGATCGGAAGGTTCAATACCTAGACCCATACATCAAGATTCTCAATCTGCTGCACTCCATTAGCTGGGTTCACCATGTTTTCGAGGTTTAAGGGCAAGCATGATCCCATCAAAGATCATAGTCCTCCACTTGCAACCCTTTTCAAACATTCACTGCTATCTGGAAACTTAAATATACAAATATTTGAACTAGCTTCATAAATCTTTACCTTAACACCATTCATCCAGATCTTTCGAGAAAGTCCCTTCACTGACCATTCTAATATTTGCCTCGAGGATCGGAAGACCCCAACCAAGAAATGTTCAAAATCTTATCGGGTTTGTTACATAAACATCTTCGATAACAAGTTTATCCTCTTTGGACGCATACGAAGACTTTGCTTTCGTCGTTTGATGCTGGACTTCATAATCGTATAGGGTTTCCGCAGAGAGAGGGAGTCTCAACATTTTTCTATTACTTTTAGACTTGACTTCTTATTTGTAACACCAATGCAAATGAATTAGGAAAACACACGAAGACAAAAGTAGAGAAAAACATTGTTAGTGGTGCTTACAGTGCCCATACCAATAATAACGAATTACAACAATTACAAAAGTTAAGAGTGAAAAACATTGTTGATAGAGGCAACGAGAAAACCATAGTTGAGAGAGGCAACACTTAATTCCTGCGACTAATTTTTTTAACCCACTTTGTTCTATGGTTGATGGCTTAGTTAGATTATTATGAGAATTATCCCTATCAAATGAGTTGTGTTAGGCATGTGACCTGATTAGACACAGTTTAATATTATTTGACATAGATATAAGAACCCGACCTTAACCTTAATCCATGGGAACTGTGTTCTTTAACAGGAGGGATCCGGTGTAGAGCTAATTACGTGTGAGACGCCAAATTAATATTTGTAATATCAATTACTAACATGAAAAAAAAAACGAAAAAGATATAACTTTCCTAAATTTTGCGTAAAATAATAAGGGTAATGATTCTTACAAAACAAAAGTTTATTCTTACAAAGCCACTAGCACTATCTGTGCATTTTCATTGGTCATTAGATGCACAAATAATATTAAAAACTTTGTAAGAATGAATTTTACTTTGTAAGAATCATTACTCAAAAATAATAAAAGAATGTACTCAATAACAATAATAATAATAATAATAATAATAATAGAAAAAAAAAAAAAAACTGAAGATCTGAGTCAGGGTTGCGGTGACCCGCGAAAGAGATGATGAATTAATTTACTAACCGAAAACGAGCTCACGCGAAGCATCCTCTCGTATTCATCATTTTTTTTTATACACCCTTTGACTAAAACCCCTCTTCGCTCTCTATTCCAGTGCCATAGCAGCAGTCTCCAGATTCTGAATCGATCGATAACTCCAAACCCCCCATAAACAACGCCCATTTCTTCTAGACAAGATAACCATCACCGTCGTCGTCGTCGTCGTCTCTCACCACCGCCTCTCTCCGTCGCCGTCCTCTCTCGCCGCCGGTAAGATCCGCTCTCTCTCTCTCTCTCTCTCTCTCTTCACTGAAAGCATCTCTTACGGAACACGCCATCTTCGCATGTCTACACTCTCTTTATAGATTATAGTCCACCGAATTGGAGTCTCTCCTGTTCAGATTTGCTTTTCTCTCTCTCTCTCTCTCTCTCTCTCTCTCTGTCGTCGGAAACTGAGCGGCGAATTCACTCCTGTCCTCGCAGATTTACACATTGCCGCCGGTGATCTCTTTCCGCAGTGGAATCGAGTTCCGTTTCTTCGCTTCCGACGGCGAGTTCTGCACCTGTTCAGGTTCGTTTCTCGTAGTTATTTGACTTCAATTGATGTAATGTGTGAGGTTAGGGTTGTGATTTCAGCTGTTTATTGTTATCTTCATATCTGTGGGCGAAATTAAGCTGTGTCGGTGGTTGTTGGTACAGCAGTGTCAGTGTATCTAAATTAGGTCACGAAAATGATTGAAGGCTGGACCTGGTATGTAACTAGATATCAATCAGAGTTATTAGTAGTTTTCTGGATAGTGTTATGGTTACTGGTTAGGTATGGTGGAAACTGAGAATTCTGATATACAGTTTGATTGGACATTTTTGTAGACACTTAGGCTCTGTTTGGTTCGCAGTAAAATGTTTTACAAGGGAAAATATTTTACGCGTAAAATGTTTTGTGTGAAAAAGCTTTCCCTGCAATTATTTTCTCGTGTTTGGTTAACTCTTGCCAAAACAGTGGGCCGTGACGGAAATGGCAGTGATGGGTGGCGGTGATGGGTAGTGGTGGAGATCGGTGGTAGTGGTGGTGGAGGTGTTAGTATGAGTTGTTGTGCTCCTTCACTCTCCGGAAAATGGCTTATGGATTTGAAATGTGTAAATCATTTTACATTTTGAGGGAAAACATTACAGGAAAACATTTTACTTCCAACCAAACAGCACCAAAACACCAAAACAAGGGAAAACATTTTACCACCAACCAAACGGAGCCTTAAACATATATTCATTCCAATTAGTTTCTTCCGTCTCATCATTTCAGGCACATTGCAATTTTTCCGTAATATTCTATGTAAAGAAACGCAATAGACTTGAATTCTTTGAGCAAAGGTGGTGATGAGAACCTTTTAGAGATAGAAGAGCTGATGGTTCTGATGTTGAGTAGATACAACTTTGTAAGCATGCAAGTGATCATTTCCTTAATAAGTACTCTTCACACAGTCTATGAATTGTACATACTTTTAGCAAATAATTGGAGTGTTGTGTGAAATAAAACTTCCAGAAATGGGTGAAGCGTGTCCCTACCATGACTAGAGTGCGAAAGCTGTAACTCAATTATTTCGTGGCTTGAGTGTGATCACATATGAAGCTTACAGTTTCAACATAGTGTATGATGATTACTTGTCTCGGTTCATTTTCTAAATTGGCTGCTATTTGGTCCTTTCTTTTGTTAGTTGTTGTTGTAAGAGGCCTTTGAGTTTTGATCTTTATGGTAGCGTGCTTGTAAAGTCCAGATCGGTAGAAACTCTGTTTCTCTTACTAAGCAACACCATACCTTTATTATTTTATCTGCATTTGTGGTTAGTTTATGAAAGATGCCTTTATTTGGGAAATCTCATTAATTATGTTTCGTTTCCAGTTCTATGTTTAATTTTCAGTTCTATGCGGGCTGCTTTGGCTTTCTATCCCACACACGTTAGAGTAGATCAAGATGATCTTCAAATCCAAAATAAAATGGGCTGCACTTGGAGGACTGATTCTGTCGGTCCTCTCTTTGCTGGTTCATTTGTTTCTTGCCGAGAATTCAAGTGCGGGTCTTGCAAACAACATTGGAGGTACATGGACCACTGAGGATTTGAATCATAACACTGATGGAAGACAGGTAAGTTAGGCTTTAAACACGCTTGCTATTCATTACTTATTTCATTTTTGTCATACTTCCACTCCTGATTAAGTTTATTTTGCTTATGCTCAGATACTTTTCTTGTCATCTTCAAATTCCTACAGGGCCTTGCATATAAACACTTGTGGAAAAGTGTGAAGTCTCTAGAGTCCTTACAACCATATGCCGATCCTCGAAGTACATATTCAGGTAATGTCTAAGATCATAACCTTGCTTTTAAGCTGTCAAGTTTGAGATGAACTGTTGAGGTTTTTATGTTTATTTTTTGAGAAATAAGCTCTCCTACCTGTCTATACTTATGAAATCTGCGGATATCCTTTTCCTCCAAAAGATTTGTGATCCTTTTGCTGAAATAAGCTCTCCTATATGTCTATATTTATGAAAACAGCTGACATCCTTTTCCTCCAAAAGAGTTGAGATCCTTTTGCATGTTGATGTTGTCTGATAATAGTTTTCTGTCCCTCTACGCTTTCGAGAAGTTAGGACATATAGATGCAACCTATTGTACATTTTTACCTGTTAATTGATGTGTATCTTCATATCCTATTGCAGTAAATTGTTGACTTCACATTCATTTCTTACTGTGAAATGTTTATTTCTTGTTGGCACTGGATCTCTAGAAATATATGGGTTTTTCTGGATTGCATAATAGTTAGACCGATGAAAGAGCTCTTGATTACTCTTTTAAACATTATTAAAGTCTTAAAACAAACATATCTCGAGTTCTATAAATAATAAGCACCTGCAGGGCTCTATCAAACTCATGGATATGCCACTGTTCTGTATTCCATGTTTCACTGACTTGGATATGTCTGTTTGGAACGAGTATGCCTGGTTCTCTTAATTTTTATTCTAACTTACTAATTGACACAAAAGCAGGGGAAATTATATGTGTGTACAATACTACGTGCTTTATTTTTCTGACTTTAATGGTATGCGGGAGACGGCTTAGAACATTTCATGCCAAGTTTCTGTGCTGAAAGAGAAAAGAAGTCAATAATTGTGTACGTGAAGCATCACGCAGTGCATTGTACACTAAACGAAGCTAGTATGAAATCCATATGGAAGACGCATGACTATTTAGTCTTTATTCAATTAGCGTCCATAATGTTCACAATGTCTAATCCTCAAGTGATCCCAGATTACCACGCCAAGAGCATTCACAATACCTTAAATATGACTCAGTGATAGTGTGACATCTCTTGTGTTTCCTAATCTGCTGAACTTAATATTCTGCTCAATCTAAATATATCTATCTACCAAGTTAACAACCTAACAAGGCTATACATCTGCTGCACAATTTCCAGTTCAAAGGTGGATAGATCTGCTTGTTAGCCTCATTAGGTAGTGCGTCAACTAGGTCGACTATTCTTACTTGCAACCTTGATGATGGAGGTGGGCCATCAGGTCATCGAGTTCTTTTACAGGGGCTTTCTAATTGATGCTATCTCATTGAGTAGGTGATAAATACAGGCAATGAGTCCGTTGCAACTTCAAGTGCAAAGCTCACCTTCACTGGTATATTCGTACATCACTTTCAGCTTAGCATAAAGCTTTCCCCCTTCTCGTCTTCGAGATTTCACCACCTCTCTATATTTGAGCACATGGCCAGTCACCCTTGTGGTCAGCACCAGCATAGCCTTTAAGGTCTAGATTAGGAGAAAGGTTTAGAAATCCTAGATGCCACCTCTATGGATTTGGTGAGGGATCCCTGGGGCCTGGATTGGAAGTGAGAGTTTTGAGGTCATCAAGGTGGTGCATGCCGGTTTTCTCTAATGTGAGGAACATTAGCTCTAATGAAAGTTGTTCCTTACCTGTTCTAAAAAAGATGTTCTCCACAATAGGACGACAGTATTTGCCTATTTGGTGGGACCTGGTTGTCATGTGTTGGCAGACTATATTTATCATAAATCTCAGGTTTGTCAGGGTTTTACACGATGGAAGTCTGTCTCCAGGTAAGTTGGTATATATACCCCATAATTGTAGCAGTTTCTCAGTTCGCTAAGTTGCCACTTTAGTGAACATTAAATTTCCCTCCATAAGATTCTCCACTGCTTACGCTCTTGGCTCTAGCAACTGGTCACTTGAGCTTCTTTAGCACCTCTAGTTACCATTCCCCACCTAGTGTTCAAGAGAATGTATTTTACCCATAAGCAGCTGGAAGAAATCGTTTACTTTCACAACAACCTCATTTGAAAAGACTAGGAATTCAAAGGTTGTTGCAGTGTTCAAACTTGTCACAGCATCCACACTGTTGTCAAATCGTTATCTATAAATGTCAGAGTTCCTTTGTCATTTTTCCAAGAAGAAGCGAAGTCGTGTTCTTCACAAGCTAAGCATTAATGTAGACTCTCCAAACAGTCAAAGTCAACTTAAATTTGTGGCAATCAACAGTACGACACGTCATTTAGGATGCCCTTAGGTAGTCTATTCTTTTCAAAGCATTTGTATTTTTCCCACTATCTGCGCATTTTACTACTTCCAGATGGTTCCGAGCTCTAAGCTAGGATGTTATTGCCTTTTTCTTAGTACTTAAACAATCTAGCTTTGATTTCATGAGTGGAACCTCGGAGAAACATGTAATTGTATCATCACACAACCCATTCTCAAAACCCCAACATTATTAAGGTCCTGACAAGAATAGCACTGGTGAATGCATGTGTTTTCATCTTACCCACTTATCTGTGTCCATGACTAAACCGCGATGTGGCAGAAGTTTACATCCCCTTGCCCTAGTGGCGGAGTCGCTGTGGTATTTCCAGGGATGAATGATTTTACTTTAAACCTATTCTAAGCCTCCACTAAATGGTCATAGTTCCGTAACTTGTTAGTCATCATGCATTGATGTGTATTTGTCTCCCGACTTCATCTGAACTTACATATATTCTCGTTTGCACTTTCCATGTGGTGTTTCCTTGAGGACATGGAAATACTTGAAACAGGCAAGACGAATTATATGTAACTGAACTGTCGGACTTAATACTGAAAAGAAGGCAGCTGAATCAGCTGTGGTGCCTGTTATGACTAGTGGACCAAATATATGCGAACCAGTCACATACCAATGATACCATGTAACTGAACTGTCGGACTTAATACTGAAAAGAAGACAGCTGAATCAGCTATGGTGCCTGTTATGACTAGTGGACCAAATATTTGCGAACCAGTCACATACCACCAATGATACCATGATCCGGCTTTTTTTTGTTAAACCTTGACTAAACTAGGCAAGTGAAAGTCAAGTTACGTAAAACTTTGTGCATCACTTTTGAGAGAAAACTATCCTCGTCAGAGTCTTTTTTGTACTTCTTCGAAACCTAACTCAGAGCTTTTGATGGTGCAGCTCCAACTGAGGAGAACAACGGTTTTATATATGCCAAGATTTTTGGTGGGTTTGAGAAGATTCGTAGCTCAGTATGTCATCTCTCATTGCATCATTTGAAGAATCATATACTGGAGTACCTTCCCACTGAATATGTGTATTGGGGTTTCTGTTTTGTAGATTTGTGATCTAGTTGCCATATCAAGGCTTCTAAATGCCACGCTAGTCATCCCAGAAATTCAAGAAAGTACACAAGCAAAAGGCATCAGGTTTTGCCAGTTTTGTATTTAAAAGCAGAGTAGCCTACAATAAAATTTTGTTATCTAACTTTTTTTATGGATTAGTGAAGTTACCTTTGTTATCAATGTGGTATGCAGTTCCAAGTTCAAGAGTTTTTCATATCTCTACAATGAGGAGCAGTTTATTTCTGGTCTGAAAAAAGATGTTATCATCTTAAGAAGCCTGCCGCCCGAACTGCAAGAGCTTAGAAAACGGAAACAGTTTCCAACCTTTAAGCCCAAAAGTTCAGCATCTCCGTCTTATTATATCAAAGACGTCTTGCCAAAATTAAAGCAAACGAAGGTTGTTGGACTGCTAATTTACGACGGAGGATGCCTGCAGGTACCTTGTCCCCTCTTTCCCCGATTTTTCGTTTAGTTGTTCATACAGTGATGGGTGTGATAGGGAGCTGAGAGAAACGTCCCTGTGCTTGTATATATTTATCTATAACTTTTATTTGATACTTATAAACTTGTGGTATGGTGCGGATCGAGACCTCCCTGTGTATATACTTATATATCTTTTATTTGATACTTGTAACCGGGGTCATTTCAGGTGTTTAAATGTAGAAAGTTTCACTTTATGGACGAGCGTATACACATTAGCTGACATTAGAAGAACTTCGGGATAGTTTGGGAATGTTGTGGCGGTGCTAGAAGCTGCTTTGGGGAAAACACTGTCGGAAAGCTGCTGTGACTTTTAGATAAAATGTTGTTTGGTAAATATTACGTGAAAGCTGCTGTGAAATATTGATGTAGTAATTTTGTGTTTGGTAAAATCAGCTGTGAAGTTGCTGTGAGAGGGTAAAATGACAAAATTATATGACTCGTGTCATTTTCGTAAAAGATAGATAACTATTGAAATATTTAAAAAAAAATTAGAATCGGTTGTAGATAAATTAATCAAAAGCACTTTCTGGAGAAGTACCTCCCCCCTTGATTCCTGAAAACTGCTGTGGGACAACAGAAACTGTCCGGAAAAGCAGAAATTTTAATTTTACCAAACGCACTAAAATTGCTTCTGCTGTCGGAAAGCAGCTGTGCTGGCAGCAGAAGCATTCCCAAACTGGCTCTTCATTCCTAGCCAATGCCTGAATGCAAGTATTTTCTAAAAGCTGTTCACCTTGCAGGCCTTTTCATGTTTTGGTTTCTTGAGCAAGTTCTTAAGTATTACTGTGTATGCCATGTTAACCAAAGTTTGTCTCAGGATGATCACATGCATCCTTGCATCTTATTTCAAGTGCTACAAAGGACACTGCTTACAAGTAGACGCTTCCCACTTCTTGGTGGGGAGTATGTTTGGATTGAATGGTTTTATAAGAGAAGAAAAGAATTGTTGAGAAATAGTTTTCTCGTCCATGTTTGGATCAGTTTTTATGTGAGAATTGGTGAGAAAAAATAATAAACATGAGAAACAGAAATCTGACAGCATCCCATTTTTGTCTCTCACCAAAATTGTTGAGATTCGGTGAGAAAGGAAACTAGCTAAAATCTCTTTTATGGTTATACCGAAACTACCCACTGTAAAAATGTTTGAATCAAAACACTCCGTTTCTCATCACTACCAAAATAAATTAGCTAATTTTTTCTTTATTTCTCGTTCATCTTGGTTTATATGTGATCTTCATTGCCTTGTAAAGTGAGATCAAATTAGTTTATTTTTTTCTTAATTAATTTCCTTAAATTTAATTAAGTATATAAGAAGCTTATTCTTATGGAGGCTTTCATCTTTGTAAAGTTTTGGGTTTGCAAAAATAAAATAAAATGTAAGAGTTGTTTTTGACGAACGTGAACACTGTGTTCTACTTGTGTGGCATTGTATTGTCAAAGGTCATTTTCGGAAACGTCTAAAAATGATCCATTAATAAATTGATTCAAACATAGTAGATAAGGAAAGCAATAAATTATTGCTTTTTCTCACTAATTCAACCAATCACGTTATGAAATCAATTCTTATATTTTCTTTTTTCTGTTATCATTTCTTTTCTTTTCTTTTCTTTTCTCATTTCACAAACGAAGTGTTAGTGTGGCCGTTACTGAAATTATACTGTTGCACTCTGAGGAGTTAGGATGACTGGATGAGTAATTGTGTTCTGAAGATCTTGTACTTTGGAGGTTGTGTTAATGATTTGTACTTTCTGGGTGTTGGTCTGTTAGCCTTTATCAGTATCCATAACACAAGAAACCTCTGATCACTACTAATTACTTTACCTTTCGTGGTACGATGATTGCAATACTTAGCTAAAACATGTTTTTCTTTCTCTCTAGCCAATCCTTCCATCTGCCTTGGTTGAGTATCAGAGGCTCAGGTGTCGTGTAGCATTTCATGCGCTCCATTTTCGCCCAGAAATACTGGCTCTGGGGAAGGTAATGGTGGAAAGGTAAGAAATTTTATAATTCTTTTACTTCTTTGTGTATCTTGGTCAACTATTAAAGTTACTTGTGTACAGCACAAAATATAATATCTATAATTTTTGTAATTACTTCCCTTTTTTTCTCAAGTATTTAGACCTTGGAGTTCTTTCGGGTGACTTTCTTATGTCTCATATAGTCCATTCTAATATATCCAAATTTTCCATGCTATGCCGAAAAGTTTAAGGCATTAAGCTCAAGGGGACTATGGATCTGGAGCTGAAACATGTCAGTAATGAACATGTTAAATATTTTGTTTTGTAGGAGCTGTGAGGAAGACCCCTTAGTGTGCCTTACATATTGCTCTAGTTTGTACAGTTACTTTGTTGAGGACGCTCTAGTTTGAACAGTTACTTTGTTGAGGGCAACATGTTCTAATTGGATGAACTTATCTTAATAACATGATTACAAAATTACTAGTACTGCAACTCGGCCGGGCTGGACGGGTTGGCACCCTTGTCCTAGTCCGAGCCCGAGTTCTGTCGAAGTTGGCCAGGCCCAGCCCAGCCGGAGTTAAGAAAATCCCCAGCCCGTCCCAGCCCAAATTTGTAAAAATCAATTTGGGTTCGGGATGAATTCGGGCTAGTACATTAATTTTTTTTTTTAAACACAATATAATAATAAAATATTAGTGAAAAAACAGATCAACTAGTTCAAGAACAACACATTGAATTACAACAAGGCTAATAATGAAAAGAAAATTTAGCAGATTCATGTTATATATGCAACATAATTCTCTTGAAATATTATATTTATAGGTAATGGTCATGCAAATCGGGCAATTCGGGTTAGCCCGTCATTTAATATTTGTGCCCAAGCCCGACCCTAATTGCAATTGGGGCAAATAATTTTTTAGTGGGGACTTTATTCTTTGGGAAGATAAGTGGATATTGCCGTAACTTACTGTTTCATTTGAATCTTAGTGTGAAGTCATTTATCTGAGTTCATTGCTGTGGTTACTATGTAGTTTCGTCGGATTGCATGCAATATTTTTGTGTTGACCCTTTTTCTTTCTTATATCTGGATTGGTTCTTGTGCAAGTCTTCTAGCATCATTTACTTGCATCCTTAAATGTACATCTGAAACTAGGCTTAGTAATCCCACCAAACTGAACTGGATTGGTCTAGGTTTACATGGTCAGTGCCAAATTGAGTTCGATTTGCAGTTATTTTCTGTGTTTTTTGGAATTTATGTGGTCAATGAACTTTACCCAAGCATCTTTATGTTTCTTCCTTCTAGGACTGTCTTCTGATTAGATGATAATCATGAAAAAAATACTTTTCTCCACAGATTAAGGTCTTCAGGGAATGCATACCTAGCTTTCCATCCTGGGCTTGTTAGAGATACGCTGGCATATCATGGCTGTGCCGAGATTTTTCAGGTGAATTGAAAAATATGTTTCTTCTAGTTTTATTTTCGATGTCTTCAGGGAATGCATATCTGGCTTTCCACTAATCTGTATGATACGGATGAACCACACTTTTATTGGCTGGTCTGAGAAAGTATTATTTCGGTCCTCACTCAGAAAGTACCGGCTTATCAAATTCCAACCTTGGTCGGGAAATTCAATGGTAAGAGTGGGGGGATCGCAGTTATGGCTAAAACTACTAACTACACTAAATGTATGGCTTATAGAATGAAAATAGTACCACCAAATTTCTTTGTTTGCTAGTTTCTTAAAAAATATGACAATATCGTTAAACCAGGAATGTAAACTTGTGCAGACAGTATCACAATTTTTTTTCATTCATCGGAGTAGGGCGTATGCAATTTTCAATGTTCCGTTGTTCACAGTCCTTAGGTTTGAAGTCTCAATGGGAGCACTCCCAACTGCGCTCTAGAACTCATTTAAAAGCTAAACCATCCAGTAAAGTCTTTCAGTTCTTTCTTAGAGAGAAACAAGTGCAAAAGGAAACTGTTAGCCTCGAAAGCTTTACCAAACAGACAAAAAGCCCAGCTGACCTCATACCCAGAACTTTACCTCTCATACCTTTGTGCTGTGATATTAATAGTATGAAGTATGAACCATGTATCGCATATCCCTGGCCTTCAAATTATCCTCTTCTCTTTACCTTGTCAGGGTTTATTTTCAAGAAATAACTGTTTGGTTCTGAACCAAGTTGATCTGGTAGTCTATGATCCAGAAACCACTGAAACCACACTTTTATTGGGCCTGCCAAAATGTGTATTTTCTGGTGGATATGACCACCACCTTATTGTGGTCTTGAACCATGGAGTGCTCACTTTAAATTAATTCCTTGAGAATGTTAACGTGATGGGATTAAAATGCTCGAGTAATGTGAATCCCTTTTCATTCAATTTTAACTCTTCAATTTCTCTTTTGATGACATGTAGGCAACTTATCTGTTGACACGGAAGCATATGCTAAAAAATGTAGGATTACTTCTATGGGTTACATACAAGTGTAGATGTTGAAATGTTAGCCACATCCTTGTAATCATTTTGTTTGGGTCTTAACAACTTATTTGGTTTTTACTTTTCTTTGAGGGCTGCTATGCTTCACCGTTAATTTGTCACCCTTGTATATCACCTCCTACATATGAAGATATGATTGTTGATAATTATTTATTTTGAGAACTTTCTAAAATCCTACAATCAATTATAGAACCCCACATGGGGAGTGAAATTAAGGGGTGAAGGAAAATGGGTGACGCATAGCACTTCCCATTTTCTTTTCACAAGTTTTAGTGCAATACTGTCTCATTCGTGCTACAAGCTTTTTAGATTGAGGGAACTTTTGTTCTTCAGCTGTTTCAGGCATCTTCTTTACTCTGCAAGCTTCAGAATTTTTGTTCGATACGTTGCATCTTCTTTTTAGTAATTCTGTTTCAACTCTCTTTTTTGGTCACCTAGGATGTTCATACGGAACTTATACAGTACCGAAGGGCACAGTTGATTAAGTTGGGAATAGTAAATGATCAACTCAGTATTGATTCACATGTTCGGAAGAGGAATGGCTCATGCCCTCTCATGCCTGAAGAGGTATGCCTGGTCAAATCTTCCTCTCTCCCCGTGTGTGTGTGTTTGTGTGTGTGTAATAAGCAACAATTACTGTATTTTGCTTTAGGTTTTATGATACAGAAGGCTTATCTCCTATTGCACCATGTGTAGGTAGGGCTTCTCCTTCGGGCGATGGGTTATCCCAATAAAACAAGAATATTCTTGGCAGGCTCTCAAACCTTTGGTGGTCAAAGGGTTCTGGTACCATTACGTGCCATGTACAACAACTTGGTTGATCACACTTCTTTATGCAGTGAGAAGGAGCTGACGGGTTTACTCGGACCTGAAACTCCACTACCTGAAGACATTTTCCTATCTCCTCCAACCAAAACTGCAGCCCAACTGAAAGAAGAATGGGATAAAGCAGGTCCACGTCCCCGTCCTCTTCCTCCACCTCCAGATAGACCTATGTATCGACACGAAAAGGAGGGATGGCATGGTTGGGTTGCGGAGAAGGATACTGAACCAAACCCTTCAGCTATTGAATTAAGGAACCAAGCACACAGGTTGTTATGGGATGCTCTCGACTATATTGTTTCAGTAGAAGCAGATGCTTTCTTTCCTGGTTTCAACAACGATGGTAGTGGATGGCCGGATTTTTCAAGTTTGGTAATGGGTCATCGTCTTTATGCCCTGGCTTCTTCCAGAACTTATCGGCCTGACAGGTACTGAATAGTAACATACAGAATTATAGTACATTTTATTTTTTTAGAATTACATAAAAAATTATTATTAGTACTTAGTAATCTTTATCCCCAGTAAGTGGCCTTGTTCTCTCCAGTAGTTTCCTGATGCATAAACAGAAATAAAGCCAAGTGGCATATACTTGAGTCAAAGGGGGCCACCAGGGTCACCCCCCCCCCCCCCAACATTTACAGAACATCAAAAACACCCCTGAGATTTAAACTAATAAATCATTTCTGCCCCTTTCTTTAGTGCAAGCATGCCTCAAGGTGTCAAGGGGGGCGGCTGGGGCTTGAAACTGGGCCGCCCCTCACTAAGAGGCAAAACCGGCCCACGACGACCCCTGAACCGGCCAGCCCCCTCTTCCCCAGCCCAGTTCCATACCCAGTGCAGTTCAACATCGGTGATTTACAACCCGGCCCGGACGGTGCTGCCTCAACATGGTGCGGTTCAACCCGACCCCGTCCGGGCGCTTATCCCCTCCCTATGTCGGTACTGTTTATTAGTATTTTTATAATTTATATATATATATATGTATATAACTATATATTAATATTAAAAATGTACCATTTAATATATTAATATTATATATTGCCCATGCCCACCCGGTCCCCTCAACCCCTAACCCCACGCCCCCGGGCCCGGGCCCGGTGGGGTTCAACTTTCCTCAATTTCAACCCGGCCCGCCCCCTGACACCTTGAAGGGTGCCCCCGTAGAAATCCCTTTTTGGGCCGAAAATGATGAAATGTTTATTCCAAATGACTACACAAATATTTTGTAAGACCCCTAAACGGTTCAAAAATAACGAAATGAGCCGAAGTATAAGAAATAATCCTTAATTTCAGAAATATTGAGGTCACATTTCTATCTCATACTCCTCTCTTTCAAACATGAATGGTGCTAATTCAACCATCTTGTCTCTGTCCTATGCTTGAGGACATCATAAGTTCCCAAAAAAGTCTCTGTTTCGGATCGTGCATTCCGTGACTCATTTACATGTTCTCGCAAATAATGGTTCGCTTAAAGATTCGTGCCCCCTCTTCTTGAAATCCTGGCTCCCACCACTGCTTCAGAGTATATGTCAAAAGAAAGAACTTAGTAGCTTTTTGTTTTAAAATAAAGTTTAAGAAAAATTCCAAAAGAAAAAAAAAACTTAGTAGCTAGAGAAATGCTTTTTTAAAGTTGGCAATTTAATGATTTCCAGAAAGCCCTCTGTGTTTATAATTCTCATTCTGTGGGTATTGAAAACAGGAAACACCTTGCTGATCTTTTCAACAGCACAGCAGACAATCTTTATCACCCGAAGCGCAACTGGACACTCGCAGTGCGGCAACATCTGAACAAAAGCCTGAGCGAGGAAGGCCTCAAGAAAGAACGCGACTCGTCAAAATCAACATCGTTCCTTTCGCACCCTCTTCCTGAATGCTCCTGCACACTTCCTGGTTCACCTAAACAACTTCTCGACCAACAGTTGTACGAAGGGGTAGACGAGTGCCCTAAAGGGATGGAAACTAGCACTATAATGGTTAGCTACACGACATCCCGTGGTAACGATACTGAATCCCAGACGGAAGAGGCGGAGTCAGATTGGAAGCTAGATCCAGATGATGAAACCAGCACGGAAGATTCATCTCCAGCGTCGGATCAGGAAGAAGAAATAGATATTGAGGACTAGGAAAGTAGTTGTACAGAAAGTATCTTGATTCTTTCGGGACGAGCATTTTCCTATGGTGCGGAGTTTTTCTCCAAGCAAGCGGCGGCTAACAGGACATATTTTCTCAGCTCGAGTCATACGGAATCCAGCATTACAGATAGTCATAGAAAATGAAGCCACATAAAATTTCTCTTATACTACCCTTGTTACACACTGTTGCTTGACATTGTAATCCAAGTTGTCAACAGTTTTGGAAGATTCGACACTCTTTTTTTCCTGTTACGATTACACAATCAATTGATTGTATAAATTTCTCAGCTATAACTTGTAGAAAGAATAGAAGCATCTCCTCCATCCGTACTTCCGCAGGCTCAGTCACTGTCCGTAGCTCTCCATGACTTCACAGCTACCGTATGTGAAGAAGGTTACCCCAACCCTCGGACCCTCCTACCGTCTCGTCTGCTGCTGTAAGCTGCAGTGACGGTGTCAGGAATTAAGAATAATTTGATCAAAATTTCATGTAAATTCAATCAATACAGGGGCACCTTATGCAACATTCTGAAATCAGTCCGGACATTTGTGTAATAATAAAGGGTGCCACCATCAAAAGATTCAAAACTAGGGATATCAGTGGAGTTTTTTAACGCTACGAAAGATAGAATAGGCCGGAAAAGCGTCTCCAGTATCACCCGCATCTCAAGCTTATGGACCTACCCCTTGCCAATTCCGTCGGGGGGAAGTGGACGATCCTCCGATCGTTGCTCATACCCAACAGTTCCTCTTTCGGCTTCTATATGAAACTGCAGTGGTTTTTCACTAGGCTGTAGTTAAAATAAATTGGCCAGTGTCTTCTAGGGGGTTAAGACCGACTAATACTTCGCTTTTCGGCCTTTTGTTTTCTCAACTACGGTTGTGGAAGTCGTTTGATATGTTGAGGGGAAGTGTTATCCCCCTTTGAAGTGTGAACTATCTTTCACGGTTGTGAATAGATAACACCGCCTAACAATAATTACCCTGTTACATAGAGTACTAACTAGACAATTCAACAATATTTATGTATTTACATTTTTCTACGGGGACAAACAACTCGCTCTAATACAATAGCCGGCAAATCACACCAGACAAGAAACGATTGACTGCGAAATATTAAAACAGCCCCTACCAAGTTTCCAAATCTCACTGTTACCCCTGCTATCATTCTCTATTCATCATTAGCATAATTGACTACCGTGCTATCCATATCTCTTTACAAGTTCAAATCAAATTTCAATGTGTGACGCAAATGGGTGCTAGCTCAGTGGTAGAGTGTTTGAAGCGCTTGCATGATGTTATGAGTTCGAACTCGGCTAGATGTCGGATTTGATGTAAAAAAGTCAATGTGTGACACAATTAAGATACATGCAGTGCTTTATTTTCTTTTATGCCTTTGGTTTAACCCATCATTAAAAGAGGTTTAGCGATTTCTTTTAGGATAATTTTCACTTACACCCCTCAATTTTGATTGATCATCACTTACACCCCTTCTAGTTTGGAAATTTCACTTAAATCCCTCGTGACTACCAAATATGTTGTCACTTACACTCCTCGATATATTCATTATGTTAGTTGGTAGGATAACTTCCCAAATTCAATTCTTCGGACAAATTTTACACAAGCAAATTCAATATCTTGTTAATCGTACTTTGTGTTAGTCCCAACTTTTGCTCGTAGTAGTTGCACCATGTTCAAAAACACATACGAAATATGTGATATTTGCACATGTTAAGAATACACATTGGGGTGGAATGGCCTCTGCAGCCGCTGCAAGGGTATATTTATCCGAAAATTTGAATTTGGAAAGTTATCCAACCAACTCGAAGAGTGGATACATAGAGGGGTGTAAGTGCCAACAAGTTTGGTAGTTACAAGGGGTGCAAGTGGAGTTTTTCAAACTAAGAGGGGTGTAAGTGAAAATCAACCAAAACTAAGGGGTGTAAGTGAATTTTACCCTTTCTTTTATAACGTTACATAGCTACAATCACTTTTATATTATTTATGTTTTCTAAAAAACTTTATAATATTTATAATGAAGCCACATAAATTCATTATTAAGTCTCACATTAAATTTTCCTTAAAAAAAAAGTCCCACGTGATAAATGAAAGAACTACCACTCTGTTTCTTTTCTTTAGCCCTATTATGATTTTTACCACTATTCATTGGGTCACTTTAATCCGGTGATATGGCTATCGAAATGATGAAATTTTTTGATAATTTTTTTATAGTGTTGTAGAGTAAAAGTTGCATTATAACACAGTGAAAAAATTATTAAAAAATCGAATCGTTTTGCTGTCCAAATCACCCGGTCAAAATGACCCAGATACGAGTTAAAAAGTCAAAGTAAGACTAAAGAGAAGAAACGGAGTGGTATCACTAATTTGAATGCTGACTATTCTCACTTGCAATTGCTATCAAATGTGACGTGACGGATTGAATGGTCATGGTCACGTTAGGTTAGCCACATAGCAATAATAGTCCCGTGATTTGCTTTCGCTATATTTTCCTTTCTAGACAATTGTACCATGAAACGGTGACCATATGTTGGATCTTGTGACAACTTTAAGTTACCGTAGTCATTTTTCGAACACAGTAGTAGTATCTGAAATTGGTGTTTGAAAATCTATGAAAGAAATTTTTGAGAACTCAATGGGTGCAACTGTGCAAGTGTCACCCTTAATCACTGAATACCTCTACTGCCTCTGATGGTATTAACATATCTGAGATTCGTATATCAAAATATTAGACTAATAATCGCAACGTATTATATATTGTTTATGAAATACGTAATGAATATGTATTCACGTTTCAACAACCTTTAAGCGAAATTCTCTTTAAGGTTTCTGTTTTACCCCTATTTTTTATTTAATTTCTTTTTTCCGGAATATCCCTTAAAAGGTCTTTTTGTTTTAAAAGTAAACTTTAAGAGAGGTTCCTAAAAAAGAAATAAAGAATAGGGTAAAAAGGCACTCTCCCCCCTCAAGTATGATAAAAAGGAACTTCACCCCTCCTAGTTAAAAAATGATTGTGTCACCTCTTTAGTGTGTCAAATTTCAGAACACCTCCTACTAGTGACATTGTTAGTTTGAAGTGAGTGTCTTCACTTATAGAAGTTTTTGAGACACATTCACCTTCTTAGAACATGGAATGACACAATCAAGGTGTAAATTTTTTGAAGTTTGCCACACTAAAGGGGCCAAAGCGTCATTCCCATATGTAAGGGGGTGAAAGCGTCGTTGTCTCAAAATTGTGGGGGTGAAAGTGTCTTCTACCCAAACTTTAATCATAATTATTATGCATGCACACTATCAAGGTGTAAATTTTTATATGTTTGTATGGATGTTTATTTGTAATTGTGTTTTATTTATATTCAAAATTGAAGTTTGTAGTGTAATAATAATAATAATAATAATAATAATAATAATAATAATAATAATAATAATAATAATAATAATAATAATAATAATAATAATAATAAGAATAATAATAGGACTAGTTAGGCACTACTTCTTTGTTCATGAATTGAAGCAGCATGAATTGATGATGATGATGCATTCATGAATTGTTTTGCATTCATGGGGTATGCTCTTTTTCTCAATAATAATAATAATAATAATAATAATACTAATAATAATAATAATAATAATAATAATAACAACAGAGCGTGATAGTGGTAGAAATAGTAGTAGAAATGGTAGTAGAAATATTTGTTTTTATGGTCAGTGGTTTTTTTTTATGGTCAGTGGCTTGTTTTATGGTCAGTGCTTTGAAGAATTGATTTGGACAAGAGAAATAGTAGTAGAAATGGTAGTAGAAATGGTAGTCAGTGGCTAGTACTTGGTTTGGAGGAGAAAAATGGTAGTCAGTGAGTTTGTACTTGTATATTTTTTTAGATGTTGGTTATCAATATTCTTGCGTTTTAATTGATAATGTGTTGTCTTGTATTCTTAACTAGAGCAGATGGATGACGAAGGATTCTTAGACGCAATGGGATTTCAGACACACGAGGGTGATACGGAAAAGGCCCCGAATAAGGGGAAGGGGAAGGCACAAGATAAGGGGAAGGGGAAGGCACAGAGTGACGGTGGGTCAAGAAGATTTTGGTCCCCGAAGGAAGAAGAGTGCTTGTTGGACGCATTGTTGGAACTGAAACTTCACAGCTCATTCTATAGTAAAGGCAGCTTCAGGGGGGTTACATGGTAGAATTGGAGAAGAGGATGGTGAGAGCCTTCCCCGGAACGAACATACGTGCACGCCCCCATATAGAGTCGAGGGTGAAAACTTTTAGGACTAATCACGGGAGTGCACAAGGTTTGCTTAACACTAGTGGGTTCAATTGGAACGACGAGGCAAAGATGATTGAGATTCCATCTCAAGAAGCGCTGAATGACTATTCTATGGTATATATTTCTAAACTTTTAAAAATACGTAAATGATATAGATTACTTCATCATATATAGGTTTGATAGGCCATCGTGTGTTCTTTTGTAGCGCATTGACAAAAATGCAAAATATGTTGCTGCAAAACCTTTGTCGTACCTCGAAAAGTGGATAGAGATTTTCGGCAAAGATCGTGCTACTGGAGAATTTGCTGAGGGGCCTGCTGATGTGGGGGATCTTTCCATGCCTCGTGTTGGAGAGAACACGCTACCCGATACGGCTGACTCTGCCCCTAGTCGCACCTCGTCAAGAAAGAGAGGGAGGGATTCTGATGATGACTTGGTGGCTTCTCTAGGTTCGGATTTCAAATAGTTGGTGTCTACTACCAAGGAAGCAATTGGTGGGATCGGTGCTATAGCTACTAGAGTTGGGGCCGAAGTTGATAGTTGTGATCGTCGAGGGATCGTGTACGACGAGTTGGAAAAACTCAACCTTCCTCTAGAAGACCTTGTCAAGGTCAACATGCTCATCAACAAGACGAAGGAGCTTGTTGACACGTTCCTTAAGTTTCCTAAGGTTGAGGAGCGTCGTGAGTTTATCAAAATCTTGCTAAAGCTTCACGAGTTATGTATGTTATTTCTAGGACTTGTCTAAGTTAATACTCAAACTTGGTAACTTGTGTCCATGCTTGGGCCTTTATTTTGAGAGCTCACACTTTTGGGATTGTATAATTATGTGAGCTACCTAACTATGTGGTAGTGTGTTATCTTGAGGATGTTCTCACACTTTTGGATATGCTTATGTAGGGATGGCCTTGTATATGCGGACATCTATATTTTGTTAGAGTGATATTTCACTTCCTTAATGTGTGTTTGCTAACTTGTCATGTTATTTGTTGCTTTGATATTTTAGAACGTCGACAATGAATTGGACTCCGCATATGGACTATGTTATTCTAAGCACTATATCCGAAGAGGTCATATTAGGGCAACGAGAAGGGAATAGGATACTACCCCCAGCTTTTATAGCTGCGCATGAGGCATTACATAACGTTTGTAATGTTATGGTACCTTTACAAGCAATTATGGGCCGCATCTTAAGCTATCACAAGAAAAGGTATGTTCGCCTCAATCACATATTGCATGTGTCGGGCGTACAATGGGATAATGAACGCAAGCTAGTTGTCATGCGTGATTCGACGCGGTTTGAAATATTGCAGGTACTTTGGGAATTTTTTCGAAAAAAAAAAATATTTTGTTCATTGTCCACTAGATTTAGCTCTAACTAATAAAAAAAAATTGTTTGCAGGAAAATCCGGAATTTGCTAATTTCATTGATGAAGTTCGCACCGTACCATTTCAGAATCAGGCACATTTGGAGATTATATTCGGATAAGCTAATGTTACATGGCCATTTTAGTTGTTGTTGTTGTTCTATCGTACGCAGTATTATTTAACTTGTTTCTCTATCACCTACAAAAACTTTGTATTGTTTATGATTATTTATTATGTTGCTCTATTTCCTATAAATTTGTCTTGCATAAGTTCTGTTAATCGACAAAAAAAAACATAATCTGCCAAGACATTGTTATATACAAACATTTCATACAATTCACGCATCAATTTACAATGCAAGTAGTTTTATAAAGAAAATTACAGCACTGAGGGTATTATAGTCATTTAGAACATATCCTGCTTCTTATCCTGCACTACCCAAACATGGTAATTCATATCTTGCTTCTTATCCTGGCTCATATCCTACAGCACCCAAACACAGCAAGCCAGCATATCATATCAGGCCTTATCCGACAGCATACATATCCTATCTCGTATCCCAGCATAAGCCATATCCGCTGTATCTTATCCGCTACCCAAACGAGGCCTAAAGGTTGTAAAGACTTTTCCTCCCACTAGAGACAAGATAAGAAATGATTAGCATATCCAACTGAGTTTCATACGGTATGTTCCCACAACCGCCAGCTTCTAAAAGGTGCAATCTGGTTTCAAACTAGGGGTCATGTTCTCAATTGAATTATAATGGGTTTGTTTGGATAAGATTATGGTTTGGTTAATCATTTTAAAATTAAAGTTAACAATCTAGAGACTTAACGAAAATAGAAGGATTTTTGGAACTAAAAGATGCAGAATAACTAGGGTTTTGATTTCATCATAAGAAAGGTGTTTGTACCTAGATAAAATAATATGAGTAATTTGCGTAATGTTCTAGGGAGGACGCTAAATGGTGCGATTGAGTAGTTGTTGTTAAACGTTTATCTGAACGTTGAAGATGTCGAGTGCGGAACTTGATGAAACCGAAGAAGCTACTTATGCACTCCTCGACAATGAGCATGTCACTCGAATCGTGCCCACACATTTATCTTTAGTGTGGTTTGCATGTAATTACACAATAGCGGAGAATTTTACACTACACAAAATACAATTAAACTCCATGAATTGAGTAAAATAAAAGCATCATAGAACAAACTAGTCAAAACTCATTAGCCCCACAATTACATCTCCAACTATATAATCCCACCAAACATGGTAAATCCATGCAAAAATATAAGAATAATTAATTACACTTGTGACCCTTAAGTGGTTCATTGTACTTCATTGAAAGGATCACAAAACAAAAAGAGATTGTTACTCTAATTCACTACTACTACTACTACTACTACTACAAATCTTGATAAAATCAACTAACTAGGACTTGCACTTTCAGTTGAACTCAGAAGCTCCTCCAAGTACTCTGCCCCCAAATCCTCCAACACCACCACACTCTCCTCCTTCGCCGCCGCACCGCCGCCCCTCTCCCTCGCCGTTCTCCTCCTCATGGAGTGTCTCTTCTTCAACGCCGCCACCGGCGAAAACCCTTCTTCCTTACAGCTGTAGTACTTCATCTCATTCAGCGATTCTCGCACTCTCTCCACCGGAAAATTCAAGATTGCCGCCGGTCCTCTCATTGCAAAAGCTGCTTGATCATAAGCCAAAGCCGCCGCTTCTGCGGTGTCGAATGTCCCCAACCACACCCTTATCCCGTTTCTCGTCGAATCCCTTATTTCAGCGGCGAATTTTCCCCACGGACGCCTCCTCACTCCTCTGTATGACTTGCTCTGTTTTTCCTCTGTTTTTGAATTCATCTCCTCTGTTTGGCCGCCGCCGGCGGCGGCGGATTCCGCCAGGACACCGAGGAGGAGCATCTCGTCGGTGTCGTTCTCATCGAATGGTAAGTAATCCGGTAAATCGAACGAGGATTGCGGCAAGAAATCGGAGTTTTGGGAGTGGAAAACAGAGGAATTCATTTTTCTTATTTTGTGAAGTGGGAAATGGGTTTTTGAATGGTAGTTGAAATGGGGGTTTGGTTGGTTACTTTGCCTCCTTTATATATGCCCAGAGAAAAGGAGGGGGAGGGATTTGTAAATTGATAAGTTTGAAGTGGAATAAGGAAATGGACTTGAATTGAAACACTAATAAATTCATGGGAAGGAATGGGAAATTTGGGAAGAATGGTCAAAGAGATGAATACCCACATGGGTCAACTGAAGCAAGAAGGCCAGGTCATGAATTACATGCCACGTCATCTATCAATGTAACCTTGGTATCCACGTGACAGATAAACCGTTGAATTATATGGTGAGTTTGGTAGAATGGTTTTTGGTGGAAAAAACTGAAAAAAAATTGAAAAAAACCACCAACTCATTAGCCCTACCATTCTAAATTGTGGTGGATTTTTTTTGGTTTTTAAACGACATTATGTTTAAACCAATGTATTTGGCAGTGGTTTTTAAACTAGATTAAAAACTGGAGAAATGTGTTTGGTAGTGGTTTTTAAACTACATAATGTAGGTTAAATGACAAATATACCCACCACTTGTATTTTTCATTTACAGATTCAAGAAGAACAAATGCAATGTAAAAAAGTTCACAATTTCTTGAACTTCAACTATTTCATGAAAGTAACAAATTGAATACGAATTAATGGTATTGTAAGATCTAAGAAATTAAATTTTCATACTTCGATTCATCAAAAAGTTAACGATTTAATGAAATTTTGTTCGCAGCCAAATTCAAGACTTGTTTCATGAAATTAAAGTATGAGCAACTTTGGGGTCATATACTTGAATTGCTTAGTGTTAGAATATGACAAACACAATTAACATAAATATAACAGTACCAAAGTCGATAAGTTTAGTAAAGAGAGTGACGAAATGATACACTTGAAAATATACAGAAACTATGAGGGTTATATGGACTTTGCAGGAAGTAGAAAAAACTGAAAAAAACCACCAAATCATGGTTTTTTTCTCCACCGCAAAAGCTGAAAAAAATCAGTTTAAAAACCAATTTTTAAACTACCCTAAACAAGCACTTTAGATAAACCATATGGTGGAAAAAAAAAAAAAAAAAAAAAAAAACAGTTTTGCCAAACGCACCCTATATTGAAGTTGAAGACAACCCAAGCTTGAGCAAGTTATTGTGTTAGATAACCCTTTCATTGGACTATTCAGATATGATTCATTGTGTTAAATTCAGTTCATGGGGTTCGGATCAAATTAGATTCAAATATGATTTTATTGGATTATTAACCGAATCATAGTTATTTTTAGACTTAAATGTTTGTAGTCTGCAAGGATTGAACTCAGTATCTCATGAAAGAACTTTCAAACACTCTACCACTCGAGCTATCACACATCTGCATCCATTGAATCATAGTTGATGATTCTTCTAGTTCATCTATTCTAAAAGATAATATAATCACAAATTACAATCAAAATTATATTATTTTTTTACTTTTACAAGTATAAATTCATCAATTTTATTATAACAAAATTATATTTATGATGTTATTTATCGTAAATATAGTAAAAAATACAGTTAATGACTGGCCTAGTTTAAGAAAGATAAATTATTAGATTAGATTATTGAATGTGTGGTTGTGGTGAGGAAGATACAAAAGTACTTCATCACAATTATATTATGGTAGACACGATTATTTAACTGGTCATTTTTACACCCGCAATTTTAAGGCGTGACAATGTGGTTTAAATTCTTTGAAATTGAGATTGTTTGCACCTTTGGAGAATCTATATTTTCATATACATGTCAAAGTTAGCCTAACTATAGGATTGTGATTTGTTATTTAAATATATATATATATATATATATTTAATTAAGTTGTTTAAAATATCGCAAGCTCAAAAGTTCGACCACTCGAAGATAGATTCTGGTAGGATACTCTTGGCGTTGTGTTCTAGAAAAGTCACACAAGTGATGATGTAACGAGCTCAAGCATATAAAGTATTTTTTTTTTCTTTTGAAATATAGCATCATATAATATATTAGACAATAAAGGAATTACAAAACAAACACAAGCAAAAGAGAGGATGGTTGCCACAACCTGACAAACATATCTCTGTAACAACAGCATAATTAAAGTTAAAAACATGAAGATAAAAGTTGAAGAAGCGTCTGGCCATGACTAAGGATCTTCCAGAAGGATTGCAGAAAGTGATGTCCGAGCTAGAACTTTTGTTGTCGGCGCCGGAGAAGCTCGATGTGATAGGGTAAAATACTGGAGAAAGAACGATAAAAAGGGGACCCAGACCGTTAATAATCTGAGAATTGGCTTGTTGTGATTCAACTGGTTGGATGATTGAGTCATCCGGTTTTGTTGAACCCGAATTAAGCCACAATTGCCATAGGGCAAAATAGAAGCATGATAAAGCTTCGTTAAAGAGGAGTGTCATTGCGCAGCATCCATAGAGAGAAGCAAGCGAGCAGGACAACTGGGGACTGAAAAAAGAAAACAAAGTCCAGTAAACCCTCGAAAAACCATCACGGTCTTGATCACAAAGAGAAGCTGATGCAATCAAAATGGGGAAGAACCAAATGCAAGCCATCCTCCCTTCAAACACGAAATAAACTACCGAATGAAGCAGAACAGTTGGGGACAATAAATTAGGTGCTTGAATTGTACAAGATTGTCCCGTATCTTGACAATTCCACCTCAATACCGTCATGGCTGGTTCGGAGATTGTTGCGGTACAATCTCCAAAGACCCATGACAGGAAGCACGAGCATGATTTTGTGGCACCAAGAGAAGAGTAGAAAATCTTAAGTGATTTCCGAAAGGAGGCTTTGCTAACTTCTGAAATTTTGCTCCAGTAACATTATCATCCAAGACACTCTTCCTTTTATCTAGAGTGCTGCTCCAATCTAGCAGCCATATACGTCGCCCAGAAACATTCCCACATTTGTTGCGGCTAAAACGATCGAGGAGCAAACAATGTCGCTTAGATCCACTGAGTTGTTGTTGCCGAATCCAACTACGAGGTCGCTTCTTTGAGCCCATTCGTAGGGACGAGCTTGAATTCAACGTGAGGGGTTTCGCGGAGCGAAATTGGAAAGAAACAAAGGAACGAGTAGAAGAATTTAACGAGGTGCTCAAAAGTGTCCGTTGGATTGTTGGCAAGAGCAGGGATAAGTTTTGGTTTGAATTTTTTTGGGGTATGGTTTGATAAGGACTTACCAATGACGCACTTGGATGTAAGTTGTGTAGAATCGAGAGGCGAGGCAAAGGGGACTGGTGGAAAAGGATTTCTTGGTACAAAATTGAAACCTGCTCTATTCCAATCATCTGCTTGAATTGGGTTGTCTTTTGAAGAAGGGGTAACCATCTTCATGTCAGCACTTGCGGCGATAATACACCTGTATTGTTGTCTTCTCCCCTTTTTCCTTACCCTACGAAGTGTAAGTGGAGTGGTATTCTTCCCCGAACTTTGAATAACAATCTGGTCCATAACAGAGATAATTGATGATCTCTGAATATACCTCACTTGGTTTGTTCGACGATTTATATAAGGAACCAAATCACAAGGGGAAGTGCGTATAGGTCTTGGTTTAGAGTATGAAGAAACCAATCCAGGATGAGTTTCAGCACAAAAAGATCTCAATTTCATCGGAGGGGACGATTGAAATCGCAAAGCTAACAGTTCAGATCTTGTAAATGCTATGCGATTAATCACCGTAGGGATAGAAGAGAGTTCCAACTCATTACCGTCAGTTAGTTGGGACTGTGATATCTCCATTTCCGCCTTCGAAGTTGAGATTTGTTTGGATTCCTTTATTTTGTTCTCTGCGGACATAGTGAAATTCTTCGTCAATGGTATTGAGTTTTCCAACTCCGGGTTCAACTGAATTAAATTCTCGACAGCGATCTGTTGATTGTTGAACTGTCCGATGTCAAGCTTGTCTGCATTCAACTCTCGGAACAAATCTTTTGGTGACTGAACGCTTCCGTCTTGAGGAACATCCTTGGGTAGGTAGGACAACTTGAATCTTGGCTTCTTTTTGTCTTCCTGTGCAACAAGATTCTCCCCAGAGTTTACTTCTTTTCCTTCGGGAAGGGTTTGTTGGCCGGCATTGTTGCAGAGGCGGGCACCTATCAGAAGTGCCTTTTGCCTCGCTTGTTCAATAGTGTCAGCCACTGGACTAACAGAGGTAGCAGCCGGAGCAACAGTTGGGGTATTGAATCCATCGCCACTTAAATTGCAAATTTTTGAGTCATTTTTCTCCTTGAACTCACTCACCTTCTTCACATTAGTTGTAGATCGGCTGACGAGAGAACCAGTGCCGGTGTTTCTTTGTGATTTTTTTGTCGCCGGAACGTCGCCGGAGTTTGATCGGTAAATGTTAACTGGTCGTTTCCCTAGCCGGATATCTTCACTTCTTTGGTAAAGATGTATATCATCCTGACTCGGAGACTGTTTGTTTGTCTCAAACATCTTCACATGAGTCTCCAAGACGTTGTTTCCGAAATATTCTTGTTGAGATGTTCGATTCTCTTCAATTGTTTCAGATCGGGAGGCATCGGAGCTCTTGGTGTGCGGCCAAGACGATTCTTGGTTTGTTGGTTTTTCCGCCGGCAAACGGTGGGTTTGACCGGGTTTTTTGCAGAGTCGGGAAACAATTGCCAGGGCTTTTTGCCTAGCGAGTTCAATAGCATCACCACATGCTGAGATTGGATTGTTTGAAGCTGGGTCATGGTCGTCATCGAACCTCTAAAAGTTGCCGTCATCGACAATCGGGGTTTTTTTATCCCTCCTACTAACAGATCGACTTGCCCAGTTCATAGGTTGTGCAGATCGGCTCTTTGCAGATCTGTTGGTGAGGTTTGTTTTCAGTTTCGGCTTCATCGGAGTATCACCGCTCGTCGCCGGAAGTTGTTTTTTGGTGCCTTTCCCGACAAGAGATCTCTCCGGAGTCTCCTCCATAGCTGGAGATCGATCGTTCGCCGCCCTTATAATGATTTATTTTTTTCTCACAATAGCATATATTTTTTGTTCACACAAATTTAAAGAAGAATTCATTTATAAAAGTTAAAAATAATAAATTGAAGCGTCAAGAGATTAATACTTTCATTGTTTGAAATTATTAGTCGTGGTCGGCACTTGAACACCACTTTAACTACATAATCTGATTAATAAAACGGCACAATTTTTTTTTGAACTTTTTCATAGTGGTTGTAAACTTAACTTGACAATATTACAAACACATTGACAGACTTTTGTATCATTCGGCTGGTCAAGTTATATAGACATAAATTGTGTTCAAAATTGAACATGGTTAATAATTCTAGACAACATGAGTAAGTGGCAATCGAAAAGAGAGGAAAAACAAGATCACGCCTTAACCATGATCATTTTCGGAGGGTTTTATTTTACATTTTTTAAAGTAATGTTTTGATAGTGCTAAAAGTGCTACTACTACACTTTTAAATTGTTTTCAGCAATTTAAAACTAAGAGAAAATACAATTTCACAAAAAAAAACTAAGAGAAAATACATTTAGAAAATGAACAATTGCTTAATGATTGTGATCGAGCAATTCAAAACCATAAAAAAAGGTAATCAATTGATATTGGAAATTGAAGGTTTGAATTGTCAACATACAGGCCCCTTTAAAAGCTTATAATGATTATATTTATTTATTAGTCATCAAAATTTAGAAGAGTTGTTGTGGAGGTTTGAAAGTCCTCTTACAAGAGAATAGACACTAGTTAGAAAGAGACCCTTCATTAAGTCCCACTTCACCACTTACTAGAGTAGATAATCCTACTAATGAAGTATCATTGAGAAAATTAAAGACGTCAATCTGCCTTATTACATTCGATTTTCGTCTAACATACCAATGTCTACAAAGAATACGAGACGTTAGAATGTTATACTAATAACTATGACTCGACTGAAATTGCTTCATATAGAAAATACAAACTCCGTAATATGTGTTGTTATTTGCCTTCGTAATTAGAAATGTAATATAAGTTAATTTAGTGGTCAATTCACGAGTGCAACACACACACAACTTTTTTTTTCTTCATAAACATAAAACTTCACTACACGAAAATTAGTTTTCTGTTTATTGAACTTTCTTAGAAGCTCCATTTTGGGAAATTTTCTATGCACATAAATGGAAACAATGAGGAGTAGGTAATAGTAGTATCAAGTTACCAACCACCTATCTTGTTTGGCAATTTTATTTTCTCAACCAAGCACCTGTTTCCTAGTAGTACCTCATTCCTTGCTTGAATTGTTTCTCACGGGTAAAAGACACTTTCACCCCTTTTTGTTTGGGAAATAATATTTTCACCCATTTTGTGCACTAACTTCACGACATTTATACCCCTTGACCGTGTCATATCATACTCTAAGAGAACAAATTTGTCTCTGGAACTACTATAGTGATGGACAACACCCCTGGACTAACGATGTCACAATTGAAGAGTGTAAATATTCTGAAATTTGACAGACATAAAAGGTAAATGTATCATTTCCCAAACTAAAAGGGGTGAAAGTGTCTTTCATAAAGTTTGAGTGAGTGAAAGTGTCTTTTAATTATAGTATTACCACTAAAATCTAAAGCATGAGATGTGACATAAAATTTTCCAATTAACTTACATTATTATAATGTATATTCTCTCTGTCCCAAAATACTTGTCCTGCTTTTATGTTATCAACGTTTATATTTCAGAGATAAATACTGGTCATGCTTTCCTTGTAATCAGCAAATAAAGTCGGTGTCCTTTATCTTCACTAGGAATATCGAGTCTAAAGATGAAGACAATGAGCAGGCTGTCATTGTAGTTGCATGGATGTCTCGTTAGGCATCCAATGATGGTTACAGATTCATGGTACTTAGTCACCTTCTACTAGTTATTTGCTTATAAGCTCTAGGTCAATCTCTCTCAGTAATTATAGTTCCTCGAAAGTTCTTACCCTTCTTCATTTTCATGTGACGATAAAACTTTTGAGTGGAATTTGTTCGATAATAATTAATTACATAAGGTTTGATTAGGTTTAGAGTGGTTTAAATACTTCAAGTTCTTTTTCTTTTGAGAGGGAGATCATGAACTTCTATTAATGAGAAAATGTGGAATTAACCATCCCCATTACATCGTTTTGTAGAAGTTGCTAGGCCCGAATTGAATTACTACCAAATCATACATATTTGTTTGGGCAAGGTAGACCAAACTTTTGCAAACTCGTGTGCAATGCCGTTCGAAGACCCAGTGTATAACCCAATGAATAGTGGAAAAAGTTTCAGGTAAAAGTTTTAGGCGAAACCGAGGTAGTAATATTTTGCTTATGATTTTTTTTTTGAAATATTATGATTTATATTCATAATTAATTAATTACATCTATCAACATATTTATTTATTTGTTATTATTGAAATAATAAACCTACCGGTTAAACCAGTAAACCCTCGTTTCGATGACCGGTCCGGATTACAAAACGATGAGTGCTACTGAGAGATTATTCACCATGCAAAAAGAGCACAACATGAAATTCTATACTACATGCTAATACCGTTTATTACTTTCGTTTCTCTGGAATCTTCAGTTAGACTTTTTTCCATTATTTACTGGGTCACTTTGACTCGGTGATTTGATTAGCAAAATGATGCAATTTTGAATAATATTTTATGGTACTACTATTATAGAGTAAATTTTACGCTTCAAGACAATCCAAAAATTACCAAAAATTTGAATCGTTTTGATATCAAAATCACTTAGTCAAAGTAACGTGAATACAAGTAAAAAAGTCAATTGAAATGATTCTAAAGAAACAGATGTACCACTCTGTCCCAGCTCTTTCTTCCCAATTTAATTTTTACCACTATTCACTGGGTCACTTTGACCCGATGATTTGGATAGCAAAAATGATACAATTTTTTGATAGTTTTTTCATGACATTGTAGAGTAAAGGTTGCTCTATAACCCGGTGAAAAAATTATCAAAAAATCACATCGTTTTGCTATCCAAATCACCCGGTCAAAGTGACTCAGATACGAGTCAAAAAGTCAGGATGGGAAGAAAGAGCTGGGACGGAGTGGTAGTATAATTTAACACATGTAGATATACTTCTAAGTGGTTCCTATGTGGTGCTTCGTCAAACTGATCAAGCACATTTACCCATCACGTCATGTATATCGTCTTCGGGCTAGTTTGAGAATGCTGTGTTGGTGCTAGAAGTTATTGTGCGAGAATCACTGTGCTAACGTTGATGTGATTTTTTTTTTGAAAAAATTATTTTTATCATCAACCGAGCTTGATGAACATGTGACTTCATGAAGGGGCTTCCAACGCTCTACCACTTGAGCTACCACCCTAGCTGCAAATGTGAACCTTATGAGATAGTAAAATGAAGAAAATATATGACAGGTAATCAGGTATAAGTTTCTTTCTTTTTGGTTAAGGAAAATGTATAAGTTTCTTGAAGATAAGTATTGAAAATTTAAAAATTATAGCAGGTTAAAATCAGTTGCAGATAAATTAATCAAAATCAGGTTCTAGAAAACATTCCACTTTGCTACCCTGAAAAGTGTTGTGACAGAGCAGGAACCAGAAGAAAAAAATCAGAAACTTTAATTTTACCAAAACTGCGCTGCTCCCGAAGAAACAGCTCTAGTGGCAGCAGAAACATTCCCCAAAATGGCACTTTGTTAAACCGGTCCACGACACCCCCGGTTTCTCATTTCCGGCCACTGACCTCCATTTCCCGATCGACTCTCACCGGCGACATCAAATCCACAAGGATGAGGATCATGGTGGCCGTAAAGCGAGTGATCGACTACGCCGTCAAGATCCGAGTCAAATCCGACAAGGTAAAACCCCATAAACCCCCCCTCAAAACCCCCCAAATTTCAATTTTACCCCCCTTCCTAACGAATCCAACACTTTTGAATTCATCATCAGTCTATAAACATTGATTCATGGCAAACAGGTCTGTGGTTTTGGATCCATTGGTTGGGTTCATGTATATGCATATTTGTGTGAATTTTTAGTACAAGAAAATTGGTTGAATTTCATTTCACTCAATTTGGGATTTGGAAAGATAAATTTGGAACTGTGGAACTCTTAAGTGATGCAAAATAGATACTACCTCTGTTTCTTTAGAAACAACGTACTTTACATTTTGTCACTATTCACTTAGTCACTTTGACCCAGTGATTTGATTAGCAAAATGATACAAAAAAAATTAGTCATCTTTGCATAGTGTTGTAGAGTAAAATTCACTCTAAAACAACATGGAAAATTGTCAACAAAATTATATCGTTTTGCTACCTAAATTACCGAGTCAAAGTGACGCAACTACGGGTAAAAAAGTCAAACTATGACATCCTAGAAGAAACGGAGGTAGTATGAATTAGAGAAAGAGGAGTGATCTTTAAATCCAGGAATTTCCATATCCTCATTGTTTGATCGACTTGCTTGAGTGGAGTATTTACTGTTGTATTGATGTGAGAAGAACCATCATTTATGCAAATCAGACCTTCTTCCGAGTTTTCCTGTGCACATAGACCATTTTACTCATTGTCTACTACTGCATTCAGGTGGTTTTTGTGCTTCTGCCGCTCTACATTGCTATTCGCAGCTCAGCAGCTATGAAAACTTAGAGCTGTAGTTATCTCTATGTTTTCATGACATGGGTTCAATTTATATTTTTGATGCAAGTACTGTCACTGCCTCTCGTTCCCGAAGGTTTTCTTTTCATTTATGTTTGAGTTCAGATCTCGTGCTCGTCAATTACATCTAGGTTTTATGTATTGAGCTGCCTAAATCAATATTTATAGCCTCCGTTGAGTTTCTAGAAGGTGCTAATACAATTATTCCTCGACCTACTTTGTTTGTTGGTGAGGTTTCGTAGATGATAATTACTAGGATATCTTACGCACACTTCATCGTCTTAGCATGTATGGTAGTAATGACTAATGACTGTTTTTCTTCCAGATAAAAATATGGCTTGCCAAGGCTTATGATGCAAACAAATGGCATAAAGATTGCTTAGATACGTAGAAGATATTTTCCATTGTCAGCGTCAGGCGCCTAGCGAAATTAGCTATTTCTTGCAAGAACCTAAATTCAATATATAACAGGAGGAGATGGTTACTATACCACTTATAGGTTCTAGCTGTGATAGGTCAGTTCAACTTAATATTGAATTGTATTTTTGTACCACTTGGGTAATGTGAAAGCATGATCAGGTCGGGGAAGGGTATGAAAATCTGAACTTTCGTGGATTCTGTTTCATGTGTGATACCACAATTAGCTTTAGCAGACTCTGATCCCATACATAGCTTAAGCATAAATATCATAGGTAAAATTCTGAGGAAATACTGCCTTATACTCAACAACATGACGAGTATTTGATGGATATATATTTTTCTTATTTTGATATTCTTTAAGATCATAGCTCTCTATCTATATACACATCTTGGTCTCTGAAACCCTTATTTGGCTCTTGCGAAAAGGTCGACAAGTCTTGCATTTCCAAGTGCACTAAGTTTCGGGTTTTTTTTTGGCAATTTCCATGGCGTAATGAAAGAATTCTGTTATTGTGTTGCGGAGGACATGTTGTATAATTTATAATTGTGGCCGAGAAGTTAGGGTTACTTGAAGTATGAAATTCAGGTAAGCTGCGAACATAGAATCGAAAATGTTGTACAATACTCTTCGAGTTTTCTGTTAAGTAATGGTATGTAGCATTGCGAACTTTGGAAATGCCTTAGACGGGGAAGATGTATATTCATAAGCTGGCAGAAATGCATCGGTGGTACCTAGGGGTGATTTGTATAGGTGCCTTCAATTGTTTGCTTAAAGTTGCTTTCTTTTGTTTCTGTTGTCAATTTCTTGGAGGATATGTCAAAAATATTGAGAATTTATTTTTGAAACAAAAATGCTATATGTCCCAACTTTGGTGTCCGAACAATGTCCCAACTTGCCACATGTACTATATTGACCAATATAATGATAATTTTTTTAAATAATGGTGGGTCATGTAGGTGATGTGGGCAAGTAGGGATGTTGTTGGGATGTGTATGTTGGTACATTTAGCTTTGCTCTTTTTGAAAATGTAGGTTTTCAGGTCCCAAGATTACAGTGCTGTGCTTTACTGTTTGAAACAGGTGAGGGATTAGTCCCTCTTTTTGAAAATGGTAGGTATGTTTTCAGTTCTAATCATGTCTTGGTTTTTCAGTTATTTGAAAAGGTTGAGGTGGAGAAACCACCAGCCAGTCGTTCAGCATCTGCTGAGATTATATATAATATGTTTCAAGTATGTCTCAATTTTATTCCATTTAAGCATTGGGAGATTGTGGACCTATTCAGTTTCTCGGACACCTGATTTACTAAAATGTCAACGTAGGGTTAGAGTAAGTTACCTGGAACGCGGATCGTTCCGGTTCGTGGAACGGGAACGGGATCGCGGAACGCCATACCCTATGGAATTCGGTACGCCAAGGGTAGGCTTCTTTGGATACCTTTATAGGAGTTTTACCATTTTCCACAAATCATGAAGTATAAAACTACTCAATTTATACAATATTTAAAAGTCAATACTCTAAAAATAGATGTAACTTAACATTTCCAATTTTAATTTTCCCATCTACATAGATACTTCAGGTGAAAGTAGTGAACAAAACTGAGATCGCCAAATTAAGCGATCTGGATCGCTGGTGTTCCACGTTTCGGAACGCGCGATCCAATTCGCAATTCATGGGGGTATGAGTGAATTGTGGTAACTGAGGGTTAGACTACTGCACTTGCATCTTTCATGGTTAACCTAATTTTGCTGTTATTAGAGATGAAGCTTGTAGTCTCGCATTTATCTTACACAATTTTGAGACCTGACCCGTTTCATTATGTTTGACATTTTAGGTATGTAGATGGGGAACCGGTGTTGAGAAGTGTTTTTACTGCTGCAGACTTTGTATGGTCTGCCACTCCTGTTGATATCCTTGGTTCAGTTAATTCTATCACGTTCGATGGTCCTGCTTCTTTGCCTATAAAGGATAATGCTGTGACTACAACTGAGGTACCTTCTTTGAGCTTAATTATTCACATTACTTTAGCTCAAAAACTTTGTTAGCTGACCTCTAATCTTGCCATTGTACATTTGAAAGCTCTCTGCGATGATATCCGGGTCTTAGGAAAGAAAGACTTTAGAGATCTCCTAAGGTATGTAAAACATATCCTTTTTCTAAAAATGATTGCCAGCAGCATGCATGTTTCACGTATATTCTGTGAATATTGTTGGGCTTGGTGGGACATTGTTGGTCATTATGCTCTCTTGGGCGTAAGAGTCGAGATTGCTTTTGTAACCTAGTGACTTTCAGTCTGCCTGGAGCGAGTTGTAACCTCCATGGGAATTAAGAATTTTTCCAGACTTATGTTTTATTCTGGATTTGTTAATCCTCTTCCCCGTTTCACTAGGGGTTGGCTACATGGATCAGACTTCTCCAGTTGTGTCTGTCCATAGTTTGAATCTGAATTTGGTCTGGAGCTAAAACACAGAAATTTACTGCTGAAGAGTAAAATAAAAAGGTGTTCATATTCGCATTAGGCTTGGAAGCTTATTGATCCATCTGGATACGCCACAATGTTCCTCAGTTTCCAAGAACCTTAAACCACCATCAAGATCTCTTCCAGGAATTTTATACCATTACACCATACCCTCATTATATCCAAGCTTTGCAACTTCTTTGTTCAAATCAATCAATCTGAATCTCTCAGAGTCAACATCATCTAAGAAACTTATCTATCCCCCAACATACCTCTTGAGTGGATCATTCACAAACTCTCCACCATGGTGTATTTTCAAAGTGAAGTACTCATCTGCAAAGTGAGATAACCAATGTATGGTAAACATTGGTTAATAAAGATCGTTACTAAACATTGTTACATAAGCAACAAAACACAGTAGTAAACAATGTTTGATAAACAACAAAACATAGTTAGTAAACAATGTTAGATAAACAATTAGTTTGTTAAACAATGTTTGATAAAAAGTGAGACATTATCAATCTTAGATAAATCAAAGCAGGATAAACAATGTGGATACTGTAATTGTGGTCCAACCAAAGAACCCCTAATTGTATTAAAAAAACCTTAAGTCGGAAAGTGTGGCCAACAATTGACATACAAAAACATAGAACAAAAAAACACCAATTTCTAGTCCAAGATTCGAACTTTATTGTTAATGTACAATGCAGACCACAATTCTAATAAATAGAACAAAAAGGCCCAATTTTTGGTCCACGAATCGAACTTTGTGCAGAACAAATAAAACCCTAGATTCGATTGCAACAAAGGAACACCACAAATTAAAGCTATAAACTACTTTAAAGACTCACCCATTGCTTACGACCTCCAATTCGACAATATTTTGTCAGATTCTTGTGCGAACCGATGGATTTTAACCTCCCCATTGTGGGCTTCTTTCTTCGGTTGAATCTTCAATTGTGAATACATATCAATCACTCCGGCAGTTCGTCTTCTACTGCGGCGTGCTTCCCTGGCTTCGAACACCCCTCAATCGAAACCCTCAGCGGTAGCCATCGAAACCCCAGAATCTACCCTCCCTCATCTGTCTCTATCCCTCCGTGAAGTGTGAGTGTGAGTTTTGTGAGTAATCTCACTACAGGCACGACTTAATGGAGATGAGAGTGAGTAGACAATAATACCCCGACTAAATGCCCTCGACCCAGACCACGTGTGACGGAAAGTTCAATTCACTAACGGCCGTTACTAGATTGGTGCGCGATGTCGCAAAATTTCAAAACTGTAGTGGGGTTATGTGTCAGTTTCGAAACTGTTGGTATCAGAGTGTCAGCGAAGTAATACTGTTGTGGGGTTATATGTCGAAAGCTCTATTTATTATTATATATATATTTTATATATATTATATTATATATATGTGTGCGCGCGCGCGCCCTTTGATACCATCCACGTCATTTTTAATCAAGTTGTAAGACAAAAGATTGCAACAGAGGATCCTGCATTCTCTGAACTCTCCACTCTGTAAATAGGCCCCTTCCTCCATCCTAATCAGGTAGTCTTTGAGGGGATTTTATGGACTGATCAAGTTAATTATGCTTCATGTGGTTCATTGTGCACCCGTCTCTGTGGCTAATTTCATCCACTCTTTTATATGTAGGAATATTTCTATTTTTCTATGGAGGTTCATTTTGTGAACTGATGTAATACTTGTCATTTTAACCAAAAGAGCATGGCGGCTAAGGGTTCTCTCATGACTGGGTTTTCCCTAATACATGTATGGCAGTTCAAAGATTTGAGGTTGGATCAGGGGCTCTCTTGGGGATTAATAAAGGAAGTAATCAGTCGAGTTTGAAACTAAAAGTGAGAATATATTGATCTGATTGAATTGTTTTGGAGATGTGAATTTTGTAATTTGAAATACACTCCATGGTCCGCAAGCTCTCTGTCATCGTTAGTAGCTGAGTAAAAGTAGCTGCAGTGATCGTTAGACAACTACCAGCCTAACTTTTTAAGGTATCCCGAAAACCATTTCTGTCATGCATCTCTTGCTATAGCGCCCAATTTAGCTGGATAAGCTCTTTTCCATGGGGAAAAAATGTTAATCCCGAGTCCGATTCTGAAAACTGTTCAGATTGTTAAAGGAGAAAAATTAGATTGAGCTCTACATTTAGGGATATCGCTAGGTTTATCTTATTGATTAGAGTTTTTCGTCATCAAAATATGCCTTTTTTTTCTTATTGATCAGGATTTGCCATGTCTTGTCAGTTGTCAGCTTTTTGCTGGTCATTGTTTCGATTCCCTTAGCTGCTCCCACTGATATTGTTTTTATTTTGTTTTTCTTATAATTTACCCACTTATTGGGTTTTGGAGGTGTTAATGGTTTCAAGTGCATGTGTTGATCAACAGGAAGAAGAAACTGATGTCTTAAGACATGGTCCGGGACTTTACAAGGTGTCTCATGCTTGGATATATAGGATGAGGATTTGATTATATGATCCTGAGAAGGTAATCTATTAGCAGTGTCAAACACAAAATCATGGTTTCACAGTGATGTTTCTTCGTCTTATTTGCATTTGGCCTGAGTTTAGAATGCATCATCCTTTTTGCGGTGGGTGCTTTTCACCTTCATAAACTGCCAACCACCATATATACTACCAAATCCTTACTATTCCCATGTGTCCTTTATCAAAAGCTCTTGAAAGTAAAATTGTAGGAAACCAGCAGTAGGGAAATGCATTAGCAAAGATTGATTTAGACATGGCTTAGGATGCAAGAGCAGCATAGTTGGTTGGTTAGATTATTTGTCCGCGGGTGTAATGGCTTGGGTTACTATGGATTCAAAGAAGTTTCAAATGCAAAGCATGACTATTATACTTAACTTGGAAGGTTGAGTCCGATTATGCATCTTATTAATTTGTGTTTGTATATGTTGCAAAAATGAAAGAGTGAAACATTACTTTTTTTAGGATGATGAACTAACTGTGACCTGTCGGTAAATTGAATGGTGACTTACTACAGCAAATTTTCTTATTCTTCCAGACTTGGAATACAATTACGCATATGCATGCATGAGTGCACCACTCATTTTTGGTATAAATTTTTGGACTTTTAAGTCGACTTTTTAGCTGTTGTGAAAAAAGTTCGTGACAAAAAGTTGATGTAGTAATTTTGTTAGTTAGTGAAAAAAGATGGTGCAGTAAAAAAGATGTGATGTAATAATTTTGTTAGTTAGTGAAAATTATCATTTTACCCTTTTTATATTACTAAAAAAACTATGATAGGTCAAACTAGTTGTTGTAGTATGTAAATACCAAGAAAAAGTATGGGTAGATTAGAGATTCTGTTGTTTAAGAAGAAGAAAGTCCAAAAAAAAGTTGGTGAACCCAACTTTTTTCAAAAGCCAATTTTACACTAAAAGCCAAAATCCAAAATCCAAATCCAAAAAATCCATACCAAACCCTCTAGAAAAGTAAATATATTAAAAGTCCATAGTGGATTTAAAGCGAGAAATAAGTCGTACCGAACCCACCCAAAAGATGTGGCACCTCAGTCTCAAGGTCTATCAGTGGCTGAAAGATTTTCTCAGCGCGTATAAATTTGTTAAGAAGTCCAAAATTTCTACTTACACAGAATTCGTCTGCTGCACTTTCTTCCCTTTCTTGTGCTGATTGGGAGCCTATTTGTGTGTGTTTATGCTGCATTAGCTACCTAATTATATATTTTCGCAGACATCTGTTTATTGTCAGTATCTATGTATGAATATGTATTGATGCAGAGAACTCCAGTGCACTCAATCTAGCATAAAATAAAACATGAGGTTGAATTATGGTATAGGACATCAGTAAGTGCCCTCTGAAAGAACCTCTGTTTAGCATGGGTAAGTCCAGCCTGTTTCCTACATCTTCCCCTTGAAAGAACCTCTGTTTAGCATTTGTGAAACTAAAGTTGTCTTATCTCTGTTGTGTGTTTGTCCATATATAAGAATTAAAATGTTCCACTTAAGATTGTTCAAAATATAACAACCTCTCAACTGCATCAATATATTTTTAGTTTTAGTGACAGAGTGTTGCTGCAATATTGATTCTCCCATTTGTGATTGTTCTAAGTGCTGAGAATAGAGAACATATTGCTGCTGATATATGTATCTTTTGTCATCAGCATGCTTCTTCACATGGAAGAAGGTTTTGATTGGAAATAGTATACACTCGTTGCTGAATTTATCATTGCTTTTTGTTGTGAAGTTGCAGCTGTAATGAATTAGTATTGTATTACAAGTTCTTGACTGGAACTACTTATGATGATGTATTTTTGTGTATGTCAATACGAAGACCAAAAAAAGATGCCATTTCGAGAAATCGGCATCGGTCTCTTGCTGCTCTCTTTACCATTTCAGGCGTGGTCAGTGACCCTGCAGCTCTTGATTTGTGTAATAGTAGTAGTAATATAAACAACTCAGATCTGTTCGTCATTAATGCACATTAAAAATTAAGAGGCCCTGACAATAATTTATTAGAAACTTGATTTTGTGTAATAGTATTAATAAACAACTCAGATCCATTCCTCATTGATACGCACGCATTAAAAAATTATTAGGCCCTAACAGTAATTTATTAGAAACTTGATTTTGTGAAATAGTATTAATAAACAACTCAGATATGTTCCTCATTTATGCTCATGCATTAAAAAATAAAGAGACCCTAACAGTAATTTATTAGTAACTTGATTTTGTGTAATAGTGATAATAAACTCAGATCTGTTCCTCATTTATGCGTATTAAAAATTTAAGAGACCGTAACAGTAATTTATTAGAAACTTGATTTTGTGTAATAGTAGTAATAAACAACGCAGATCTGTTCTTCATTAACGCGAATTAAAATATTAAGAGACCCTATTTATTAGTAACAAATCAGATCAAGGTAATTATGTTTCATGTGGTTCATTGTACACCGGTCTCTGTGGCTAATTTCATCAACTCTTTTATACGTAGGAATATTTCTATTTTTCTCTGGAGGTTCATATTGTGAACTGATGTGATAATATTTGTCATTTTAACCAAAAGATGAAAAGAGCATGGCGCTAAAGGTTTTCTCATGACTGGGGTTTCCCTAATATATGGTAGTTTGAATATTGAGGTTGGATCAGTGCCTCTCTTGGGGATTAATAAAGGTAGTAATCAGTCGAGGTTCAAACTAAAAGTGAGAATATATTGATCTGATAGAATTGTTTTGGAGATTCGAATTTTGTAATTTGGAATACGCTCCATGGTCCGCAAGGTTGTCAATTTTGCTTTTTGTCATTGTTTTGATTCCTTTAGCTACTCCTACTGATATTGTATTTATTTTGTTTTGCTTATAATTCACCCACTAAATAGGTGTGGAGGTGTTAGTTTCAAGTGCATGTGTTGATCAAAAGGAAGAAGAAAACTGATGTCCTGAGACATGGTCCGAGTTTGTAGTCCCGACAGGACTTTCCAAGGTGTCTCATGCTAGGATATATATGATGATGATTTGATTATCTGATCCTGAGAAGGTAATTTATTCGCAGTGATGTCTCTTCGTCTTATTTGCATTTGGCTTGAGTTTAGAATACATCATCCTTTTTGCGGTGGGTGCTTTTCACCTTCACAAACTGCCAACCACCATATCAAAAGCTCTTGAAAAGTAAAAAATTGTAGGAAACCAGCAGTAGGGAAATGCATTAGCAAAGACTGAAAATAGTAAGTATATTTAGCTGAATATTTAATTTAAAATAGTTGGTTGGGTAAATTATTTGTCCGTGGGTGTAATGGCGTGGGTTACTATGGATTTAAATAAGTTTCAAGTGCAAAGCATGACTATTATACTTTACTTGGAAGTTTGAGTCCGATTTTGCGTCGATTGTTAATTTGTGTTTGTAGTTGTTGCAAAAATAAAAGAGTGAAACAGTACTTTTTTAAGGATAGTGAACTGTGATTGTTGCCCTCTCCCCTTTTGAGGCGTGGTCAGTGAACCTGCAGCTATTGAGTTGTGTAATAGTGGTAAAATAAACCACTCAAATCTTCTTTTACCATCTCGAGAAATCACATCGGTCTCCTGGCTTTAAAAAATTAAGATACCCTAAAATAACTTATCAACTTGATTTGTGTAATAGTATTATTAGTAACAACTCAGATCCGTTCCCGCTTAATGCGAATTAAAAAAATCTAAGATACCCTAGCAGTAATTTATTAGCAACTTGGTTTCTGTAATCTATATTACAGAAGGGATGTTTACTGTTCTTCCCGATAGTGTTGGCCTCTTATGGCATGTTTGTTTTTTTGGACTATCCGGATTGGGATGAACTGGAGTAACTTTTTCGGATATGGTTGAATTGGATTAGCCGAGCTATAATTAATAATGTGTTTGGTTTCGGGCAGTATTAATTCAGCATTAAGATATAAATAGTCCAATTCAGTCAATACCCTCATGTGAGAGGGGACTAAATCTGGGTGTTAAACACAATCTTTTCACTATTTGATACCGGTATTAAAATTAGTCCCGAACACCCAAACCTAGAATTAATTAATCCATGGACTATATTTAGTCCAATCCTAACTAATAATATTAGCCTTAGTGGCTGCTGGATCAACTTTAAATCCAAGAATTGAGAATGAAAAGTAGACGAAACACCTCTATAAGTTTGAATGCCAAACTCAGATCTGTTCTCATTAATTAATGGGTATTACATTTCTAGTACTTCCCACCGAAAAACATAACTCCCTCTTCCACCAATACAAATACAACAACACCAGTTCAACTATTTTCATACTCCCTCTGGAGAAACGGGGAGAGAGAGAGAGGGGGGGGGTGGGGGTTGGAGATATAAACAATTAAACGGCTGTTTTTGATATTTCTATTTTTCTATGGAGGTTCATATTGTGAACTGATGTGATAATATCATAATACTTGTCATTTTAACCTTAATTACATTTTTTGATGCAATATTAATATAAATTGTATATTAGTTTGGTGGTAGCTTATATTTTTCCACAAACTTGACCCAAGTTCGAATCGTGTTGGCAACATGTGTGAACATTTTAGTTTCTACCTATCAAAAAGTTGTACGGTCATCAAACATTAATTAAAGTTAGCCTAATATATACCTTTAGAAATCAACGTAACATATTACACAAAAGTATTAGAAGTCTGAGAATACATTTTAGTTCTAAAATAACTTTTTAGTGTGCAAATTTTTCCTCAAATGGAGGCCTCAAATTGATAACTTGTGTCTTGGGCCGCCCTTGCAAAAGAGCATGGCGGCTAAAGGTTTTCTCATGACTGGGCTTTCCCTAATACATGGCAGTTGGAAGAATGAGGTTGGATCAGGGACTCTCTTGGGGATTAATAATGGAAGTAATCAGTCGAGATTGAAACTAAAAGTGAGAATATATTGATCTAACATATAATTGTTTTGGAGATGCGAATTTTGTAATTTGGAATACACTCCATGGTTCTCAAGGTTGTCAATTCAGCTTTTTGTCACTGTTTTGATTCCTTCAGCTACTCCTACTGATATTGTTTTTATTTTGTTTTGCTTATAATTCACCCACTTATTAAGTTTGGAGGTGTTAATGGTTTTCAAGTGCATGTGTTGATCAAAAGGAAGAAGAAAACTCATGTCTTAAGACATGGCCGGAGTCTGTAGTTACGACAGGACTTTCCAAGGTGTCTCATGCTAGGATATATATGAGGAGGATTTGATTATCTGATCCTGAGAAGGTAATCTATTTTGCAGTGTCAAACACAAAATCATGGTTTCGCATTGATGTTTCTTCGTCTTATGTGCATTTGGCTTGAGTTTAGAATACATTATCCTTCTTTGGATTCAAAAAGTTTCAAATGAAAAGCATGGCAATTATACTTAACTTGGAACTTGGAAGTTTGAGTCCGATTATGCATCGATTATTAATTTGTGTTTGTAGTTGTTGCAAAAATGAGCGAGCGAAACATCACTTTTTTTAGGATGATGAACTGTGACCGTCAGTAAATGGAATGATGACTTATTGCTACAGGAAATTTTCTTATACTTCCAGACCTTTTTTTTGAGAAATTGTTTTTTGTCTCAAACACTTTAGTTATCACCCTAGCTTATACCTATACTTCCAGACTTGGAAAACAATTATGAAAACAAGTGCACGGCTAACTTAAAATCAGTGTTTGATATATGTTTTTTTTTATCAGCATGCCTCTGCACATGGAAGAAGAGTTTTGATTGGAAATAGTATACACACGTTGCTGAATTTATTAATGACTAATGATGGTGTTGTTTTGTGTAATTCATGCAGAGACTTACAATATGAAGACAAAAAAGTTCTCATCTCCAGAAATCGGCAAGATCTCTTGCTGCCCTCTCCACCATTTTGAGTCGTGGTCAGTGATCTTTTTTTACCATCTCGAGAGATTGGTATCGGTCTTTTGGCTTTAAAAAATTAAGATACCCTAACAGTAACTTATCAACTTCATTTGTGTACTAGTATTAGTAACAACTCAGATCTGTTCTCGGTTAATGCACATTAAAAATTTAAGATACCCTAATAGTACCCAATTTATTATCAACTTGGCTTGCGTAATCTATCTTTAGTAAAGCGAGAAGGAATATTTACTGTTCGTCCCAGTAATGTTTGCCTCTTAGCAGCCGTTAGATCAACTTTAAATTCAATGGTTGAGAATGAAAAGTTCATGAAACATTGACTCATGCCTCTATGGGTTTGAATGCCAACTCAGTTCTCATTAATGGGTATTAAATTTCTAGTACTTCCCACCGGAAAAAATAACTCCCTCTTCCACCAATACAAATACAACAACACCAGTTCAACTGTTTTCATACTTATTAGAGAAACAGCTGTTCTTGATTTCTAATATCCTCCTCCTCAATGGACCTCCTCAAGCCAAGCCAAGCAAATTCATGTCCTCTCACTCCACTATCATTCCTTGAAAGAGCCTCCACCGTATACGGCGACTGTCCCTCCCTCGTGTACAACCACACCACCTACACGTGGTCGCAGACTCATCGGCGATGCCTACAACTCGCTTCGTCTATCGCCGCTTCCTTGGGGGTCCAAAGAGGCAATGTAGTCACCGTGATTTGCCCCAACACACCCCCAATGTACGAGCTCCATTTCGCTGTCCCAATGACAGGCGCCATCCTTAACACCGTCAACACCCGCCTCGACGTCAACACTGTCTCCGTCATCCTCCGCCACGCCGAATCGAGAGTCGTATTCGTCGACTCCCAGTATCTGGAGCTCGTCAATGACGCCATCTCGGCTTTCCCGCCAAAAGTGAAGCGGCCCCGCGTCGTCCTCATCGCTGACGACGATGCGGAGCCGCCTGTTGCAGCATTATGTGCTGTTGACCAGAGTTACGAGACGTACGAGAATTTGGTTGACGGAGGTGATCCGAACTACGAGTGGGTCCGTCCGGGGGACGAGTGGGACCCAATCGTACTGAACTACACCTCGGGCACGACTTCCGCGCCCAAAGGAGTGGTCCATTCCCACCGTTCGATCTTCATCATGACCCTGGATTCTTTAATCGATTGGGCCGTACCGAAGCAACCCGTTTACCTGTGGACGTTACCCATGTTCCACTCTAACGGATGGAGCTTCACTTGGGGGATGGCGGTGGTCGGCGGGACCAACATCTGTCTCCGACGGGTCACTCCGCCGGCGGTCTATAAAGGCATAAACGAGCACAAGGTTACCCACATGTGCGGCGCACCGGTAATCCTCAACATGTTATCGAATTTTCCCAGAGCGGAGCCGCTCCATAAGCCGGTTCATTTTCTAACGGGTGGGGCTTCACCGCCCGCGACTGTTCTCCTGAGAACAGAGTCGGCGGGATTTATAGTGAGTCACGGGTACGGCATGACCGAGCTCGCCGGCGTGGTGGTTTCCTGCGCCTGGAAGCCGCAGTGGAACGGCCTGCCAGCGACGGAAAGGGCAAGGCTTAAAGCAAGACAAGGAGTGCGAACGATCGGAATGACGGAGGTCGACGTTATCGACCCCGAAACGGGGTTGGGCGTGAAACGAGATGGGTCCACACCCGGCGAGATTGTGATGAGAGGAGCGAGTCTGATGCTGGGTTATCTGAAAGACCCGGAAGCTACGGCCAAAACCATGAGAAACGACGGATGGCTCTACACGGGGGATTGCGGAGTGATGCATCCAGATGGGTATTTGGAGATTAAGGATCGGTTCAAAGACGTGATCATCACCGGCGGCGAGAACGTTAGCAGTGTTGAAGTGGAGACAGTTCTGTACAGACACCCCGAGGTGGATGAAGCAGCAGTGGTGGCCCGACCAGACGAGTTCTGGGGAGAGACGCCATGTGCTTTCCTGAGTTTGAAACATAGCAGCAGCGCGGGGAAGGCCACGGAGAAGGATATGATAGATTTCTGCAGAGCTAAATTGCCTCATTACATGGTCCCCAAGACTGTGATTTTCAAAGGTGAGCTCCCTAGGAACTCTACCGGGAAGATACAGAAGAATCAGCTTAGAGATGAAGCAAAATCTCTAGGTTCTATGCAGAGTAGCCGGCTTTGATGGAAGGGAGTCGATGAGTCGTCTATCCTAGTCTAATCCATTTAGTCGGGCTTAATTCAGACACACAAAAGGAAGATAAAACTAGGTTCAGTTTCAGTATGACATGAAATCATATTGTGGTTTGTTATTGTATTTGCATTCACAGTTTTATTGAGATTGTGTTAATGTATTTTCTGAAGGTTGTGCAATCTATTTGTTTGCTATTACAATACTTAAATTCTACATCGTCATACGTGGTTCGTCTGCAGCATCATATGTATCTGACACTCAGACTATTTTCTCGGAGCTTAATTAGGTCGAAAAGATTACAGAAAACTTGACATAAGTGATCAAACAGGACACTGTGTAAAAAATATACCTACCAGTCAAGTCCACTTGGACAAAATACATGGTTAGAGTGTGAATAATGACGGGTAATGGAGTGTTATATGGGGGACTTAAAAGGAATAGAAAACAAACAGTTAGAAGGTTACTGAATCACAAGGCAGGTATGGCGACCAACAAGGGTGGTCCATTAATGAAAAAGCAAGATTTTGGAATTTAAATGCAGTGAGCAAATGCAGATAGAAAATGTCTGGGGTCTTTTGGTGGTTTCGGCTTAAATGCCGATCAATAATTCTGTAAGACAGTGAGACTCGGACAGCTCGTGGCTTCATTAACTATGGAGGACACCAGATATTTGAGAATCCTTTTTGACCAACATAACAATGAGACTAAGGATTATGCTTTTCGTAAGTTGGACCGGGTTGGACAGAAATTCACATCTCGAATTGTAATTAGGGTCGGGCATAGACATACATATTAGATTACGGGCTTATCTGAATTGGTGCGATTTGTATAATCACTACCATAGTTTTGAGAAATTCCTCAAATATGCACTGTAGAAGAGTTGTCATCTTTTCAGATTCCAAGATTGTGGTTGATGGCTTGAAGGCAAAAGTGAATTTTGCAGCAAATTCTATTGGGACCGGTGTGGTTTGTGGAGGACTGCAAAATGATTGCAAGGATATTTTCACTTGTGATGTTGTTCTTTTGTTAAGAGAAGCAAATGTGTCCCCCCACAATTGTGCCAGCCTGCCAGGAGAGCTGCTAATTTCTCTGTTCTTATTTGAGATTCTGTTCTCCTGTATTGTTTTTGCTGTGATAGTTTTCTTTTAATGAAGTGGTAGTATATGTTTTCATTCTTTAACGAAAGAAAATATCTACCCACAATCAATCTATGATTCTCACCCCTCGCACAAGTGCGTAATAGTCTCATCTCCCATCTCAACCTGCAACTAAACTTTCACGAGCTCTCCTCCTGGTATGCCAAGCTTTGTAATAGCCGTGAGTTCCCTATCCGTCTTAATACATGTGCTCTGCTCTCGCGGTCCTACGAATAGTCGTATATATTTTTTGATTGCTTCGGAAATTAAACATATTACAAACGAACAAGGACGAGTAGAGAAGGTCCTACACCACATTACAGAAAGTAAACACAACAGAACAAACAAAAACACAAAAGACTACCCATTCGAGTTTCCAGACTTGTTGAAAGCTCCCATCAGATCCTCCACCAAAGTATCCTCGATAGCTTCATGAGGAGTGTTGTACACCAAGAGATCCTGGGATTGCAAAGATCCAATTCTGACCAAGAGGTGGGCACACTTGTTTCTTTCTCTTGGAACATGGGAAATCTTACTGTTAGAAAGGGTGAGCAAGTTCCTGATGTCCGGGATCAGCGAGTATGTGCTTCTCAGAGGGTTTTCGTCCTTGTTGATGAGAAGAACAGCATCCAGGGAGTCACTTTCGACCTCAATATTAGAGTAGCTGCTGTGATAGGCAATTGTAAGGCCTTTATAAATTGCAAAATTTTCAGCACAAGTGATCATTGTATCAGCCGAGTTTCTAAAGAAGCTTAGAATGTGATTTCCGGTGCTACCTCGAAGAATCCCTCCAAAGCTAGTACCACCAACTCCAGGATAAAGACATCAACATTTAGCTTTAGCTTACCTGCACCAGGAAGAGACCAATTAATACTTCTAGGATCAATCTCAAAGTTAACACCATCTTTTTCAAATACATGGTGTATCTATGAGCAATACTTCAAGATTTCAAAAACACCAAATTAAGGTTTGCGTCTTTGTTTAAAAACTTTTTTGTTTCTGTGAATTCCACAAAGTCCATAGTGTGATGAGAAACACATCTTTCGAGAAGAGATCCAGTTGTTTTTGTGATTCCACCAAATTCAGGTTTTTGTGTTGTTTCTGTGTTTATGTGATTCCACCAAATTCAGGTTTGACGTATTTGTTTACTCACAATCCAGGTGCAAGTATCCAGATTTCTTTGGGAAGAGATCCAGTTGTTGTTTTTCAAAACCCTCAGATTTTAAGTGCATGAGTGCACTCTCTATAAATATGGTCAGTATCCTCATACTGATCATTACATTTCGTGCAAATGCCATCATTATTCATGCATCTCATTGCCAACATGGAATTGGTGGGAAGATTATTGTTGAAAACTTTTCAAAGAAAGCTTTTAACTTTCTGCACAGTTTTGTACTTCCAAAACCAGCTCCAATTGAAGGTGGGTTGGATGCTTTTGTCAAAAACTTTGAAAACATCTGCCATGTGAAATGTTCCATCTACAGAGACCTCCCATCTACGAGTGTCAATTTGGGAGCTAAAAAGGGGGATGTGGATATTATGAATAGCACTGAGACCTTAATGGCTAATGTTATGAGCCACATTGTCAAGGTTCCAACTCCCATTGTTGTCAATAAAAAGCTCAACTTTTTCATTAGTGGCTAAATTTATGTCAACTGCATAATTGATGAGTGGTTTATCACCACACCGCCAATCATGTCAAAAAGAAATGGATTTACAATCTCCATCCTTACACGTAATATTCGTATATGTAGTATATACGAATGCTCGTGCACTATTTTTGTTATAACATTTATTGGCATTGAAAAATATCAATGTCATACTTTAAGATTGGATAGCTAAAATGGATGCGCAAACAGTATGGTGAATCTCACTCGAGAAAAAGTAGTATGTTGAACGAAGTCTGTGTGTGTTGTTGTTTTTTTTTTTTTTTTTTTTTTTTCGCTTTTTTTTTTGTTTTTTTTTTATGGTGAATCAAGTTGATTGATATTTTTTGTTTTCGCAATATCAGTTGATTTGAAGTTAAACAAACAACTTGACCCGCCTCAAAAACCATGACTATATAAAAAAGAATTAGAAATAAAAAAAATAAGGATATTTACTGTTTGGTTTTTACTAGTTTATTGTTAAACTAGGGGATTGCCCGTGCCCGAGGGCACTACCCGAAAACACGTTTCACGGCCTATTGTAATGTCATAAATAAAATGAATATTTTCATCTACTATAATGGACAAAAAACGAAGACAATATAAATAAATGTATTAAATAATCTGAAATAAAGTAAGCCCCCTTTTTATAATTATGATAAAAAGAATAGGTAGTTAAGTGGGTAATTAAGTAGTGTGTAGTTAAGTGGGTGGTAGGTGAGATCTAAGGGTTGGGGTTAATTCAATCTAACGGTCTAAAAGACATTTTAAAGTCAACCGTCCTAATTTATAATATAGATATTTAACCCGTCAGTTAAACCAATAAATAATTGCATCTAGGGTGGTAGCTCAAGTGATAGGAGGGAGGACCTAACCATGGTCCTAACCACCACACCGTTCGGCTCGGATTCGGGCACGGGCCGGGACGTGGGCTTGGACTTGTTGTGCCTTACTCTGGGCTATTTATTTTAGACGACAAGAAAAAGGTTGGTAGTTCAAGTGGTAGAGCGTGAGAAGTCCTTGCATGAGGTTTCGGGTTCAAACCCGGTTGACGACAAAACAATTTATAAAAAATAAACCAATGAACGGTTTGACGACCGGAAACTAGGTGTCTAGGAGGGAGAAATTTTTGTTTGCTCTAAGAGCAAATACATGTGGTGCTCTAATCAATACAGCACATGACACGTCAAGAAGAAAGAGAATGAGTGGCAGACAAAACAAAGTGGATTCCTACATGTTCCTGACGTATCATGTGACTAGGGGATTGCCCGTGCCCGAGGGCACTACCCGAAAACACGTTTCACGGCCTATTGTAATGTCATAAATAAAATGAATATTTTCATCTACTATAATGGACAAAAAACGAAGACAATATAAATAAATGTATTAAATAATCTGAAATAAAGTAAGCCCCCTTTTTATAATTATGATAAAAAGAATAGGTAGTTAAGTGGGTAATTAAGTAGTGTGTAGTTAAGTGGGTGGTAGGTGAGATCTAAGGGTTGGGGTTAATTCAATCTAACGGTCTAAAAGACATTTTAAAGTCAACCGTCCTAATTTATAATATAGATGTATTGATCAGAGCATCACGTAATATTTGCTGTTGGAGCAACCAATAATTACTCGTCTAGGAGGAGTGCACATTAAAAAAGAAAAAAAGTGCGAGTGAGATTATTCACCGTGTACGGAGCAAAAGATGAAAATCTATATATATAATAGCAGAACGAACGTTTGCAAAAACTTCCATATCTCACTCTCCTATCCTTTACTCACTTTCCAAAAATGAATTCATCAATTCAAAATTCAAAAATGACGACTGGGTTTTAATTGTTACGAAAACCGTTGTTTTTTTGAGGAATCGAAATACGTTGGTTTTAAAATAATGATATGATTTGATTCTTTTTTCAAATCTTACCTCTTATCTATCCGTCAAATATTATCTCTTATCTAATTAGATAATTGCACAAATAAAAATTGACGGCTGGGTTTTAATTGTTACCAAATTCGTTGTTTTTAGGAATCCAAATCCGTTGGTTTTATAACAATGATACGATTTGATTCTTTTTTCAAATCAATTCGTGAAAAGAATGACTGCATTTTCTATAAAAAAAAAAAGAACAGGCTGCATGAAGTTTTGAAAAATATGTTGTTTTGTTTAATATAAAAAAATAATAATTCTAAAAAAAAATACAATTCTTAATTTAAAAATGTACTAGATAAACTTAATCAGCAAATAGGACTCCTTAGATAAACTCAAACGTAATATCTGTCATTTGTTTGATTTAAAATAAAATCAATTCAAAAAATAGACGCTGCATCAAGAATAGAAAAAATCGGTTGTTCCGTTCTTTGAAAAATTAAGAAATGATTTGAAACACATGTATAGATAAGGGATAACAAACTTTCTCAAAAAAACAGATAACCAACAACAATTGTTTTGAAAACAAGATACGTAGACGAGATCATGCTATTAAAAGTTAGAGTTGTGCGAAGATTTCCCTCAACAGAAGTTTGATATGGTTAAGATTTTATTTTCAAATAATAGCTTATCCTTGAAGATAGACGTCTATATATAGTGAGCATTATCAATACTTTTATCACAAATTTCCCTTCACCTCTCTCTCACAACTCCAAGGCCCCCTGCCCTTTTTGTTTGGGGTGAAACTGTATTGGACAATCTCTTGCTTTAATTATTGTATGCTTTTTTTTGTTTTTTCTTTTTTTTTTCTTTTTTTTTTAATTTGAGTGTAAACTGTATTGGACATCTCTTGCTTTGCTTTAATTACTGTATGCCTTTTTGTTTGTTGTTTTTTAATTTGAGTGTAACTGTTTGAGACCTTTCTTTCTTTACTTACTTTATGATTTTCGTTTGTTTTAGTTTTGTTCACAGATCCAGGGATTTTGCTGTAGTTGATTGGGGTGGTCACCGCTATATCCCGCCATTGAGGTTCTACATCAAAAGAAAGAAGGAATCGCTATTCACCTGAACAACCACCCATATCTAAAGAGACAAAGGACGGAAATTTTAAGAATTACAGTGACAATCTTTTTCTCACCAAGTGCAGAGGAAGTAGGCAACACTCTGGTTTTAGTACTGAGATAGATGATTTCCCACACGTTGAATAATATGAAATTGATTTCAGTACTGTTTAATAGTTTTGAAGATGTGATTTTTTTTATACATCTCAAAGCTTTTCTTATATCTGAAATCTTTGTATATTGATTTGAGTCCTTATCATTATCCAATTATGTTAGTAGCTCAATCAATAATTACATTTGTTTTCTGTCAAGAGTTACATATAAATATGTCTTTTGTGTGGGAATATACATTTTATTCTCAAGTATAATTATAACATTCATGTTTATCATTACTACAACCATTGCTCTCAATTCAATTCATTGTGGTATTTCTGTAATTTTATTTTAGATACTTTTTCAAGAGAAAAGATGCTATGTATTTGTTTTTATCACTATCAATTTTTACAGACCGTAGTCTTTCATCTTTATCACCAAAAAATTTATCGTTTCAGTATGAGCTACTTTTAAAATGAAATGTCATGTTTTATTTGTTTTTTTTACTAAATGTCTATGATTTTTTTTATTTTTTTTTGTGTTTATAATAGTAGAACGAGCATTTGCAAAATCATTCATATTTGACGCTCTTATCACTTTTGAAACATTATATTTTCTATTTAAAAGTACTGTAATTGATAATTATCTTTTTTTTGCAAATTTAATTGATAATTATTGAATCACTATTCAATAGAGCTGGGAAGCTAATTTTCCTTTCAAGATAACGATGTTGCTTTTTTTTCCCTTTCAAAAAGATACTTTAAAATAGGGTAACATCTTTCGATAAGATATCAACGATAAGTATTTGATTGTAATAGATTAAAGCCCGTGAAATATGAATGGATTTAAGTTCTTTCTCTCTCTCTCTTTTTTTTTTGGGAGAAATTTTCTTACTTTTTTTTTTCTTGAGAGGCTGGGCACGAATATTGAGTTTTAAAAAGAAGCTTTGTTCTTGCTTCTGCTTCCTAAACATTCTGTAGCAAAAATATCTAATAAGAAAAAAAGACATGATATGTCTTTAATATTTCAAATTACTTACAAATATATGTTTTATTCAAAGACTTTAATTTTGACAGATTAGTAAAAAAATAAAAAAAATAAAAACTGAAACAATGTGGTGTCCATGACAATTTGCGCGCACCTCGACTTAATACACTGGACCTAAGTCACCTAGAGCGGGAGCGAAGCGGGAGCGCGAACTGGAGCGGGAAAACGTCTAATTTAAGAAGGATTGCATTTGAGAGCGTCACGAGAGCGCCTATATATAATATTTATATAATATAAAGAAAACTAATATTTACATATGATAATGTGGTTTTACACATGAAAATATTTTTTATTAAAGGGGTTGTAAGTATTCATTTGTCAAATAGGTTGCTTCAAGAAGGGAGAATAATGTTTAAATAGTTGAATTATCAAACTGACACATAATAAGTTGATATTAATCATCAAGTATAGTCCAAACTAATGGTAAATTGGCTTTAAAAAATATTTCGCCTACAAAAACGAGCTCTCTATTTTCTGGAGCGCCTTTAGAGAGAGAGGTTTTGTCTCGAAAACGTCATAGCAAGGTTTGGGAACGGGAGCGATGCCCCTACGAGAGGTTTTAGGTGACTACCTCAAGAATTATTGATAGTTGTGGAATTTCAACATGAGACTTCAAATGAAGCAAACTCTTAAATCACAAGGCTCACCCACTAAGCTAAAACATTGGGATTTATTAGTAAACCTACTTCAACTAAAGAATAAAGTAATGCATTTCTCCACCAACGTCATTATTTAAGTTCATTTAGGGGTTAACTTTTAAGAAAATGGAAAAGATAGTGTAAATATTTGTAATGACTGAAAAATTAAAAATAAATCTAATAATGCAGTGCGAATTCTTGCTATCTACATAAAATGTCTTAAATCTTTCTCCTGAGATTTACGAAATCCCACCATTATTTTCTCCAAGCTTACCATTTTACCATAAGTTTCTTTGTGCAAGTATATGACTTGGTCTAAATGTGAATACTACCTCCGTTTTTCTGGAATTTTTCCAGTTGATTTTTTTTCACTATTCACTGGGTCACTTTGACCCGGTGATTAGGTTAGCAAAACGATGTAGTTTCTTGATAATCTTTTCACGGTGTTGTAGAGTAAACTTTACACTACAACACAATGTCAAAATTACCAAAAATTTGAATCGTTTTGCTATCCTATTCACTCGGTCAAAGTGACATAAATACGGATAACAAAAGTCTAATGAAACAATCACAGAGAAACGGATGTTGGGTATCACTCGGTCAAAGTGACATAAATACGGATAACAAAAGTCTAATGAAACAATCACAGAGAAACGAATGTTGGGTATCATGTCTGAGCAGTTTGTCCCACATTGGGATGGTGGACATGAAGTTCATGGTTAATATAGTATGATTCAGGCCCTAACTCATAAGGTTGACCTTTTGGGTAAGTGGGTGTCCCAGATCATACCATGGTGCTCCTCTCTCGCGGTGCTTATTCTCCCTACAGGTGGTATCAGAGCCGATGGTTCGTGCGCGCTGTCCTGGTGAATCAAGGGTGAGATATATGGTGTTCTCATGGATGGATCTTCCATGAATTGTGGACCAGGTGGTCTTGCAGACGGTCAAATTCATGTGTTGCTCCAGCAGGTGGTCTGACAGATGGCGGTCCAGTGCACTCTCAAAAAGGCGATTCCGAAAAATTCAGCGAATGCTTCCGGGGCGCGGGGGAGCATGTTGAAGGGCTCACACATGAAGGGAGGAAATGCTAGGTATCATGTGTGAGCAGTTTGTCCCATATTGGGATAGTGAACATGAAGTTCATGGTTAATATAATATGATTTGGGTCCTAATTCATAAGGTTGACCTTTTGGTTAAGTGGGTGTTCCGGATCATACTATGGTGCTCCTCTCTCGCGGTGCTTAATCTCCCTACGAGAGAGATAGTACTTTTTGTCTTGGTCAACTTTTAGTATTTTAAGGAGATATTGACAGAAATGTTTCTCAAAAATTTCTATATATTATACATATTTAATACTCGGTGCAAATAAGCGTATACCACATCTAGCACGAGTTATAATTTTTAAGATTATATTTTTCTTTTGTTTCTTCAGTGATTATTAAAATACGGTGATTATTTAGATGTTGTTGTTATTATTACTTAAGCGCACTACATTTTTCCGTGCGATGCACGGATGGTTTGCTAGTAGTGGTACTAATGCCGTTTAGAATTTGAAACGTGTAGATATACTTGTAAGTGCTGCCTACGTGGTGCTTCGTCAAACTGATCAAAGCAATTTTATCCATCACGTCACTTCGACCGTTCCTCATTAAACCGGTCCACCACACCCCCCCCCCCCCACCCCCCCCCCCCCCCCGGTTCCTCATTTCCGGTCACTCCTCTCCGGGGCAATTGGAAAAATGCCATTCTCTGAATTGCAGTTTGAATTCTGCACTTGGCTGAATTGGTATTTGAAAAATGCCCTTCTTTTTAAACAGATGCTTACAAGATTCATTAACAAACAAGTGGGGCTACTGGGTGTGACATGGCTGATGACATGTACCCTAAAGTGGGTGAGAAACCATTGAATTTCTTGAATTACCCTGCTACCCTTGTCAGTGAGAGTGATATTCAAACTGAAAAACAAACCCTAACAAATGTGCAGCTCTCTCTCTCTAAAAACATTGAATGATTCCATCTACCCTAACCTACCAAAGTACAGTTGAATTAACTCCAACTGTAAACTTAATGAACCAGCTGCATTACAGCCTCAAAACTGGTTCATTTTGCACTCTCATTTGCTCTGGTTCTCCCACTCTGTGTATAGAAGTCTCTCTCTTTCGCCATTGTTGTTGAGCTACGGTAAACCCTAAACTGTGGTGCTTCTCTTGCTATGATTGTAATATTCTCGTCATAATATTGTAGAATGTGTGATAGTCGAGTGTTTTTATTAAATGTGATCTTCAGTTGTGTTTCTGATTAAATTTAGGTTCATTATATTTATGTGGTGTTCTTCATTCTGGGTTTGATGTGTGTTGTATATTGTGTGGAGACTGGAACGAGTAGATGCTCGTCCCTGTATTGTCTGAAAGGACTGGGACGTGCATCTTCCCGTCCCAGTCTACAAACCACACTCTCTCTCGCTTCCAATATCAACAACCTGAAGTAGTAATTGTGTGGAGACTGGAACGAGTAGATGCTCGTCCCTGTATTGTCTGAAAGGACTGGGACGTGCATCTGCCCGTCCCAGTCTATGAAGTGCACAACTAAGTCGTGCAACCAAAACTGAGACGAGCATTTTTGGTTGCACGACTTAGTTGTGCACTTCATAGACTGGGACGGGCAGATGCACGTCCCAGTCCTTTCAGACAATACAGGGACGAGCATCTACTCGTTCCAGTCTCCACACAATTACTACTTCAGGTTGTTGATATTGGAAGCGAGAGAGAGTGTGGTTTGTAGACTGGGACGGGAAGATGCACGTCCCAGTCCTTTCAGACAATACAGGGACGAGCATCTACTCGTTCCAGTCTCCACACAATATACAACACACATACTGTGACGAGCATACCCTAAACCCTAAACCCTAAACCATAAAATCATTACAAAATGTTTTTAAACCTTGTAAAAAATGTTTAGTGTAATTTCTAAACCATAAAATCATGTGAGGTGAACTTTTAACCCAAAAATCATGTAATCTTGAACTATTAATCATGTAATCCTAACACTTGGATCATTACCCCTATATCATACAATGAAGTACTACCTTCAAACTAGCTTAGGAACCATTACAATGATCACTACAAATGGAGTTCAAACCATGTAAAACACCTCTAATCAATAAACCATGATTTCCAAAGTCCTAATTCCAAAAATCCAAGTAATGTAATCCCTTAAACCATAGATCATCTATTGTAAACCCTATAATTGTAGTCAACAAACACTTAAACCAACTAAATACCATCAATATGGTTATTAAAAATGTAATTCAACCATGTAATACCCCTCTAATCAATAAACTATGAATTCATATTTCCTAAATCCATAAACCCCAAGTCTTGTAAGCCCTTAAACCATAGATCATCTATTCTAAACCCCATAATTGTATTCAATAAACAATTAAATCAACTAAATACCATCAATATGGTTACTAAAAATGTAATTGAACCATGTAATACCCCTCTAATCAATAAACCATGAAATCCTAAATCCATAAACCCCAACTCCTGTACCCCTAAACCCTATATCATGCAACCTAAATCCTCTTTGTAAGACCTCCAAGACTGAGACGATGGACAGCTCGTCTCGGTTTTGAGATCCATAAGAGGTTGTTGCTCGTCTCAGTATTAGAGGTCTTCCACGTCTTGGTTTTCACTTCATAAACTGAGACGTGCATGTTCACAATACAGGGACGAGTAACTGCTCGTCTTTAGGGACGAGTAACTGCTCGTCTTTATTTGTACTCATCCTCGTCCTTGTTTTTTAAGGTTCTTGCTTGCCTTATCTTGCAAGTCACCAGGTGTCACTGTTCCCACAATGAACAAATGTGACATCAGTAACCCTAATTGGGTAAACAGTAAACCCTACAATGTTACCTATGCCCTTAAATCCGTCATTTTTTTTCTGAAACCTTTAAAATCTTATTTTCATAAATAATTTTTTTTTTTCATATAATTTAACTTTGATCTTTAAAACCCTAACATTGTGAAAAGTAAAACCATAAAGTAAAACCTAAATCACAGATTATCTAACGTAATATTGTAAAATGTCAGGAATGCCTCGCAGAGATTATTATTACGTCGTATTTGTGGGTCGTCAAACGGGCATATATACCTCTTGGCCAGCTTGTCAGGAGCAAACGACAGGATATAAGAACGCTTGCTATGTTAAGTATGCAACATACGAAGAGGCTGCAAATGCGTGGTTTGAGAACGAGCAACGCCTGCGTGAAACCGACCGTACCAGACAACGAACTCCGTACGACGGTCCATCCACTTCTCTAGACGTAGTTGCTCATGCGCCTCAAAAAGCTAACTTGTTCCTTGTTCTCGTGATTGGTTTTGTTGTTGGTTTCGTTAGTTGCTATATAATCCTGTCGTAGGTATGCGTTCGTGTGTTTGTAATTGTTGGTAGTTGTTGCTTGTTCGTGTGTTTGTAATTGTTGGTAGTTGTTGCTTGTTCGTCGTTTTCTTATGTAATCAATTAGTACTAATAAAACAAACTTCAAAAACTAAAATCTCATTCAACACCAACAAAAGTTTTATGTCATTACAAGTTTAGTACACGAAGTCCACCTACTTACGCACCATTTTGTCTTTCCTCTTACCATCTCCATCGCAAACCGGAAAGTGAAAAGGAACCATCCAAATTAAAATACAATAATTTTCCTTCATCTTTTGTATCGCCCTCTGGTTCAGTTCAGTCCAACCCCGAATGGGATTACATTCCATAAGGTGTTCCATCATTCTGACGACATAGAAGCCCGATTCTTTCAGCATAGTTGTGGCATATCTCCATTTATCATGGGGCTTGAAGTAGTGCGTCATCGGTAACCCATTCCTTTTAATTAACAACCTGTTTGGCGCTCTGCATTGACCGGACGCTTTTAGCATCTTAGGGAATTCTTTGCGAAGAGCATCAAGGTCCCATTGCTTTTTTCCCATTCCTATCACTGGATCGAAGACTTGAACAACCATATCTTCCACTTCAATGTAAACGAGCAACCAATGTCCTGCCCCTCCCTTAACTGGCATTTTTGAGAACCATGGCATGAGCCACTTACGTGCTTTCGCGATCTCTGTCCCACGGTATGGCCTACTACCGTCAAAATAAATAGCCAACTCCTTCGCCCGCGCTTCCTCAGTCAAGTTCTTATTCACCCATGTGTGATACCACTTAGCGTCGGTAATGGCGATGTCGGTCCTCGCTTCGCGACATTCCTTGGAGTACAACCGTCTAAGCACATAAGTCATCTCATCCATTTGACCCCAGTATAAAGCACATTTATCCGAAAGTAAATAACGGAAGAATTCTCGTCCCAGTACCTTGCAACCACAGTTCAGCCCCTGATAATCTTGGGTTGGATCGTCTAGCCAAGTATAGAATGCTTCACGGAATTCTGGGCCTGGCTTTGTCTTATTCCTCATAGCAAAATCTGGAACACGCACACTAGTGAGCAACTTCTTTGGAATACAACCCTTTTGTGCCAGTGCAACCCCATACGGAGTAGTCTCCCAATCAATTCTAGCACGATTACGGCTAAAGTAACGTTCCACACCATTCTCATAAATAATTGGCATCTCATCCCGGCCGTATATGTCGTGTAACTCATCACCTCTCTTGTAATCGTAAAGTGATTGGGGAGACCAGCCCTCATCTAATCTTTCCCTTTCAACCGCGTCATACCACCAATCCCACTCCTGAGGTCCAAACTGATCAATGGCAATCGATTCAGGCTCTGGATCTGATTCTTCAGGGAGTTCGGAGTAATTATATTTCATCCATTCCCGTAATTCGTCATCGGTGGCTGAATCCTCATCTTCCTCCAACCCACCTTCTTCTGCTGCCATGGACGGTCCTGCTTCGGTTTCTACGATTGGGGGTGCTTGGACTTGCCTGGACCCACTTGCTTCTGTTTGTGTTGTGGGGTTAGCCTCAACTGGATTGGAGCCATCGGTTCCTTCTGTTTCAGTGACCGGGGTTGACTCGATTGTCCCGGAACCCCCTCCCGCCGTTCCTCTAACTGTGGTTGGCTCAATGACAGCTTCTCTTTCTGTATCCTACCAATAGATGAATAGATTTATTAGGTCACAATTACCTTAAATTACATAAGTCAAACACCGTAAATAAGAACAATATGCGTACCTCGCTAAGGTACCGAATGCCGGTCGTTGGATCTACTCGCACTTCTTCCCAAGCGGTGTGCAGGTTTGTTACCATCTTGTGCGTTTCTTGTCCCCAAACACCGAGCTGGTTCAGTCGTTCGACCTCTTTCTCGTCGTGACGGCTGATCTTTTGACGTACACGAGTGAAATCATTCTTAACTGCATCCTTTAAGGCAACCAAATCTTCCTCCATCTTACCGACCCTACTGCACATCTCAGTCATTTTCTCATTCAATTGGACCTGGTTTTCCTTGATAGGAACCAATGCCTCTTCAAAAACTATCCGCATTTCCCGCTTCAAGTCTTCTAAGTCAACACCCACAGTTCTCGAAGGTTCGGGTCGACCCATAGGTGGAGGTGTTGCAGACACCGAAGGTTGGGTTCTCGGTGGAGATGGAGGTGGGGTTGAGGAAATCATAACTGCACCCCTTCTTCGTCTCGGGACAAGACTAGCTTCCTCCTCTTCCTCTTCTTCTTCCTCATCAACAAGAGCAATTTCCTTGCGCCTCTCTGTCTTCTTCTTAGTCTTCTTCGACTGTGGGCCAGGCTCGTCCTCGTTAACTGTGTTTTTCTGCTTCTTCTTCTGCGGCCCGGCACCATCATCCTTTCCAACATCCTTCTTCCTCATCCTCTTCTGCGGCTTTTGTGAAGACACCACCTCTCCCTCAAAGTTGTAGCTGGGTGTGAATTTGCGATTACAACTCATGTCATCCTCAAGCACTGTCCTCTTCTCGAACAGAGCAGTCCACCTGGGGTGAAGTGGTTGGTCGGGGTGAGTCCTCCTGTACTCCATGAAGCTAATCCAGTAGTGTTGTTTCTTTTCTTCCTCCGTTGGGACGAGAGTAGGATTAACAGACTTTATCTCACTCCAGCATTCCGCTGCTTCTTTCAAGCCCAATGCGCATCCTCTCCACGTCCAATTAGCCAAGCGCGGCAACTTCCTTTCCTCACCTGCCCTAGGTTTTCCCAGCTGATCACCAAGGTGGGGTATGGCCTCGCAAATCCATGCCAGAAATATGTGCGGAAAATACAACATGTTGTACTTCAGACGACCGAGGCCATCCGTACCTTTATTCCAAGCCTCCTGACCCACTTGCTCAGCGAAATATGGCCACAAGTACCTGGCCCATCCGAATTTGTTTGCCCATTCAAAATCCGAAAGCAGGCCAAACGGTGTCATGGATATTGTGTCTGCATTGGTTTTCACAAACGTCATTCGTCCAATCAGGCATACCATTAGCAGTCTCGCATAATCAAACTTCTCCTCCTCAGTCAATTCTTTGATTTTGGGCTTCAGGTCACTCAAAACACTTTCAATCGCAGATACGTTGATGTTGTTACCGAGCTTGTGATCAGGGAAATACTTTGCAGCCCACGAATATGCATGCTCTTTATCACCAAAACCAGTTGTTTCGTTGAAGCTCAACCCCGAAACTAAACAAAACTCCTGCAATCCAAACCGAACTGGCATGTTGTTTACGTAGAACCAAAACTCAGGATCTTTTTTGTCCGTGTTCATCAAAGCGTGCATGACAAGATTCACAACCATACTAGGAAAGGTAACGTTGCTCGCGCAATGGATGTCCAACAAAAACTTCAGCTGGGGGAGCCTTTCTTCAATCAATTCCCGGATCTCAGGGCAGACGTATTGCAAACTCTGCTTGTACCCTTTCAAGGCTACCCTCGTAGTGATGTTTCCTTTGTCGACTTTAACCCGGCACAATGGAAGTGGTACATCTCCCAACTTCTCGTCGAACTCCGAAACCTTGATTATTTGCTTCTACAATTCAAATTAAACTTTCATTAATAATGTCAGATAAATAATGAAATAATTCAAACTATTTATAATGGTCTGTTACTTAAAAGTTTATAAGTTTTTTCCTTATTATAAGTGTTACTGAAGTTTTTTTTAGGGTACAAGTGTTACTAACAGTTGATGCAGTATAAGTGTGTCACATTTTTTTTTCGTGAAGTGTTGATGTGAGATCAATTACTGTTCAAGTCTATACAGGTAAATAATTTTAAGTGTTCAAGTTGCAGGACTGTTCTAAGTCTGGAATGAAACAGTGGGTTTTTTTCATCTTCTAACTGCTGAGACGAGCATGTATAAGCTTGATATACCGAGACGAGCATGACTCTCGTCCTAGTATAATCTGGTCTTAACCGAGACGAGATAATTGCTCGTCCCAGTAAAACTGGTCTTATCCGAGACGAGAGTCATGCTCGTCTCAGTATAAGCTGGCTTATACAGAGAGGAGCGTGGAGTTCTCGTCTCAAGACGAGTAAACTGCTCCTCGGCAGGGTCTTGCTTTATTCTCGTCCCAGTTTTATAGGTTCTCGTCTCAGTATTCATCTAGTGATACTGAGACGAGAACTACTCGTACGAGTTCCAAGATCTAGAACAGGTCATCGTCCGAGTTCTAGATCTGGATCTCGTCCGAGTTCTTGATTTGGTGGAATTATGATCAGGTAAGTTACAGATTCAAACTATGAGTTCTTTTCTCTTTTCTTTGATTCAAACATCGATTACAAACAGAAACCCCTCACAAACATGTACATGAAATCAAGTAAGTTACAGAATTGAGAATGGGGGTATTTGAAAAGGCGAACCTCTTCGCCGACGGTGGGTGTGACGGGGTTGGGAAGGGGCAAGAGGGCGGCCGGAGCGGAGGAAGAAGAACCAGTGGAAGCCATGGGTGCAGTTGCAGCGAGCGCCGGTGAGTGAGTTGCAGAGAAGAGAGAGAGAGTGAGTTGCAGTTGCAGTTGGAGTGATAGTGAATTCGAGGGGGTGGATGATGATGTGTATAGGATTGTTTTAAAAATTTGCCTAATTAAGTGTTAATTTAGTTGATTAAATTGTGTAACCCACGGTTACACACGCCGAACATAAGTGAGAGACGGGTATTTTTCAAAGACCAATTCACCAGACGGGTAGGACGCCAATTCTTTCCTCCTCTCCATTCCCCGATCGACTCTCACCGCCGACATCAACGATGAAGATCATGGTAGCCGTAAAGCGAGTCATCGACTACGCCGTCAAGATCCGAGTCAAATCCGACAAGGTAAAAACCCATAAACCCCCCCCCCCCCCCCCCCCCACAAAACCCTCAAATTTCAATTTAACCCCCTTCCTAACGAATCCAACACTTTTGATTTCATCAGTCTGGAGTCGAGACTTCGAACGTGAAGATGTCGATGAACCCATTCTGCGAAATAGCTTTGGAAGAGGCGCTGAGAATGAAGGAGGCCGGCGTGGCGTCGGAGGTGGTGGCGGTGAGTATGGGCCCACAGCAGTGCGTCGACACTCTCCGGACCGGGCTCGCCATGGGCGCCGACCGGGGCATTCACGTCGACACCAGTGAGAGACTCTATCCGCTTTCGGTTGCGAAGTTGCTTAGAGCTCTGGTTGGGTTGGAGAAGCCTCAGTTGATTATTCTGGGCAAACAGGTCTCTGATTAATTTGGATCTATTGGGTTCATGTATATGCATATTTGGGTGAATTTTTTCTGATATTGGTCTGTCATACTTTGACTTTTTAATCCGTAACTGGATCACTTTGACTCGACAATTTACATAGCAAAACGATATAATATTTTGGTAATTTTTTTATGGTATTGTAGAGGAAAGTTAACTCTACGAGACCATGCAATGATTACAAAATTCTTGTATTATTTTGCTGATCAAATCACTGGGTCAAAGTGACTGAGTGAATAGTGACAAGGCTAAAAGAGAAGAAACAGAGGTAGTATGTAATTTGATTGAATTTGATTGCACTCAATTTGGGATTTGGAAAGATTAATTTGAAACTTTGGAACCCTCAGTGATGCAAAATGGATATGATTTAGGCTCTGTTTGGTTCGGAGTAAAATGTTTTAGAAGGGAAAATATTTTACGCGTAAAATGTTTTGTGTGAAAAAGCTTTCCCTGCAATTATTTACTCGTGTCTGGTTGACTCTTGCCAAAACAGTGGGCACTGACTGAAATGGCAGTGAAGGTGGGTGACGGTGATGGGTCGTGGTGGAGGTAGGTGGTAGTGGTGGTGGAGGTGTTAGTATGAGTTGTTGTGGTCCTTCACTCTCTGGAAAATGGCTTACGGATTTGAAATGTGTAAATCATTTTACATCATCTTAGGGAAAACATTTTACTTCCAACCAAACAGCACCAAAACAAAGGAAAACATTTTACAGGAAAATGTTTTACCACCAACCAAACGGAGCCTTAGAGAAAGAGGAGTGATCTTTAAATCCATAAATTTCCATGTCCTCATTGTTTGATCGACTTGCTTGAGTGGAGTATTCATTGTGTATTGATGCAAGGAGAGCTTAATTCAAAGGTATTCGAAGCTTGATGTGATTTCATTGTATATTAATTGTTTTGCAGGCGATTGATGATGATTGCAATCAAACGGGGCAGATGTTGGCTGGGATTCTTAACTGGCCCCAAGGGACATTTGCTTCCAAGGTTAGTAGCTCCAATACACCGAGTTGCTTCTGTAGTTCCTAGTATAGTATTCTGAGGTCTGAGGAAGCTGATCTTGGTTTTGAATATATCGTTTCGTCATATTGATTTGATAACTTGTGTGTAGTTCAAGTTTGAGGGGAACCCCTGAAGAAGCCTAGAAATTCCAATATGCAGAAGTTTGAGAATGGGTGAATCTGTTTGTGGTATATGTCTCATATCCATCATAGGCCTCTGGATTTTCCAATGAGGAAGAGAAAGCAACAGAGGACAATGAAAAGCATATTTTGACTAGAAAAATTCCATGTATATGATTTCAAGTAGAAAACTGGTTTGTTTAGCTAAGTTGAGTAGAAGATCATTTAAGGGCAGTACAATGAGAAGAAATGCATGCATGTTAAACCGTCACTGTGCATTCAAAGAAGTGAAAATAACTAGCTCAACATTGAGAGGATACCACAAAGAGTTGTACTAAATGGGTTTAGTAATCTTTGTGAAGGTGAATTAAGAAGCAGATAGTTACTGAATAAGCTCAAGCAAAATGGTGCTGCAATGGGAACTAACGATTTGACCTGACCTAACTCATGATCAACAGTCGAAATGACAGACCATAGGGAGTTCTCCACCTCTTTCTTTATTATCACAAATAGTCAATCACAAAGAAGGCACCCCCTAGATAATATATGCCGAATATCTTAAATCGAGAAAATGAACCAGGGAATTAAAATCAACTCACAGTGATCCCGAAATCAAAGGGTCACAGAACCACTCATTTGATAGACTCAAAGGACAGCCATTTTACCTGCAAGATTATATGCTTTCCATCAAAACATATTCGTTCTTGTGCTCTCCATGAACACTAACAAGCCGAATTTGCATAACTAGTCTCCAAAGATTCCAAAATTTCACAAACATGCCTTATTGATGTGACCTTTTTAGAGTTGAGAATAGGTCTCTGATCTTGACCTGGAATATTGATCACTCTTTTTCATTGGGTAGGAAGCATAACGAATTGCCCCGTGCAGTTCCGTAAAATAAGATTGACCTAATTGCATTGTTTGGTAGGAGCATACTTTGTCTTGTCAAACCAGTTTATGCCTATATAATTCCCCAAGGAAGAGCCAAGAGATAGAGGTTGTCAAAGCTTTGGTATAGGAATTGCCTCTTCCATATGCGAGGCTCCGTCTTACCCTTCCTACCTTCTTTTGTTGTATTGGATAGAGGAAGCAAGTAATCTTTGGCTAGGTGTGGGACTTATCTTGCACCTTCTAACTACAGATTGATCGAACTCCCACACAGGGAACTCCTCACTCGCCTCAACTAATAACACAAATATGGGGTGTATGACATGACCCTAGCTTGGAAGCGAACTTTCTCGAGGAACTCTCAGCAGAAAAGTCATGGAGCTACTGAATACTAGTGTTCCAACTTCCATGTCTTGGAACATCGGATTCAGTTTGCATCTTATTGGGTATGAGAGAATTATGGTTTTACCAGATCTAACCCTTTATTCTGGAACCAGTCTTCACTTTCTTATAGCTGAAAGAGACCAATCCCATTAAGTATAGATGATTATTATACGCGTAATGACAAGTGTAACGTAGAAGTTTGCCACATCTAAAGCATCTAAGATGGCGGAGGTGCTGGAGTTCTGGGCACAAAATGTTAAAAATTGCGTTGGGTAAAAATGTCATACTGTAAAACACGATGTTCCTTTCATTCCAGACAAAACGGGAGACCTAAATAGATCAACAACTTAGACTGGTACTATCTTATACTAAAGATCGGTCAGATTTTAAATCCTACATAGCTCTAGCCTGTTAAAGTCTGAAATATAGGTACTGCACATTCCGACCTTCAGGATTGTGCATAAAGGACTTCCTTTGTATCAAAATTTCATTTGAAGCTTGTTCATGTGGAACTCTCTGACCGTTATGAGTCATGACAAGCTCGTCTCAACTTTTTCATCTGAATAATTTTTGTTGGAATTTTGCTCACTTATAACCTCTATTTGCACCCATCTAGGACTTCTTTGCTTTTTCATGCCTGCTTCGACCTCTGTAGATCCTCCAAGTTTATTCTGATTTTTTTCGTCTATCTACTTTACTCCAAAAAGAGAGGCAAACCCACAATCTTTGTTCTAGTCTTTGTGGACCTTGAAACATATTTACAGATTCGAGTAGCTACGCAATATAATTTTCAGCCTTTCAGAAATGGAAAGATGCAAATCAGATGCCTTTAACCCAAAAATTGCCTTCAATGTTGGGTGGGAATGGGAATGGAAAAATGTGGTATTAGAAACCACGGGGTTCCACTACAAGACCAATTCGCAATGAGGGGAGTAGCCCATAAACTATTTAACTACTCACAAGGCTCTATAATGTGGGACAAACCTCAATACGCCCCCTCAGGTGTGGCATCATACAAACCACACACGGAGACAGAAAATGGGTGGCAGCGTTGGCAATGAGGGGAGTAGCCTAAGAACTAATTAACTTCACGCGAGGCTCTCAAATTCTCGATTGAGGGACAGACCTCACAGTGCCAATGGGAATTTTTTCTCTCAGATTAGAAAGATTTTAGTGTATACGGACTTTCTTTGAAGTGGTGGGGCTTCTAAAATTAGATCTTATGGCATTGTAACTTGTCACCGTCGGGCAAGGTGACTATCCTCTTTCCTTACAATTCTTTGGTTGTTGAGTGGATTTCACTGTTCAGTAAAGTGGCTTATATTGGGATCAAATTCTTGAGAAGTTTTTAAAAAAGATTTTTGGGATGAATAAGAGTGTAAGACAACTTTCCCCGGGTAGATTTGCAAATTCGCAGTCATTGGAAGCAATGTCAGTAAGTATTTCAACTCACTACTCATCGTTGATAATTTTTCGTCGCCCCATTCTAAACGGTTAGGGAAGGGTTGTATATTCTAGGCTGGGGTTTGGAAGAAATCACAGTTATATTCTGTGGGTTAGCATACTATTTGTGTACCTATTGGAGAAGGCATCTTTCGGAATATGGAACTTCAAGTCATATACCATTACTATTAGATATCTAGAACCTTGGTCGAGAGGTGAATCAAATGGTTCTGTTGATCAAATTGTTTTCGTTCTGTCGGTCTGAATTATTCAACTTTTCTCCGAAAACTGTTTGGAAGGTGGTCTTATTTGTTGCAAATTGAGCAGAATTTCTTTTTCACTCTGGTCACTCTTCTGAAAGATAATACTGGTAATAGATCAAGGGGTTGTAAAGGAGGAGGTATACTTGTTTTGATTTCAGTAAACACCGTTATTTCTTAGATATCTTGTAAATAGGAGATCAGAAGAACCTAACAAAACTCAGAATAACCTCGTGGAGTTGTAATGCTGGTACTGACACGAGTTGCCCAAATAGTTAACTCACTTGAAGAGAAATGGTGATGATGTCGAGAACCGGACGAGTTAAGACGGACCGTCTTTTTGCTTAAATAAAAGAAGCTCATAAATGTTCTTTCCCATTGGCAACGATAGGCGGGATGGATCTTACTTGTCCTAGGACAAAGGATATTCCTGAATCCTGTCTGCTTGCCTAGGCGGAATCAATATCCCTCAGAACCCAATGAAAAATCATTTTCTGTTGTCTGGATAACATTTTATTTGTTCACATCCAGTGCTTGTACCTACCTATTAGCCCACACATTCCCTTCCTAGTTAATCACGCGACAGGATGAAACAACCTAACAGACGTAGCAAGACCAGTGTGTCAAAATATTCTTTTGAGTAGTGATGGAAGGTTACAAGATGACTTCTAGATGCCCTCTCTTAGCTAAAGTCGACGTCTCTTTTGTCTAACAAAATCAGAACTGCCTTAGGCAGCAAAATTCTAAAGGAAATCGTTGGTGAGAGCACCTGCAATGTAATACGCTTAGGCATGTTATGAGGACGAGGGAGCATGAATATCACTTTCGCATAATGTATGCACCTTTGCAGCCCCTGAATACCAGAAGACTTCATAATATTTGAAGTTATGCGAATAAGGTTTTCCTGAAAGAGTAATTATATGTGGATCTGCTCCGAGTTTCTATTCAGAAAATCACATTTCCGTGGCTGATTGATTCTTTTTATCAGGTTGTGGTGGACAAACAAAATAATGCGGTGACAGTGGACAGAGAGGTGGATGGTGGCATGGAGACCTTGTGCTTAGGCTTGCCAGCGGTAATCACGTAAGTTCAATTCCCATCTTCTTCAGCTCACCCCCTCAGGTTCGATTACTTGCAAGTGGAATTGTCTTCTTAAAATGCGTGGGAATGTCAAACATGACTAGTGTATTTACTTGGTTCAATTATTTTGGGGGGGTAAAAGATAATTTTACCCCGTCAAGTTTGATGCAGAAAGACACTTTCACCCCTTCATGTTCGGGAAATGACACTTTCACCCCTTATGTTTCCAGAATATTTACACTCTTCAACTGTGACATCGTTAGACCGGGCAGTTGTCCATCACTATAGTAGTTTCATGGTAAATTAGCCCTCTTTGAGTATGACATGACACAGTCAGGGGGAGTGTAGGTGTCCTGGCGGTTGGAACACAAAAGGGTTGAAAGTTCCATTTCCGGGGTGAACGACTGAACGTGTCTTTGCAAAGAAACTGAGGGGGGAAAGTTTATTTTACCCATTATTTTTTACTTGTAAGTAACTTTTTGCTCATTTTGTGCAGCACTGATCTGAGACTGAACCAGCCAAGATATGCCACTCTCCCCAACATTATGAAAGCAAAATCAAAGCCCATCAAGAAGTACACGCCTCAGGAGCTGAATGTGGAAATCAAACCCGACATAGAGATCGTTCAAGTTACGGAGCCGCCAAAGAGAAAAGCAGGTGTTAAAGTTTCATCTGTAGATGAGTTGCTCGATAAGCTCAGGAACGAAGCCCGTGTCATATGATTTGTGTTAGCATTTCCTTTGACATTGTAATTGTTGGATATAATGTTCATAGATGACATTCTTGCATGTGTGTCTTCTGGTTTTGGAGATGTCACTGCAGTGAGGCATATGCATGACCATTGTTACTGTTGAATAAAGCTTATAGATGTCACTTTAATGTATGTCTTCTGTTTCTGGGATGACTATGAGATGGAACTTTAGAGCTGTGCTCATGTTATTTTCTTTCTTTCTTTTTTTTGAACCAACTGACTCCGAAACTTAGATGGAACTTTAGACCAACTCCAATGGTTGGCTTGGGGGAGCTTGGGACGTGAATTAGCAAACCCAACAGAGAAGTGGCGGGGTTGAGGAGCCCGTTAATCAGGCTAAACAGGGGCGGTGGCGGGCTCGGGGCGCACGCCCTTGCCCCGCCGTTGGAGTCGGGGTTGTGGGGAAGATGCAGAATTTCCGTTGATTTTGTTTTTATTTTATTTGTTTTTTATTTTGTTTGTTTTTATACGGATGGGGTTGTAGATATTGTAGGAGAAATTGTCGGAGAAGATAGTGAAGAGGTTAGAGAAATTATAGGAGGATTGGAGGAAGTTCACTGGCAATGATATTGTTACGTTTAATCTTTATTTGTTTTTCCTTATCATGTTTTTTTTTTTTTTTTTTTTTTTTTTTTTTTGCCAGATTCTTTTTCATGTTTAGTTGATAAGATTTGTTGTGTTTATAACTAATTCATATCTCATACCATTATGCGTTTGTATTTGCTAATATCTTCTTCTTATTTTTTATTTTTATTTTATATATTTGATTGGTTGATAAGATTTGTAGGTTTTTTAGAAATATGAAATTTGTAGTAATTATCTTCTAATAATGTATCTTAAAAAAATCCTTAATTTCATTAGATCGTGATTTATTTACTTATTAGAAAAAAACATTCTTTCAAAAAAAAAACATTCCCTGTGGTACTTTTTTACATGCGTACACACACGCATCATTCCGATGAATACATAAATAAATAAATAAATCTTAATTAAATAAATCATTAGATATAAAGAGATTCTAATTTAAATTAGACATTATAAATTATTACATATTTATAACTTAACATAAATAATTAATGAATTATGAAAATTGTAAAATGATAGTGTAATTGAAATAGTTGAATAAAATAATAAGTGATGGTGGGTGGAGGGGTTGGGGGAGACCTCCACTGTTGGAGTGTAAATGGCAGAATTGTGAATATTAAGAAGTTAAAAAGTGGGGTCTGCGGGAGTTTAGGGGTGGCGGAGACCTCCACCATTGGAGTTGGTCTTAGAGCTGTGCTCATGTCACTTTAATGTATGTCTTCTGTCCCCATCTAAGTTTCGGAGTCAGTTGGTTCAAAAAAAAAGAAAGAAAGAAAAAGTTTGGCGGTCAAATTGACTGACTAATTTTGCTGACTACATTGTATTGTACCAGTCTATCCCAGCTCTTTCTTCCCATCTGACTTTTTTAACTCGTATCTGAGTCACTTTGACCGGGTGATTTGGATAGCAAAATAATACGATTTTTTATAATTTTTTCATCATATTATAGAGCACCTTTTACTCTACAACACCATGAAAAAATTATCAAAAAATTACATCGGTTTGCTATTCAAATCACCGGGTCAAAGTGACCCAGTGAATAGTGACAAAAGTCAAATTGGGAAGAAAGAACTAAAAATATGTACAATATTATACTCCCTCCGTCCCGCAAAGATAGTCCATATTTCTAATTTGGTCTGTCCCAAAATGATTGTCCATTTACATTTTCCAAGTAAAAAATACAATGAAATTAGAATACTACCCATTCATATTCAATGCACATAGTGTTGGAGAAAACAAAATCAAAGATAATAGTGAAAATATCATGTCAACAACTTGTAGTGGAAAACATTAACTGCATGTCTCCAAAAAAAATTGTATTTTTAAAAATAGACTATCTTTGCGAGACGGAGAGAATAGTAAAATTATCACTTTTCTCGTATAATATAACTAGTTAAATTGGTTGGTCAAAGTAACAATTTAAAGCCAAATGGAATTTGTTAAAGTTGGTCAAAGTAACAATCTAAAGCCAAATGGGATTTGTTAAAAAAAGTCAAATGGGATTGGGAACGAGTGGTACCGAATAAATCCATAATCATCCTCTCTTTCTCACCTTATTAAGTGCTTGTTTGGGAGCAGCGTTTAACATTGATTAAAAACGCAGTATTTTGCAGAGAACTAATTTTAGAAGACACAAACTGTGTCATGATTAAAACAAGAACAAAGAAAAACATGGTGTTTTTAGAAACACGGCATTTTGTGTTTTTGGGTTTTTTCATAGACATTCATACTTTTGACAAACGCATAAAATAGTAACTATATGTTGTTGTATGTACAAAATAGTATTACCTCTGTTTCGTCTGTTTCAGCATACTTCACTTTTTGTCACTATTCACTGTGTTACTTTCATCCGGTGATTTGATTAGCAAAACGATATAAGAATTTGGTAATCTTTGCACGGTGTTATAGAGGAAATTTTATTCGAAACTACCATGAAAAAATTGTTAAAAAATTACATCGTTTTGGTACCCAAATCACCAAGTCAAAGTGACTCAGTTACGGGTTAAAAAGTCAAACGCAGACGAAACAGACGAAACGGAGGTAGTACCAATTTGAGTTAACTAATCATTAAAATTCAACATTGCTCCCAAATTGGTTTTAACTTTAACACTGTTTTTAGTCCATACAAAATAATTTTTTAAATCTGTTTTTAGCATGTTTTTTCTATGATTTTTTCTTATTTTTAAATGGATACCAAACATGTTCTAAACAGAGTGTTACCATACCGGTATTATCTTGTTTTATCGTTAAAAAAAAGTGTTATTAGTGACGTGCTACTCATTAAATAGGTAATATCTTGTTTTATCTTTGGTACACACATGCGGCGGGACGAAAATTATATCCACGTGTCCGAATCTAATTGGGGAAAGCTATATAATATATTTGACAGCTCCCTTTTTATCTCTCTCTCACATCACACCCATCAATCGGTTCGTTTTCAGATGATACATTCACTCTCACATCCGACGAATTCACTCACCGATCCATCACAATTCTAGGGTTTGTATCAATCGGTGGCGATGATGGACTCGTTCGACGACAACCCTTGGGATCTACTCGACTGCGGCAGCTTCATCGACGACGTCGCACCCACCGATCTCTACTGGTCCGAGCACAAGTACGCTTTTCTCAACGCCGATGAGATTATCATTTGTTTGATTATGATAGTTCATATATCCTTCCGGTTTTGTGATCGATTACATTTTGATTTCGAGACCTAGGGCTTTCGATGCCAGTGAACGCTAGGTGAATGAATCGAAGTGATTGAATTATTGAAAAGTAAGGGGATTTTTAGGTCCAAACATGGAGGATTAGTCAATTGTGTTGTCTCACTCTGATATTTGATTTCCTTTTTCGACTTTAATGGCTTTATTCTGCACAAATCAATCAGCTTAGAGCATCTCCAACAGTCGAATTGTCCTTGAATTATATTTGTATCTGCCTTAAATTTCACACCTGCACTTTGTGAGTTGCTGCTCCAGCAGCTGGCCTAAATATAGGTCACCGGCATTATTTTATAGTTTTCAATATTTAATAATTATGTTACCATATTTGATAATTATACCACTTTATTAAATTAATATCGAATTAATTATACCATTGAAGCGAGTTTAAGGTGATTTTTGTAATTTTTTTTTTTGTGTTTTTCACTTTGATTGTTGGTAAGTATTTATAAATTTACCGTTGCAACGGTGAATATGAACGTTGGTGGAGCAGTGGAGGATTAGGAGGAGGATCAGAGGAGGATCAGAGTAATAAATCATAGTTTTTTATTTTTTACACCAGTTTTAAATTGTCCTCAGTTTAGGCCAGTTTAGGCCAGAACTGGCCCAATCATAGGCCTGACTCAAATTTAGGCCAGATTTTGCACCAGGTGTTGGAGCTGGTTTTTGAGCAAAACTGGCCTAAATTTGTGCCAAAGACAACTAATAGGCCATCTCTTGGAGATGCTCTTATAAGAAACTAGTGCATATCCCGTGCCCGAGGGTCCTACCACAAGAAAAGAATGATAAATCCCTAAGTTTGAATTGCTGTGATTGTCTTATTATGAAGTATATGGTTCTTAAGATATAGTGGGGATAAGCTATTCCATATGTCACATTTTGAGATGACTTCTTCTCTATAAAAGCTTATTATGTAGATAAGGCTAAGCTATTCACATGTCACATTTTGGGGGATAGCTTATTCCCCATAGCAGCTTATTATGTAGAAGATTGTGGGTTAATAATGTAGCTGATCCATGTAATGCTTTCTTTCTAGATGATGTTTGTAGAACTGTATGCTTTTGTCTGTCCTTGTATTCTTGAATTTATCTCATGTGATGCATCTTTTTTTAACTTTCCTTCGTGGGAGACATTGCGGTGCGGGTTGAGATAATTCAGACCGGGTGATCTGGCCCATGCTATATCCATATTTAAGCATCTAACTCTTGCTGGTGTGAGATTCGCGATACTTTTATTAAGCTCCAGTATTTGCCTGTCAAGCTAGTAGCCTAATACATTTCCTCCTGTACTGTTATCTTGTCTTTCTTTTGATGAATTTGACTGAACTGAAAACTCCTGAGGTGTGAAGACCATCCTGTTAAACACTACTTAATTTTAATCTATTCTTTATGTGATGGACATTTTGCAGTGATGGTTTGCAATTTGATGTGGTGCTTAATGAAGCTAGTACACAAGATGATCAATCCAAAGAGAAAGAATGCCCGAAGAAAAGGTACCACAGTATGGCACACATAGCACACATTATTTTTTTATCGCATTTTTCTTAATCTTGCTAATTATCTTAAAGGCTGAGACACACATGAAATTCACCGATGTAAACGACCATCAGCATTATACAGGCTAAGTTGGTAATTCTCTAGTAAAATTTTGATGCTAATTAGTATTGGTTTACTAAATGTGCAACGGTTGATGACTCTGTAGATGAGCTACAGGTTATAGATCAGTTTCCTAACTTTCTGTAAGTTTTGATATTATTCATAGCTGCATGTTGCATGAATAAAGTGAAAAGAGCCATGGAACCAGTTGCTCCTGATAGGGGATTGTTGTCCCGAGGCAATCTTCTTTGAGCTCGAGTGTAGATGATCCCGCGAGTACGTGTCAGAGTAACCCCTTGAGGAAAGTTCCTCGACTAGTTCATTCCTTGTGGCTGTGGTTCCAGGCAAGGATGAAGAAGTAACACGTACCAATTGGAGTAGAATGAAAGAATGCGTCCAAACATATGCCTGAAATGAAGGAGAGCCTGCCTCAGCAAAGAAGGCTTTAAGAGTGGTGAGACCAACCCTCCACCTGTATGCTGGGTCAGGAGAAGCAGTTCCTCGTGTAACCTAACATCTGGTGTGGGAGCTGGTTTGAGTCTAACTACTACTTCAAGTGATTTGCTTCGAGTAATAGTCATGTGTATGATGACCTGTCATGTTGATTGCTTGTTTGTGCTTCCTACACAATAATCAATGACGCTTAAAGAACCTTTTACTCTTGGTTATGAATCAAATGAAGCAATATAGATGAAAGGGAAACCTGAGATTACTGAGTATGTGGTTCCAAAGGTGCGCAAGCGCTCCTGGGCCAGCCTAGTGACTCGTAACTCAACTTCTTTGACCACTGTGGTTTGCTGTAAAAAATTTCTGTCAATGTACGGCTGATAGGGGAGCAGGGTTGAAATGGTTGGTTACCAGGGATGCATTCTCCCAGGTCTTACTGCCTTTTAGTGTTAACTATTGGAAGCTATCATTTTTATTGCTTTAACATGTTCCAAAATATTGAAGCATCTTTGATTAATTCGAATAGTGCCGTGTATATTCCTATTTTCTGCCTTTAGATTTCTCATTTTTGCATTAATGACAAATAGATTACTTTCACAACATCTTCACGGACGTCTTTGGCTTCTTCTAGGGCACGGAATGATACATGCAACAAATTGGGGACCAAAGCTTGTCGAGAAAGATTACGGAGAGAGAAATTGAATGAAAGGTAAGCATCAAATGAGATCTCTTTATGCCGTCGTACCATTCGTTAGGAGATATACTGTTTCTTAGAAATGTCAAATGTGTGAATAGCCTTTGAGCAATTGCATGTATGTTGCAAAGTGTGGTATACACAGGCGGATCTATATTATGACAGGTGGTGGCTACAGCCTCCACTCTATTATTCTATTTACTTTTTCACCCTATAGTTTTGAGGTTTTGTTCAAATAAGGCTATATAAGAATTTTACTATTAGCCCTAACTGCATAGATCATGTTATCTAAATGACACACAATTTCAGCCCTAGATAAACCATCATTTCAACACCGACACTACTTGTGGGTATCTCTGTAGGCCTTTTTTGTTGCTTTGTAAAATTTTATCTATCTATGGTATATTGTTTTAATATTTAATGATTTTTCATATGTAATTTCTAGGTCATACTTCTTTTGAGACATCATGTTATAAAAGTTTAGCTTACTATACCCAATTTCTGGTTCTGCCCCTGGTCGCACAATATAGTAGAAATTAGTCTGCAGTAAGTCTTGGGCCATTTGTAGGTAGTGATGGAAGAAGGATAATTTAGATATCAGTCAATTGTACGTAGTGATAGGGGCAAAATGGACGAAGTAGAGGAGCGTGCCTGGCGTGTTGTGTGACCACAGGGTCCCGGCTAGGTTGAAGGGTAACTTTTATAGAACCTCTGTAAGACTGCTTTGATGTATGGGACAGAGTGTTGGGTGATAAGCAGAAATTTTATCAAAAATGGGTGTAGCAGAAGTAAAAATGCTAAGGTGGATGACTGGCGTAACTAGGGAAGATAGGATATGCAATGACTCAATTAAATAGAATCTACATGTTTCACCAATAGAAGACAACATGAGAGAGAATCGTTCGAAGTGGTTTGGTCATGTGCATCGTAGGCCGTTAGATGCACCAGTTAGGAGAAGTGATAGGGTGCAGATCGACAGTGGTAGGTGAGGGAGAGGGAGAGTGAGACCAAAGCAAACGTGGTTAGAGACGATAAGACAAGACTTAGCCAGATTAAACCTGAGTGAGCAATTTACATTGGACAGACACAACTGGAGGAAATGATCCATGTAGCCGACCCAGTTAGGCTGGGGGAAAAGGCTTGTGTGTTAAAAGGGGGCTATGAGTGTGTTTGGATTGCTAGTTTATTGGTTTCTAGTTTATTGCATCGTAGGCCGTTAGATACACCAGTTTATTACTTTGTAGTAAACCAACAACCAATAAACTAGCTATCCAAACATGGCCTATAACTCTTTGTCACACACAAAAATACCCTCACGGACCACACCAGCTACCCCCTCAGTTCTTTGTGGCTTCTGTATTATAAACATTCGGTAGTTCTTTGACAAATATTTTTCTTTTAGCAAATGTGATTTGTATGTATCGCTTGTGCAGGTTCTTAGAGTTGAGCGCTGTCTTGGAACCTGGGAAGCCTCCCAAAAATGACAAATTGGCCATACTTGGTGATGCCATCAGAGTTGTCAACCACCTGAGAGCTGAATCTCAGGAGTTCAAAGAGACGAATTCGGAGCTCTTAGAAGAAATAAAAAGCTTAAAGGTTAGTTTTTTGGTTATGCAAACATTTATGAGTAAACTGTGCTGATACTAGAATCCAACGTTCTGATTTATGCTGTTCACTGGTATGTGACATGTTTTACCATTACGGTACCATGTCTTGGCTTGCATGCCGTTAGAAGTACTATTTCACGTGCCTGCATGAAAGTTCCTCTATCTGTATCTTTATTTCTGTTACCCAGAAAATTTAACTGTCCTTGGGTTGATGAGCTCATAAAATGTTTGACCGTTAAACATTATTGAAGTTTCAATGGATACATTAAAGCTGACTGAACGAAATAGGGACAATTAGGTTCTAAAATGAGAAAAAAATAAAAAGAAATTGGTCGCATCTGCATTTCATTTGTAATCAACATGTTTTCCACTGTGTCTCTATATGTAGACCTTAGGCCATTGGATTAATGCAAGACGTCATGCGTGGCTTAATGAAAGAAGGGCGAGCATATCAAATACCTAAATGAATGAAATCCAGAGCCTCGAGGAGAGAAAGGAAGCGGGAAGGATGGACATAGATGCCACTTGATTAAATAGCTAGGGTAATTAACTTTTAAGTAGAAAATTTGATAAAATGGGAGGCAGCAGTTAGCAGTAGTGCCAGGGATCCAGTTTGTCAGAAATTTTTTATAGAGCAAGTTTCTCCATCCTATGAAAACCCACGTCGTGTTAAATCTGCTTTGGTTAGCATGAAGAGCAACTCTGCAGTAGCAGCCAAGTTAGTGTTTCAAAACCAGATAGAACAATTTGTATGCTGCGTATGATAAGTCGTGGCATCAAAAAGAAGAATCAAGAACAAATTTGGCCGTCATATCATATTGTTCCTTCATTGCTTAACTTGTCTAATATGGTGAGTATATTTTCTTTTGGAATCAAATGGAAGCATCGTAATCCGGAGTGCATTAATGTTTGAAAAAGTACTCCGTGCCAGCAAGTGGCAGAGAAAGCCCAAAGTCTTTTGTTAGGAGGATAAGAAAAATTTAAGCGGGACTGTTCGCCTTCTGTATGTAAACGCACCTTAAGTTGAAAAGGAATCGGGAACAAAGAGAGTGTAACACTGAGAATGTGATGACATCAGAATTTAGGATTGTGCGGACTTTAGTGAGCTATTATGATGCAAGGCAATCTATCAGATGCAATAAATGTGTCTCTGTTCTTCATCAATTTGGTACATGAATTTGTTGCACTAGTGAGCAGGGATGAATGTCTTTGCTAAAAGCTTTTACATAGGGAGTATCGTTAGAAACAAAGTTGAGGAGAGAGCTGTGATTGGAGGACGAGAGGTACTACCAAGGGGTAAGAGAACAGGTTAGAAACCCCCTAATGAAGCTACAGAAGAAGTTGTGTAAGATTCTTTAGAAGTCATTTTGATGAGTGATTATTGCATAGCTAACAGAAGTTAAAGAAGTCGTGTAGCCAAAGTGAGTAGCAAAATACATTAGATAAAATGAGCAATGAATTTGTCCATGCAGCTAACTCTGATTAAGTTGAGTTAAGGTCTTCCTTCAGTGAAAATAAAGTATAGGGAGACTTTGAGGCTGTGGTCAACATGAACAATAGTATATGGTTTTTTAAAATATTCACAGAATAATAACTTAAATTCAAATTTCAGAAGTATATACGGTGAAACGGACTTGGGTTTTTTGAGGTCGGGAGACTCTCTGGTCTTTTAATTGCATGTTATACCCCTTTGGTATGAAATAAATCTATATATTGAGGCTTAGAAGAGAGTTCACTAGATTATTCGCATCAAATACCAGATTGTAAGTTAATCCTTCTGAAGCCCCGCCCAAGAAGGCCATCGGATAGGGCATGTTATATTTACGCGTAAACCATAAATTCGAGAATTATACTCCAATTTTTCAATTCCAGATACGAAAAATTCTATGACAATTAAAATGCTCAAAACCATCTACTCCTCTTCTGGCGTGAAGCCTATGCCTGTGAACCGTCATGAAATAGATGAATCTTCAGCTCTTTGCAGTGTTAATGATGTGATCTGCTTCTTTTTTTTTCCGAACAGGCTGAGAAGAATGAACTTCGGGAAGAGAAACTTGCATTGAAGACGGACAAAGAAAGAGTAGAGAAGCAACTGAAATCTGTGGCTTTTCCGCCTCCTGCTGGGTATATGCCGCCGCCGCCACCACCACCCCATCCAGCAGCAGCAGCCTATCATTATGGAGCAAATAAGATGGCGGCTACTTTTCCGAGCTATGGTTATCATCTTCCAATGTGGCATTATATGCCCCAATCTACAGTGGATACATCCAATGATCAAGAGCTGAGACCTCCTGCTGCTTAGAGGAATATATAGTTGCAGATATATGCTCTCTCATTCCCTGATGCTCTCTCATTAGTTCGTCGTTATCTTCTTCGTTGTTTTCTCTTTTTTTGCGCTATTGAACTTGCAACTAGTGTTGAAGTCCTAATACACCCACATGCGCATTCAGTAAAATAACGACTGAAGCTGTAAGAGATTTGCTTCCATTGATTTCAGCACTATGTCTTCATTCGTTAACTTGTGTCGTTCTTGATGCTCTCTGCCGTGAATGAAGATTCATTAAGAACATTTGGGGATTAGATTGAATCAGTGAATGAAGATTCATAAAGAATTCTTTGGATAATGGGTTTTGTAATGCACTTAAGAGTTAATCACTCGGCCACTTTTGAATAACTTTATCGAAAAAGTGTATCATTTGCTTGAGGATCGATTTGTTGGGAAGAAGGACGAAAACATAGATGATGATGATGATAATAATCAATTTAAGTTGCACACATTACAGAATAATTATAATCAATTTAAGTTCTGGTAACCAAAGTTACACTTATAGAGAGATACAACTAGTATTAAACAAGATAAGTACTTAAGTAGTAGTAGCAATAATCACTGAAAATTGAAAGATAGATCCTCATCCATCCTACTACTAATCACCACCAGCGGCGACATAAAACAATAGCAGGCTTGAAGTCGTGGTCGCCATCCAGCTGAAGAAGGCAAATCCGGCTGATAGCTCGTACAGATCACAGCGGTGTTTGAACTGGCAGCCGGTTTCCTTGGGGTTGTAGAGCGCCGTTATTGCCGCCAGGAAGCAGGCTGCCGCCAGAGACATAAACCCAGTAACCTACAGACGACCCAATGAAATTAAAACCCAAAGAAGCTCGCTCGATTAACAGAAAAATAAATAAATAAATAAATAAATAAATAAATAAATATGCAATTTAGTAATTTACAGACCCAATCTCCAGCGGCGATGAAACCCACAGTGATGCGACTGTAGAGCTTCCGGCTAGTGATGACTGCATATGCATCCATCAGAGCAAGTGAAGCGCTCCAGGTGAGTTGCGCAAGCATGCAAGTCATGTAGCAGCTGCATCATCATTGAAAAAACAACAACAGAAAGCAAAGCAGATTGAGGCAAAAATGATTGAAAGGTCAATTACTATCACATAGCACTTGGCACTTTTTTTTTTTTTTTTTATTGAAACGAGTTTCAACAAATTTCAGTAATAAGTGCAGTGAAAAATTAATTATTGTACAAAGAATTTGTTCGAATACACAAGTTATTTTGTATTCTATCATATAAAATGAACAAAAACTTTCAAGAGTATGTAATGAGTACAAATTGCAAAGAGTAATATCTCTTCTTCTGAGAAACTACTTTATTTAGAAAAACGGGTGAATAATATTGCAAATCAACATCTAGAACTATAACATTTTCTTAAAATTCAAGTGAATGGAAATTCAGAAGGGCATGCGTTCATCGCAATTGATTAAATACAAAAATTAGCCGGCTTTGTAGGTCTTTTTGTCCTTTAGCCGGCTTTATCAAAAAGCACAGAGAAATTGATTTGCCTTAGACAACCATAAGATGAATGCATTTACACAGGAGCGGATCTAGAATTATGGTGCAGTGGGGTCTAAGTTGCACTAATTTCAATTGAAGGGCTAAAAAGAAGTGCCAAATCTAAAGTTCAGTGGGGGCTAGACTGAAAACTATCATGAAAATAGGGGTAAAAATGCAAAATTAGAAATTTGAGTAGCCCCCACCCGTCTTCATGTGACTCCGCCAGTGTTTACACTGCTCTCCGCTGCACCATCTCCACCCCCCATAGGTTTTTATATGGTCTAACCTCACTGCTTACAGACACTTCACAAAGATATTGACAAATAACACTGGTTTTGAACACATTTATTACTCAATAACATTCTGTTTTTGGCACCTAAAACCCAGAACTTGAATAGCCCTTATTATATCCAGGGTTCCATATTGGTCAGAAGAGCTGATCCCCCTCGTGTTAACAGAGTCTTTTTAGATTTGTTTCTCTCTCAAGTTGCTGTGCATGAGGATTGTCATTAGTGTTACAGTACGTTTAAAGCCTGAAGAACTCACTCTGTCTGAATTGGGATAGAGTGTAGGCTTGTTTAGATGTAAATGTTGGCGGAATATTATTGGGCCTTGTTTGGGCAAGGAATAATTGAGATGTATCGGGATGCTAAAAACTGCCGGAGCAAACAGAAAATCCCAGAAGAAACCGCGGTCGCCGTTACCGCCAGCTAAACCTCCCCAAGATTGATTAATGTAGCAGACTAGCAGTACGTACCTGTAGGTGTAGTAGTTGAGGTCATCGGTGGATGTGAATATCACCAACTTGATTGACAGAATTGCTAGAGCTGACTGTAGAAGCCGCAAAAGCATGCCCACCTTGGTACCTGGAGCGCCCGCGAAATCCCTCATATTCTTTCCTTATTTCTTGGACCTCTGCCGCCGACGAACTGCTCTCACTCTCTCTCTCTGACGATCTCTGGTTTGGAGGTTTTGATCAGTGGCGTATTAAAGCATAGTTTACGGAATGGGGCGAAAACTAAGTATATGGGATTGAACATGACACCAGGAAAACGTAAAGAAATCAATCGATTAGTTTGTTTTTGTTTTCTTATCTCTTTTAGCATTTGCATCCAATTTGGTTTATGAGGACTAAGCATCTAATGAGACCATTTACGCCACGAAATTGGACACCTGTGGGTCTCGGTCAGTCGGTTGTTAGTCGAACGATTGATAGGGGTTGTGGCTGGTGACAGGAGAGGAGTGGGTGGTGGTGATAAATGGTTAACGGTGGCGGACTGGTGGTGGTCAGTGGGTGTGTTGGTAGCACTGTAGTAGCAGTAGTTGTATATGGCTAGAGACAAGGCTAAAAGACACTTTCACCCCCTAGTTTGAATAATGACATTTCACCCCTTAAGCGTGCCAAACTTCTGGGAACTTACACCCCCTGATCGGGACGGTTCTAGTCTTAAGTTCGAACTAAAAAATAGTTTCAGGACAATTTTCCCCCACGTCATGCAGAATGTAGGAGTTACCCAAGAGTATAATGGACTTTTTCCAAAACTAGTTTCAATGACATGCTCACAACCAGAAGTACCGGCCGCGGATACAAACCCAAAGTTTTACCTTTCCCTTTGCTTTTCTTATGAGCAACAAGGTGCCAGACTGACCGAGGGAGGAGGACAACGAGAGAAGTGGGCGCTGGTTTTGGCCAGTAGGTGAATCATACATTTATTTGCATTCGAAAATAGGGCTAAAGTGGATATCGATTTCTCTTATCATCGCCCTCCCTTTTCGAACAACTAGGATATGATAGACTTCCTAGGAATAGATTTCAAGACTCTTTCAATGGACAGCCTAATCGAAGACTAACGGTTTCACTGTCAGAGACGGCGAGTTATTTAAATTTTGGAACACTGAAAAGGATAAATATATCATTTTCCATACTTAAAGGGGTGAAATTGTCCTTCAGCCAAACTAGAGGAGGTGAAAGTGAAAGGAGCCAATCGTTTTTCACTATTTTTTTGGGAAAATAACGAGTTAGTTATTTTATTTTTATTTTATTTTTTTTTGAAATAATAACGAGTTAGATTAAACGTGGGAAGTCAAGTCCCAAAGATCAGCAATTACAGACTATTTTTTTTCTCTCAAAAAAATAACAGACTATTTTCGGAATTGGGCGAAAACGTAATGAAATCAATCGATTAGTTTGTTTTTGTTTTCTTCTTTCTTTCTCATTTGCATATAATTTGGTTTTGGAGGACTAAGCATCTGATGAGATCATTTACGCCACGAAATTGGTCTGGAAATCACCTGTGGGTCTCGGTTGTTAGTCGGACGTTTGATAGTGGTGGTGGCGATAGATGTGGTTTAACGGTGGCGGACTGGTGGTGGGTGTGTTGGTAGTATAGTATGGCTGGAGACAAGGCTAAAAGACACTTCCTGTTCTGACCGATCTTTTGTTTATTGGTGAGTGGCGAATTAAAAGAGATGGGGACGTACATGACGGGCATGGCGTAAGAAGAAGAAGAATACCACACACCAGCCTATTTTTGGGAATTGAAGACGACCACCACCAGAAAAACGTAAAGTAATGAAACTTTTGTTTTTTGTTTTCTTCTTTCTCAGGTGCATCCATGATCCATCCAATTTGGGTTGGGGGGTTTTCTTCAATTCTCACTCTTTCTGTTCTGCTCATCTCGACCCTGATTGGATGTGTAATTTGAAATACCCACCAATTATATAGATTTCTCTACTGCTCTAGTGGGTGGGATTTTGGGGGTTTCTGTTGGATGAGACCATTTACGCCACGAAATTGGTTTAGGGTGAGTTTGGGAATGCTTCTGCTGCCAGCTCAGCTGCTTTTCAACAGCAGAAGCAGTTTTAATGAGTTTGGTAAATATAAAATTTCTGCTTTTTCGGACAGTTTCTGCTGTCCCACAGCAGTTTTCAGGAAGCAAGGGAGGAGATGCTTTTTCAGGAAGTGCTTTTGATTAATTTATCTACAACCGATTTTAACCTTACAATATTTTAAAATATCAATCGTTATCTTTACGGAAATGACACGTGTCATATATTTTTGTCATTTTACCTTCTCGCAACAAGTCCCCAGTTGATTTTATCAAACATAAAATTACTACATCAATATTTCACAGCAGCTTTTACGCAATATTTACCAAACAACATTTTATCTAGAACTCACAGCAGCTTTCTCACAGCGGCTTTCTCACAGCAGCTTTAAGCCAAGGCACAACATTCCCAAACTAGCCCTTAGTGTGTTCGGTAAAAATAAAATTTATGTTTTTCCGGACAGTTTCTGCTGTCTCACAGCAATTTTTAGGAAGCAAAGGGGGGATATGCTTTTCCAGAAAGTGCTTTTGCTTAATTTATCTACAACCGATTTTGACCTTACAGTTTTGTAAAATATCAATAGTTATCTTTCCGGAAATGACACGTGTCGTATATTTTTGTCATTTTACCCTCTCACAGCAACTTCACAGTTGATTTTACTAAACACAAAATTACTATATCTATATTTCACAACAGCTTCTACGTAATATTTACCAAACAATATTTTATCAAGAATTCACAGCAGCTTTCTACATTATTTTCACACAGCAGCTTTCTACCACCGCCACCGCATAAAAAACTATCCCTTAGACGACTCCTGTGGGTCTCGATTGTGAGTGGCTGGTGGTGGTGATAGAGGTGGATAACGGTGGCAGACTGGTGGGAGAGTGTTCTTGGTTTGTTCAGAGTTAGTACTCATCTTCTTTTTTTAGTAGTAAGTAACTTTTTTTTTTTTATGAAACTTTTTTTAGTAACTCATCTTCTGAAAGACTTGTTAAAGGAGCCCAATCGTAACCCCATATAATCTTGACTGGACTTCCATTTGGGCCTAATAACTTTATCTGCACTTTTCTTTTCCTTTTCTTTTGAAGGAAAGATGATTTCCTTACTTCAAAATTAATGTTCGTTTCAAAAAAAAAAAAAAAAAAAAAATTAATGTTGGGCGGGCCAAGCCCATTACATCACTGGCCGAAACTTGATCTGTGGCCTAATCATGTACATCCTTGATCCAAATAAACATACTATATTAGGTAAAGTTAGTCCAGATTTTGCAAATAGATGTGCAGTTTGGAATAAACACACTAATTGTGCAGTTCTAGCAGCTGTGGTTAGAAGTTAATGAAAAGTTTGCATTTTGTCCCAAAAATAAAATAAAATGTGCAGTTCTAGCAACTGTGGTTAGAAGTGATCAAGGTCAGGTGGTGGATCTCCAGTATTCAAGATAACTTTGGCTTTGTCTGCAAAAAATGCTGAACTGCAAGCTCTGAGATGGTGTCTTCAATGGACTCTTAATATGAAGAAGATACAATGTGTCGAGAGTGACTGTCAAGAAGCTGTGTGGATGGCTACTAGGAAGACACCCCCAGACAAAGATTCCAAGATTATTGTGAAGACATATGGATCATGATTAATCAGAAGAATCTCAAGATTAATTGGAGCAGGAGAGACACAAACAGATGTGCACACTGGGTGACTCAAGCTGTGAGTAGAAGAATTTCTTTAGCGATTGGAAGTCTAGAATTTCTATAGATCTTATGAAAATTATTCATGATAATGTTCATGGTAGTCAATCTATGTTAGCAGAGGAGAATGGGTAGTTGGTTTGTACTATGTTCTTGTTTGTCTTTTGGTTTAATATATTCTCTTTGAACAAAATAAAAAATAAATGTGCAGTCCGTATTTTTAAAATCGGACCGGACACCTGACCGTATCTGCTCCAATTGTGGTTGAATCGGAGTCCAAAGAACTGGTACAATGGATGAAGACACCGCTTAGGTCAAGCAATGAAAGAGCAAATATGACGTGGTGCTCTAATCAATACATCACATGACACGTCAGGAACATGTAGGAATCCACTTTCTTTTGTCTGCCACTCATTATCTTTCTTCCTGACGTGTCATGTGCTGTTGATACGGATCGACCGTATCTTCTTTATCGTTATTAGTATTATTTATTTACATAGTTGTTAGTTAGCTTGTTTAATTATTTTATTAGTTTAATTATGTTTTTATTTAATTAGTTGGTAGACCGGGCCAAGCCCGTTAGGTCAAGCTATCTAGTTAGGGTTTGTATTTTTCTATTTAAAAGCATCGTACTCGTTTAGTTTTTGTCAATCAATCAAGAAAAAAAGTATTGAAATCGTGTGTGTGGGTTAAAAACCCGTGTGTGTGGAGATCGTAGCTTCTCGAATTGCTACACGTTAGGTAAAACCTAACAACTGGTGCTTTCATTGCACTTCACCACAACCAACTGGTGAAACCATGTCGAACAATGGTGCGATTGACGAACTCCGTCAAACGCTCAAAGAATTCACAACTCTGATGTTCGAAAAGCTGGACAAAATTGAAGCCAGATTCACGGATCTGGAAACCAGGGTGACCGCCCTTGAACATCGTCCGACCCAATTGCCGCTGCCAGAGGAGGACGTGCAACAACAACAGTTCGCCGCCGCCACGGATCAACTTCTGGCGCCCATTGCCGACCGTTTGACGGCTTTGGAGTCTGCGGTTGCAACTCTCACGAGTCGGGTTCAGACCCAGATGCCGCTTGACCTGAAGACGCCCGACCCATCCCTTCTCCGGCCTTCTTCCCCGCCACCGTCCACTTCTCAGGTGAAGAAACCACCAGACCCGCCCTTGAAGGCTCCCTATCCGTCGGCCGAACAGCTCTCAAAGCCACCGAAGCCACCTGATCTGCAAACCACTCCGCCGTTGCAGCCCTTCGCCACGCCGATCGCCCAGCCGGAAACCCTCCCAACCCATATGCTATCGTCGACCACTGCCACCGGACTGGTAGCATCGCTCCAATCGGCCCTTCCCACGGCGACCCACCATCCACAATCGCGTCTTTTGTCGGCGTTTGCAGCGGACCCTCCGCCACAGTTAATCGCTGGTCACCTCGCCACCGCTCCTGTTGAAGAACCCATAAGGGTTGTTTCCGCCTCCGGGATGTCTCTGATGAAGAAGACCCGACCCGCCTGCAATTTGGGTTACCAGCTGCAACTAAGGTTAAGTATTTTGGGCCTAAGTCCATCTCTGGGCCTCACTATAAGATAGGGCCTGTTTCAAATTTTAGTTACCCAAATGTTTCTGCTATGGGTCAGCCTTCTAAGCTTAGTCCACCAGCTCCTATGGATCAGTCCTATGTCCAACCATCCAGACCCAAAGCAAAATACAACAGCTACTATCATGGCCCAACACTGTAAGCGAAGGCTCGATTTCGGTCCCCTGAACCACCAATTTTTTCGGGTAATGACCCGTGTAACTTGACCATCAAAGTCCAGAAATACTATAATTATTTGCAAGTCCCGACAGCCGAGCGCCTCCATTACGTTGAAGAATTGTTGACGGGGGAAGCCGCTCGTTGGATTAAGTGGCAAAAGAAGAAATATTTTCTCACAACATGGGATGATTTCTTGGATGAGGTCGAAGACCGTTTTCAGCAACCGTATTATTATCATTCCTATTATTAATCGTTTCACCTTGTGGACAAGGTCAATCTCAACGGGGGAGGAGTTGATACGGATCGACCATATCTTCTTTATCGTTATTAGTATTATTTATTTACATAGTTGTTAGTTAGCTTGTTTAATTATTTTATTAGTTTAATTATATTTTTATTTAATTAGTTGGTAGACCGGGCCAAGCCCGTTAGGTCAAGCCCGTTAGGTCAAGCTATCTAGTTAGGGTTTGTGTTTTTCTATTTAAAAGCATCGTACTCGTTTAGTTTTTGTCAATCAATCAAGAAGAAAAGTATTGAAATCGTGTGTGTGGGTTAAAAACCCGTGTGTGTGTGGAGATCGTAGCTTCTCGAACTGCTACACGTTAGGTAAAACCTAACAGCTGTATTGATTAGAGCACCACGCGTATTTGCTCTTAGAGCAAACAAAAATTCCTCTCATCCAAGAGGTAAAGGATTTTTTTTTATAAAAAGAGGTAAAGGATGATGCAGGGCATTAATGGCTCAATTTGTTTTGTGTGTCAGCAAATCAAGTTGCGCACGAAGTGACTGCGATGGGCCTGAGGAGTAAGCAACGGGTTTCTTTCTTGGACCAACCACTAGGATGTATTGGCGAGGCTTTTGCCCATGTCACACATGGGCTGGGTGTTTAGTAACTGGCGTACTAGAGCCCATTTTGAGTTGTAATTTGCTTGATGGTTAATGAAATTCTTTACCAAAAAAGGAAAGGGACGGGACCGGCTGGTCGGACCGGTAAACCGGCCAGTGACCGGTTCGTAAATTGGACCGGATATGCACGAACCGGTCAAAACCGGCCTGTTTCGCGGTCCAACCGATGAAACGGTCGGGTTGAAAACCGACCGGTTTTGAATAAACTAGAAAGATTGTTGCGAATCGTATTCCGAACCTCCCCTCATAGGCAAACAATTAAACCACTAGGCGAAGATACATTTTGTTAATAAGTATCAACATTTTTATATATGTTACGAACTTTATAATATATTTGTTGTTTACTAAAATTTAGATTTTTTTGTAAATGTTTATTTTTAAATAGAGTTATTACTATAAAAATATTACGATGCAAAATAAGCTTTAAAATAAAATATTCTAGATTTTTGGGCTACATTCCATTATATTTATTATTTTTGTATAAAAAATACTAAACATATATTATAAAATAAACAAGCGATTGAACCGGTCAGACCATGAACCGGTGCCTCACCAGTTCGATGGCCGGTCCGGTGTTTAAAAACTTTGGTGCAGTCTCTGATTCCCGGTGAGCCTAACGTGTTCGATTACTACCCGTTGAAAACCTTGTACCACTTTGTTCCCTTTCTTCCTATTCAAATTGACTTTTACCACTATTCATTGGATCACTTTGACCTGGTGATTTAAGTGGTAAAATGATGCAATTTTTTGATAATCTTTTTATGGTGTTGTAGCGTAAAAATTGCTCTGTCACACGGTAAAAAAATAATCAAAAGTCGCATCGTTTTGCGATCCAAATCATTAAATAACCCAAATACTAGTCAAAAAAGTCAAATGGATAAAAAGAAATAGAACAGAGTGGTAAAACGCACCAACAGTCCTCGAGAATGACACTTGTCTCGGATAATATCCACTAGCCTTTCACTTTTCCAATTTCTCAACCTTTCCACTACTACTATGTTCTCCCTCGTTCAATTTAAATTGACTTTTACCGCTATTACTTTGACATAGTGATTTTATTAGCATGACTTTTACCGCTATTACTTTGACATAGTGATTTTATTAGCAAAATGATACAATTTTTTTTATAATATTTTTATTGTGTTGTAGAGTAAAAATTACTCTATCACACGTTTAAAAATAATCAAAGAAAGTCGTTGTTTTGTAATCCAAATCATCTGATCAAAGTGACCCAGATACGAGCAAAAAAATAACATGGATAGAAAAAAAGAGAACAAAGTGGTACCACTATCGAGTCCAGCTCCAAGACCACCCAAGAGCGCCCTCGGTCGGGTTCCCGCCAACCGGAGCCTAAGGAGGACGGCGACAACTTCGGTTTCTCTGGCCGATTTGGCTGCGAAACACTGAGTCGGATCAGGAGCTAGAAAGTGCCCACAGCTATTGAAAATATGCTCCCCCACCCCCTATTCCTGATCCCGATTCTTTCACCCCCATGAGTCACCTGTGTTAATTTTCACCCAACCGACGCTAGGTGACTCATGTGTCTCAAAAAAAATCGACAGGTTCATTAAGTTAGTATCAATAAATCAAAGATATATTACAAATAAATGAACTATGGTTTGGACACGATCCTGATAAGTGTGACATGTAGTTTAAAAAAATCATCTAATGAACCAGTGATCCGCTATTCACATAAATGAACCACCTATATTCCTTTTGTAAGGGAAATCACATACATTCTCTTATTAGGATAATTATATACAAATTATGAATAACTTGTTCACTTGTATTTTCAAAGCAAGAATTTGAGTGCTCTTCTCCAACGCTGATTAGACGAAAGTTAGGATAAACATTTTCTTTTTCTTCATGTGCAAAAACACTTCAACTGTTTCTCTCTAAAAAAAAACACTTCAACTGTGATGAGACATGGAGAGAAATCTTACAAATACTTAAAAAAGCTTCCTACTCTATTTTTTAGTTGTGAGGACTAATTTGACCTTAATAAGGACATGTACTCGTATCTTCTTGGTAGTTGGTACTGCCAATTTATTGGATTAATTTCTTCTCCTTCTCTCTCTCTGAGAAATGTTTTAGTCCTCTTCTCTGCCATACCACTCCGTCCCAGCTCTTTCTTCCCAATTTGACTTTGGTCACTATTCACTGGGTCACTTTGACCCGGTGATTTGAATAGCAAACCGATGTAATTTTTTGATAATTTTTTCATGGTGTTGTAGAGTAAAATGTGCTCTATAATATGGTGAAAAAATTATCAAAAAATCGTATTATTTTGCTATCCAAATCACCCGGTCAAAGTGATTCAGATACGAGTCAAAAAAGTCATATGAGAAGAAAGAGCTGGGACGGAGTGGTACGACCACTCATCTTCTCTCCACCCGCCAAATTCTGTCTCCTTCTCTTTCTCCTCTGCTGTTCTTAGTAACCATCACCACCGTCCACCATCCTTTACCCCAGCCGCAAAAAAAACCAAGAACCGCCAACACCATTTAATACGAAAACCATCGTCTCGTCACCGTCTAATCCAAGCACAACCAGCCACCACCACCATGGAAACCCCACCCAAAAACGCCTTCGGCCCTATTAACTTCCAACCACCATGGACTGGTCGATGTCGCCAATTCTAACCACCAGTACTCCGATGTTGGCATGTTGCAATCGAAGCCCTGAACCAGAACGAAACCCATAATTGCAGCCAGAGTCCCCAAGTCCAACGAAAAATAAATTGAAACCCCTCTTCTAATTCAGATCACCAGAGGGGCATATATCATTAAGCGACATCAAGAAATAAACAAGGCCTACTGCTGCTGGCAGGCATGGTTAGAGAATGAGAAGACGAGGACAGAGAGGATATGGAGGAAGGAGAGAATAACCGATCACAAAATTGCTTTAGTATGGAATTAGTGATTGACCCATAATTATTGCTTTTTTTTTGTCCAAATATATAATTATTGCTTGAATAGATAAATTATTCAAGTTGAATTGTAACCTTAGAATTTATAATATTTGCTGTTCTAGAATTTACAATATTTCCTGTATCAATAGTATTTCCTCAAAAAAATAAATAAATTATGCTATAATTAATTGAGGGGTAAAAATGTCACGACAATGAAAAACTAGCGTAGGAAGCTTTTTCTGTAGTGTAAGAATCACTAGGAAAACAATTATTACCATGTCAAAAACATAGAAAAACTTGACGAGTATTAATAGAAAAAAAAGTAAATAAATGCAGATGGCCAGCGAATAATAATGAACAAGTTTGACGATTTGAATGCCTAATTGTATTTTACATAGGACGATGCATAATTAAAGTCATGAATTCATTTATTGACTATCTATAATGCATAACGAATGCCTATCTATAAACATTATTAAACTCCCATGAATTCATTTATTACCTCTGACTATCTATAAGCATTATTAAGGCCGCATGAATTCAATTACTAACCTAATTAAGGAGGTATTTCTCCAAAAAAAAAAAACTAATTAAGGAGGTGATAATTACACAAATAAAGAAAAGCTTCTTACACAATTATATTGTTAAGTTGACCGTTTTGTCCTTATAGCGTCATCTTCTCTTAGTAGGACGTAGCATTTTATAGATCTTCGCATTCTCAATCATTAGTTAGTCTATGTTACGCTTGAAACCTCGCAAAACTCAATTGTTTGGCGATGATATTTCCCGTCCCTCAAAATTGTTTCATCCCACATTGACTTGATGAGCCCCTTCGCTTCCGTGATGGGGCTTCTCGTACTACCTCTGTTTCGTCTGTTTCAGCCTATTTCATTTTTGTCACTATTAATGGGATTACTTTTATCCGGTGATTTGATTAGCAAAACGATACAAGAATTTGGTAATCTTTGCATGTGTTATGGAGGAAAGTTTATTCTAAAATACCATAAAAAAATTGTTAAAAAATTACATCGTTTTGGTACCCAAATCACCAAGTCAAAGTGACTCAGTTACGGGTTAAAAAGTCAAACGCAGACGAAACAGAGAAAACGGAGGTAGTACAAATAAGAAATTATAGTTTCAGTGAATTACTTTTCAAGGGTATAAAGGTCAGTACAACCATTTTTTTGTAAGAAACCTTTCCATCTGTGTAATTATCACCTCCACCCTAATAATATATGTTATTAATTGCATTAAATTCATAGTACAAGACAACACTGTAGACAACACTGTAAATAGGTTACATATACCCAACTCAATCCTTAATTTCTTCACTGAAACATCAACCAAATCAAAAAAAAAAAAAAAAAAATAGCTAGATCTGACGACGATGAAGTCGATGGTGCTCATGAGAATCCGATTATTGGCGGTGACAGTAATGATGCTCACCATTAGCATGGTCATTGTTGTTACGGCGACGACAATGGCTGAAGAAGAAGGAGAAAAGGGGTTATTTCCTCAGACCACAGTCTGGTTTACAAATAGATGTCCAAACGATGGTAATAAATCCTTGGTAGTGCAGTGCAAGAGCGATCACACCGATGAAGGATTGTACACTCTCAAAAACGGAGAACAGTTCAGCTGGAAATTCATTTCGTATGGCAAGCTCACATATTTCTACTGCGATGCTAAATGGAACGGCAAGCACCGAAACTTCTGCGCAAACTCCCGTAGACTTATGAAATATTGTGCTGGTAAATGGGATGAACTTTGTTACTGGGAAGCAAGGACTGATGGCTTCTATCTTAGTGGGAATAATAATACTTGGACCTTGATTAATGAATGGGACCCATAGGCAACACGGGTCTGTCATGTCGCTGTGTATTTTGATGACATAAGTTAATCTACAAAATGAAAGAATGATGTATGATTAATGAATATGATCTTGCATTTAGTCAAGAGTTAGAGAAAGCAAAAATATTTTTAACTTTAACGGGCCCAATGACTACAAAGGTTTGGGCTTGAAAATATTTCATCGTTCCCTCAAGCCCTCTCTCTTTAGGCCTCGTTTGGGTAGCGGATAAGATACATCGGATAAGCTTATGCTGGGATATGAGACAGGATATGTATGCTGGCAGATAAGGCCTGATATGATATGCTGACGTGTTGTGTTTGGGTGCTGCATGATATGAGACAGGATAAGAAGTAAATGTGTCCAAATGACTATAATATCCTCAGTGCAGTAATTGTGTATAAAACTACTTGTATTGTAAATTGGGCTTGGATTGTTTGTAAGTAATGATGGCTTGCTAGATAATGCTCCTTTTGTTTAAAAAAAAATCCGTAAATGATTGTCGTCATTTTTTAAATGATGTGATGTAATATTGATATCGTAGTTAAATAATGAACGGCGATAACATTACAACGTGTTTGAAATTAGAGTCTCTTCTCAAAAAAAAAATAGAGAGTTGAAATTGTCATTACAAAATACTTAGATTTAATACGAATTGATTTTCCTCAATAAAAAAAACGAATTGATTAACGAATTATATCTTTTAATAAATAAGTTAATTATAATATAGTTTTATATTTAGAAGTTAATGTTATTTTAGCATATAAAACTGTTAATAAAAATTAACAAAAAAAATAAAAGGAAACATGAACATTCAAAAAAAAAGAAACATGAAAGGCTGGGGTTCTTGCATACAGTGGCCATGGTGGTGATTCTTGTTGTCTCAGTATTTGTGATGGTGGTGGTGTTGGTTGTTGCCTACGGTGGCGAAATGGGGAGGGATATAGATCAGAGGGAGAGAGGTTTGGTGAAGGAGATGGTGGAATTTTTTTTGGTATTTATAGCATGTAATTTTTGCTATTTGATGAGGGCATTTTTGTCTTAAAAAAATAGTGTGTATCTTATCAGGCTTATACCACCCTCAGAGGTGGTATAAGAATTACTCATAAAAATGACCACCAGCATAAGAGGAGGGGATAACACGTCTTATCCGGTCTTACCCAAACACAGCATATGAAGGGGAGGGGATAACACGTCTTATCCTGCCTTTGTATCCGGCACCCAAACAAGGCCTTAGTTCATTCGTTATCTTCTGCCTTTTTTTTTTTCTTCGCCGTTGAACTTGAAAGTAGTGTTGGTGTTCTATTACACCCAAATGCTTCAGTAATATACGTGATTGTTAGGCTTGTGATATAGCGACGAATGAAGTTGTAAGAGATTTACTTCCATTGATTCCTGAAATCAATGCAACCTTCCCTAAAAAAAATCAATGCAACCTTCATTTGGTAATGTGTAGGTCTTGCTGTCAGTATATGGCCTCAAATTTGTGTCTTTCAAAAGGCCCTGCAGAGACAGGAACATGTCTTGTTTAGATGGGGGATTGCTAGGTGTAGAAGAGCTGTCAAACGCGAGGATCCCTTGTGGCCTGCCCGGTCTTGGACTGAGGTGCTAGGCCTGGAAGTTGGAATCTGTAAGAGTATATGGGGCTGTTTGCTATGATAGTAGTACTTTAGGGGCCGTAGTGCAAATATGGGGCTAAATTTCTGTTACAGATTCTAAACCCTATAAGAGATTGTAATGACAGATTATTCATTAATGAAAATTGCACTTTCCTAATTCTATAGAACCTTAGATCTCTATGGTTATTCACATGGTATCAGAGCCTCGTTTGATCCTTCCGAGTTTCGATTCTAGTTCAATTCATGGCGACTTCATCCTCTTCAGCATCGATCCAGCCTAATAATCAATTTTTTATCACCAACTTCCATCATCTAGTCCCTATCAAGCTCGATTCTCAAAATCACGCCGTCTTGAAGCTTCAGGGTGAAAGTGCGCTTGCTGTGAGTTCTTTCCTTCATTTTCTTCAAAAATTCTCACCGCCAGATCTGTATCTTATCTCCGACGAAGATATTCGTACTTCTAATCCTCATTATCAGGCCTGGTTGATTGAAGATTCTTATATTCGTAGTTGTCTCTTGGCAACACTGAGTTCTTCGGTTCTTGTTCAAGTTAAACATTTATCTTTTGCATGTGATCTCTGGAAGTTCCTTGAAGATAAATTCACTAGACTTAACTCTACGGATGTGTACAATCTGCGGTGTAAACTACACAATTTGACTAAGACAGACACTCAATCTGTGAAAGAATTTCTTGTTGAAATTAGGTCTATTGCTGATCAATTTTCTCTCGCTGGTTCTCTTGTTAATCATGCAGATCTTGTGTTCTATTCACTTCAAGGACTTCTCTCTGAGTTCAATTTTATTCAGCCTGTTATTCGGAATTTGCCACTTACCTGTGATATTGAGTTTCGTACTAGAATCCTATCAAGATTTCATGTGGATGTTGAGCATAAAACTTTGTTGTCATCTACTTCAGTTTCTTCTTCAGTTGCTTTCAATGTCAACAACCAAGCACAGTCTGCTCAGAAGCCTTTCAAGAAGTGGTCCCAGGGCAATTATTATAAAATTAATGGTTCCAAACCTAGAGTCTCTATGTCTAGACCTTTTGGTGATGGAGTCAGCTTCAATTCTGGTTTCTGTAACCAGAAATCATATGGTTCCACACACATGCCTCTTTCCAGGTCTCACTCCACATATGTCTCTTGTCAAATTTGTACCAAAAGTGGTCACACAGCTGCAACATGCAGGAACAGATATAAAGAAGGCTATCAGCCTAGAGCTCTATTGGCCCATGCCCCTATACAACAGTGGATACTTGACTCTGGTGCCTACAGTCACCTCACTAATGACCCTTCTCAATTTTATAGACCCTCTGTTGCTCAGCCCCCTACTTCTTCTTCAGTCTTTTGGCTGATGGCTCTCACACTTCTGCTTTTTACATAGGTGATGGTCTCTTACCTACTCCTCATGGTACTCTTCTATTACACAATCTACTCCATGTTCCTGCTTTAGCTCATAATTTAGTCTATGTTCAGAAGTCAGCTCAAGATAATAATTGCATTCATATTTGATGCTTCTTCTGTGGTGATACAAGACAAGGATACCAAGAGGATTATGTGCCAGGGCCAGGATAATGGCCTTTACACACTGATGTCTCCTCCTCCTCCTCCTCCTCCTCCTCCTCCTCCTCCTCCTCCTCCTTCCTCCTTCCTCCTTCCTCCTTCCTCCTCCTCCTCCCTCCTCCCTCCTCCTCCTCCTCCTCCTCCTCCTCCTCCTCCTCTTCTTCTTCTTCTTCTTCTTCTTCTTCTTCTTCTTCTTCTTCTTCTTCTTCTTAAAACCAGTAGCTCTTTACTCAATTTATTATGCTCAAAGGCATCCAGCACCACATCACTTGTCTGTATACCCCACAAACTACCATTTAGTTCTACACCCTCTTCTAGAGCTAATACTGCGTCTTCATCTTGATGTTTGGGGACCAGCTCCCATTATTTCCCCTCCTGGATTCAGATATTACCTTCTTGCTGTTGATGATTTCACCAGATTCTCTTGGTGTTTTCCCTTAGCACTCAAATCAGATGTCTATGCAGTGTTCAAATCCTTTGTTGCCCATGTTGAGAATCAATTCTCTACTTCTGTCAAAGTTGTCAGAAGTGATGGGGTGGGGAATTCAGTAATACTCTCTTTACTCAATTTATTATGCTCAAAGGCATCCAGCACCACATCACTTGTCTGTATACCCCACAAAACAATGGAGTGGTGCAGAGGAAGCACATGCATGTCACAGAAACTCTAAGAGCTCTTCTTGGTCATTCCTCAGTTCCAATGCAGTACTAGGTTGATGCTCATCTTACAACATTGTACTTAATAAATAGAATGCCTCTCTCTACTATCAACTTTGTGTCACTTTTTGAGCTTCTCTTTCATTCAGCTCCTGACCTCACTAATTTGAAATTTTTTGGGTGCCTATGCTATCCTTGGTTGAAGCCTTATACATCCACCAAGCTTGAAAATAAGAGTATTGCCTGTGTGTTTCTGGGATATAATGTTCCTTGTGGCTACAAGTGCATAGATCCTTTCACTGGCAAGATCTATCTCTCTAGACATGTGGTGTTTGAGGAAGACTGTTACTATCAGACCTGAGTGCTCTTCTGCTTCAACTACAGCTCTTCATGATTTGTTTGAGGCATCTACTACAGTGGTCTCTCTTGGTGATTCTCCTCTCTACTCTCCTATTGGTACTACTAGTTCTGGATTAACACCAGGGGTGTCTTCTGGATCCTTATCCTCAGCTTCAAACCCAGGGGTGACATCAAGTGTGATTGCACCAAATGTATCGGTTTCTGCTGAAGTTGCTGCCTTTCCAAGCTCCTCTGATGTGTCTGATTTATCTTCTCCCACTGCTACAGTGGATGTTCCAGTTGCTTCTACTGCTCATCCAATGATTACAAGGCCCAAGAAAGGCACTGTTAAGCCTAATCCTATCTACTATCTGTCTGCTCAAGAACCACATGAGCCAACTACAGTTAAGGAAGCCACCAATAATACTTTTTGGTACAATGCTATGTGTGAAGAGTTTCAAGCTCTTCAACAACAGCATACATGGACTTTAGACTCTCCTACAACTGTCATAAATATTATTGGGTGTAAGTGGGTGTTTAAACTCAAAAGGCCCTCAGATGGCTCTATTGCTAGATTTAAAGTCAGGATTGTTGCCAAGGGCTTTGCTTAACAAGAAGGGTTGGACTATACTGATACTTTTAGTTCTGTGGTGAAGCAACAGACTATCAAAATGGTTCTTACTCTAGCCAATCATTTTGGGTGGTCTCTAAGACAATTTGATGTTAATAATGCCTTCCTTCATGGCCCACTTACAGAAGTTGCCAGTATGAAGCAACTACCTAGCTTTGAAGATAAGTCTCAACCTCATGTTGTGTCCTGTCTTAAGAAAGCTTTATATGATCTTAAGTAGGCCCCTAGAGCCTGGTATCAAATGCTTCACAAGTTCTTCTCACACATGGGTTTCAGACTTCACCCACAGATACCTCTCTCTTCTATAGACACAACTCTCTTGGAGTTGTTATTCTTCTTGTCTATGTTGATGATCTCATTATGACTAGGAGTGATGCTCCTTTTATTTCTTATCTGATCTCAAGTATGCACAAAGAGTTTTCTATCAAGGATCTTGGGTCTCTAACATTCTTTCTTGGCATTCATCTATTGGTTCTGGATTTGTGTTGTCTCAAGAGAAGTATGCTGCTAGTATTCTGGTCAAATCTAGGTTTGCTGATTGCAAAAGTGTTGCTACTCCTATGGGCTTAAAGAAGGATCCTACTTCTGATCTTACTCGTCTCTCCGACTCTGATATATTGGTGTACAAAATCTTGGTGGGTTCGCTTCAGCACCTCACGGTTACTAGACCAGACCTTGCCTTTGCAATTAACACTGCTTGTCAAAAGCTACAAGATCCTACTGTTAGTTTCAGAAGATTCTCCATTGAATCCTCAGGTACGTTTAGGGTATTGTGCACTACAGTATTTCTTTTAAGAAGGGTGAGTTGGATTTAGTTGTCTATTCTGATAGTGATTGGGCTAGAGATCCCATAGACAGAAAGTTTGTTACTGGTATGTGAGTATTATTGGGGCCAAATCTTCTTTCTTGGGCTTCTAAGAAACAAGCCACCGTTTCAAGATCTTTTGCTGAAGCTGAGTTTAGAGCTTTGGCTCACACAGCTACTGATGTGCTTTGGCTCAAGATCTTATTAACTGAGCTTAAAATTCCTTTGAAGTCCTCCAAGACTTTTTTGTGATAATTTCTCTGCCCTACAACTTTCTCTCAATCATGTCCTTCACAGCAGAACCAAACACATGGAGTTGGATTGATATTTCGTCAGAGATAGAGTTGAAAAAGGTCAATTGACGGTTTCTTATGTTCCCACTTAATCACAATTAGCTGATTTGCTCACATAGCCTCTTGCTGCCAACAGGTTTCACTGGCTGTGTGGTGGTCTTGGAGATAAGTCCAGGGGTTGTTTGATTTTTCGTTTGCAGCAAGCTTCTAGATCAAAGATCTATCAGCTTGAGGGGAAATGTAATATATGGGGATGTTTGCTATGATAGTAATAGTATGGGGGTTGTAGTGAAAATATGGGAAAAAATTTCTGTTACAGATTATGAACTCTATAAGAGATTGTAATGACAGATTATTCATTAATGAGAATTGCACTTTCCTAATTCTATAGAACCCTAGATCTCTGTGGTTGTTCACATAATCCTAGGATCGGATCGGCCTTGTAACACCCCCACCTCTCAGAGCTGAAAAATCTACCAGAAGACCCCCCATATTCATGGGAGTGTCCTCCGCTAAGGCACAAGAATGCCCTAGCAAGGAGTAAAACCCTAACGGTTCTATTACGAGACAGAATTAAAGAAACTAAAACTAAATCAAACTTACTATTATACTTTTTGGACTTCTAAGTGATTGACTATATCCTCAGATTCCCACGTACTAACTGTTGGAATAGATGCCCTAGAGGCAATCTAGTTTAGTATGAATTTGTAATTGGCTAGAAATTCATTTATTATTTATTGGATATTTAATATAATGAAGTCCTTAGATTTACAATTGTGTTGTTTATCTTAAATATCCCTAGTCAAGTATAATGATTAAATGGGACAATCATCTATAGACTAGTATGGGGTTGGATTGATATGGAGATATCACGATCCAACACATAGGTGTGCATTACGGAATGTTGCACTGGATTGACCCATCACCGAGAAGGCTACATACACGTTATGTTGAGTCACAAGTGCTTCTCGGGTACAATTGTATTGTCATCCTTAGACTTGAAGTCACTAGATATTCTAGTTGTGGATCATTGTGATCTTGGTAGCGTTAAACGCTACACCGTAACTGGGTAGTTATAAAGGCGTGTACTGGATACAATGAGAAGCAAGCTTAGAGATCGTAGTGGACGTAGAGAGGATTTGCCCCTCCCACATAACGGGAGCAAATATCCAAGGCCACTCGAAGGATAGTGCTTATAGAATGTCTGGCCAGACTCAAATAAATCAATATATGGGATATTGATGTTATTTGCACGAATAAGGCTATTCCATGGATCGAGAAACTAGGGATTGGATATACGAGTGTGACTTGTATGTCTCGTGTCCAATCCGGATATGGAGGCAAAGGGATGAGACAATTACTTGTACAAGGTTGTCTAGATGACTATTCTATTAGTTGGCTAGAATGGATGTTTTGCTAGAAACCGCTCCATATTAGCAAAGAGTTGCTACCAACTAGATAGAACCTATGGGGTCACACGCTATATAGAGTTGTACTAGATTTGGAATTAATTAATTGGATTAATTAATTAGAAGGATCACTTTGCAAACCCTTGCAAACTTAGTAGGGACTAATTTGCAAGGAAGGGACTAAATTGAATTCTAGTAGGACTAGAATAAGTCCTTTAGGTAGTTAACAAGGAGTTGTTGGACTATATAAAGGACCCTCCTTCCTTCCTTCCCAAAAACACAACTTATGCTCTAGAGAGAACATAACAAGAGTGGGAGAGAACAAAGGAGAGAGAGAGCAAGCAACAAGAGGGACGCCGCCCCCTTGCCGCCGCCCCCTCGTCCCCGACGCCACAAAGGGGCCGAACCCCCTTTTGTGCCTCGTTTTGCGTGATTCCTTCACCCTCCTTTCATTCCGGGCTAGCACCAAGGAGATTGGAGATCTAGGAACAACTCTAGGCGTGGATCAACTATAGAGAACGTGACACTATTCGCGTTTGAAGTCATCAAGGAGAACCCAAAGGTGTGTTTATGATTTCTTACCTTCACTATCGTTATGCATCTAGACTTGTGATCCTTGGAGGGTTTTGCATGGTTGTTTGTTTGATTATGCTTCCGTTTGCGCGATCCATGAATCAAAACCCTACAGTGGTATCAGAGCCACAGGTCATAGAGCATAAACGTAGTTTATGTGTTACATTCTTGTTGTTTTACACCTTAATTTGTTGTTTATCGCGTAAAACAAGACAAATCAAGCATTGGATGCAATTTGTCAAAGAATTAATCATAACAAGACCCAATTATTGCATTGGATGCATGAATTGGTGAGTTTGAGATATTTTAGGATCTTAGATCTAGGGTTTGGGCATCCTTGGGGAAGAAGGAGTTCTCCCACAACAAGGAAACAACCAAACTTGGGCTCCAAGCAAGGAGGTTGTTTTGGAAACAACCTCCACAAGGAGGTTCGGCCCCCTAGGGGACCGCCCCCTTGCTTGCCGCCCAAGCTTGGCGCCCTATGGGGCCGGGCGGCCCTAACCCGCGGGCCTAGCTTGCGGGTTTTGGGCCGGGCCGGCCCTAGGGCTTTATGGTTCACTTTGTTTGGGCCCGGGCAATTGGATTGTTGGGCCCATGGACCGTTTTAACCCTAGAAATCCTAAAATCAATTAAAATTGACCAAGCGCGTTAAAATTGGATTTTAACTGTTTATGTGCAAATCGCATGGTGATTGGATATGGCCTTAGGATGTGGTTTGATGTGGATGTTTAATTTTGTGTTTTGGTTTTACGGCCTGCGAGCTGATCAATTAATTGTAATAATTAATTAGGGTTTTATGGCCTGCGTGCCATTTTTTTTTCTCAACTTGTGAGATTTATTTTATTTAGTATAGATATTAGCTAGTGCTAGATAAAGTAGATTGTTAGCCAAGATTGGAGAAAAGAAGCCCAAAGCCAAAGGAGCCACAAAAGATGGAGCATGGAGCATGGAGCACACCACATGACTATGAAGGATGGACCAAAAGATCAAGACGCATGGAGATGTGTTTGTTTAGGGTTCATAGATAATTCCATTGGCTTGGAATTATCTTAGTCTAGAAAAGGCCATATCCACATCACGTTTAATTTCTGTTTTGTGGTTGTTTATTTATTGTCTTATTATTTGTGTGGTTGGTGTATGGATGATGCATGCAATTAGGATAATAAGATAATTAGACAACCCGGATCTATTATTTGGAGTTGTGCCCAAACTCAAATAGATAGATTAGTTGATATTGATCAACAAAATAATTAAAATTAAAAAAATCCCTCAAATTTTAAAATATTGTGTTCTTGCCTTCTCGTTATTTAAACACTCATTATCATCATTATTTATCAAGTTCGTGCGTGCCAAAGCATGGCGACTTGGTTCATAATGATGGAATGCGATGGCACGTAACAATGTGCAATTGTTTAGATAAGAGGTTGAACACAACTAGGCTATTAATTTGATTAAGAAACCTAGAGGCAATCAATTGGGATTATCCATAAAAGATGGATAAATAAGGAGTTATTTGCCCGGTTGAACCAAGAGTTGCATATGGGATGCAATTGGAATTGTTCCTACCTAAGAAGTAATCGAATTATGGGTGACTTGCCAAAGCAAGCTCATAAGGAGATAAAAAAAGATGGATCTTGGCCCACTAGAAAATATAAGGATATTTTCCGCATTAATATCTTGAGGGTTATTAATCCGTAGAAAAATAGTGGGAGCTATATTTAATAAACTAGCCATTATTAAATATAGTCAAAAATTCACAAATACTAAAACTTGCGTATTTTCCTTTTGTAGAATTCCAAATGGCAAACAACTCATCGAGTTCACAACATTCCCTACGATCTGTCCTTGAGAAGGACAAGCTCTCTGGAACCAACTTTCTCGATTGGTACAGAAACTTGAGAATTGTTCTCAAGCAAGAGAAGAAGCTGTACGCAATAGAGGAGCACGTTCCAGAAGGTCCAGAGAATCAGACACCTGCTGCCTTAAAGGCGTATCAAAAGCGTGTTGATGACGCTAATGATGCGGCCTGCCTAATGCTTTGCACCATGACCTCTGAGCTTCAGAAGCAACATGAGAACATGAATGCTGTCGATATGATCGAACATCTAAAGCAGCTCTTCCAAGAGCAGGCGAGGGTAGAGAGGTATGAGGTCTCAAAGGCACTGTTCAAATGTCATCTGGCAGAAGGGAACCCGGTGGGACCCCACGTACTCCGAATGATCGGGTACTTGGAGAATCTCGCCCGGCTTGGGTTCCCGGTCGGCCAAGAGTTAGCAACCGATCTCGTGTTGCAATCGTTGCCCGAGAGTTATGGACAGTTCATTATGAACTATAACATGAACGAGATCGTTAAGCCACTGCCAGATTTGCTCAACATGTTGAGGACGGCTGAACAGAGCATCAATAAGGGTAAGGGCAAAGCCATTATGATGGTGCATAAAGGAAAGGGTAAAAAGTTTGCCTCTTCCTCCAAGGGCAAAGGCAAGTCAGTTGCTAAGTCCAAGGAACAAGCCCTTAAGCCTGTTGGTGCCATTGCCAAGGTCGTGACTAAGGGTGAATGTCACTACTGTAGTCAGCCTGGACACTGGAGGAGGAACTGCCCAAAATATCTGGAGGACAAGAGGCTTGGAATAGTGATTCCACCACCACCAGGTATTTTTGTTGTAGATGTCAATTTAACTGTCTCTACATCATGGGTATTAGATACTGGATGTGGATCTCATATTTGTCGAAATATGCAGGATCTAAAGAGAAGTAAAAGATTGGCTAAAGGGGAGGTAGATCTGCGCGTTGGGAATGGAGCAAAGGTTGCTGCGTTGGCCATAGGCGTGTGCGAGCTATCTCTGCCTTCAGGATTAGTTTTAGAATTAAATAATTGCTATTTTGTGCCTGCTATGAGCAGAAACATTATTTCTATTTCTTGTTTGGACAAGGAAGGTTTTATTATTTCAATAAAGAACAATTGTTGTTCCTTTTATTTGAATAATATTCACTATTTTAGTGCGCAATTATTTAATGGACTTTATGTCCTTGATCTAAGTAATCCTGTCTACAACATTAATACCAAGCGGATTAAAATAAATGATTTAAATCCTGCTTATTTATGGCATTGTCGTTTAGGCCACATAAATGAGAAACGTGTATCTAGACTCCATAAGGATGGACTACTAGACTCATTTGATTTTGAATCATATGAGACATGTGAGGCTTGTTTATTGGGAAAAATGACAAAGTCCCCTTTCAATAAGAAAGGTGAGAGGACTAGTGAGCAATTGGCGCTCATACATACCGATGTGTGTGGGCCATTTGCCACGCCTGCCAGGGGTGGTTATGTCTACTTCATTACGTTTACTGATGATTACAGTAGATATGGATTTGTGTACCTTATGAGGGCAAAATCCGAATCCTTTGAAGTGTTCAAAGAATTCAAGAATGAAGTAGAAAAGCAACTTGGCAAAAGTATCAAAGCTCTACGATCGGATCGTGGAGGAGAATACTTAAGCCAAGAGTTTGACGATTATCTTAGAGAGTGTGGGATCGTGTCCCAACTCACTCCACCCGGAACGCCACAATGGAATGGCGTGTCCGAGAGGAGGAATCGAACCCTATTGGATATGGTTCGATCTATGATGTGTCAAACCGATCTTCCATTATCATTTTGGGGCTACGCTCTGTTAAGTGCAGCTTTCACCATTAACCGTGTTCCATCTAAATCAGTCATGGAGACACCATATGAGATGTGGAGTGGGAGGCGTCCCACACTGTCGTTCATGAGGATTTGGGGCTGCGATGTCTATGTAAAACGTTTACAATCAGACAAGCTAGGGCCTAAATCGGATAAGTGTAAATTTGTGGGGTACCCTAAGGAAACGAAGGGATACTACTTCTACAATCCAACCGAGAACAAAGTGTTTGTTGCTCGGACCGGCGTGTTTCTAGAAAGAGAGTTTGTCTCTAAAGAAGCAAGTGGGAGGAATGTATAACTTGAAGAAGTTCAAGAACCACAAATCACAGAACCGATTATGGAACATGAACAGGAATCACAAGCAGTTGTGGAGCCACCTGTTCAGGTAACAAGAGCTTCGTAGATCTAGTAGAGTGCGCCAGGAACCCGAGAGGTACGGACTTCTCGTAACTGATTCCGGTGACACGATGCTCATAGATGATGAGCCTGCTACCTATGAGGAGGCCATGAATGGCCCAGACTCACAGAAGTGGCTTGAGGCCATGAGATCCGAGATGGAATCCATGTATACCAACAAAGTATGGACTTTGGTGGAACCACCTGATGGGGCGCGGCCCATAGGGTGCAAGTGGGTCTTCAAGAAGAAGATCGACATGGATGGTAATGTGATTACCTATAAGGGCCGATTGGTGGCTAAAGGATTCAGACAGATTCATGGTATTGACTATGATGAAACCTTTTCACCAGTCGCAATGACCAAATCCATCCGAATCCTACTTGCAATTGCAGCATACTACGACTATGAGATTTGGCAGATGGATGTCAAAACAGCATTCCTTTATGGGAATCTCCTCGAGGACGTGTATATGATACAGCCGGAGGGTTTTGAGGATCCAAAGCAAGCCAACAAAGTCTGTAAGCTACAGCGATCCATTTATGGATTGAAGCAAGCTTCTAGGAGTTGGAATCGACGTTTTGATGAAGTGGTCAAAGAGTTTGGCTTCATCAGAAACGAAGATGAGTCTTGTGTCTACAAGAAGGTTAGTGGGAGCTCTGTAGCTTTTCTGGTCTTGTATGTGGATGACATACTACTCATTGGAAACGACATTCCCATGCTGCAATCTGTGAAAGATTGGCTAAGAAAGTGTTTCTCAATGAAGGACTTAGGGGAAGCAGCCTATATACTCGGTATAAAGATCTATAGAGATAGATCTAAGAGGTTGCTAGGCCTAAGTCAAAGTACATATATTGACAAGGTGTTGAAACGGTTCAACATGCAAGATTCCAAGAAGGGATTCTTGCCCATGTCACATGGAATCACTCTTTCGAAGAGTGGTTGTCCTTCCAATGAGATTGAGAAGGAACGCATGAGTAGGATACCCTATGCCTCGGCCATAGGATCCATCATGTACGCCATGTTATGTACTAGACCAGATGTGTCATATGCCTTGAGTATGACAAGCAGATACCAATCCAATCCGGGTGAGAGTCACTGGATTGCAGTCAAGAACATCCTAAAGTACTTGAGAAGAACTAAGGATGCTTTCTTGATGTTTGGTGGTGAGGAAGAGTTGCGTGTAAGGGGTTACACTGATGCAAGCTTCCAAACCGATAGAGATGACTTTAGATCACAGTCGGGATATGTGTTTTGCCTGAATGGAGCAGCGGTGAGCTGGAAGAGTTCCAAGCAAGAGACGGTAGCTGATTCTACAACAGAGGCTGAGTACATTGCTGCAAATGGCGCAGCAAAGGAGGCTGTTTGGATCAGAAAGTTTGTTTCTGAACTTGGTGTGGTCCCTAGCATTGCGGATCCAGTGGAGTTCTTCTGTGACAACACTGGGGCGATCGCGCAATCAAAGGAACCCAGATCGCACCAGAAGTCCAAGCATGTGCTCAGGAAGTTTCATCTGATTCGAGATATTATCGATAGAGGAGACGTTCGGATATGCAAGATTCCTACAGATGATAATCTGTCAGACCCGCTTACGAAGCCTCTCACGCAGTGGAAGCATGAAGGGCACACTAGGAGTATGGGCATACGAGATGCGCCAGATTGGCTCTAGTGCAAGTGGGAGACTGTTGGAATAGATGCCCTAGAGGCAATCTAGTTTAGTATGAATTTGTAATTGGCTAGAAATTCATTTATTATTTATTGGATATTTAATATAATGAAGTCCTTAGATTTACAATTGTGTTGTTTATCTTAAATATCCCTAGTCAAGTATAATGATTAAATGGGACAATCATCTATAGACTAGTATGGGGTTGGATTGATATGGAGATATCACGATCCAACACATAGGTGTGCATTACGGAATGTTGCACCGGATTGACCCATCACCGAGAAGGCTACATACACGTTATGTTGAGTCACAAGTGCTTCTCGAGTACAATGGTATTGTCATCCTTAGACTTGAAGTCACTAGATATTCTAGTTGTGGATCATTGTGATCTTGGTAGCGTTAAACGCTACACCGTAACTGGGTAGTTATAAAGGCGTGTACTGGATACAATGAGAAGCAAGCTTAGAGATCGTAGTGGACGTAGAGAGGATTTGCCCCTCCCACATAACGGGAGCAAATATCCAAGGCCACTCGAAGGATAGTGCTTATAGAATGTCTGGCCAGACTCAAATAAATCAATATATGGGATATTGATGTTATTTGCACGAATAAGGCTATTCCATGGATCGAGAAACTAGGGATTGGATATACGAGTGTGACTTGTATGTCTCGTGTCCAATCCGGATATGGAGGCAAAGGGATGAGACAATTACTTGTACAAGGTTGTCTAGATGACTATTCTATTAGTTGGCTAGAATGGATGTTTTGCTAGAAACCGCTCCATATTAGCAAAGAGTTGCTACCAACTAGATAGAACCTATGGGGTCACACGCTATATAGAGTTGTACTAGATTTGGAATTAATTAATTTGATTAATTAATTAGAAGGATCACTTTGCAAACCCTTGCAAACTTAGTAGGGACTAATTTGCAAGGAAGGGACTAAATTGAATTCTAGTAGGACTAGAATAAGTCCTTTAGGTAGTTAACAAGGAGTTGTTGGACTATATAAAGGACCCTCCTTCCTTCCTTCCCAAAAACACAACTTATGCTCTAGAGAGAACATAACAAGAGTGGGAGAGAACAAAGGAGAGAGAGAGCAAGCAACAAGAGGGCCGCCGCCCCCTTGCCGCCGCCCCCTCGTCCCCGACGCCACAAAGGGGCCGAACCCCCTTTTGTGCCTCGTTTTGCGTGATTCCTTCACCCTCCTTTCATTCCGGGCTAGCACCAAGGAGATTGGAGATCTAGGAACAACTCTAGGCGTGGATCAACTATAGAGAACGTGACACTATTCGCGTTTGAAGTCATCAAGGAGAACCCAAAGGTGTGTTTATGATTTCTTACCTTCACTATCGTTATGCATCTAGACTTGTGATCCTTGGAGGGTTTTGCATGGTTGTTTGTTTGATTATGCTTCCGTTTGCGCGATCCATGAATCAAAACCCTACACTAACCTGAAAAGATAGAAAATATCCACACAAGTTAGAAAATATGCCAAGTAGTATAGTACTAAGAAAATAATATAAGTATATTTTGAAATGATTCAACTTTAAAACGTACAGACACTCAAGCCATGACCCTGTCACATTACGATATATAACACAGATAGAGTACCAGTAACTTGTAACTCAAGGAATCCTCAATCATCCATAACCATCACCACCATACCAGCCTTATATGGAGGATTCCAAATCCCACCACCTACTCACCTAGAGGGTCGTGAAGATGAGATTCACTTCCGACAAGGATGGCAAAACAATCCACCAAGACAAACTAGACCTTAAGTGTGCACACCCCCTACTGGACATTAGTCCAGAGAGTAGTACTAGTTGTCTACTATGTCCGAAGGCAATTCCCAGTTGTCCGAAGACAATTCTCAGTTTGTCCGAAGACATCACAATGTCCGAAGCCAATTTCCAGTTGTCCGAAGACAACACATGTCCGAAGACAATTCTCACTTCTCCGAAGACAACACAATGTACGAAGACAATTTCTAGATGTCCGAAGACATCACAATGTCCGAAGACAATTTCCAGTTGTCCGAAGAAAACATAACCATACTATTCATATAAGTGGTATCAGCTTAAAGGAACACATGCAATAGAGCAAGCATACATATGCATACCTGAGATCCAGGCTAGTTTCCTGATTAGCAGAGCTGATTTCATAATCTCTCAATCACTATTCCATTCCAGCATACTTGCTATTAACACTTGTCCTCTAAGTGAGAAGGAATGCACAATGCAGATGTTATGCTGATTGTTCCGCCAGGATTACTATTTTGTCCCTGACAAGTCTCAAAAGCACAGTCTCTGACAGTGTCAGAACCTCCATATGATACTCAATGAAGTCTCTAAACATGAAAATATGATTCCTAGCCTCTCCTGATACATTATGTATTGAATTCTATAAAGTTTACTTAACTACATTTATGTCCCTACAGTTTAGTAAAACTACATAAAAACCCATACAATTGGCTTTTAGTCTATTTCAGCCCGGATAGGTGTACAGTAGCTCCAAAATATTATAAAACTAATACATGGGCATGAGGTCATGCCTAGAGTTACAATTTGACTGCTCAATTCAAATTATTACCAAATTACCGATTTGCCCGTCCTACACAGCTCGGTCAAACTAGGGTTTTCAGAAAATCAAACTTGGTCAAACTTGACTCGCACACTTAAAAAGTTATTCTGGACAACTTTCCAGAAGGGCGTTAGAGGGCGTTTTGGTCAGTTAGCTAATCTGACAAGTCAAATTCGAAAGTCCAGGTTATAAAGAATTCTTCTTATTCTTCTTAACTGGTCAACTTTAGAGTCAGTTTCTGGTCAGCTAAGAAAGAATATTGAGAATCTGAAGATAGGTCTTTTACATTGAAGAACCAGATTTCCAGAACAAGATTTGGATAAATACGGGAGTTGTTATGAGAGTTCTAAGATGGCAGTTTTTGTCTATGTTTTACACTTAAAACAGTATTCAGTGAACTCATAAAAGATGAATTTTGTTATTTAACCTCAACCTTTAGTAGGAGGAAGCATATCACATTTTTAGTGAATCTTTACTATCTTAAAAGAGTGAATAATATAAATTGATTCCTAAGAGAGTTTATTCTAAAACCTCCTCCCTAAATTTATTAATTACATAAGTGCATCCGTTAAATTTCTACAATTAACTCAAGGTCCTTATGTCCCCTACAAGAAACGTTGTTGGCAATGACTCCCCGACGACGTTTGTTGTAAAAGACGCAACTCCTTATGAAATCATGTTCGCCTAATCTGAACTCGGATCAACGCCGAAGACGTGGTGAAGGTCGACTTCGGATTTGACCGTACCTGCTGCAAGACGAAACTCTTCTTCTCTTTTTATATCGGTTTATATGATCATAAGCGATTTCCTGAACTTGCAGGTACTTGTGCCATAACTATTTTTCTCGTCTCAAAATTTTTCATTCTAACGAGGCCTCAACGACATTGTACGAGCTTTTATTATGCCTTTATAGTTGTTTAGATTCATCGTCCATACTATAAAGAGATCGTGTGTTGATTTATGACATCTGATTCTGATTAGGTTCTCCCATTGTGTTAGGGTTTATTGAAGTCGGTTTAGAGTTCGTTGACTGACTTCATATGTCGACGAAAACTGAGGTAAGTATATCACTGTTTCTATGGACGTGTTGATAGTTTACCGAAATTGCTAATATTTGTTTATTATCTTCTATAATCATTTGATAATAGAGATTGTGTATATTTAAGATTTTACATACTCTAGGGGCTCATGCGCTTCTTTCCCTGCGTAAATAGATATGCTCCGCGAACAGGGTAGAAAAATTTGTGAAAAGTTGTCAAAATTAACTCGAGTAGCTGTTGGTTCTTTTGGATAGTGATTTGATCAATTTGTGAATGTCAATAAAGTTGTTAAAGATATTTAGAAATAATCATCTCCTCTGTCAACGTATTGTGATCAAAGGGGTTACTAATAAAATTGGCGAACTTGATCATTATCCAAATGTATTAAGAATGAAATTTTTTAGAGTAAAATGGAGGTTCAGGGTAGTCTATGGTCTGATAGCCAAGGGCGGACCCAAGAAAGACCCAAGGTGCACCTTGGGCCACCCTCAAATTTGGTTTCCAATTACTAATTTTTTATAATTTCTCAATAATTGAAAAAATGACCCCCTAAAAAATACACAAATGACCCAATCTCTAGAGGTTTTTGCTTTTCTGATCCTATATTTTCATGAAACTGTTCAGTTGATCTTATCATCTCCTACTACTTCAATAAACATACAATTTTCGTCTATAACATGTGTTAATTTCTCAAAGTAGAATAACATAATCATAATTGTACACATCTTGCTATTCATCATTTAATGTTTTTCTCTCCCAGCCCTAACTGCAACACGCGACTCATGATTCTGGGCTCTCCTTTTGGTATTTCTCTCTTATTTTCATTATTGTCTTCTATTTGAATTGAAGGTATATTATTTCACTCGCATTCGTTTATATGGAGCCAGCAAATCTGTTGCCTGTATGACCAAGCACCGACCTAGCACCGCCTTTGGCTATGTGGGAAGAAGGTCTGGGGGAAAATACCCCCACATCAAGCAAGGCATGAACCATGTTTGGAGATATTTTTTGTAACTCTTGATTTGTTCACGCACATCATTAGTGTGCCAAATAGAGAGTGTTCACTTATTTGAGAGAAAGAGAGAGAAGTGAGTGAGTTTGGGAGAATTCAAATGTTGCAGAACCACTTAAGTTGGTGGTTTTCTGTTGTCTATTTTTCAACCGTTACCCATGTTAATTTGAGATGCTTCAGATGTGACTACAAGAATGACATGGAACCAATCAAGGTAGTATTATTATTGAGCATCTATGGTTGTCGATCAAGGGACACCACCAATGCGCTGCTACAGTGGGGTTGAAGAGGATCATTACCAGTGCATTATTCTGTGATGTAGTATGGTTCCAGACTTTTTGATTGTCATAGGGAATGAGGCTGTGTATGTTCTGTGCACTCACTGAATCTCTTAAGCAATTTCTAGAAAAAAACGGCAAAGGAGAGATAGAGATAGAGATAGAGGGAGGAACGAGGTAAGTTCCCTCCATATTCATCAATACTAAAGAACTTATATCACTTGTATCAATTAATATAATCTTTTAGTTAGACTTCATCGGGGGATAAGCCTGAAAAGCAAGTAAATGCTTACAAGAAAGACCTTGAACGCATCAAATCAGTAGATCGATTCTACTTAAGAGTTGTTGCTTGGACATCTATCTTTCAGCTCTTGCCAACACCAACAGGTAAGTGAAAAAAATATTTTGAATGTATCTTGTCACAATAGCTGACTGTGAAAATCTGGTTAGTTTTAGCTTGCATTTCTCTTTTGCTCTTGCTCTTATGTTTCATGAAAAAAAAGCATCAATGTAACTGTCATTGTTATAGGTAATTGTGAAATTTTGGTACTACTTGCCTGACTGAAGCTTATATCCTGTAATAGCTCCGCTGACATGGTTTGCTCTCTGTTGATGCAACAAGCTCCGCGAGATGAGTTTCTACTTCAATTTATCTTTTGGATACATGTCAGAGTAGATAAATACATTAAAAGGCGTCCTTGAATCATTTTTTTGTATCCTCTTGCTAAGGGGCAACAGAAACTATTGAGCCATGAATCACCAGCTCCAGAGTTGTCTCAAAGCCATTCCAGATTCACCAATTTGCTCAGGCTCATGTTTCCAAATTAGATCAACTGTTATTCATCCCTTCACAAGTTTATTTTCTCCAAAATAATGGTGCATATGTTATATAAGAAATGTGAAACTGTATTTAGCTTAACTAGGTCTGCCTTAGGCCACTACATTTTTTAAGTTTCAACAAACTGGCAAGAACATGTTTTGGAGTCCTTCACGTATAAACATCATGTTTGTGAAATTATTAAGCATTTTTTAGAGTAATTGCTTACCGGTGGAAAATAGAAATCGGTACATCACAGCATCAGCTTTCACCAGAAAATTCAAGGGATTTTTTTCATGTTCCTCCGCTCAAGCATATCTACATACCACAAATTATCTTGAAAACTGAGATGACAAGAAAAGGATGGGATGCATACATAGATATGTTTGCATACTTAGGTACTGACGGCATGACACACCAAAATAACAGAGTAACACCATGACTAACCTTTAACTTGTAACAATCAAAACCTCTGGCCGAATCAACTGTTATCCTAACTCCTAAGTAGTAGAATTTTGCATTGGTTTTTGGTACCTAAAATTCTACCAGATTTGAGAACATAACTCGATTGAACAAGGCATCTGTCTCAGGTGTTATATGCATAGTTAATGACCATGGTTTCCTTTTCCCTATATCCAGAACCTGCAAAGAAATTCAGTGATCATTCATGGTGCTATTGATTAACTTCATTATATTAAAAAAGTTTTTATTAGCATTGGTGTAGTACATTGATATTGAAAAGCTACACTAAGTCCAGAAAAAGTCCAAAATTTAAGGGTTTTTAACCATTCTATGTTAGCGTGTCCGAGTTAAAATTTTCACTCGGAGATGAAATCTTGAATATGTCATCTGCAAAATGCTTTGGATAGTTCTTGTGTACATAAAAACAGTTTAAACCAACATATCAGTAAGTTTATTTGGTCATTGAGACTATTTGCAGAGACTTTACAATTTGAGTTTGTCAAATTGAGTGAATCTAATATTTAGTAGAAAAAACTCACAATAGTGCTTTTTCAGTTATCAATTGTGGCATCTGGTTTTCCTGTAATTTCTCGTTCACCTGGTTTTGATATCCAGCAATAACCTCAGTTCAGCATTCTCATTATTCAACTTGTAATATTCATACATTTCAAATTAAATAAGTAATACTCACGTGCAAAGCACGTGATCCTAACTAGTATACTGAAAGTTGTGAATATTTTAAAACAGCAACTTGATAAAAATTTTCTATACTTCGAAATATTTGTGAGTTTTATCAGAAGTGTTCATCATAGCAACTTGAGGGTGAATTAAGATCCGTTAGCGGCGTTATATTGAAATATAATCCTTATGAATGCTATAAAGGTATAGTCACCGAATACTCAGGTCCAGAGATCCACTCTTTCCGTCAAGAGATATTCATGTTGCAAGTTGGCTTTGAATTTGGATATAATGTTGCCAATATTCACCTAATAAGACAGCCTTCTTAGAGGGGTTTTGGGCCATCTACAGATTTATTCAACCCAAGCAGTTACCAGGGACTTGAAGTTCTAGCCTCAAGTAGTGAACAAGTTTAATTTGCAGCTCAATCCACCACATGGTGAAGGAGATACAAGGCTTGCAAGATGGTTACTAGATGCAGCTTAAGAGCACTGCTACTTGGTTAATACAGCATATTTAGTCTGATTTTCAGGCCATAAAGAGGATGTTTTGGTACAAGAAATCAGTATGAAATTGTAGTGTTAACATCAAGAAATAATCATGCCCAGTTCACTGATCATTTCAATATGCTGTGATTCACCTGATGTGGGTAACCCAGTTTCTGCAGAGAGCTTAGGTGTGATTTCAAGTTGTTTAGGGATAGATTCATATCACAGAATTAACGTGAACTTTGCTCTCTTTGATCCCAAGAACACCCAGAACCAACTGGTTCTCTAATCCAACTAGCAGCCACCAAGTTATAGGGTTAAAAATTGGTTAGTTTTCTCAGAACAAGAACAATATCAAGCAGTCACATTTTGCCTGAATTTCAGACTAAATAGAGACTGATTTGAGCCAAACAAACAACTAGAAACTTATAGACAATCGTACTGGGAACGTGTAGAAACAATCTGTACGATATTTGGCCCAAGAACAAAGGTTCTAGCCACGGATCACAGAGCCCCTGTGATGGCCTGGAAAAAAAATGCGAAAGCCGAGATTTAAACCGATGATTTCCTTGTTACATTTATTGGTTGAATGGCAGTGGTTTTATTCTTGGAGATGGAGGAGGATGCAGGTTTCATTTATAGGGATTTTGTGAGGAGGTGATTCAGCACATGATATGTTGATGAGTTGCCACCTGGTAGGCTTATGTGTCACTAGGGTAGAGTGTAAAGAAAATAGCTACCTTTCACATGAAGGTAAAAATGTAGTTTTAGAAACTTTTGGGGTAGTTTTGGTATTAACTGGAAGCTTTAATTTTCTAAAAATTGCAAGTCTACCCCTTATCTTTAGAAGAATTAACAAACATTCTACAGCTTTCACAAGTTGTATGTTTGGCTAGATCTCAGTGTAAAACTAAAATTCAAAGATCTATATTAGTCCCAAAACTTTAAGCGAATTGCATTTTACTCCTACAAAAATTTGCAGGGTGTTACAGGCCCACAACAGTCAGGACAGGATGGGACCAATATGGGCGGGCCGGTCCTAGCCTTTTTTAAATACTTGTATAATCAAAGTATTTTGTGCGTGTGTTCGGTGTCATGGGCTTGTCCGACAGTCCTTGAAATCAAAAACCAGAATGGACCACTATATATACGGGCTAGGGCCGGTCCAAGACCACCCCGGTCCTGGGCTGGCCTGGCCGGGAAGGTTCACCCTTCAAACGGATTGGCCGGGCCAGTTCAGCGGCCCTCCAACCCCATTTGAGAGCTCTAACTAGGTGTGTGAATTAACTATTATTAAAGTTATTTGGGGATGTAAAGCGAAACATAATGGATCAAAACATAGTGTGTTCTTTGAGTTATGGGATTTGAATTGCACCTGGGGGTTATAAGTTATGTAACACAATCATTTGGGAAAACTATATCGAAAAGGGCATTGATTCGCTTAAGGATCTATCTGCTGAGAAGAAGGGTGGGCTATGGAAACATCGGGGGTGGCGTGAAATATTTTTGTCACAACATAGTCCTCCTAACGTTTTTACCTCTCCAATGTTTTTGTGTTGCTATCGAAGTGCTTGGTTACCTCCTAGCCTCCAGAGTGTAATTTTCCGATGTTCTAATATGATTTTACAGTTTACGCCACCACCGGTTTTAACAAAAAGAAAATTCATAAAGATGTACTACAAGTATTTCATTTACATATTTATGCACCCAGAATAAAAAAGTTGTAAACTCCAAAAAAAAAAAAAACAGAAGTTGTAATTTGATAGATAGACAACAAAGAAACAGGAGCAGCAATAATCTAGGATCCTCCTAATCGTCACCACCGGCTGCGATCCAAAGCAGAATTAGACTTGACGCGATGGTAGCCAACCAGCTGAAGATGGCAAAAGCGGCCGCCATGTGGTACGATCCGCAGGGAGATGGAAATGGCTAGCGCGCACCGACATTATTCCAGCCAGGACTGAACCGGCGGCGAGAGAGGCTAAGCCAGCCACCTGCCGCCATCAGCAAAAAAATGCAGCGATATTAATTAGGGGCCGTTGGGTAATTAATAATATAGATGATCGTCCTAATCACCACTGGCTGCGATCCAAAGCATAATCAAACTTAACGCCACGGTTGCCAACCAGCTGTAGATGGCAAACGCGGCCGCCAGCTGATCACGACCGTCTCTAGCATTTTCGTGCCTAAAGCGACCAATAATTTGAGGCTTTTATATAATTTCTTGACATGATCATTATTTTAAAAATATTATGTCGTAACATATTGTGCAGTGTACGTGCAATGTACGTGCTATTTGGCTCACATGTTTCATGTTTTTATATTATTTATATAATTTTTATTTGTTCTCATTTCATGAAATCCCAAATTTTATTTTAAATCATCAAAATGTTGTTTGAAGCATCTCAGACGGTTCCTGGTGCACCTTTGATATCCCTCATGCTTTGTTGAACGAATCAAAAGAAAGTCTAAGTAATGCAAGAAGCTGCTGAATTAAAAATGGCGATAGATAATGTGTTTTAGAAGGAGGTGTATTTATATATATATATGCACCAAATGATATAGTAGTGACACTATAATTAACTTACACGCTAATTCCTCAAAAAAAATAATGCGTTACGTGACAACCAAAATAAAAACAATTTCTTTCTCTTAAAGTTGAGCTTTCATTTTTCCCAAAAGAAAATATGTATATATATATATGTATATATATCTATATTATAAATTAGGACGGTTGACTTTAAAATGTCTTTTAGACCGTTAGATTAAATTAACCCCAGCTCTTAGATCTCACCTACCACCCACTTAACTTACTCACTACTTAACTACCCACTCCTTTTATCATAATTATAATAAGGGGTTTCCTTTGTTCCTGATTATTTAATACAATTATTTATGTTATCTTCGTTTTCCGCCCATATTTTTAGATGAAAATACTCATTTGAACTAACCACATCCCTTAGATCTCACATATCACCCACTTAACTACCCACTCCTTAACTACTCACTTAACTACCAATTTCTTTTATCCTAATTATATAAAAAATGCTTCCTTTGTTCGTAATTATTTAATACAATTATGTGTGTTGTCTTCGTTTTATGCCCGTGTTTGTGGATATAAATACTCATTTTATTTATGACATCGTAAAAGGTGAAACGTATTTTTTTGGGTAGTGCCCTCGGGCACGGGCAATCCCCTAGTATATATATATATATATAGAGAGAGAGAGAGAGAGAGAGATATAGTAGTAACTTCTTAAAGAAAAATACAATTAATAACAAAGAGTCCATGAATAGCTTCAGAAGATGATTCTCAAAAAAAATAACTTCAGAAGATCTTACGGTCTGCTATATTATGCCAACAAATTGATGCATAAAAATTCATTGCACTGAAGGAGTTCAATGACAGACAAAGGACGAGCAAAGAACAATAACTTATTCAGAAAATCATTTGGGAGACGAGTATTACCTGTGCTTTTGCCGAAGAACAAGGGTTACGAGTGATTCAGAGCAAGAAAAATGCGTAAAGCACGAACTCTAATTGTCTGATTTTTTATTTTTGCCTTAGCAAGTTCAAATGCTTGAACCTTTCCTGAAGAGATATACAACTGTGTTTTCAAGGATGACTTGTGAAGTTAAATATGAAAACAATTTTACGTCGTTTAATCAAAATTGTTTTATTATACAAATTATTTACGAAACAATATGTGGACTAAACAACTATCATCCTTGACACTAACCCACAACGGGCCAACCGAAACTGACATGTAAATAAATGGATAGAAGACAGGTCAACATGTTTATGACCCGACAGGTTCGACCCAAACCACAACGGGTTGACCCGATCGGCAGGCCTAACTTTAGTCGTGAGAAAAAGGGCTCTCCCTCTAGCTGCTAGCTGCTAGCATTGTCTCCAAATCTTGGCTAAATTGCATTGGTGGTACTTATAGTTTGGATTTTGTGTCAATTCGCTATTCATAGTTTCAAATGTAGCATATATGGTATTTATATTTGTTGGGTCACGGGTCTGAATCAAACGGACTAGAATGCGAAAACAATGCCAACACGAACAAGTGCGGAAAAATAGAAGATGTAGGACAAGAGAATTTAACGTGGGAAAAAACCCTCTAAGCGAGAGGGACAAAACAACCCACAAAACTTCCACTATAACAATTACAATGGGTAAACAAATCCTCCACTAAAACGTGGGTAAACAAGCTAGAAACTAATAAACCGGGTAAAATAAAACCTCGCCGCTAGACGGAAACAAAGCAAACTAATTGCTAAAAAAGTTACCCGGAATTAGTTCGTGAAATCTTCTTCGTCGTCTTCGCAAACGATCACGTCGCGGAATACTTCTCTCCGTATCGCGTTTGACGAACGCGATGAAACTTCTTTTGTGTTCTTGTGCCGCAGCCACACACACACTAACAAAGTGTTCTCTGGGAACACTCTTAGCACAAGGCAGACACAATTGAGAGAATTCACTTTTTTTCGTGGGTCTAAAACAAAGAAGACAGAGCCTTATATAGGCTACTGTGGCGGTGGCATCTTTACATAAAAGGAAACAAAGTTTTCCAAGTTCTTTGCTTGATGACCAAACAATGGTCTGACCCATCACCGCCTCAAGTGGGAGCATTAATTCCCTGTAACTCTCATACCATTTGTTTGGGCTTATTTATGGGCTTGGACCCAACAAATCTCCCCCTCCAAGCCCAACGGGAGGAGGGAATGCCATCGTGACTCCTTACTCGGAGTCCATCCCAGTCCTGCCTCTGCAGAACTCGAACTTGTCCCTTGTCACCACCTTTGTCAGCATGTCGGACGGATTCTGATCAGTATGAATTTTCTTGAGCTGCATCAATTGCCTCTCTATCACTTCGCGTATCCAGTGATATCGAACATCAATGTGCTTCGTGCGAGAATGGTACATGGAATTCTTGCTCAAGTCCAAAGCGCTTTGACTGTCACAATTAACCACGTACACGTCTTGCTTCAAACCCAGCTCTTGGAGAAATCGTCTCAACCATAATATCTCTTTGCCAGCTTCCGCTGCAGCAATGTACTCAGCCTCGGTAGTTGATAGAGCAACACATTTTTGCAGTCTGGACTGCCATGAAACAGCTCCCCCTGCAAAAGTAAAAAAGTATCCGGAAGTGCTCTTTCGACTATCGAGGTCGCCTGCCATATCGGCATCTGTAAACCCTTCCAAGACTGGTTTGGAACCACCAAAACACAAGCACCAATTGGAAGTCCCCTTCAAGTACCTCAGAATCCACTTGACTGCTTCCCAATGTTCTCTCCCAGGGTTAGAGAGAAACCTGCTCACTACCCCAACGGCATGAGCGATGTCTGGCCGGGTGCAAACCATAGCATACATCAAACTTCCTACTGCAGAGGAGTAGGGAATAGCTGCCATACCATCTCTAGCTGCATCGCTAGAGGGACACGATCTCTTACTCAACTTGAAGTGACTGGCAAGTGGAGTGCTAGTAGGCTTAGCACCTTTCATGTTAAACTTCTCGATCACGCGTTCAACGTACTTCTCTTGCGACAACCAAAGCTTCCCTGCTTTCCTGTCACGAACAATCTTCATGCCCAATATCTGTTGAGCGGAACCTAAGTCCTTCATGTCGAAAGACTTGAATAACTCCTTCTTCAGCTTGCCAATCATTTCCGAATTCTTACCGATAACCAACATGTCATCGACATACAGCAATAACAGGATGAAGTTACCATCGGGGAATCTTCTTATGTAAACACACTGGTCTGCTTGTGTTCTCTTGTACCCATGACTCATCATGAATGAGTCGAACTTTTTGTACCATTGTCTTGGCGCTTGCTTAAGGCCATATAGACTCTTCTTCAATTTGCAAACCATTTTCTCCTTCCCTTTCACTTCAAATCCTTCAGGCTGCTCCATGTATATCTCTTCCTCCAAGTCACCATGGAGAAAGGCAGTCTTCACATCAAGTTGTTCGAGCTCGAGGTTCATGCTAGCTACTAGCCCTAAGGCTACCCGAATTGAGGTCATCTTAACAACTGGCGAAAAGATCTCATCAAAGTCAATACCTTTCTTTTGGCCGAATCCTTTGACCACCAATCGAGCTTTGTACTTCACTAGATTTCCATCATTATCCTTCTTGAGCTTGAACACCCACTTGTTCTTCAGTGCTTTTCTTCCCTTCGGTAGATTTACCAACTCATAAGTATCATTCTTCTGCAAGGAACTCATCTCTTCTTGCATAGCCTTCATCCAACTGGATTTATCTTTATGAGTTTGCGCCTCCCGGAAACTTTCTGGCTCCCCCTCACCAGTAACTAAAATATACTCAGACGATGGGTACCTGACAGATGGTTGCGGATTCCTAGATGACCTTCTCAGCTGAGGTCCTTCGTTCTCTGGTGGAGGGGGCTGCTCCCCCTGCTCAACACCCTCTTCATCGGAATCATCATCGTCATCGTCATCTTCCATCTCTGGAATCTCTATCTCTGGAACATCTCCAGGAATCTCTTCTCCGCCCGTAGCACTAGGGGAGGTATCTGGACTGAGGTCGGGAACAACAACTTCCTTCGACTTTGAAGACATCTCGATATCTTCAATAGTCTGGTTCTCATAGAAAACCACATCCCTGCTTCTTATCAGCTTCTTATTAACTGGATCCCATAACCTGTAGCCAAACTCCGCATCTCCATAGCCCACAAAAACACATGGATTGGCTTTGTCATCAAGCTTAAGTCGTTTCTCCTTGGGTATATGCGCGAACGCCTTGCAGCCAAACACCTTCAGATGAGAGTAGGAAACGTCTCTACCGTGCCATACCTTATCTGGAATCTCAAAACCCAAAGGAGCAGATGGAGACCTGTTAATCACATAACAGGCGGTACGAACTGCTTCACCCCAGAATGACTTTGGCAGCTTTGCCATTCTGAGCATACATCGGACTCTCTCAACAATAGTCCGGTTCATCCTCTCGGCAACGCCGTTGTGTTGTGGGGTACCTGGAACCGTCATCTCATGCCGAATACCGTGGGCGTCACAATAGGCTTCGAACTCCTTTGAAGTATATTCACCACCATTGTCTGTACGTAGACGCTTCAAAGGATAGCCTGTCTCTCTTTCAACCATGGCATGGAACTTCTTGAAGTGTTCAAATACTTCATCCTTAGTCTTCAGGAAATACACCCACACCTTACGTGAAGCATCATCAATAAAGGTCACAAAATATCTGCGACCACCAATAGACTCCACCTCTATGGGACCACACACATCAGAGTGCACTAACTCCAGTATCTTCGACTTTCTTTTAGCAGAGGAACTAAACGTAATTCTGTGATGTTTTCCAAACAAGCAATAATCACAAGGATTCAGTGGTGTACCTTTGGCAAAAGGAATTAGAGACTTCCTTGCCAGAATCTTCAACCCTTTCTCACTCATGTGAGCAAGCCTCTTGTGCCACAAATTTGGTGATGCTGCATCCTCAACTGCATTCAGGCTATCACCAAGAACCTTCACATGAGTCTTGTACAGTGTGCAGCAAGCTTCTCCTCTAGCCACGACCATTGATCCCTTGGTCAGCTTCCACTTACCACTACCGAAGTAGTTATCATATCCTTGGCGATCTAGAGCAATACCAGAGAGTAGGTTCAGTCGCAAATCAGGAATATGGCGTACATCCTTCAACACCATCTTGCACCCAACATTGGTTTGGATGCGAATATCTCCAATCCCTGCGATCTTCGAGGTACTCGTATTACCCATCTTCACAGTGCCAAAGTCTCCAGCTTTGTATGTGGTGAAGAAATCTCGTCTCGAAGTTGCATGGTATGAAGCGGCTGTATCAACAACCCACTCAGTTTCCTGATTCGCTGCAACGTGAAGGCATTCTTCTTCTCCCACAGAGAGTACCACAACCTGTGAGATTGTGGCAGTTGTATCATCATCCTCACTCTTATCATTCTTCTGGTTTCTTCTATTGTCGCCTAGGTTCTGATCATTCTTCGGGAATCGGCACGATCTTGCCATGTGACCCTGCCTTCCACAGTTGTAGCACTTGACCTTGGATCTTGGCTGAGAACCTCCATTCCTGGACTTGCTGCGACCTCTGTTCTTGTTCCTTGTTTGGCTTCTCCCTCGATCCTTGTTCTTGTCTTTATTCTCCGTGACAAGAGCATGCGCGCTGTCAGAGCCCATCTCCTTCCTCCTTGCCTCCTCGTTGAACATCGCGTCCTTGACCATACTCATGGACAACTTTCCATCAGGGGCAGAATTGCTCAATGACACGACCAACGTCTCCCACGAGGTTGGTAGGGAGCTAAGCAGCAACAAGGCTTGTGTCTCATCATCCCAATTGAGCTTGACGGTAGCCAATTGGTTTATGAGACTCTGAAACTCACTCAAGTGCTCAGCAACTTGTTGACCGTCTCTGTATTTCAAGTTCACGAGCGATCTCATCAGCAACGCTTTGTTCCTGGCAGTCTTCCTCTCATACATGCCCTCCAACTTTATCCATAGTTGGTAGGCATCCGTCTCTTGAGCAACATGGTGGAACACCGAATTGTCAATCCACTGGCGGATATGACCAATCGTCTTCATATTCATCTTGGTCCACTCATCATCTTTAACTTCGGCTGGCTTGACCCCTTTCGCAAGAATCGGGTCCATCAAATCCTTGCAATAAAGCAAGTCTTGCATCCTAGGCTTCCATATCAAATAGTTGCTAGCTGTCAAGTTGATCATGGAACCCGTTGACTCCCCCATTGAACCTGGCTCTGATACCACTTTGTTGGGTCACGGGTCTGAATCAAACGGACTAGAATGCGAAAACAATGCCAACACGAACAAGTGCGGAAAAATAGAAGATGTAGGACAAGAGAATTTAACGTGGGAAAAAACCCTCTAAGCGAGAGGGACAAAACAACCCAAAAAACTTCCACTATAACAATTACAATGGGTAAACAAATCCTCCACTAAAACGTGGGTAAACAAACTAGAAACTAATAAACCGGGTAAAATAAAACCTCGCCGCTAGACGGAAACAAAGCAAACTAATTGCTAAAAAAGTTACCCGGAATTAGTTCGTGAAATCTTCTTCGTCGTCTTCGCAAACGATCACGTCGCGGAATACTTCTCTCCGTATCGCGTTTGACGAACGCGATGAAACTTCTTTTGTGTTCTTGTGCCGCAGCCACACACACACTAACAAAGTGTTCTCTGGGAACACTCTTAGCACAAGGCAGACACAATTGAGAGAATTCACTTTTTTTCGTGGGTCTAAAACAAAGAAGACAGAGCCTTATATAGGCTACTGTGGCGGTGGCATCTTTACATAAAAGGAAACAAAGTTTTCCAAGTTCTTTGCTTGATGACCAAACAATGGTCTGACCCATCACCGCCTCAAGTGGGAGCATTAATTCCCTGTAACTCTCATACCATTTGTTTGGGCTTATTTATGGGCTTGGACCCAACAATATTTTCAATTTGTTGCAACGGCGATAACTACCGCTGACTTTCATACATTCATTGGACAGAAATAATTTAAAAATATCAATATGCCCATCATTCTCACAGCACCAACTCTGATGCCACTTGCTACAGGGCCAAAACTTTTACTACTATTCAAACCACCTCACATGGCAGCGAACATGCCTTTTTTATTACATGGGTTTCATTTACATATTTATTCTCGTATGATCATACGGGGATTTTACATTTATTCCCGATCAATAGATAGATAGTAAAAAAAAAAAAGAGGATCGCAGCAGTAATAATTAATCACCACCAGCACCACCAGCTGCAATCCATAGCATGATTGGGCTGGAAACTGTGGTTGTCAACCAGCTGAAGAAGGCAAACGCCGCCGCCAGCTGGTAGAATACGCAGGGGTGCCTGAAGTGGCTGCAGGCGTACACCCCTATTATTCCGGCTAAAACAGAACCCGCGCCAAGAGAAGCTATTCCAGCAACCCGCAACCAACCAATTAATTAATCAACGTGCATAGTGAAATTGATTAGGGGCAAAGAGAGTAAAAAAACAGTATTTCTACTGACCCAATCTCCGGCCGCGATGAATCCGGTGGTGGTGTGGCTCTCTAACCTTTGCTTCGTTATCAACGCGTAAGCATCCACCAGAGCAAGCGAACCGTTCCAAAGAACTGGCACCACCATCGACGTGATGAAGTAGCTGTCCATTTATCCATCAGCAGATGATTATTATTAATGAAATTCAAAACAGCATGCATGCATGATTTTTGGTTTCTTTAACAATAAATTGAAAAAAAAGTTAGACAAAAAAAATAAAGAACGCGAGTGGAAATTAAGTAGTGACTAGCCTACGTACCAGAAGGTGTTTAGATTCAAGTCCGGATAGCCAGCAATTGTCAATTTAATTGCTAACGGCGAAAGAAGGGTTTGAAGAAACTGTAGAAACAATCCCAAAGGGGATTCGTTTGTTTTACGACGAGGATGGTGATGAGATGGTTTTACGATTGTGAAGTATATATAGTTAGGTGTCACATCGGACGCTAAAGTTGATTACACTCAATGTCAACCTCGTAAAATCTAAAAAATATAAAAAACGCTCACTCAAACAAAAGCTTAATGCAACCTATGAACCAGAAATGCTCAAAGTACGAATCCGTCATATTCTTTCTTTCTTTCTGGAGCGTCGCCGGTGATGTATATGAGAAGATAATGACATGTGCACAGCACGAGCTCGCGGCTCTACTGTGGTTCAGTTTCTTTCTAATGGCACACGCACTGCACGATAATGACACGATAATGGCACGCACATAGCACGATGTATGGAGAATTCAACATCGATAAATTGAGGAAAAGAAACCTACCGTTTTCCCCTTCCCCCTCCCCCTCCCCCACATTACTACTCATCTCCAACCCATTTATTCCCCCACAAAACAAAATTGATCTTTAATACATATATAATAATTTAAAAATAAATTATTAATACTATAATTAGTAAATACAAAATAGATGCTTATGCATCCGATTACTATATTTTAAATCGTTGCTTCAATAAATTTGACATTTTTAACCGTTTTAATAATTTAATAATTATAATTGTTTTTTTAAGAAAATAATTATAATAAAATAAGATTTATCAATTTTTTAACAAAATAAAATCAAGATAACCTTTCGTAAATATATTGGTCAATAATGGATATTTTGTAGTTTAATTGACAATTTTAACCATAATGTACAACTCTGATTCTTCTCTTCCCCATCATTGGAAGCCATCCAGGAGGTTCGAGTGTACTCCTGTACCACTCTATTATCGTCCTTAAATTCTCACTTATCCGCATTGGGGGTGCGAGACAGGGCCGCCCTCGATGCTAACCGTGCGGGAGTTGTAGGGTTCAAGTGGCTTGGAGGCTAGAGTAAGGGACGTCGCACGCGAACATAAACATTCGCGCGCGACCCTTGTCTATTTTCTGAGAGATCTGATCACGTGTCTTATATACACGACTAACCGTTGGGACGTGCCCTACATACACGGACGATCGTGTAACGTTCCCTATATATACGGGAAACGTGAGGTGAACGAGGCGGTTATCTAGTCACCAGTTACGGCCGCATTAAGCCCTTGTAACAGCACTCCTACACCCTATATATAGGAGCGTTGGCCTTCCTTAACAACTCTCGGATCTCTTGCTAATCATCATACTGTCTCTCTCTCAAGCAGTTGGCAAGAACTTACTACAACAACCCCCTTATCTGGCTCGGAAAAGCCGGGAGGGCGCTGCTGAAAGTAACGGCGTACGTAAAAGTAAAACCTCCATTATATTACAATACTATTAACCATTACACATGAGTCTTAATATATTACATGCTTTCTAAGGACTACTATATTACACAAACATACTAGACGGCTTCTCGTGACATTATCATTCTACGTGAGTCTCGTACCCTGCTATTCCGTAGTCCCCGTCCTCTAGACCTGCGGTGAGAAGGAAAACATGTAAAATACTGAATGGTCAAAACCTACGCGTGTCAAACACAGATGAGAGATTATTTAAAGTAAAACAGTAAGAGATAACATTTGCACAGCGGAAGTAAAAGATAGTTGAATAAGATATTCTTTCACATTTTCAAAAATTTCCAGCGACCAATGCGCAATCCATATCCAATATTCCCAACTGAACATTTCAGTCAAATCCAATAATCCAAACCTGAAATTCAGATTTAAATCACAAGTATCCAATTTCTCACCAATGATCTTCCAACCAGAAATTCCATTTCAATCCTGAGTTGAATGGGGGAAATTCAACCGCATCACACAATCCCAAACCCGCTTCCAAGACCTTAAGTGTCGACACCCCCTAACAGGGTCTTTATGCCCAGAATGAGTGAGTACAAGGAGTCAAACCCGAGGCAAATTGCAACCGGGCTAAATAAAGAATAATGGGTCGAGTGGACGTAGCCAACAACGACCAAATCAATGATCCAAATGACGTTCCCCACACAACTCTTTCCACTTTACGTTCTTACGGAGTATTGATTATTGTGTGAAAATTTGAAAGCAGACATTTCAAAACAAAAATCAAGTGAAGCATGTATATTTCAAGACGCACTTTGAGATAGACAACAAAATCGTGTTATGAAACGAAGGAAGCTAGCACGCAAGGCTTGGCATGTATACTCACCTTAATCCTCAGCAAATAGCACATAAGGCTCCTATGGACGTTCGTATTCCTCATCTACGGTCCGGTCTCCCACAAATTACAATATCCTGTCACGAAGGTGTTATATCTAAACGAACGAAAGCACTAGCCCTATATAATTGCTCGGCTAGGCTGAATATTAATTATAACTCTTATGTTCCCCAATTATTCCCATAAATCGACTTCAATTATATATATATTAAATATACAAATGTATAAAGAACTATTCTCGAAATAAATTTGATATTGAATAAGTAGAACAACACTTATAAATTATTATTATATGATAAGCAAGCGATATCTATAGAAAAACTGTTTGATTAAAATTACCAGCGATATCTAAAATATAATCATTCTCCAAGGAGAGATATTTTAGGAAAATATATTATTTTTAAATACAATATTTTGATTTAAACAAATATTCTTGATATTAAAAGATTGGTATTCTATCTTTAAGTCCATTATTTAAATAAACATGACATTTAACAACATTATTTTTCAGATATATATACGTGTATATATATATATATATATACACACACACAAACACAAATGTTGTTATGAGCTTATCTTTGTGAAAATACCTCATAATTACTTTTTATTCCAAAGTGTTTATTTATTTAAATTATTTGAAACATAAATTGATATAACCTTATAAATTAATTTTATAGAGATATATTAATCTTGGTATAGAGTTTTAATAAAATACACAAGTTTATTGAAAACCATATATATTAATTAACACAAGTTATATGCACTACAACATTACCCAAGGATTCTTTAAATCACAACCAGCCCCCCCCCCCCCCCCCCCCCACACACACACAAATAGTTGAGATAAAAGACAGCTAACTCCCCCAACGTTTCTGAAAACACAATTTGGCCCCCCAATATGAACCCATAACGAACCATCTTCCTCACCTGATCAAAGTATGGATTTAAGCTACAAAGGCATAACTTTGATTGGTAAAAACAACTCAGGAGGTGATTTAGAGCTTACCCAACCCAAGAAACGCGAGAATCGGCGAAGAAACGGAGCGGGTTGAGTCGTCGAAATTGTCGCCGGAGATGGAGCTCGACCGGAGCTTCTCCAGTGACTCTTGGCATCGTTTTAAGCATCCTCTAGCTTTGTCCGCCCACAAGGAGTCTAACCGTAATGGTTGTAAGCGATGGGTGGCACCGATTGCATTGGACCGAGTTTTTCGCGTGAAAGCATGGAGCTCGCCAGAGATGGCGACTCTGCTTGCTACGGCGGCTTCTGGCTGCTGCTTCTCCTCCTTCTGGTTGCGGAACATATGCAGGAGGAATTTTGGAGAAATATCTGTCATTTTCAGAAAAGCTGTTTCGGTCAAAACGCAGAATCAGGGGCATAATTGAAGGTTTACAAAAACGGGCAAAATCATACATTATTTTGAGTGGAAACGACGTTCCAAAAATAACTCACGATAAATCACGAGAACCTCTTTGATTTGGTCAAAATCGGCTATTTAAGGGTCCAAATCAGCGTTTTTCATTTTTAGTAATATTTATATCACTAATTAGGAGGTCAAATTAAACCCGACTTGGGTGAATCTTTTTGCTGAGTCTTTATTTTTTTTAGGATTGTAATTTAGGATTTTTTTGATATTTTGCTATTTTGGCAAAATTATGTTTTTTTAGCTATTTATACCCGACTTGTGGGTAAATTTCGTCAGACTTTGATATTGATTATTTTTGAATTCTAGAGAGCTTCGTGCCCTAGTTTCTTTGCCCTTTTCATTGTTGATTCCGCTGTGATCCCCCGCTTGGTGTTTAAACCTGGCGTTAGGAACAGAGGAATATAGGAGGAGACGATGAGACAGAGGGGTAGGGAGAATTGGATTTGTGGTGGTGGTGGCTTCGGGTGTTTGTTCCCGACAGCGGCAGCGGCGGTGGTGGCTCTTCGCCGCTGCTCCTGCTGCTGTTTGCTGTCTCTGTTCAGCAGAGACAAGGAGGTACAGAGGGAGATCAGAGATGGCGGTGTTGTTCAGAGGATGATGGCGGAGATGAAGGTGATTATGGTGATGGTTGCTAGTGCTTGTGTTTGCTGAGTGACTTGCCGAAGGAGGAGGGCATGGATTTATATGAAGTAGGAGCCGGTGGATTCGGTGGTGGTTTTGGAAAATATCAAGCGAAGAAAAGATGAAGAAGGAAACAAGAAAACAAAAATGTGTGAAAAGAATTCAAATGGAAAAGGAGTTGTGAGAAATTCTTAGGTGTGGTTGGGAACACCATTTGTTGGTTGATTGGGTGTAGCTTAACTACAAAGTGTCGCGGTGGTTGACTCGCGACGATAACTAAAATAAAGCAAATATGTATGTTTTAGCTTTCGATAATTGATGCATCGTTTTCTTTAATATCACACAGTCAAAACACGATAGCTGACCGAATTTTATTTCATCACGAGTTAATTCAGCTTTCACAATTCTCAAGCGAATTTCTTAAAGAATAAAATTATCTCGGAAATTCTAAACTGAAATTTTCACGGTTTAAATTACCGAACTATCCTTACGAAACAATACGGAGTATTACACATACTCTTCCCCTACGCTCTCACTCTCCGTGCCTTGTTACCTGTTCTTGTTCTTATTTCCTGCTACAGGTGTACGATGTGATCCTCCATACAGGATCCTCTGTACACACCTGCTCAAACCCCTCCAAGGATCACAGGCAAGCAATCATAACATGATTAGGGTAGAAACATGTGTACCTTAGTTTGTGTGATCACTACGATGAATTGTGTCTTCGTTTCTACGTGTAGTGCTAGCAACGGAAGAAGGAGGGAAGAGATTAGGCAAAACAGAGCAAGCCGTGAGCCACAAGGAGTAGCCTACGACAATGGGGCGGACGGGTCTAGGGGCTTGGGTCTCTAGGCTTTTGTCTCTCTCTCTCTTGCTTTGTTATGTTCTCTCAATAATGACTTGTCTTGAGAAAATAACAAGCTAGTGTTCCTTTATATAGTTAATAACTCTTTATTAACTACATAATTGTCCAAATACTAATCATGTCCTTACATGGATTAGTCCACTTACAAATTAGTCCCACTAACTTTGCTTGTGGTTGCGCTACGATCCTTTTATTAATTAGTCCAACGAATTAATACTCATATCCAACTTAATCCATATGGTGTGTGACCCCATAGGTTTCTACTTAGTTGAGTAACTATTACAACATAGAGCGGTGTCTAGCAACACATCTATGCCACCCAACTAACAGAAATCGTAAGTGATCCCGACAAACCTTGAGCCCAATGTTACCGTGTTGTGTTATTCCTTTGTCTCCATATCTGGATTGGACACGAGACATAATCGTCACACTCGTATATCCAATCCATAGTTTCTCGATCCTGGGAATAGGCTGGCCAGACATTCCATAAGCTCTACCCCTCGAGTGGCCGTGGATATTTGCTCCTATTATGTAGGAGGGACAAATCCTAACTACATCACTGCCATCTCTAAGCTTGCTTCCTACCACGCCCTATAGCTATCTTTATAGTTACCCAGTTACGGTGTAACATTTGATAATATCAAAGCATGATATTTCAAAACTAGAGTATGCAGTGACTTCAAGTCTAAGGATTATACATCATTAGCACTACGAGAAGCGCTTGTGACGATGACATAATCTAATGTAGCCTTCTCGTGGTGGGTCTATCCAGTATGCCATTACTCCTAATGCATACCCATGTGTTAGACTTGATATCTCCATGTCGATCTACCCACATACTATTCTATAGTTGATCGTCCTGTTAATCAATATAATGGACTAGGGATATTTAAGATAAACAACACATCTGTAATCTAAGGACTTCATTATATTAAATATCTCCATAAATAATACAACGATTTATTCTAGCAACTAAAGTTCATACTAAACATATTGCCTCTAGGGCATCCAAAACCAACACAAATTACTTGGGGAGAAGTCCATTTCAGCAGCAGTCATACGGAAAGAGTTCACAAAAATTTGGAAAACTTTTGGGTTCATTTGGATTGAGAAGAAAGAGAACTTTTACGTGTTTAATTTTAAAAAAAGGAGGACAAGGTTTATTTTCTCAACGAATATATGGTCACTTTCCAGTCAATCCCTTTATGAAGTAGATTTTTCAACCATGGAAGTTTGGTTCCAAGTCCCCAATAGTCCACTGGAAGCATTTTATTTTGAACATGCAGAAGACTTAGCCTGCTTGACTAGGGATCTAATCATTGTTGATTGGTCTTTTGATAGGGTTAGAAGCATGCAGGGACTTATAATCAAAGTCAGGGTTAGACTTGATGATGCTCTTATGTGCATGTGCCAGATGAAGCCAAGAAATGGACTTATTTCAGTTATGAAAGAATTTTCAAAATTTGCTATAGATGTTGGAAAGTTGGGCATTCTAATAGAAGTTGTAAATAAAACCTGGTGGAGGTGTTGTAGAGGCTTGAACTTAGATACCACCAATCCCATTTTTTATCAGAATTCCCTTTCCATGTCAACCCTCAAAGACATTTATTCACTCATCTACTAAAATCCCACTCCGAATTTAGCCCCCACCGTACCATGCATTTCAACACCAGTGTCATTCCTAACTATGTCTTCACAGAACCGCCTCTCTCGCAGGATCCAGATCAAGCCCCTCCTCATGGTTTAATTTTCACTATGGATGATCTATCATCCCCTGAAGATACCTTTTTCACACCTTTCTCTGCCTCTCAATCGATGAGCCACCATCAAAATCCTGAATCTCAAGAGGGTCCCATCTTTTATAGACCCCCTGAATATGAATCACTCCACTTCACATTCATGCACCTTCGGTCCCATGCCGTTTAATTTACCGGACCAGTTATATGCATGTGTAACTGCTCCACAGATTCATCAATAGTTGCATTCAAGTGTCCCTTTAACTCTTCAAGAAATAGTTTCAACCCTTGGTGATTCAAACGCCTCACTGATGCATGCGTCGTCTTTACCCACATCCATTGGAACCAATAAAGAATCTTTTAATGATTCTCTTCCCCAGGAGTTTCATCGATTGCCTACAATCAACACTACAAAAGGAAAAAAGCCCCGGTTGTTAACATGGTTTTGCCTCACCCACACACCCTATCAGTTCCTCCGCAACCCCACTCACTCCACTCCAACAGCCCCACCATGAGAACCCTACCTACTACCTACAAGATGTTAAGGAAATCTGGTTTTGTAATGAAAGCGCCTGGTTTTATACCATCGGTTACATCAGATGCAGAGGCTGATCTAACATATAAAGATCTGTATATGAAGTAAATTGATCAAGTTCTTGCTGGCAGTAAGGAGGTTGTCCCAAGAAAGCCAAGAGGGAAAAATGCTAAAGGAAACGAAGGTATTAAGGTCAAGAAAGGGCCAGTCGTGAAATCAAAGAGCAAGGTGAAAACTATGAAGGCTACTTCCTCTGTCTCTGTTTCTGTTGCCAAAAAAACACCAAAGAAGAGGGTTGTAGCCTCATCATAGAGTCCTGTTCTAGAGCAGAGGTTGCATGGTAAGAAACCAAGATCAAATCTTAACAAAGCCATGCAGAAAGGTACTCTTGACCCCCTTAACTTTAATCCATTTTCTAAGGATTTCTTCAACTTCAAATTTAAAAAAGGATGAGAACATTTCACTCAAGTTCCACCTCTGTTCTTTATCCTGCAAAACGTTTTAAGTCCGCTTTTTCATTTACATCTCCACCCCAGATTCACTATTAACTGAAGGGCTTAGGATTGTTGGCCACAAACAACCATCCAAAAAGCCATGAAACTTTTAGGATGAAGCTGCAGAGGTTTAGGCCAAGACTCTACAGTTCATGAAATTTTTAATTTGATGACGCGATTTCTTAACGCTTATGCGCAAGTGCACGGTCAAGTAATATCGGGGTGTTATTTCAACCCCGAATTATCGGTCCCACGAGGACAGACTCTAAACTATTTAGTTAGTTAATTAATTTAGAATACGGAACAGTAGGAAGAATTGTGATAAAAGAGATTGTCGCCCCCAAACAAGCGACTGAATTAAAATAACGACTAACTAATATTTTTTTATTTTTTATATTTACTAAACAAGTATGGAGAAACTAGGCGATCTCTAGATTACCTAGGGCTGTAGACGATTTCCGGTTCAGCTATGTAACATGTCAATCCTATTCTAGTTCAGCCAGGTAATAGACTATGACAATACCCTGTCGGTCTTATGTCATTTTGCGTTTCGGTTGACTACAGTCTCATCTCGGTCTAATGTTGTCTACCGGTTCGTTCTAGCAGGTCATCCACTGGTACGATAACGGGTCCTGTCGGCCCACCGTTTCACGGAACAACTGAATAATCCTACCGAATCCACCCACACTAGGCCAATCCTAACACTTCCCTTCTCGGTCTCAGTGATTCGGGATTGTTATTCACATATCATCCTAGCTAGTTAGAATAACTGTCGCGCATTCGCTAGCTAAGTAGTATTTCGCTAGACAAGAATGAATCAACATTAAGCAAGATTTAATCCACGAAGAACCCTAGTTTTCATGGATGTCAATATCCTAATCTAGCCGTGTCAATAGACAAGATTCAATAACAAGTTCATGAAACTAAAATTTATCCAAAGATCAAATCATAAAGCATGAAACAAGTCTTGAATCCGGAAATTAATCGTCTACATGAAACCCTAGGCTCTCATAGAGATGCCTAGAAAAACGTCTAGCTAATAGAAATCAACCAAACAAAGTACAATAGTTTCTCCATACAAGATTTGAAAGGAAGAAGAAGAAATCAAAACCTAGCGATCTCCAATGGTGGAACTTTAGTTCTTCGTAGTCTTCGTCCTTTTTCCTCTTCTGTGAGTCTCCTCCTTCCCCATTCTTGCGTGAATATTTTATTTTAGGTCTAGTGTGTATTAATTAATCCCAAGAGACTATTAATTAATAACCCTAAAACCCCCTTTAATTTCCGTGGGTGAGCTGGACCTGACTTCTGATCGCACGACCAAGATTTTCTGGTCGTGCGACCTCCTGTAGCGTTGACTTCTGATATGCTGTCTGATCGTGCGACAACAAATCATGGTCGTGCGATCAGCTCTGATCCTACGACCACAAGCTCTGATCGCAATGTACAGTGATTTGTGAAACTTTCTTCCCCGAATTTTGGCTAAGTATGGGGAGGGGGTTAAAGTGTCATTACGCAAACTTGATTAAATGACACATGTTTCCCCTCTTCATGTCTTTTCACCATTTTCTTCATGATTTCTTCCCCGTTTTAGATCCTGCTCCCGAATAATCTCCAACACCCGTTTCTCCTCTCCGCTTCATCTTCAAAACCCTGTTTCCTATCAAAACAACACGAAACACAACCCGTCTGATCAAACGTGACAAAAATACATAAACTATTGCGAGAGACATGTGGATTAACAAATTAATTCTCAAAGGTAAACTTTTACGTTTTTTATCTATTCATAATGTAAAACTAAGATTATCAACCCGGAAAGCACGCAAAACGTTATAAAACGTGCAAGAAATATAACTCTAATTGAGAGTTATCATTTGGTCAAAAAAATTAAGTCCTCTTTATTGTTCTTATCTGAAACTAAATCTAATACTGCTAAGTGTAAAAAAAAATTAGGAAGTTCGGTTTCTCTGCTAGTTTTGGGGTTAATTCTATAGGAGCTAGTGGAGGTCTTTGGTGTGAATGGGATCCCTCTGCTTTCTCTTGTTCTCCAGTGTATTCTTCTAATAATATTATTCTTCTTAGTGTTAAAGATGCTAGAAATTATCTCTGGTTCTTAGGACTCATCTGTGGTTCCCCTTATGTGGATGAAAGAGCCTATGTCTGACAGCAGACTGATTCAGTTCTCCCAAAGCATGAGCCACTAACACTTATGGGAGACTTTAATCAAGTGCTTTCCCCAAATGACAAATCTAGACCAGGCTCTTCTTCTATTAGAGGTGCTGAGCATCTTTCCTTTAATCTAACCAGATGGAGCATGATAGAAGTTAAAAACATTGGGCCTTGGTTCACTTGGACCAACATTAGGTGTTCCTCTCAACCTAACTTTGAACGCCTAGATAAAGACTGGTGTAATATGAATTTCCTCAATATTTTTCCTGATATTAATATTCATAATTAGGGTATTGCCATCTCAGATCATTCTCCAATGCTTCTCAACTTGTTAAGTCCCATAACTTTTGTGGGACAAAAGCTTCACAGGTTAGATGCATGGTGGCTTAAGTGTCCTGAAACCTTTAGCATCATTGAGTATGTCTGGTCTCTTCTCATCACAGGTTCCCCTTGCTATAGAGTGGCTAAAAACTCTATATTACCCTTCAATTTCTTAGAACATGGGCTTATCATGGACCTTCTCTCAAAAATCAAACTAGTTCAGTAAAGCAACAACTTCTATCTCCACAAACCCTCCTCCCTGATCCAATTGCTTCTCACACTTTCTTCACTATGAAGGTGGAGCTGCAGAAGCTCCTGGATTGTGAAGAAACGTATTGGGCTCAGAGAGCAAGATGCTCTTGGCTAAGGGAAGGACACAAGAATACCAAATTCTTCCATGCATACACTAATGTTAGAAGGCACTTTACTAGCATTTGGGCTCTTAATCTTGAGTATGGCTCCACTATCACTGAGAATAATAACATCCAGGCTGCTTTTATCACTCATTTTCAACATATTTATTCTAGGCCTCAAATCGGTGATTCAAGCTATACCACGTTACTCTATGTTAAGTTTTCTCTTACCTCAAGAATTATGCTAGAAAATTGAGTCTCTCATCTCTACCTTTTTGGTGGGGTAAGAAGAACAAGCCCATATCCATCTACTGGGTTGCAGAAGAAAAGATGAAATTACCAAAAGACAAGAGAGGTCTCCATATCAGAGATTTGCGAAATTTTAATTTAGCCTTACTCGCCAAACAATCTTGGCGTTTTCTTTTCAACCCCAACTCGTTGGTGCCACAGTTTTTAAGGCTAAATATTATCCAAACTCCACCCTTCTAAAAGCAAAAGCAGGGACAGACTGCTCATTTGCTTGGAGAAGTATAGTCGCATGTAAAAAAGTAATCAAGGAGGTCTCTCGGTGGATTGTTGTAATGGAGAAAATTTAAGTGTTTATAAAGATAGATGGCTGATTAGGCTAGAGAAATTCAAAGTGGGTTCTCTAGTTCATAGCCACCCTGGTCTAAAAGGGTCAGATTTAATTGATGAAGACATTCATACCTAGGATATCTCTGCTATTCAGCACCATCTGAAACCTGTGGACGTGGAGGAAGTTCTACGGCTAATTCCCCCTCCTTCTCCAGAACCTGAACTTCTCACCTAGAACTACGAGGAAAACGGCATATACACGGTCAAATATGGATACAAAGTGCTCGAAAGAAAAAGACTGCGATAAGGTTGAAGGATCTTCAGATGCTGGAATATCTTTAGGAAATAAACAATTCGAAAACGATATTTGTTTCCAATTTGGAGAAGTATGAACAAAGGGCTCCCCACAAGAGTTAATCTGAGAAGGAGAGGGATTGAGTTACATGTGGCTTGTCCGGTCTGCGGTGCAGAGGAAGAAATCAAAATCCATCTTTTTTGTCGATGCAAACTCTCGGGAGACATCTGGATAGGCCTTCTTCCACTCCCTATCTGCGACAATTCGACGGTATCTTTCTCCGAGTGGTTTCCAACAACCTTCCTTTCCTTGCAACAAGAAGAAAGAATCAAATTTTGCCTTAGTATTTCCTCTATTTGGAACAACAGAAACCAAATCTTCAACAAAAAAAACAAGCAAATCAACAGACCGATAAATAAAAGAAGTGGTGTCCAACTTATATTTCATGGATCTAAAAATGAAAGGGAGAGGGGGATCCCAGCCTGCTCAGATTCCTCAATATCTGGCAAAAGTTTGGTCAAAGCCGCCTCCAAACTGGCTCAAGATCAATACTGATGCAAGTTGGAACCAGGAGACTCAGCTCGCTTGCGCCGCAGTGGTCGTTCGAGACGAAAACATCCTCCTCATCACCGGAAAAGGAGTGAATTTTTCGTTCGGTGTATCCCCCAGATAAGCAGAATCTCAGGCGATCTTTGAAGGTGTGAAAATGGCGAAAGAAATGGACTTCTTTCCGATTATCTTCAAGAGCGATTCAATGAACCTTATATCTCTTTGGAACCAGATAAGAGAGAAAGATAGAGAGAATATGCTGCCATTCAATGGGGTAAATGAACCGATGGTGGAAGACAACTCGATTTGTCAACAGATCCTCTTCTGTTGCTCGACAATTCTGGGAGCTTCTATCACGACCCATCTTTTTTGCTTTAATTTAATTAAGAAATAACCGCTTGCAAATCGAATATAAAGAATCTTAAGAAATATTATAATTAATTAAGAAAATCTATAAATCTAGCCCGTATATAGTCTCCGATTGATCTCGTCATGTACCTGTAAATATTTTAGGGCGAGCAATTAGCCCAGTAGGTACAGCCTAACCACTGACGTAGAAATATAATGATCAATTAAACTGTATCAGATTATAGCATGGATCATGATACGTAATTATCATGCTTTAAACATCATGCGAATAACGGACAATAAAATCACCAACAATATATTAACATATATCATGAACATCATGTATATACCGTAATTACAGTAAACGTGAAAACCATATTTCCCCTACATCAATATTAGCTTCACGATAACAAATTTGAAATGATACGAGTAGCTACAAATCTTTTATCTCGAAATATTCCCAGTATCTCTCTATCTCATTTATCAGTACTTGAATCGGATCGGGAATGAGAAATAACTAAAGGACTAGGCCCTCTATTGATAGAAGTCAACGACCAATCAGATCGCGACAAGTCATAGGACACATGGCATGCATGTGGCGAAAGGGCCGCACACGCTGACACGTGTCTGCTACGTATCAAACATGTATAAACTATGTCCCTATGTGCGACACATGTCCTCCCTGCGTGTCAAACATGCAAGATAATTCACTGTGTCGTGTTAGGTGTCCCCCTGTGTGTCACACATTCATTCCGCCAAATCTATATGGTTATCCCCAGCCACAATGTCAAATAAACATGTAATTTAGGCACATCAAACATATGAAAAGCCACATATCACAAGATACAAAAAAATCACTTAATTAACACTTAAACTAGTGATCAATACTAATTATTACCCAAATATTTTATCCTTAATTTAGCAATAAAATAAGATATTACGACTTTCGGTGTATTTCTGGACGAGCTTAACATTTATAGTTTTAAAGTTATGAATTCATTTGTCAAATAACTAAATGCCTAAACCTAAAATCAACTAAAGTAAATATAAGATTAAGAAATGCAATTATTACACCTTCTGCGCACTACGTGGGAAAATTTGTGCCACGCACATGTAACTCAGCAGCTCTCTTGTAGCCCAAAAGGTCATTCAAAGTGGGCTTTCCTTTTCTTGGTTTTACAATGATCCGGATTGGATCAATAATGTAATAGAGGCTGATATGTTGGGCCATGACCCGTTGGTTCAAATAAAATCTTTTCCTCAAAAAAAAATTAGGACTGCAACTCGGGCTGGTTGGACGGGTTGACATCCCAGCCCAAGCCCAAGCCCGGGTTTTGTAGAGGATGCCCAAGCCCAGCCCGAGTTAGGAGCATCGTGAGCCCGCCCGAGTCCAATTTCATACAAATTAACTCGAATTTTGGTTAAATTCGGGCTAGCCCATTGAAATTAATAAATGAATTTAATTATCAATTTAAGCTCAATTTAAATTGAAACCTTAAATTAATTAATAACTTACATGTAAAAAAGGAGAATGAAAGTATCCATTTCAAAGTTTGTTATTTTAGACTAAAAACAAATGAATGCATAATGCTAAACAGAAATAAGAACATGTCAATTTAGGTGTATCAAATGACCTTTTTAAATACAAGAGAATGATAAAAATTGTTGTGGAGAAAATAAATCAACTAATTCAAAATAATATATTAAAACATAGCTAATATTCAAAAGAAATGAAGTAGATGCGTGTAAAATATGGAATATGCAATGTAATCTCTTACATATGATTTTATAGGAAGTGATTATATAAATCAGCTAATTCGGTTTATATGTCCGTTAATATTTATGCCCAAGTCGGACACTAATTACAATTCGGGCTGAGAATTTATGTCCAAGCCTGTCCAAATTACTGAAGTCATGTGCCCAGACCCTATTTTAGTCCGGGTTGGTCGGGTACAACCCGTCCAAGTTGTATCCCTACATCCAGTACAACCTTATCATACAAAATTATAACGTATGTCTTACCCCTTTCTTTTATACTTTACGCAAATGAGGTCTAATGGAATTGAATCAGTGACGTTTTGACCCCAAAAAAGTTGTGTACATCACTCAGTAACTCAATACTCCCTCCGTTGCTCTAGATTCACAAAATTATTTGGGTATTTAGTTAGAAAAACGATGCAAGAATTTGGTAATTTTTTCATGACGTCATAGAGTAAATACCACCAAAAATTACTAAATTCGTTAATCAAATTGCTAGGCCCAAATAATTCCAAAATAATTTTATGATGGATCTAAGAAACGGAAGGAGTATACAGGGAGGAATTTCCCAAAATATCCCTCTTTAGTAGTAAAAATCTCAAAATACCACCCTTTTAACACAAAATCCCAAAATGCCACCCTTTTTAAAATATTGGGGGTTTCTCTCGATTATGGGTAGCCCGGACAGGTCAGGAAATATTGCAATTTCTTAAAATTAAAACAAAAGACATTTTTAATAAAAACATTTTTAATTAAAGAAAAAAGTCACCTACCTCAAAAAAAAAAAAACCACGATCTGGTAAAAAGCTTCACGTTCTTATTTTTGAAACCCTTCTCCCTCGTCCTCCACAGTGGTGGTAGCGGTGGTGGTATCGTTGTTGATATTGAGAAGTTTGTGTTGTTTCTTCTACCGACTCTTGTTGATCGGCGGCGGTGGAGGTACAATTCTTTTTCTTTCTACATATTGTAGCTCTTTTCGATTGTTTAATATGTCCCATTCGTTTTGTTCAATGGAATTGAGGTTTGAGTGTTGATTTTTTTTCATCGAAACCCTAAGAATGGTGTTTGTCTTGATTATGAAAGTTAAACCTCACGAATGGTATTGATTGATCATTTTCTTACTATTTCATCGAAGACTATTAATGAATCAACCAAGGATTGGTGATTTTGTTGGAGTATATGATTTCATAAAGTTTGATCCATGAGTTCAATGTGCATATTAGGGTTCAACGAAAATAGGGTAAAAGAACAGTTTGTGTAATGCTGTGAAACGTCAAAGTTGACAGTTTAGATTCAAAGCTTGATTTGTCTCTAACCATTCATCGAAATACGATGATAATTGGTATGAAAAATTATCTAAGGGTATATAACGTCCCACAAAAGCAGTTTTGAAAAATAATGGATCGCGTCCGACTTATCGTAAAACACGTGGGGCTGAAATTGCTGAGAAACGTTAAAATTTGACAGTTTCGATTCAAAGCATGATTTCTCTCAAACCGTTCATCGAAATATGATGAAAATTTGAATAAACAATCATCTAAGGGTATGTAAGAGCCCACAAAAACAATTTTGAAAAATAATGAACGGTGTCCGACTTATCGTAAAAAATTGTTGGGCTGAAATTGCTGAGAAACGTCAAAGTTTGACAGTTTTGATTCAAAGCATGATTTCTCTCAAACCGTTGATCGAAATACGATGAAAATTGGTATGAAAAATCATCTAAGGGTATAAAACGGCCCACAAAAATAGTTTTGAAAAGTAATGAATGGTGTCCGACTTATCATAAAGAACGTTGGGGTGAAATTGCTGAGAAACGTTAAAATTTGACAGTTTATATTCAAACCTTGATTTCTCTCAAATCGTTCATCGAAATACGATAAAAATTGGAATGAACAATCATCTAAGGGTATATAACGTCCCACAAAAGCACTTTTGAAAAATAATGGATCGCGACCGACTTATCGTAAAAAACGTGGGGCTGAAATTGCTGAGAAACATTAAAATTTGACAGCTCCGATTCAAAGCATGATTTCTCTCAAACCGCTCATCGAAATACGATGAAAATTGGTATGAACAATCATCTAATGGTTTATAACGGCCCACAAAAAACAATTTTGAAAAATAATGAATGGTGTCCGACTTATCGGAAAAAAACGTTGAGCTAGAATTGCTGAGAAACGTTAAAATTTGACAGTTTAAATTCAAACATTGATTTCTCTCAAACCGTTCATCGCAATACGATGAAAATTGGAATGAAAATTCATCTATGGGTATATAATGTCCCACAAAAACAGTTTTGAAAAATAATGAATGGTGTCCGACTTATCGTAAAAAACGTTGGACTGAAATTGCTGAGAAACGTTAAAATTTGACAGTTTAAATTCAAACCTTGATTTCTCTCAAACCGTTCATCGAAATATGATGAAAATTGGAATGAATCTGATATGCCTTAAGATTACTGAAGAAAAATGTTGTTGGCGAGTTTGGGCAAGGAGCAAGAAACGTTTTGGAGGGCAATGGCAAATTACAAGATACAAAAGGCCGCATACATGCTTGTTTAAGATAGATGGCTCTCACCACACTCAAATGACATCTAAATTTTGTGTCTCAATTAATTGAGCCACGAGTTCGAGTTAATCCTAATATGACAGTTGCTCAAATAGTCCAATTCATACAAGAGAAACACGTTGCCATCTCAAAAAAGAAAGCTTGCATTGCCAGAAATACAGCCATCCAACAAGTGTTTGGAAATTGGAAGGATTCTTATGAGGAGTTGCCAAGGTTCATGCTTACAATGCAAAAGTATAACCCTGGAACAGCTGTTGTCTTCGAAAGTGCACCAGTAAGACCCGATCTTTGCATGTTTCGCTATGTTTTTTGGGCTTTGAAGGGTTCCATTGAAGGCTTTAATCACTGTAGACAATTGGTTGCTATTGATGATACTTTTCTCACTGGAAAATACAAGGGTGTTTTACTTATTGCTAATAGCGTAGACGCGAATGGTCAGATATTTCCTCTTGCTTTCGCAGTTGTTGACACATAATCGGAGGATAGTTGGGGGTTCTTCCTTAGGTGTTTGAGGACACATGTTGCAAAAACGTGTGTAGGCATATTCTTGATTTCAGACAGAAGTAATGCAATCAAAGCTGCTGTGGGTAGACGTCGAAATGGTTGGGCCGACCAGCCTTTTCAAGTATTTCATCGTCATTGCATCAGACACTACAGAGGAAATTTTGAAAAACGCTTTAAATGTGCAATGCTTGGTGATTTGATGGAGCAAGCAGCGCGAAAGCATCGAGTTAGGAAATTTGAGAGAGTCGTGGAAACCATCAAGTCCACTAATGAATAAGCTGAGCAATGTTTGCGGACTAATTGCCCTGTGGAAAAGTGGACGTTGTCTCATGACAAGGGGAGACGATATGGCCACCTGATACGGGTCGTGTATCAGTATTATTTAGTTATTTAGGTATTCATTAGTTTATTAGTATTTGAGTTATTCTATAATGATAATTATAATATTTCATAATCCGGACTTGGCCCGTTAGGTCTAGGGTTAGGGTTAGCTTAATTGTCTATTTAAGTATTGTAATTTCTCTCAGTTTTTCAATCAATACGAATATCATATTTCTCTGAATTCTAATCTCTCCCAAGTCTCTCTCTCGTCTTTCAATCCGATTTCTCTCTCAATTTATTCGTCTAAATCTTCACTTTCTTCACCTAAATCTTTATTTTCTTCATATCCCGATACTTCACGTATCACCACCTCACAAGCAACCTAGTTGAATCATTTAATTCACTACTGAAGGGTGCACGAGCGTTACCTATAACGGTCATGGTCGAATCAATTTTTTACAAGCTCTCTGAATTCTGTGCGCATAAAAATAAGCAGGTAAGTTATTTTAACGTTCTTAAATGACTTCTTTCGAATTAGTTCTTATTGGTTTATCTTATCTTATTATAATATTTAAATTATTAATGCAGAGGCAAGTGCTGCATTGGAGGAGTCAGAAATTGCAGTCACTCTTCGGGTTCACAAACAAATTAGTGGCTGGCAGAAGAAGGACGGTAGTCCTACTCTAAAGACGCACCATATAAATCAAGGGGTCTACACTGTCGTGACATAACAGAGACCCAGGGGTGGTGGAAACCTCCAAACTGTGAAGTTATCCGAGCATTATTGTTCACGTGGAAAGTGGACTATCTATCGTATGCAATGTTCATGTAATTTCGGTGTGTCAAAAACTAGGATACAATTGGAAGCAGTATGTTGGGGAAGAGTTATATGCTAGAACTTGGAAGAAGATTTTTGAAACATACCATAATGCCCATTGAACACCAAGACTATTGGACATAATACAACGGGGAAATAAGCCCAACCGTGCTCTCCAGCGAGGCAAAGGTCGCCCACAAACTAAGAGGATTTCTTGTGACATGGATTTTAAATCTCGAAAACGTCAACATGTGTGCAAAAAATGTAAGTATGTTAGTTTACTTGTTTAGCATTCTCGGTTTGGTATTATAATCTAATAGTCTCTATTCAATTATTCACTTAGCTGGAAGTATCAGGAGCGGAGTTAGAGTCTCAAGTTCTCAATCTACTTAATTTTCATCTCTGAACGCATCCGATGTCAATGTAAGTATTGAACGTGACAATAACTTTATTAACATATAAACTTGAACTTTTTATGTACATGTCGTTAATTTTGTTGATGTTGTATTTCAGGAGGAAAACACATTCACATACAAACAAATTGGTTGCCATCTCTAAAGAGGAACGAAGTGTTAAATTTTCGCGAATTCATATGCGCAATTAAGCTTCCGTTGTGTTTCTATTTCATTTTTTTGTTGTTGTTTTATGAGGTGTACAATGATACTGGATTTGAGATGATGGATGTTTTGGTACACTAGTTATGTTATATTCGATCTTATTTGATTTTTCAGATAGTTCAGTTTTTAGAAGAGACTCTGCTGAAATTTATGCAGTAGTCACAATGTATTTTTTGCTTTCTTTTCTTGCGATAAAGATATTTATAATGATTTTATGAGATTTCTAGTGCTAAAGGTTTTGGATACACACTATTTTATTCCATGATCGATTTGTAAATTTAATTTTGTATACATTGATTTTTTATTTTGAGAAGAATATGAAATTGTTTAGGGTCCTACTATATACTGTATTTGGTGTGCAAAAATTGATATGAAAAGATGCATTGACTATCTAAAAGAGACTAAGATATGTATAAATTGTTAAGTGGTAATAATTTCAGTATATATATTTGAAGTACAACTATTAATAAACATCATTCTTTGGTCTAGCCCTAACTATCCCTAGCAGTGTGCTAGGTGCTACGAGTTCGAACCACTTATACGCCAATATTTTTTAATACTATTTAAAGATATTTAAATTGTTGGGTTGCCCGAAATGCCTGAAAAAGATGGGCGGCCCAAATTTGTTAGAAACCCCAAGACGAAATCAATGTGTCATTGAAATAACTTCAAAATGATAATGCATTTCAAAAAAAAAAACTTCAAAATGATAATGACGTGGGCAAATAAGATCAATGGGATGCGAAAGGGAACACGGTTATTGGAAGGTGGAGCTGCTTTTGGCGCATTCTATATAATAAATTTATGGGTTACCGAATCGTACAAATTGGCTGTGCACTGACTGTCCAAGTCGAAAGTTCAAATTTGTTAATGTCATCCACAGGTAGTGGGTGTGTAAATTTACTAGCCTAAAAAAATATCTTTTTAATTGCATTAAATTATTAGTTTTTTGTTTGACCTCGCATTAAATTATTAGTTATTAGTAGAAGAAGACCACAATATTAAGTAGTCATAAACAAGTCATCCCATCCTACATCAAATTATCAACTTTAGCTGCTCAAAAAGAATACAAATAGGGCAACTCAATCCATAAGAGATCAATCAGAGGGTCGAGATGAAGTCAATAATGTTGAAAGTCGGTTTTGTGGCCTTGACATTGATTATCATCACCTCGGTCGTGTTGTCCGAAACATCCAGTGAAGGAGAAGAAGGGGAAGAAGAGAAAGGCTTATTTGAACGACAAAGGATTTGGATGATCAACAGATGCCCGGATGATGTCGATATGCTATCTTTTGATTGCAAGTGTTCCGGTCTTGATTTAAAGAGACGAACCCTCAGTTACGGAGGAGAATTCGATTGGCAATTTGTTTCATATTTGAGTCTCACCTATTTCTACTGCGACGTTACTTGGAACAACTTGCACAGGAATTTTTGTGCAAATTCGAAGCGTATACTAAATTATTGTTCCGACGGATTGATCAAACGTTGTTATTGGGAAGCACGTCCCGATGGCTTTTATGTCAGTGGCGACAATAGGACTTATACCTTTATAAATAGTTGGGATCCGTAGTTTGACATATGATCTATTAAGTCGAACATGTAAGCCATGTGTGTTCGACATAAATGAATAAATAAAATAAATAAGTAATTTCAACTATCACAGCTAAAGTTTTAAAAATTGGAATGGATGAGACATCGAACCGGCTTGACATTGATTTGTGCTTCAACTGGCAGAACTGTACTTTCCTTTTATAATATATAGTTCTTTTTGAGAAATATGTTACTTCAAGTTTTTCTCAAAACCTCAAGTCAATATCATTAAAAGACTATCACAGCCAAACAAGGAGATCCAAAGATCATACAAATAGCTTACTGACTGCTCGCTTTGCACAAAAATGAGCATGTCAGTTGTGAGTTTCTAAAAAAGAAAAAAGTACAAACATCAAAGGCAGAGAAGGGAGATGTACAATCAAGATTAGAAGCTTCCAAGTTGCACCTCCCATCTTTAACCATTAGGAAATCCACAACAAACTTGGAATCCGTGCATATCAAAACTTTTCTGCAATTCTTCTCAGATGACTTGTTGGTGAACCAGAATTCAGTGGGCCTAACTAATGTTCTGCTTTTTGAGGCCCAAACATCGAGCCTTGCTTTGTTACAAGTCTCTATCCATTTGGGCCAGCCCAATAGTGGAATTATTGATCCATGCACTTTAACCCAATCAAAGGTGGTGTGTCAAGAGCAGGGAACAACTCCAATTCTATTTGGGGATGAAACAAAAGAAACGAAGAACCCAATTTACAGAGAAGATGGAAGGGTGCCAATGGAGCTGGAGTTGCAGTTCAACAAGGAATCGCTGAGGAACACAGTTTCTCGTATTCGACAAGTACCCAGGAAAGAGGGAATCGAAATACATGGAAAAGAAAAGCTAAACAAGCGGCCTCACAGCGATGTGAACAGGGAGTTCAATTTCAATCTCTTGAAGGGCCACAGAAGACAAGAGAGACATATTTGGACATCGATGGTGATGAATACACTGGTAATGCAGATGGGAAGAAGATAAGAGGTATGTTTCTTTGATGAAGCTCAATCAATTTTCAGGGTGGAGGAAGCCAGCCTAAAGTGGCCCTCCGGCGCCCAATGAAGCTATCAGCTTGGCATTGTCAAGGCGCATGCAGAGCCTTGACAATTCGTCAATTTAAGAGGATGCTCCATCTTCTTACTCGTGAAGTGATATTTCTCAGTGAAACAAAACAGAGCAGTCAATTCATGTGGAAGAAATAAAGTTTATGTGGTAAGTATAACGGTATTTGGTGTGAACCTCAAGGTCTTTCTGGAGGTTTAGGTGTTCTTTGGAATAGAGACACTACTGTCAATGTTTTGAAATATTGTAGCTTCTTCATACATGTAAAAATTATTGAGAATATCTCAGCTTGGCATGTTATTTTTGTGTATTTGAGTACAAATGACTCCTCCAGGTAGAATCAGCTCGACTTCATAAGCTCCTATATCCGCAGTTGCAATGATAAACTTTTGATCTGGGGGGATTTTAATGATATTGCAGATCCAAGGGAAAAGAGAGGAGGATCATTGAGAAGCCAATCTTCTTGCAAGGATCTTAACAGTTTCATGGAAAATAGAAAATTAATTGATATGGGCTTTAAGGGGTACCCCTTTACATGGTGGAACAAAAGAGAAGGACACTATGGTATTGAAGAGAGGAGCGACAAGGGATTGTGTACTATGAAATGGATGAACCAGTTCCAGAAAGCAATCATTGAGCATGTGCTATGCTCTGTTTTAGATCATGCTGCCCTCTATCTTGATACTGAGCCTTATCATTGTCGACACTATTTCAACCCTTTCAGGTTTGATCCTCTTTGGACTAAGAAGAGTGATCATGAGAAAGTAGTGAAGGAAGCTTGGCGCATAAATAGCTCTGAGGTTGCAATGTATAGAGTTAAAAACAAGCTAACAAACTGCAGGCAGAAGCTTAGGCAATGAGCAAAGTTTTGGGAAAGGCCTCAAAAGTTTATTTACAAATAAGGAAGGTGAAGTTAAATCAATTAGAGAACAAGGCATTAACGCTGATACTTCACTCATGCATTGTCTTGAGCTTGAACTTAATTCTTCATGGGTTGAGGTTGAGATGTACTGGAAGCAAAAGGCCAGAGTTGATTGGCTAGAAGCTGGGATCAAAACTCAGCTTTTTTTCACGCGAAAGTAAATCAGAGAAGGAGATGGAACACCATTAACGATGTTTTCAACAAAGATGGAAAATGATGTTCAGAAAAGGATGAATTAGATTCATTGTTCCATAACTATTACACTACACTCTTGACTGAAGAAAATAGTGGTGATCCTTGGCCAATAGTGGTGAATGTGAAGAGAATGGTGACAATTGATATGAATACTGAGTTCACAAGAGATATCACGGTGGAGGAGATAAAAGATGCTTGTTTCTCTCTTCAACCAGACAAAGCCCCAAGATATGATAGCTTTACAGCCAATTTTTTTCAAACTTACTAAGATGTGGTGGGAAGTGACATTTTTTAAGCAGTAATGGATTTCTACAAAAGTGGGAGGCTGCTAAAGAGTGTAAACATCACTCACATCACCCTTATTCCAACGGTACACTACCCACTTCATGTCAAAGACTACAGACATATTAGCTTGTGTACTACAATTTATAAGATTATTTTAAAAACTCTTGCTAATAGGCTTAAGAATATTATTGATAAATTGGTGTCTGATAACCAAAGTGCTTTTGTGAACAATAGATTGATCACAGATAATATCTTAATTGCTCAAGAGCTCATACACTGGATCAAAAACAAGAGAAAGGGTAAATATGGATGGGTAGCCCTAAAGCTTGACATGTTAAAGGCTTTTGACAGGGTGAGGTGGAATTATTTGGAGATGATTATGAGAAGAATTGGTTTTTGTGGAAAATGGATCAAGTGGATAATGACTTGCATTAAAACTGTGAGCTTTAAGCTCAATGTTATCGGTGATTTTATTAAACCTACCAGAGGCATTAGACAAGGAGATCCGCTTTCTCCTTATATGTTTGTTCTTTGTGCTGAGGGGTTAACATTGACATTCAATTTTTTTTGAGGAAAATAAATGGCTTTCTGGGGTTAAAATTGCAAGAAATTGTCCTTCTGTGAACCATATTTTATTTGCTGATGATTCTATCTTGTTTTGCAAGGCTAGAGTGACTGATTGTAGTGCAGTGAACATGGTGCTTAAACTGTACGGGATGACTTCAGGACAAGCTGTGAATAGAGATAAGTCTCACTGTCTTTTCAGCCCCAATACAAGTAAATTATTACGAAGCTTCCTTCAAAAAAAAATTGGGCATTAGCATGTAATTGAATGGGTGCAGCTACCGGACTACCTGCTATCATTGGAAGAGAAAATAAAAAACAATCAGCTTCATTACAGACAGTTAAGGCAAAATTGGAAGGTTGGGACAAATCTTATCTCACCAGTGCAGGAAGAGAAGTTTTAATAAAATATGTCCTGACTTCTCTTCCTACATATGCCATGAGCTGCTTTGCTTTCCCCAAAAGGGTGTGTGACAATATAAATTCTATTATGGCTAGCTTCTATTGGGGAGAAAAGGGAGAGAAAGACAAGAAAATACATTGGAGGAGCTGGGACACTCTTTGTCAAGATAAATCAAGAGGATGATTGTGGTTAAGGAATTTACATCTTTTTAATATGTCTCTTCTCCCAAAGCAAGCATGGAGACTGATGAATGGCAAATCTTCCCTCTTTAAGAAAATATTCAAAGGAAATTTTTTTTTTGCAACTGAAGATTTTGGAGTACTAAAGTCCTTCAAGGAAGCTCATGGGCTTGGAGAAGCCTGGTCGAGGGCAGAAAAAATAATTTCTCGGGGTTCCAGATGGGCTATTGGTAATGGTAAGTCAGTCAATATATGGTAAGACCCATGGTTACCAAAGCAGAATGGTTTTAAAGTCAACTCCCCAAAACCTCACTGTGTAAACATTGTTAAAGTGGCTGACATCATTGATTTCTCTACAAGGCAGTGGAAAGTTGGTATTATTAGGTCACTTTTCAATGATGATGAGGCACGATGTATATTGTCAATCCCTATTGGCTCCGAACAATATGAAGACAGAAAAATCATGAATTATTCTAACAATGGGGAGGTTACAGAAAATGCAATTTACAAAATGTTGCTAAAAAAGAGAATGGATAGAGCATATCTTAATGTTAGTGCTGCATATTTTGATGTTGGTGATTGTAGTAAAGACCAAGTTTGGAAGCAAATATGGAATTTGAAGGTGCAGCCCAGAATCAGAGTATTCATGTGAAAATTAATGAGTGGTAGTGCTGCTGTTTCTGCTGCTCTGGAGAGAAGAGTTGCAAAATTCCCTCTGAGGTATGTAGTTTGTGTGGAGGTGGTATAAGAGTGAGCTTCATGTTATTGCCACATGTTCATTTGTCAAGGAAATCTGGAGACTCTCCCCATTCAGAGGTGTCTATGCTATCTCAAATCCACGTACAAATCAAAATTGGTGGTTTGAAATAATTAAACTTCATGAAGATTTTGAAGACCAAAATACAGCTCTTGGGTACATTGCTTACATTTGATGGGAAATTTGGAAATCCGGATGTGATTTTATCTTCAATGACATTAGATAGAACCCTCAACAAGTCTTAACTAAAGCAATTCATAAATTTTATGAGTTTTCTGAGAAGAGCTTATGCATACAGAATCCCATTAATGCTCCCAGCCCAGTTGAAGCCCCAAATCAGTGTGATTTTGATGGAGTTTTTCACTGTGATGCTGCAGTTGATTTAAATAAAAGAGGAGGTGGCATGGGTATTGTTGAATGGAGTTATAATTCAGTCATTTGCGAAATGAAGTTTCCGGTAAGCTATATCAACAACCCCTTCGTGCTTGAGTGTTTGGCTACATGGAAGTCTCTGTCACTTCAAGTTAATTAAAATAGAACCTAAAAATCTGAATAGAACCATGGCACAACAATAATATCACGAATGTTGTGAAAACTATGGTAAGAAAGAACTGCACAATTAGATCCTTTAGTAATTTAAAATAAAAAATAGTAAAATAATAAGATGTTTATACGATTAATTCAATATGGACTTCAGTTTTCAGATCACTACATTTTGAACATTTGATACAACATTTGGTTATGTCACGTTGTAGTTGTGTTAAATAAATAAAATGGAATTTAGATTAAGTCATTACAAACATTTAATAAAATTATATATACTAAAATGTGAATATTATATTTGATAGCAAGAATGGTTATCAATTTATCAAGAACACGAATACACACTGAACACTAGGGTTTGTTCCATAACATACCGAAATTGTTCATTCCATTAGATAACTGAAACAAATCACGCAACAAGTTTTTGTAGAAACAATGATAACTAAAAGTTTAAAAGACACTTACCCCCACCCCTTTTGGATTAACTAAATATGCTACCCTCCCCCTAAGATAGATAAAACTTCATAAAATATATGAAGTAACTCATGAATTAAAGACTATTTTCGAACATAGTCCTTGAGATAACCCGGAGGATGCCGAGCTCGTCCTCCTCGTATTGTAGTTGTGTCACCTAACGGATGCAAATCCGTATCAACTCCCCCCGGTTAGCTACCGCCTTGTCCTCAAGGCGAAAGTAGGGCCGATGGGCACCCACGGCTACTTTCGTTAGAACCTGCAAGACGACACGCGAACCTCCATGCGGAATCTCCATTGTCATCTTGGAATAATCCGTAATGACCTCACCGAACTGTTTGAGCCACTGCACCCCCAACACAACCTGCGTTCCATGGAACTCCAATATGAACAGTTCATCCGAAAACTGGTGTCCCTGAAGATCAAGAGCAACCTCCCCACAAGTAGTGTCGCAACGGAGGCATTCCCCATTACCCACTACAACCATAAAAGCTGGTGTGGCCTTAAGCGGTAGCTGCAACTTCTCGGCCAGCTCATGATGAATGAATTTGTGTGTCGACTCGCTGTCAATAAGGACCGAGACCTCATGCCCGTTAATATATCCCAAGAGTCGCAAAGAACTCATTTGATCACTGCTGGTCATGGTGAATAGAGAAGAAGCATCAGCAGCAATGACTAACTCTTCCAGAGACGACGGTGTAGTTTCGTCGCATCCTAGAAGTAGAAACTTCCCCTCGCATTTGTTACCCCAGTAATACCGTTGATCGCAATAGTAGCATAAACCCTCGCGTTGTCGTTCCTGTTGTTCAGCAAGTGTCAGCCGCTTGATAGGCGGTGTGGACGCAACAGGTAGGGTCTTCGAATGAACAACTGCGGTAGAGGAAGGTGGTGCTGTAGACAACCGGTCTGGCGGCTGGTATGGTTTCCAATAAGTTTCCAATGCCGAAACTGTTTCATACAACATAGCTTCCAACTCACATGCCAAAGAAAATGCCAGCACTAGTGAAGGCGGCTGACGTAACTCCAACTCACGTCCTAGCGGAGGCTTGAGTCCCGAAGCAAACATCGAGATCTGTTGTCACTCCAGTGTTTGTGTTCGTCCAAATTTGTTTAGAAGTCGCTCAAATTCAGCTTTATATGCAAGGACAGTCGACTCCTGATTCAGTTTAGATAACTAGCCAAAATAGTCATGATAGTACAACGGATCAAAACGAACTTTTACCTCATCAAGGAACGCCAGCCAAGACAGTAGCTGATAGTTGTCATGTTTTTAGCGAAACCAATCCGGTGCTTCACCATCTAACATCACCCCAACGAGCTGAAGTCGTTCATCAGGCGGTGTCTAAAAATAATTGAATATTGTTGCACTTTAAATACCCATGTGTGCGGATCAGTACGTGAAAACTTCGGTGCGTCAACGCGAAGTTTGTGAAAGTGTCCATCATCACCCGAATAGGCGTGTTGGGCACGAACACCCATGGGGTTGTCATACATTTCTTGACCCGAGAGAGGTGGTTGTGCAGCGTAAACATCGGGCATTGGCGGGGTACAGAAACCAGCCCCGTACAATGGAAGAGCAGGTTCAGACGGGTGAAATCCATAGACCCCAACTGTCGTGCGAGTCAGAGAAGTAAGCCATTCCTCGCTATGGAGAACAGATGGAAGATGCGATGTGTGGCTGTAGGCCCGAACGGTGCCATTACCGTAGGTGGGTGCTGTCGTGGAGTGTCGCACTGTTGCCAGCGATTGGAAAGGTGCTGGTAGTTGTTGGACCAGCGACTAGAGGGTGTGGATGCAAGCGTTGAAGGTTGTGGCTATCACTGTAGGAGGCGCAAGGCCTGGAACTGAGTGGAGGGATGGATGTGGGCGTTGTGGGGGTGGTGGCACCATGACTAGCGATGGAATACTGTGCGCAGGATGCGGCACACTTGTGTTCGACGGTTTATTTTCTTCCCCCGACGCCGGGGGTCCTCGAGGAAGCGAAGGAGGCCGCTCTTCCAACCCAACGCTTCAGGATTCGATGGATTGAATTCGTGTCTCAAAATTTGATGGATTGAATTCGTATCGAGTGCAGCAATCTGCTCTGGCAATTGTTTGAGTAACTCACCATTAGAGATCTCGGAGGAGTTCGACATATTCGGCGATGAAAGCACCAATTTGATAGCAAGAATGACTATCAATTTATAAGAACACGAACACACACTTGAGGGTTTGTTCCCTAACACACCAAAATTGTTCATTCCATTAGATAACTGAAACAAATCACGCAACAAGTTTTTGTAGAAACAATGATAATAAAAGTGTAAAAGACACTTACCCCCCACCCCCTCTTGGATTAACTAAATATGCTACCATCCCCCTAAGATAGATAAAACTTCATAAAATATATAAAAATAACTCACGAATTAAAGACTATTTTCGAACATAGTCCTTGAGATAACCCGGAGGATGCCGAGCTCGTCCTCCTCGTCTTGTAGTCGTGTCGCCTAACGGATGCAAATTCGTATCAATATTACAGGGGCCTCGACGTAATGGAATGGAAAGCAATTGACTGCTTGAAAATCCGCCGGAATTGATCAAGCTTAGTTTCCCGATTTGGTTGAAAACCGGTTGGTTTGACCGATTTAGCACATGAGCGATCCAACTATGAACTAGACCAACACATTTCAAACATGCGGCCCGACTGGTTGAACTCCGGTCCATTCGGTTTTTAAAACTATGATCACAGCACCACCTGTGCTTTGATGCCACTTGTTACAGGGCCAAAACTTTTACTATTCAAACTACATCACATGGCGGCGAACATGCCTTTTTAAAATGAGGGCTCACTAGTTGTAGAGTTGTCAAACGGGCTAGATTGGACCTGCCAGATGAAGGAGGACCTCCGGGCTTGGGCCGGTCCTTGGCGGGGCCTGGAGGTTGGAATATCAGGACCAGCTCGGCCCACAGGACCTGACACCTGCACGTGAAGCGGTCATGGGATTGGACTGGCCCATGACCCGGATATATTTATTTGTTTATTCCTCTCAAAAAAAAATATTCGGGGCTGGTCCAGTCCTGTGGTCCTCGATATCAAGAACCAGCCTGGACCACTATATATATGGGTTAGTGCTTGTCCAAGACCACCCGATCACGGGCCTGGCCGGTTCACCCTTCAAACGGGTTGTCCGGGCCCGTTCGGTGGCCCTCCGGCCCATTTGAGAGTTCTAGCTAGGTGTGTGAATTTACTGTTATTAAAGTTATTTGGGGATTGGATTAGTCGGGATGTCAAGCCAATCCAAATGGATCAAATCATAGTGTATTCTTTGATATTTGTTATTATGGGATTTGAAATGCACCCCAAAGGGGGTTATAAGTTATGTAACACAGCCACTTAGAAAAACTATATCAATAAATCAAGGATATATTACAACCAAATGAACTATGTTTTGGGCACGATTCTGATAAGTGACATGTAGTTTTTAAAAAAATCTCTTAAGTGAACCAGCGATTTGCTCCGCTATTCACATAAATGAACCACCTAAATTCTCTTACTAGGCTAATTATCTACATATTATAGATAACTTATTCACTTATATATTTAAAGCGAGAATTTGTGTGCTCTTCTCCAACTCTAATTAGGAAAAAGTTATAATGTTTTTCTTCTTAATTCTTCATGTGCAAAAACACTTCAGTTGAGATGAGAGATGAAGAGAACTTCTAGGAAAATAATTATTATCATTTCGAAAACATAGTGAAAGTTGACGAGTATTAATAGAAAAAAACTTAAAAGGTAAAAAAGATGTCGATGGTCGGGAGTAATAATCGCCAAGTTTGGAAATTTGAATTTGTATTTTGCATAGGATGATGCATAATTAATGTCGCATGAATTCATTTATTACCTCTAACTATCTATAATGCATGTCGAATGCCTATCTATAAGCATTATAAACTAGCATGAATTCATTTGTTACCTCACTATCTATAAGCTTTATTAAAGCCGCATGAACTCATTTACTATCCTAATTAAGGAGGTGATAATCACACAAGTTTAAAAGAGCTTCTTACACAACTATATTGTTATGTTGACCGTTTTGTCCTTATAGAGTCATCTTCTCTTAGTAGTAGCGTTTTATAGATCTTTGCATTTTTCAACCATTAATTATTCTCTGCTACGCTTGAAACCTCACAGAACTTAATTGTCTGGCGATGATATTTCATGTCCCTCAAAATTATTTCATCCCACATTGGCTTGACGAGCCCCTTCGCTCCCGTGTGGGGCTTGCAGTAGGTAGTACAAATAAGAAATCATAGTTTCAGTTAATTACTAATTGCATTAAATTTGTGTAATTATTACCTCCACCCTAATAATATCTATTAATTGCATTAAATTCTTAGTACAATACGACATTGTAACTATTCAAAAAAGGTTACATATATGCACTCAATCCTTAACTTCGTCACTGAAACATCAACTAAGTCAAATGAATAACTAGATCTGACGACGATGAAGTCGATGGTGCTCATGAGAATCCGATTATTGGCGGTGGCGGTAATGATGATCAGTAATATACATCATTGAACTTGCAAGTAGTGTTGGTGTTCTATTGCACCCAAATGCTTCAGTAATATACATGATTGTTAGGGTTGTAATAACGAATGAAGTTGTAAGACCCATTGATTTCTGAAATCGATACTATCTTCATTTGGTCACTCTAGTTCTTGCTGTTAGTACTTGGGCTCAAGTTTGTGTCTTTCAAAAGATAATCTGCGTCAATGAGGAAACATGTCTCGCTAGGAACATGTCTTTCTAAATTACATTTATTCACGATATAGACAGTAGAAAAGATGAGCAGCAATAATTACAGTCAATCTCCACTAGCTGCAATCCACAGCGCGATTAGGCTGGAAACAGAGGTTGTCAGCCAGCACAAGAATGCCAATGCCGCCGTTAGCTGGTACAAACCGCAAGGAAATGTGCTGAAGTGGCGGCAGCCATAAACCACTATTATTGCCACTAAGACAGCACCCGCGCCAAGGGAAGCTAATCCTGCAACCTGCAATTGCCAACATAATAAATAAATAATAAATAAATAAATAAATAAATAAATTCAAATTTTTCGTCAAAGAATGGCGGCTTAGCTACTGACAAAATCTCCAACTGCAATGAAGTAGCCGGCGGTGTGGCTTTCCAGCCTCTGCCTTGTTGTCAACGCATACACGTCGATTATAGCCATCGAGCCGCTCCATATCACTTGCAACACCATTGAGGTGATGAAGTAACTGGTACAACCAAAAAGAGAATATTAAAAACTAAAATATTGTGATTGATGAAGAGAGTTGGAGTAATAAATAACGAATTTAAAAAACAGGAGGAGAAAAAAGAGAAAGATAAAATAAGTGGATAGTTAGTGTATCGTACCGGTGTGTGCTGAAGTTAAGGTCGGGATAGCTTAATATGATCAACTTTATCGCCGTCGCTGCCAGAATTGTCTGAAGCAACCTAAGTAACAATCCCAGACGGGTTGCGGGAGCGCCTCTGATATACCTCATGATTTGTGTATTAGTTGTGTATTCAACGCCGGATTGTTTACCTTTGCAAAAAAAAAACGCCGGATTGTTTAGCTAGTGATTCAGACCATTGTGTTGTAGTTAAGGTCAGCAAGAATAAATGCTTGAATTGAACATTTCAATAGAGATATACAAAGTTACAAACTGTTGTTTTCAAGGATTACTTGTGAAGAAACATGAAAACAAGTTTAAGTCGTTTAATCAAAATTGATTATTATATACAAATTCTTTTACATTACTATGTGAACCAAAAGCAACAAAATAATACAAAAACGGCAAATATAAACGTGAAGGATTCAAATTATCAGTAGTCACAGCCAGACAAGTTTCTCAACAACAACTACAACAAAAAAGAAAGGCTTAATTACTTAATGCATGCTCCTAATATACTTAAACTAACACATTGCATCCTCCACTTCTAGAATAGGCTTATTGCATCCTCCATTTTCAATAAACTATACACTTTGCAACTAGTAATTTTTTTTTGACTATCAAGTCCTTTTTAATCGAGGGTATAAAGGTCTATTCCATAAAAATAATAGCAGCACCACAACTAATACGAACATAGCCACCATCTCCGTGTTATCACCAGATTCACCACCATATCTTCCACCCTAAACCCAGATTCCGGCGAAGAACCAATTACCCAGAACCATTCTCAAGCAGCCTATTTTACTGAGGGTAACAGTACACTCTCTGAAAATACGAACACAACCTTAGCCACCACCAACACCGCCGTACGCTGCCCAGATTCTGGTGAACTGAGCCGCCACCTTCATCCGTCCCGAGAGCTCAACCTCCACCCAAAACCACAATCCCCGCAACCCACTCCATGGCCATTTCAAAGGTTGCGTCCTCCTGCTGAGATCCAACCTCCATCGTATACCCAAACTCTTTTCAACCAAACCTTATCCCAGAAAGCTGACCCAAAATTGAATCAGAATACGCACCAAACACATAACTAGAACTTGAATCTACAGAGGCACCAAGTCGAACAAGGAACCACATAAATCTGACAATCCATATCCATCTCCGTCACTGCCAACTCCGCCACGGCACCGTAACGACCTCTGTTCCAAACTCTCCCTTCATATCACACAGAGAGGAATAAAACACTCTGTTTGAAATACAAACCAAACTCGAAAAGAAACTAGATAAATTGGAAGGGAAATCGAAAAGAAACACTCTTTTCTTCGATCTGGAAGTTCTCTTCTCCTGTCTTCGATACAAGCTTGTGCATATACACACCTATCAAACAATACAGCAAAACCCATATTGTTCCCCACTCGTATTATATTCTAATCGATTCCAGACCAACACCCATAGCCGCAAATCCACAGACCCATCGATGTGTTATCCACCCATAGCTCACCATATTTTCGGCGGCGAGCTCACAAACCAGAGCCACATTTACCCTTAACATATGGAGAGCATTGGAATGAACTTTTTTATTAGTTGCAAAGTGTATAGTTTATTGAAAATGGGGGATGCAATAAGTCTTTTTTAGAAGTGGAGGATGCAATGTGTTATTTTCAGTATAATGGGGGTATGCATTAAGTAATTAAGCCAAAAAGAAATGATGTTGAACCTATTAAACCAATCCAACATTGAAGCCCAATAAATGAAGCATAGAGTGCTCTGCAGCCCAAAGAATGAAGTGAAGCCCATTAGTGGTCAAGCCCAAATCTCTCAGCGGTCGCTTCCAGAAGGATCCATTCACAACCGTTCAAAACCCAAAGGGTTTCTTTGTAATTAACGCTTTCGTGAAAACGGTTCAATATACGACCATTCACTACCTATGTATTTTACCCTAAAGGTGAATGAATGAAGGCAGGCGGATTCATTTCTATCTTCACAGTCGTCTCTCTTCTTCCTCTTTTCTCTAAGAAACACCGAGAAACCCTAAAATCGTTCATGGTATCAGAGCCTCATGCTTGTTACTATGGCCCAATCTTCTTCAAATCCGCTCTATCTCCTCTCCAATATTCACCATCTTATGCCTTATAAAATCTACAATACTAATTATGTGCTTTGGAAGCATCAGTTATCTTCAATCTTTCGCACCCAGAATCTGTTTGGGTATATTGATGGCTCCGTCGTGCCGCGGCCTGAATCCTTCTCCGCCGCTGATGGTGCAACCGTCCCTAATCCGGCGTCTCGTGAATGGTTTCAGACAGATCTGGCCTTGCAAACCCTAATCAAGACTCTTACCCAATAAGCTCTTTCACATGTAATTGGTAAGACCTCATCTCGAGCCGTTTGGCTTGCGCTTGAGGGGAGGTATGCGTCCTTAACTCGATCTAATATTCTACAACTCAAATCCGACTTGCAAACTCTTCGCAAACGCTCTAATTCGGTGGATATGTACATGCAAAAGTTGAAAGCCATCCGTGATAAACTTGATGTTTCTTTGGTGATGATTGATGATGAAGACATGCTCTTTTATTCTCTAAATGGACTCCCTGGTGAATATAATACTTTTCACACTAGTATTCGTGGTAGATCTGATCCTATTGGTTTTGAAGAGTTGCATGTTTTGTTAAAAGCTGAAGAACAAAAGTATGAAACCCAATCTGCTGAAATCTTTGATTCTACTGCTGTGAATGTTTCTGCTGCCTATTCTGTTTCTTCCAATTTCTATCAAGGATCTGGTCACGATCGTGGACGAGGTATTCTCGGCCCTGGACCACCCACTGGTAAAGGAGGCTATGGCCGAACCGGTGGATCCTACGGCAGATTCAACTTCGGATATGGTCCGAGGAACCAGGGAGGTAGATTTGACCAGTCGAGGGGTCGTGGTGGTGGTCAAAGAGGTCACCACAACCGTGGTGGTGGTAGCCGTTACAATTCTAACAATAGAGCCTCCACAACTCCTATTAATTGTCAAATCTGTGGTCTTGATTTTCACTCTGCTGCTGATTGTTGGCATAGAACTGATTACTCTTACCAGGGAAAGCCACCCTCTGATAATCTCACTGCCTATAATGCATCTTCTCTGGTTCTTCTACACCTGAATACTGACTGTCTGACTCTGGTGCGACCAACCACATGACTGCTGATTTGAGAAACCTGTCTCTAGCTGACACTTATACTGGAACTGATCATGTTACCATAGGGAATGGTCAAGTCTCACAAATTAATCATACTGGTACTGCTTTTTTTAAAACTAATGATCATATATTTCTTCTAAATAACACTTTACATGTTCCAAACTTAGCTACAAACCTTTTATCTGTTCAGCAATTGTGTTCCGAACATAACTGTTGTTTTGTTTTCTATGCAAACAATTTTTATATTCAGGATCTGGATCCAGGCAAAATTCTGTACAAAGGCTTGAGTGAAAATGTACTGTATCACATCTATCCTTCTCCATTTACTATTTACACTCCCAAGGTTTGTTTGGGTAGTATTATCAATGTTCCCTTGCTACATGCTAGACTAGGTCATCCAGCTAATGACATTTTGACTCAAATTACTGGTTCTGTGACGACTCGTCACACTTTTAACATAAAAATATCGATTTAGCGATAAAACATGTTTACTGTCAACCCATCAGACATTTTCAGACGTCTAACACTCAACCTGCAGGACACACCGTCCTCCGAAACAACATTTTTAGTCAAATATATCAAAAGCTGATACGTGACAGAAATTACTAAAAAGTTACACCAGCTGGTCAAAAATGACTTTTTTATAAATATCTGACCCGAAATAGTAATTTACAACAAACAGCAAAAAACAGGTAAAAACAACATAGTTCATTAAAAATACAAATTTTAGCAACTACTCCGCGATCCAGTCGCGCTCCAGCTCAACCTGTAAAACAGAGGGGTGGGCCAAAATAGCCCAGCAGGTACCGCCTAACCACTGGCGTAGAAATCTAAAATCTACTTAACACAACAGCCAGTTATTACACGTCAACATGCGGCACCAAGTAGACAAACAACGTGATTTCTGAATCACCAGTTAATCAGTAGATAGCTAAAAAAAACTACAAAATCACACCGACAGTATAAACAGGTATAGACTGTAACTGCAGAAATTTAGAAGTTAGATTTCTCCTACTTGTTTTTAGATGCAGAGAGCAAATCATTGTTAAAGAAAAGTAGATGAATCCTTTCTTCAGAACAAATTAGTCGGCCAAGTGTCTTCTCCACCACCCGAAAGCTCAAGGAGAAAACTCACATATAGCAACTAAGCTTTAAGACTTCTCAATCCACACAAACAATTTTCCCTCAATACCACACGTCCCTGTTGGAAACAAGCATATGGCCTTTGATCTAGTTTGAAGAAAAAAAGTGTTGACGTTCCTCTTAGTACCATTCATAAACCGCCTATATCATCTCCCTCTCCCTCTTTTGAAATTCTGTCTCAAACCCTCTTTGAAGTAAAACAATTATCAACGCATGACATCACATGGATAGCCTTAACCAACAATGAGGGGTTAGTCACAAGCTCACAAAAAGATGCATGAGGTGGCCATTTGTGCTACTAATATGATAACTATGGGCATAAATATTTCATTTTCACAAAAGTCCCCAACTTTGTTCTTAAATATCAAGATGACCCAACTTGTTTATGACCCATCGAAATACACGTCACATGCATGGTAATCAAATATTGTATTTTTCACAAAAACTAAACATGCATGAAATAAAAGAATAATGTACTGCTTTGCATGACACTTAACTATCTATCTAATTATTTTACCAGACTCGGGGTCTCACGAGATTGTGAGGTCCCGAATTGTAAAAAGTAAATTAACAAATAAACTTTTAACATAAAATGTGACTTGGTGATTGTTTTGCATGTGCGCTATTGATCTTTTTAGTTTGTTTTCACTATGAGTGTGAAGTTTTATTCAAAAAATTTGTGTAACATATTTGGATATGGAAATATACCGGGGGGGAGTTCAATTTCAGTGTGACTTCTTAATTTAATTAGTGTAAGGTTACTTGTTTGTGAAGCTTTCCATGTTCCCCCACACGTTAGCATAATTTTTGTTCTGATCTATAATGAACCATTTTCCACCTCCTACTTGTGTGCATGTATATGTCCACGTAAATGAAAGGGTGACTAACCATATTTCTGGTGAGTTAGAAGCCATGTGTCCACTGTTTTTGCTCTTAATTAAGATGCATCATCATTTTCATATATTCTTTATTAAATAAAGTTGGCATGAAAAATAAAGAGGTGCAGAAGGGAGTTTGGAGTCCACCTATTAGGAACTCTTGGCCTTAATTAGTCAGAGACATAGATTTATTATGGAGTATCATTTAGTGTTTATGAAATTGGTGAGTTGGTGGAGGGATGATTACATGGTACAGTGGGTTGCTAATCTTGCTTATCATGGGCAGTATAGCAAAGTTTGATTCCTTTGGCCTTGTAGCTTGAGGTGAGGCCTTCTAAACTTGGAAATCTTATCACTTTTTTATATTTATTATACCTCTAACAATAATAGAGTTCATTGACTCTAGTATGAAACTTACTGTTCTTGGATGAACTTGAGGTCCAACGAATTTGGCTCAGTAAATAATTGTATGTTCAATGTTGGTCGGCTTGACTAGCTCTGGTTTCAGTATCTGCTTTTAGTTTCAGGTAAGGGAAATCTAACTTCTAAATTTCTGCAGTTACAGTCTATACATGTTTATACTGTTGGTGTGAATTTTACGGCTTATAAGCTATTTGTTGACTGTCTGGTGGTTAATAAATCACGATGTTTGTGTATTTGGTGCCGCATGTTAAGTTGATATGTAATAACTGGCTGTGTGTTAAGTAGATTTTAGATTTCTACGCCAGTGGTTAGGCGGTACCTGTTGGGCTGTTTGGCTCACCCCTCTGTTTTACAGGTTAACCTGGAGCGCGACTGGATCGCGGTGTAGTTGCTAGAAAGCATGTTTTTAGCTAAAATAGTTACTTTTAGCTGTTTTTAGTAATTTGTTGTAAATTACTGTTTGGGCCAGATATTTATACAAAAATGTCATTCGACTAAAAATGTTGCCTGCTGGACTGTGTGTCCAGGTGGTTGAGATTTGGACGTCTGAAAGTGTCAGACGGGTTAACTGTAAACCGTGATCTTTATCGTAAAATCGATAATTTATTACTAAAAGTGTGACGGGTCGTCACACTGGTGGTTGAGATTTGGACGTCTGAAAGTGTCAGACGGGTTGACTGTAAACCGTGATTTTTATCGTAAAATCGATAATTTATTACTAAAAGTGTGACGGGTCGTCACAGGTTCTAGAACTAAATCGCCTTCTTCTACTATGTGTGAATCATGCCTAAAAGGAAAAATAACTAGATTGTCTTATCCTAAGTCTACTACTGTTTCTCCTGTTCCTTTACACTTGCTACATTCTAATGTATGGGGTCCTGCTTTCGTGAAATCCTTGCAAGGTTATAGGTTTTATGTATTGTTTATTGATAACTTTTCTATATATACACGGTTATTTCCCTTGTTTCACAAATCTGAAGTTTCTAATGTTTTTCCTAAATTTCAAACTAATATTGAAAATCTGTTAGGCCACAAAATTAAAATTCTTATGTCTGATGGTGGTGTTGAATACATGTCTATTGTCTTTCAAAAAAGTTTAAGTTCAAAAGGAATTACACATCAAAAGTCTTGTCCTCACACTCCTCAATAGGGATGGCAATATGGTCCGATCCGATCTGTGATCCGAGTGATCCGGGTCGAATGGATCGGATCTCCGATCCAATTGAAAATGGACCGGATTTGGATCTGGAAAGCCAGATCCGATCGGATTTGGATCTGGATTTGGATCTAAGGGCAGATCCACCGGGTTCTGACCCGATCCGATCCGATCCGACGTATATGTGTTCTTTACAAATATATTCATATTACCTCCCCACTTTCACTTCCAAGAATAATACAATAATAATTCCAACCTACAAAGCTATTTATGTTGTGCTTTAGGCTTCATAACTTGCGAACATGCCTTAGCGCATGAAATAGTGTTCATTTCTTTTGTTATTTTTTGTATTTTATTACAAACCCAAGTCGGATCCGAACCGAATCCGATCCGACCACGTATTATATGGATCTACGGATCGGATTTGGATCAGCTGGATGAAACTCGATCCGATCTGATCCGAATCCGGTGATGATCCGAACGGATCTGGATCAGATCTGGATCCCATTTCTCCTAGTCGGATCTGGATCGGATCTAGCCTGATCCGATCCAGATCCGACCCGTTGCCATCCCTACTCCTCAACAAAATGGTGTCTCAGAAAAAAAAACATAGACACATTCTAGAAACTGCAATTACCATGCTTCAACATGCTTCCTTGCCTCACCATTTCTAGTTTCATGCTATAGCTACTGCTGTGTTTTTTATTAATAGAATGCCAAGCCCTGTGACTCATGGAAAATCACCTTATGAAATCATGTTCCGCAAAGCTCCAGATTATGCTTCCATGAGAGTGTTTAGTTGTGCTTGTTATCCTAATCTTAGACCTTATACTCACTCTAAACTTGATGCTAGGACACAACAATGCATTTTTCTTGGATATGTTGACAACTATAAGGGTTATTTGTGTTACTTGAAATCTGCTCAAAGATTTTATATTAGTAGAGATGTTATTTTCAATGAACAACTGTTTCCTTATAATTCCTTGCCTTCTGCAGATTTCACTCCATCTCAGTTTCATGACACTGCTTCTGCTGTGCCTTCATATTCCCCAGGACATGATGACACCCCCATCTCTGCTCATGATCCAGTTGCTGAGAATGACTTGATTTCTTCTGAGTTGCAGTCAGCAGTGGGGGATGAGGTTGCTCCTTCTCCAGAACAGATACACACCACCCAAGAAAAGATACCAGCTTCCTCCACCACCCACTCTGATTTGGCATTAGAAAGTTCTCAATCATCTCTCAACACTCAGGGTCACCCAATGCAGACTAGAAGCAAATCAGGGATCTTCAAAAAGAAGTTTCTTGATTTGCTTCACTAAATGGTAAAGGGTCTGATCCTCCATTCACCAAATTCACTTGTTTTGGTAAAGTTTCTATTTTTCCTGCTACTGTTACTGCTTTACCAGTTGCTACTTCTGACCCTACTATATTTTATGAGGCTAAGGAACATACTCACTGGCAAGATGATATGTCAGCTGAATATCTTAGCCTCTTAAATCAACATACTTGGAGCCTTGTTGAACCACCTCCAAATGCCAACATAGTTGGTAACAAATGGGTTTTCAAAATGAAATACAAAACTGGTGGGTCTATTTCCAGACTTAAAGCTAGATTAGTTTCTAAGGGATTTCACCAAACCCCTGGCCTAGACTATGACGAGACTTTCAGCCCTGTTATTAAGCATGCTACTGTTCGCACTATTTTAGCCCTTGCGGCTACTTTTGATTGGCCATTACAGCAACTGGATGTTAAAAATGCGTTTTTACATGGTCATTTACAAGAAGCTGTGTACACATGAAACACCCTAATGGCTTTGTTGATCCTACAAAACCCCACTATGTTTGTAAATTGCATAAATCTATTATGGTTTAAAGCAGGCTCCAAGGACATGGTTTCATGTTTTACCACTTATATTGCCTCTCTGGGTTTTGTTCAATCTAATGCAGATAGCTCTTTATTTATTCGTCATTCCAGTTCTGGTATAGCATTGCTCCTTCTTTATGTAGATGATATAATTTTGACTGGGAATGACTCATCTTATCTCAAAGTTTACTACACCGTGAATTTGAAATGACCAATTTAGGTCCCTTGCATTATTTTCTTGGCCTTCAAATCACACGTACTTCTGCTGGAATTTTTGTCAATCAAAGCAATTTTATTCAGGACCTTCTTGTTCGTTTAATATATGTAACTGCAAATCTTGTCCCAATCCCTTACCTGCCTCTGGCAAATTTCATGCTTTGGATGGTTCACCTCTTCCTGACTTTACTATTTACAGACAACTTCTGGGTTCTTTACAATACTTATACTTCACAAGGCCAGATATAGCCTTTGCCATTAACCACTTGTGTCAATTCATGCATGCCCTACTACAATGCATCTCATCGAAGCAAAACGTATTTTACGGTATCTCAAAGGGACCCAACATCAGGGCCTCTTTTATACAAAAGGCCCAAGTCCAATAAATGCCTTTACTGACGTCGATTGGGGTGGCAACCCAACGGACCGTCGTAGTACCACGGGCCTTGTTATTTTTGTTGGGCCCAATCCGGTCCACTGGGCTGCTAAGAAGCAGCCCACTGTAGCCCGCTCCTCAACCAAAGCTGAGTATAGGGCTCTTGCTGCTAGAGAAGCTGAGCTTTCATGGCTCAAAATTTTATTTCAAGATCTCCACCTTCGGCCAAACAATCCCCCAACCTTATGGTGTGATAACGCCTCTGCGATAAAAATGACAGTCAATCCTATCCTTCATGCTCGAACGAAACATATCGAAATTGACTATCATTTCGTTCGAGAGAAGGCTCTACTCAATAAAATTATTGTCTCTTTATTTTCAGGAACCAATCAAATTTTTGATATCTTCACAAAGGGGCTTCCTACACCACGCAGATCTGCATAGAAGGGGGTGCGATGCGACTGATTGAAGAATTGCGAAGAGTCTCAAATGAGGAGGGCTGCTGAGAAAATAACTGAGACGGTGGAATTACTCTGGGATGTGAAGAGGTAGAGATATGGTGGGTCCCTCTCACAGTTAACCACGTTGCAGACTGTTTAGCTGCTCAAGGTCGTCGAACATCGGTTTATGCGGGATGGGGAAGTGTAGTACCAATTTGGTTAGATATCAAAATTTGACAAGATGTAATAGCCTAATGAGTGATATTTCAATGAAATTTTACCCTAAAAAGGGGCCTTACATATCCGCCTTCCTTCTTTCTTTCCTATGAACGTCTTGGACAATACTTCCAAATTCCAATTTTCCAAATCTGACTTTTACCAAAAAATAATCCACTACCTTCTTACCATCAATTTCAAACCAAACCACCTTGTTTGTAATTTGGCGAACTTTCCGTATCACATATCGGCCAAAGATAGGGGCTCAATTTTCTTCTTCAAAAGCGCAATCTTTTTTCAGCAAGAACTCTTGATCATTACTCAAAATCCATCACAAACAAGCTTTTCTAGAAATTGCACGCCAACCAAATGATACTACCATATTATTACTTCACCTTTTTTGTTACGTGTCCTACCCATCGGTTTATGTCATTTAGCACTTCTCCAAATTGGAATTAAATTTATTTTGGACAAAAAGCTGCAGTTTGTTTAATCTTTAATTTTGAGATTCTTTCATGTTATGTAAATTTCATTTTGTTGGAAAATGGACTTCGACAAGTCGGTTTTTGCCCGACTTTGAGCCCGGTTTTCATCTGGCTCATTTGAAATTGAACAACACCAATTACACCATCATGTAGAGGGTAACTTGGTGATCGTTTTGGTTACTCACTCGTCGAAAACCATTAAGAAATGAATGAACAGTAAGTCGTAGAAGTTGGGGGGTTTGTGTTTGGGTTTATGTTCCCAAAACAAATCAGCCCACATCTTGAGGAAGAGAGAGTTTGAAGTGTTTATATACTTCAACATTAGACTAATAGGGCACGCCCTTAGGGCGAAGCACATTTTGTGCAGGAGGGAGGACCTAAACACGGTCCGAACCACCACACGCGCGCGCGCCGCCGTCTGGCCGGCTCGGTCTCGGGCACGGGTCGTGGGTTTTGGTGGTTGGGCCTTACTGTGGACTAATTCTTTTTGGGCCAGAAACTAACTATTTCTATCCTAGAAAAATTAGACAAACACGATTTCGTTTTAGTGTCATTAATTAACCGAACGGTTCATTAGTGTTGTTAATTAACCGAAATTAACTGTCCAAACCCAACAGTTGCAACCGTCCGAACGGTTGTGTCTCCTCTACCAACCCGTTCAGTTCCTTTAAAAGGAAGTCTCCTCTCTTAGAAAATTCATTCTGAATTTACTCATTCATTTGTTGCTATCAATCTCTCCACCAACTCTTTCTCTACTAGTCTCGTTCATTGGGTGTTGCAGAACCGGTGCTCTATCTGCAACATCGGAAGAACTTTTATCCTGGGAGACAATTCGCCACAGCAGTAACCAAGGCACAAACGGTACCCGACGAATACTGTCTTACAGAGATCGTGAATGCACGAGACTGTTCTTCGCCAGATTGTGTCTGCACTTAGCCGTTTATCTATTTGTAAGTTCTCTTCTTCTTACATTCTGCTTTCTTCACTTACTGTTTTCTTCTAACCCGAACAAATCGGGTCCAAATTTGTAACAATCGTAAGACAGTATATGGACTCTGTTCTGAAAACAGTAAGCGAAATTTCACAGTCAGTTTATGTAATCTCAAATCATTTCAGTCAGATTTATTTTACAGTCCATTTCGGTATCTAAACAGAATTGTTATTTTGTTTAGCAATGGAAGATGGACGAACCGAGACTAGCACGGCAGCCAAAAATGCGGCAGTGCCGACTATATCGGTCTATGCTCATCCGGTTGAGAAACCTGAAAAGTTCTCCGGAAAAGAATTCAAATGGTGGCAACAGAAGATGTACTTCTATCTCAACCCTAAGCCTTGCAAAGTATCTGACGGAGGACGCGCCTAAACTCTCTGAAAATCCAATCAAAGAAGCAGTCTTAGCGGCCGATGCTTGGCATCACTCTGATTTTTTAGCAAGAAATTATGTATTGAATAGCCTAGAAAATCAGTTGTATAATGTGTACTCCGCTGTAAAGACCGCTAAAGAACTTTGGCTATCCCTAGAGAAAAAATACAAAACAGAAGATGCGGGAGCCAAAAAGTTTGTAGTGGAAAATTTCTTAGAGTTTAGGATGGTAGATAACAAAAGAATCATGTCGCAGGTTCAAGAATTCCAATGCTTAATTCATGATGTCCAATCCGAGAATATGATCCTTCCTGAAGTGTTTCTCGTTGGAGTCATGATCCACAAGTTTCCGCCGGCATGGAAGAACTACAAAAACTACCTAAAGCATAAAAGAAAGGGGATGATCATGGAATATTTGATTGTCCGTCTCAGGATTGAGGAAGGAAATCGAATTGCCGATGAAAGGCCCAGACTAGCCACCAGCCTAGAGCAAATATAGTGGAGGGAGGTTCGGAATCCAACAATCTCAAACGAAAACATAGTGCTCCTACCGAAAAGAAGAAAAGGTTCACGGGCATGTGTAACAATTGTGGCAAGACGGGTCATATGATCAAGGATTTACAAAAGAAATGAAAGACCTCCAAAGAAAAGAAGTCTGAAGTTCACATGGCCGAAGCCAAGAACGATGATGAAGGAGGAAATTTCGCAGCCGTGATTTCAGTAGTGAACCTTGCCGAAGGAAACCCTATAGAATGGTGGGTTGACACCGGCGCCACCCGCCACAAATGTTCGGATGAGAGCATGTTCAATTCCTATGAGACAGTTGATACCGAGGAACAAATCTACACGGGGAATTCTGCAACATCCACTGTCAAAGGCAAAGGAGCGGTAATCCTCAAGGTGACTTCCGGAAAGAAACTCGCACTCAATGATGTTCTCCATGTCCCAGACATTAGGAAGAACTTAGTATCTGGTTCTGTTCTTAGTAAGAAAGGATTCAAACTAGTTTTTGAATCCGAAAAATGTGTAATAACAAAGAGAGGAGAGTATGTGGGTAGGGGTTACTTGAAGGATAGGATGTTCAAAATCAATGTAACGATTGTCTCGGATATGAATAAGAATGCATCTATTAACTACGTGCTTGAGTCGTTTACTTCTTCTCCTTCTTCTTCTTGTCTGTGGCATGGAAAACTTGGTCATGTTAATTACGAATCAATTCGGAAATTAATGAATTTGGACCATCTTCCTAAAAGTGAAATTAACTTTAATCACAAGTGTGAAATTTGTGTTGAGGCGATATTAACAAGACAATCATTTAAACCTATTGGTTTAAAAACGACTAGCCCTCTTGAGTTAATTCACACCGACATATGTGACATAAGGTTTGTACCAACAAGAGGTGGAAAGAAGTATTTTATTACGTTTATCGACGATTGTACAAATTATTGCTATGTATACTTATTACATAGTCGAGATGAGGCTTTGGACGCTTTTAAGCAATACAAAGCAGAGGTAGAAAACCAACTTAGCAAAAGGATTAAAATCCTACGTAGTGACCGAGGAGGAGAATATGATTCTCCCTTCGCATAAATTTGTTCACAAAGTGGAATAATCCACCAATATTCGGCGCCCTACACACCGCAATAAAACGGTGTAGCCAAAAGGAAAAATAGAACCTTACAAGAAATGCTAAACACATTACTTCTAAGTTCTGGATCACCTCAGAATTTGTGGGGGGAAGCGTTACTAAGTGCCAATTATATTCTTAATAAAATACCCAAGAAAAAGGCCGATAAAACTCCATATGAATTATGGAAAGGGCAAACGCCCTCTTACAAAAATCTACGCGTTTGGGGATGTCTCGCTAAAGTGACTAAACCACTGCCTAAGAAAATAAAACTTGGTCCTAAAACAGTTGATTGCGTTTTTATAGGTTATGCCTTGAATAGTAGTGCATATCAATTTTTGGTTCACAAATCAGAAATACCTGATATTCACGAAAATACGATTATGAATCATCAAACACATATTTCTTTGAGGATATCTTTCCTTAAAAAGGAAAGAAGACGCATGAAACTGGAAAACGGACATATGATTCTACTCTTGGAAATGATGACGACCAAGACGTAGAACCAAGAAGGAGTAAGAGGCAAAGAACCGAAAAATCTTTCGGACCAGACTTCCTTACCTTCATGCTTGAAAATGATCCTACTTCCTATAAGGAAGCTATGGCAAGCGTGGACGCTCCTTATTGGAAAGAAGCCGTTAAAAGTGAGATATAATCCATATTGCACAACAATACGTGGGAATTGGTGGACTTACCGCAAGGTTGCAAACCCTTAGGATGCAAGTGGGTCTTTAAGCGTAAATTGAAACCCGACGGATCCATCGACAAATACAAGGCAAGGCTTGTCGCCAAGGGTTATAAGAAAAAGGAAGGGCTAGATTTCTTCGATACTTGTTCCCCGGTAACTAGGATAACATCCATTCGTATGTTGATTGCTATTGCATCAATATATAATCTTGAAATCCATCAAATGGATGTCAAGACGGCTTTTCTTAACGGAGAATTAGACGAAGAAATCTACATGGAAAAACCGGAAGGGTTTCGAGTTCCAGGCAATGAGAACAAATATTGTCGACTGAAGAAATCCTTATATGGATTAAAACAGGCTCCCAAACAATGGCATGAAAAATTTGAGACGACAAACGGTTTTAGAACTAACGAATGTGACAAATGTGTATAATCTAAAACTATGAATGATTGATGCGTCATAATATGTCTCTATGTAGACGACATGTTAATACTTGGAAGCAACGAGACAATAATACGTGCCACCAAAAGATTATTGTCCACAACTTTCTACATGAAAGACTTAGGGGCAGCCGATGTTATTCTAGGAATAAAGATTTCTATAACTCTAAATAGCTATGTGTTAACTCTATCTCACTATATCTAGAAAGTTCTCGAGAAGTTTGACCAAATTAACAGCAAGCCAGTAAAGACACCAGCAAATGTGAGCATGCATCTCGCCAAAAACAGTGGCCCGGCTATCAATCAATTGGAGTATGCTCAAATAATCGGAAGCCTTATGTACATTATGAATTGTACTAGGCCAGACACCGCACAAGCAGTTGAAAAACATAGTCGGTTCACTAGTAACCCTAGAAAGGATAACTGGACAGCTATAATCCCAGTGTTAAATCTACGATACACTAAAGAACTAGGATTACAATATTCCAACCATCCTGCAGTATGGGAAGGATATTGCGATTCTATCTGATACAAAAGATTCCAAATCGACGAGTGGGTATGTATTTACCCTTGGAGGAGCGGCAATATGTTGGAAGTCCTCAAAGCAGACGTGCATTGCAAGGTCTACTATGGAATCGGAATTCATTGCGTTAGACAAGGCAGGGGAAGAAGCTGAATGGCTTTTCCACTTCCTCGAGGACATTCCAATATGGCCAAAGCCTGTGTCGTATATTTGCATTCATTGCGATAGTCAATTTTCAATAGGCAAGGCACAAAGTAGTATATATAATGGTAAGTCTCGACATATGCGTCGAAGGCATATACCATTAGGCAACTTCTCTCACAAGGGATAATATCGATCGATTATTTAAATTCAAAAGAAAACCTAGCGGATCCGCTGACCAAAGGTCTATCGAGAGAATTAGTTGCAAGTTCGTCAAGGGGAATGAGGCTAATGCCAATCTCGTAAAGAGTTGCACGATAGCGGGAAATCCAACCTAGGAGATTGGAGATCCCAATAACTAGGTTCAAAAGGTACAACCTGTAATAATCCACATTTCTAAGTCATATTAGCACGTTAATATGTGATTATATGTTAATATTTCATGTAAAGTTTGACTATTAGCTCATGAAAAATTATTATGAATATCATGTCTCGTGTAAATAAACTAGAGTTGAATGCATTGTTTTACTATTCGAGTTTCATCTTGTAGATTATGTGATAAATGAATTATGTGCTTAGTTAGATTAAATGGCTAGTTTAGTGAAAGTTAATTGTTGGGTGCTAAGTTTCTAATAGCTTGTTCATTTAGTAAAAAATATAAATAGAAATAAAGTTAGAGGTGTATGAAAAGAACTTAAATTGAATGAAATGTTTTATGCATACAAGTACTACGTGGTAGTTTTCATATATGTATCACATACGTAGCCATATTCATGTATGCGTCGAACTTAGAATCGCATCGAATAATAAAGTTGGTAGAATTGTTGCACCAAATAGCTCCCAAATATTCACCTAGCATGCTTGCCACATGTCCATATTGCCACTTGTATGCATGCATGAACAAGTTTATTCAATCTCTTGACACATGTCTATTTCTCCCTCAATACAAGTGTCAATTTGTCCTCCTTACACATGTCACTCTCCCTACTTTCTTATGGGCATATAAAAGCCACTCAGTGCATATTTTCCCTCATTTTCCTCCATAATTTTCTCTCTCTAAAAAGTCTTTCAAGCTCTCATTTCTCTCCTCATCACCACAATCCCGATTTTGTACTAGATCCTCCAAAAACATGGTCCAAACATGAGATTTTTGAGGTTTTAAGTGAAGAAAATCCATCTTGGGTGTTAGTATATTAAGTGGGTGGCAAGTTTTGAGCATTTTCATCAAGTGTGAAGCCCCTAGGAGGCCATTATTCACCACTTCTCATAAGTCTTCTCTAGAACTTCATGAAAAATGAGGAGTAAGTTCTATTTCTTTGCATCTACATCATTATTTTTGTTTTCACGCCTAATTCTTGTGATTAAATGGAAAATATCTACTTGCATGTTAGGAATTCATCATCCTCAAGATATGAATTAATCATGAATCATCTCATTTGTATGATAGCATAGTATATTTATGGGTGCATGTTCTTGATTCATCACAATCTCCATGATTCACATACATGCATGTCAAAAACTATGTTTGGATAGTTCCTACTTCTTAATTTGATGAAATAAGTCTCAAGTATTCTTCTCTTATACATGATTTTACTCCTTTAAAGATCATTATGTGTTTCTATGGTGAATTTTTAGTTTTTCATGTTCTTGATTTATCATTATCTTCATGATTTATAAACATGCATGGAAGAAATTAGAAAGCAAGACCACCTAGTAGTGCAAAATCATGTTTTACAAGTTAAATTCATGCTATGTGTTTGAATTCTCTTGCATATATGTCTAAGAGTCCCAATTGGGTCTATAGGCATGATTTTATTTGAAAAAGTTTGAATAAAAAGAAAGAAGAAACATAAATTTTCGGACAGAAAAATCTGCTCTCGGGTAAAAGTTTTGACTCAACTTTAGAGGGTCATAACTCACTCATATGAACTCGGTTTTGGGTGTTTTTGGTACCGTTTCGAAGCTATATGTGTCTACTATCATTTTCAGTTAGTTTTATGCCAAAAGACCCTCTAGATTTTCTGTAATATTGAAAATACTAAAGTGTGTCCAATCTGAATTTTGCTAGTTGCTTGACATATTATATGCCATGTTTGGTAATCAATTTCTTGTACCTCCAATCCATGAATGGTATGAAATAAGCATGCATGTGATTTAATATGTCTATTTTATGGTATTATAATTTATAAGTTCATAAGTTAGAAGATCACATGAAAATAAGCAATTCTTTTAAGCTAGTTTATGTAAGTTTCATGTTTTAGCTCATAATATGTGATCTTGCATTTATGTGTTGCATTAAACATATAATTTGCATCAAATAAAGAGTATAAGGTCCATGAGTATGTGACTATAAGAAAAGTTAGTCCATGTGCATCTTAGAGATGTAGGCATGTGCTATGCTTTGATTGAATTAATGCTAAGTGATTATATGTGTGATTTGTAGCATTCTTTGCTAGTTATGTGACGGCGGAGTAGATGATCACGTGCATTAAGTTGATTGAAATTGGACTAAGGAATGTTAAGTAAATGGCTTAAGCTCGCAAGGTGAGTTACCCTACCTCCCAAAGTTTGTATCGAGCCTCAACTTTCTTACAAGCTTATGTATGTTCATGTCGTCCCTATTATTATGTATGTATGCTTTCTTTACTCAAGTAAAATGTTTATGCCCCATGGATGCTAACAAATAAAATTAACGTTTCATAAGATAAAACACGTTTTCAGAAAGGCCACGGTTACCGTAGTGAAACCCCCTGTCGGGTATAGGCAGGCTACGGCCCTTTTGCCGGGGCAATATAAAACGGCACGCGTCGCCTCACGAGCCGTCGCGATGGACATGTCCCTACGTTATGTTAAGTCACGAAGGTTACACGGGCCATAAGATAAGAAAATAAGCAAGCATGTTCAAGTATGTTAAGGTCTCTACGTGAGACGAACAAAGCAAGGTTCCTACTTGGAACAATATGATTTCTCATGACTCAACTTACGCTTTACGTTACGCTTTCTTTACGATACACGTTATGCTTTATGAATGTCATGTTATTTCAAGCTTCACAAGTATATGTATGTATGACTATGCCTTATGTTCATTTCGCTCCATGGGAAAGTTAGCCTCTTTTGGTTTTTCAAACCTACGGAGGGGCGTAGATGTAACTCACTGAGCTAGTTGAGCTCACTCTTTCAATTTACCTTTTTTTCAGGTTTTAATAACATGTAAGAAGCAAGAAGTAGCATGGAGTTAAGTTCATATGTGATTACGTGCTTGATGACGCTATGTGCTTAGATGCCGAGTATATGCTAGCCGACTTGGAGTTACTATGAAATACATGTTGTTGTTGTTTTTTGTTTAAGAATGTATAAGTTATATAATTATGTATATAAGACTTTGTATGAGCCTTGTATGATACCTAGAACCTTTCCCGAGTTATGCTCTTCTTACGATACGAGTCGAGATGGCTAAATAATATTAATTTTTATGTTCCAACTTTCTTTTCTTTACAAGTCGAATTGTTTATCATGACGACCCCAAGTAATTTTTATTTACGCTTCCGCAAAGCTTTTCGATTTTAGAAACTTTTATCACGACTTTTATAAATTACTCGTTTAGCCTCTCGACGAGTCAAGGCCGCACCGGCATGTCGCGCCCTCCTCCCGTTAACGCAAAGTTTTATTAATCGCTAATCGGGGTCGGCGGGAGGGGGATGTGACATTTTGTGGTATCAGAGCATTAGGTTGTAGATACATAAGATTAGTAAACCTTAGAAACCCATTATGTGCTTGCTAATGTGAAAATTTATGTGTACGTATGTTATGTGCATGATTCTATACTATGTTAGTATGACACTAATATTTAAAATTCCCAAGATCATTAGTTAGATCCCATGTTTATATGATTCTATGTGACGTATGTGGCTAAGTATCGATTTATATGCTTTAGTGAATTATGTTTAAGTAGTCATGTAAGATCATGTTCGAAGTTAATTTGATTTCTTCTAGATACATGAATATGTCTTATGCTTGATGATTGTTTTACTTTGTTTAGTCATGGCTAAGATATGAAAAATGAATGTAAGTTTCAAGAGAATGGTTAAGCTAGGAGCATGTCTCATATGAACAAGATAAGGAATATATTTTTGCTAAGGGTTCGTTGATAAGTATAGTTACATGGTTATCATTTCTTTAATGTTTGCCTAAGTAAAGTGATAAGTTGGATATTTGAAATGTTATGGTATGATAAGTGTGTTTATGTGATTCATATGATATCATGACGTCTTTTTCATATATGTAGGATGTTATATGTGTAAATGCATGTACATTTTATGTGAACATCATGGAAACTATGTATGCTATCTTTCTTGATTATGTATGATGTTTATAAAACAAATATATATATATATAGCATGCTTTGAACTATGTCATTGGATGTTCTAATTGGAGTGTGTATATGCGACAAGTGTTATTTTCATGTCCAAAATAAAGTTTTTTTTTAAAAAAATGTTTGTTATGTTATGTCATTACACGTTATGTTATGTCCAAGTTATGTGCTTGAAGTATGTTTTTATTTTTATATTTACTAAGTGAGCATATAAATTATGTGATGTATTACGTGTAAATTATGCATGCCATGTATGTTTTGCGCCTGATAAGTTATTTCCATGTATATATGCATGTTAGTAAGTAAATAAATTATAAATCTGAGCATGTCGAAAGTTCAACCGATGTGCGAATGTCAAGTGTTTCGTCCGCTACATGTGCAAGATTGGACGAGCAGCTATATCATTGCGATGGTATAAGTTGTTCCCGCTATGCTGTACGGTCGAACGGGGACTTCTGACACAATTACGAGCTTGCTGGAGCGGTACAAAGTGTGACGACACGATGTATTGGTTCCCTCTCGTATGCGTGAAAGACAGGACCTCTGAAACAATTACGAGCTTGCTGGAGCGGTACAAAGTGTGACGACACTGCGTATTGTTCCCTCTCGTAAGCGTGACAGACTTGATGTATTTGCCAACCCGAGTTCAACGGTAAGATAACCAATGAAGCTAAGTTGTGCAGTGATTTCATGTTAGTTAGAATTTTATATGATTCATTCATTTAGGAATTCGTTAAGCGAATTCGAGGACGAATTCTTTATAAGGTGGGTAGAATGTAATAATCCACATTTCTAAGTCATATTAGCACGTTAATATGTGATTATATGTTAATATTTCATGTAAAGTTTGACTATTAGCTCATGAAAAATTATTATGAATATCATGTCTCGTGTAAATAAACTAGAGTTGAATGCATTGTTTTACTATTCGAGTTTCATCTTGTAGATTATGTGATAAATGAATTATGTGCTTAGTTAGATTAAATGGCTAGTTTAGTGAAAGTTAATTGTTGGGTGCTAAGTTTCTAATAGCTTGTTCATTTAGTAAAAAATATAAATAGAAATAAAGTTAGAGGTGTATGAAAAGAACTTAAATTGAATGAAATGTTTTATGCATACAAGTACTACGTGGTAGTTTTCATATATGTATCACATACGTAGCCATATTCATGTATGCGTCGAACTTAGAATCGCATCGAATAATAAAGTTGGTAGAATTGTTGCACCAAATAGCTCCCAAATATTCACCTAGCATGCTTGCCACATGTCCATATTGCCACTTGTATGCATGCATGAACAAGTTTATTCAATCTCTTGACACATGTCTATTTCTCCCTCAATACAAGTGTCAATTTGTCCTCCTTACACATGTCACTCTCCCTACTTTCTTATGGGCATATAAAAGCCACTCAGTGCATATTTTCCCTCATTTTCCTCCATAATTTTCTCTCTCTAAAAAGTCTTTCAAGCTCTCATTTCTCTCCTCATCACCACAATCCCGATTTTGTACTAGATCCTCCAAAAACATGGTCCAAACATGAGATTTTTGAGGTTTTAAGTGAAGAAAATCCATCTTGGGTGTTAGTATATTAAGTGGGTGGCAAGTTTTGAGCATTTTCATCAAGTGTGAAGCCCCTAGGAGGCCATTATTCACCACTTCTCATAAGTCTTCTCTAGAACTTCATGAAAAATGAGGAGTAAGTTCTATTTCTTTGCATCTACATCATTATTTTTGTTTTCACGCCTAATTCTTGTGATTAAATGGAAAATATCTACTTGCATGTTAGGAATTCATCATCCTCAAGATATGAATTAATCATGAATCATCTCATTTGTATGATAGCATAGTATATTTATGGGTGCATGTTCTTGATTCATCACAATCTCCATGATTCACATACATGCATGTCAAAAACTATGTTTGGATAGTTCCTACTTCTTAATTTGATGAAATAAGTCTCAAGTATTCTTCTCTTATACATGATTTTACTCCTTTAAAGATCATTATGTGTTTCTATGGTGAATTTTTAGTTTTTCATGTTCTTGATTTATCATTATCTTCATGATTTATAAACATGCATGGAAGAAATTAGAAAGCAAGACCACCTAGTAGTGCAAAATCATGTTTTACAAGTTAAATTCATGCTATGTGTTTGAATTCTCTTGCATATATGTCTAAGAGTCCCAATTGGGTCTATAGGCATGATTTTATTTGAAAAAGTTTGAATAAAATGAAAGAAGAAACATAAATTTTCGGACAGAAAAATCTGCTCTCGGGTAAAAGTTTTGACTCAACTTTAGAGGGTCATAACTCACTCATATGAACTCGGTTTTGGGTGTTTTTGGTACCGTTTCGAAGCTATATGTGTCTACTATCATTTTCAGTTAGTTTTATGCCAAAAGACCCTCTAGATTTTCTGTAATATTGAAAATACTAAAGTGTGTCCAATCTGAATTTTGCTAGTTGCTTGACATATTATATGCCATGTTTGGTAATCAATTTCTTGTACCTCCAATCCATGAATGGTATGAAATAAGCATGCATGTGATTTAATATGTCTATTTTATGGTATTATAATTTATAAGTTCATAAGTTAGAAGATCACATGAAAATAAGCAATTCTTTTAAGCTAGTTTATGTAAGTTTCATGTTTTAGCTCATAATATGTGATCTTGCATTTATGTGTTGCATTAAACATATAATTTGCATCAAATAAAGAGTATAAGGTCCATGAGTATGTGACTATAAGAAAAGTTAGTCCATGTGCATCTTAAAGATGTAGGCATGTGCTATGCTTTGATTGAATTAATGCTAAGTGATTATATGTGTGATTTGTAGCATTCTTTGCTAGTTATGTGACGGCGGAGTAGATGATCACGTGCATTAAGTTGATTGCAATTGGACTAAGGAATGTTAAGTAAATGGCTTAAGCTCGCAAGGTGAGTTACCCTACCTCCCAAAGTTTGTATCGAGCCTCAACTTTCTTACAAGCTTATGTATGTTCATGTCGTCCCTATTATTATGTATGTATGCTTTCTTTACTCAAGTAAAATGTTTATGCCCCATGGATGCTAACAAATAAAATTAACGTTTCATAAGATAAAACACGTTTTCAGAAAGGCCACGGTTACCGTAGTGAAACCCCCTGTCGGGTATAGGCAGGCTACGGCCCTTTTGCCGGGGCAATATAAAACGGCACGCGTCGCCTCACGAGCCGTCGCGATGGACATGTCCCTACGTTATGTTAAGTCACGAAGGTTACACGGGCCATAAGATAAGAAAATAAGCAAGCATGTTCAAGTATGTTAAGGTCTCTACGTGAGACGAACAAAGCAAGGTTCCTACTTGGAACAATATGATTTCTCATGACTCAACTTACGCTTTACGTTACGCTTTCTTTACGATACACGTTATGCTTTATGAATGTCATGTTATTTCAAGCTTCACAAGTATATGTATGTATGACTATGCCTTATGTTCATTTCGCTCCATGGGAAAGTTAGCCTCTTTTGGTTTTTCAAACCTACGGAGGGGCGTAGATGTAACTCACTGAGCTAGTTGAGCTCACTCTTTCAATTTACCTTTTTTTCAGGTTTTAATAACATGTAAGAAGCAAGAAGTAGCATGGAGTTAAGTTCATATGTGATTACGTGCTTGATGACGCTATGTGCTTAGATGCCGAGTATATGCTAGCCGACTTGGAGTTACTATGAAATACATGTTGTTGTTGTTTTTTGTTTAAGAATGTATAAGTTATATAATTATGTATATAAGACTTTGTATGAGCCTTGTATGATACCTAGAACCTTTCCCGAGTTATGCTCTGCTTACGATACGAGTCGAGATGGCTAAATAATATTAATTTTTATGTTCCAACTTTCTTTTCTTTACAAGTCGAATTGTTTATCATGACGACCCCAAGTAATTTTTATTTACGCTTCCGCAAAGCTTTTCGATTTTAGAAACTTTTATCACGACTTTTATAAATTACTCGTTTAGCCTCTCGACGAGTCAAGGCCGCACCGGCATGTCGCGCCCTCCTCCCGTTAACGCAAAGTTTTATTAATCGCTAATCGGGGTCGGCGGGAGGGGGATGTGACACAACCTAACTATTTGTGCAAATATTAAGGTCACTCACGAAAGAAACTATGTTTCAATCCCATTCCTAGGGCGACGATTGATAGGACCAGGGTAAGAAATGCTTTTAATGAGATCACATGTTAAGATGAGTATGGATAGATACCCTGAAACGTATCTCACCTATGTGAGTAGGAACTGGGGCCGGTTCTAGGAGTATGAGAAGGCATAATCCTCTAAGACTACTCATGAAACCAGGCAATAGTGTCTCAAAGCCAAAATGAGCACAACCATGAGAACAGACTATGCTCAGGTATTAATTGTGTGGTTACTATCAACTAGGTATACACCGCGGCAAGACAGTTCAAAGCGCTTCGCACACTGACCAAGCCAGTATACCCTATTGTATCTCACTAATAGAAAATTTCAAGGCCCATGGCTACTTCTATTTAGGCAATTAATTACCAACAAAGGGAATTGAAAAAAACACACTTGAAATTTCAGTTTCAAAGCTGATTGGTCATTCATGTGGGGGATTGGTTGAAAATGGTCTTCGAAAAGTCGGTTTTTTCCCGACTTTGAGCTTGGTTTTCATCCGGCTCATTTGAAAGTGAACAATACCAATTACACAATCATGTAGAGGGTAACTTGGTGATCGTTTCGGTAACTCACTCGTTGAAAACCATTAAGAAATGAATGAACAATAAGCCGTAGAAGTTGGGGGGTTTGTGTTTGGGTTTATGTTCCCAAAACAAATCAGCACACATCTTGAGGAAGAGAGAGTTTGAAGTGTTTATATACTTCAACATTGGACTAATAGGGCACGCCCTTAGGGAGAATCACATTTTGTGCAGGAGGGAGGTCCTTGACACGGTCCAAACCACCAAATGCGTGCGCGCGCCGCCGCCGTCCGTCCGGCCAGCTCGGCTCGGTCTCAGTCTCGGGTTCGGGCACGGGCAGGGGCCGGGTCGTGGCGTGTGCGTGGGCTTGGTCTTGGGGTTTTGGGCCTTACTATGGACTAATTCTTTTTGGGCCAGAAACAACTTTTTCTAGCGCAGAAAAAATAGACAGACACAATTTCGTTTCAGTGTCATTAATTAACCAAACGGTTCATTAGTGTCGTTAAATAACCGTTCCCCAATTCACTCATTCATTCTCTGCCATCAATCTCTCCACCAATTCTCTCTCTACTAGTCCCGTTCGTTGGATGTTGCAGAACCGGTGCTCTATCTGCAACATCGGAAAAACTTTTATCCTGGGAGACAATTCGCCACAGCAGTAACCAAGGCACCAACTGTACGCGGCGGATACTGTCTTACGGAGATCGTGAATGCACGAGACTGTTCTTCGCAAGATTGTGTATGCACTCAGCCGTTTATCTATTTGTAAGTTCTCTTCTTGTTCTTACATTCTGCTTTCTTCACTTACTGTTTTCTTCTAACCAGAACAAATCGGGTCCAAATTTCTACCACATTTCATATAAAACAATATTAGAATTTTCAACAAATTTACATTTTAAACAAGTTTATTTTCTCAAGTTAATTATTTTGAATGACTATTTAAATTTTCAACTGGTACTAAGCATGTCCTTAATGTCGGTGGAATTAGAGAAGCACAGGATGGAGAGGTTATCCTAAATCCAAAGGTAAAGATATAGTATGTTAAGACAATTGATGAAGTTGTATGCTATAATGTACTCACTCCAACACATTATAAACCTATCATCTCCAACCCATGGCATTTTCCCCCTCCCTTCACCTCCCCCTCCCCTTCCCCCTCCCCTCACGGGCCCACCATTTCCCCCTCCCTCTCCCCCAAACAACTACTCATCTACAATCCATTTCTTTCCCCCCAACCAACAAAAATAATTTTTAATATATATATTTAATAATTTAAAAATAAATTATTAATACTAAGAAAAGTAATTATGCACAATAAGTGGCGATATTTTCTTTGTATCTGAATACTATTTTTGTATCGTTGTGATTCAATAAATTTGACGAATTTTTAATCGTGTTTCTAAATTTAATAAATATAACTTTTAACTGCATAAAAGATAAGATTTATTAAATTTTGAACAAAATAAGATAACGATGACTTTTCGTAAATATACTTTTCAACAATCTTGAGTAAATTATTATTTTTTATCAAAAATAAAAATAAAATAAAATTTCTTAATCATAACAAATATATATGATATAATCATAAAAATTACTAAGTATAAATAATATTGTAAAATATTGAATTAATTTATCACTCCATGTAGGGTTGGACATGGACCGTATTTTTATACGGATGTCCAGGGGGAAATTCCCCCTACCATGCCACACCAAGGTAAAATTTCTCCCCATAGCACCCCCTCCCCCCCCCCAATAGGGTTGGACATGGACCGTATTTTTATACGGTTTCCCCCCCTCCCCCTCCCCCTCCCCCCATAGGGTTGGAGGTGCCCTTAGACGGAGTGGCGAATTGATCAACTCTTAAGGAACTTTTAATTATGTTTTATAATAATTGTTAATTTTATATAATTATTATTAAGAAATCTTTTATTTATATTCTAGTTTTTGATACCAGAACATATATATGTTTTTCATTAACTTAATAATGCATTTAAGATTTTTTTTTTAATTTCTTGAGAATATCATTAAATCTTATTGAGAGAATTTACAGAAATGGAAGAGAGAAAGAGAAACCAGATGAACAGCTGTAGAAAATGTGAATTCTCATTACTCTCCAAACACAATTACAAGAGATATTTATTATCTCTAACAGCCTGTAACTACCACTAACAAAATACTCTTTTACCCTCTAACTCTAGCACTATTTACATGTAAAAATAACACTTAAGTCCCTACACTGTAACATCCTACAATATTTCTGGTAGCAGTTCTCTTGACCTTAAACACTCATTTACAACCTACACTATTTCTGTCAGTAGGAGGTGGTCCAAAGTACCAAGTTTTCTGAGTTTGAAAAGCTGCATATTCTTCACACATGGCCTTGTACCATTTTGGATCTGACAAGGCTTGTTTAACAGAAGTAGGTTTAAGATCACTGGTAGAGTGAGTGTGAGTGTGAGCAAGAAGGCTAAGTGGATGTCTTGGTTTTACTATCCAGACTTGGATCTGGTCATCATAGGATGGAGATACACAGATGGGGGAGAAGAAGAAGAGACTGCAAGAGGTGAAGTAGAAGGAGAAGTAGTAGACTAAATTGGCTGCAAAACTGGTGAAGATGAAGATGCAGGAGAAGAACATGAAGAGTTTGGTTGAGAAGATATGGAGTTAACAGACAAGTAGGTGTTGAGGACGGAGAAGTCAAGGTGGTGAAAGGAGCTGCTGGATTTTGCATAACACATGTAGGTGATGGTGAATCAGCAGATGAGATTGAAACTGCAGTACTCTGAAAGGGAAAAATATTTTCTTGAAACAAAAAACATGTCTACAATAATAAATCTTCTCTGTTGTACGATCTAAGCACTTATAGCCAGTGGGATAGTTGTAACCCAAGAAGACACAGGCAATAGATTTTGGAGCAAGTTTGTGAGTTGAATAAGGTCTAGCCCAAGAATAGCATAGACACCCAAATACCTTTAAGTTGGTATAATCAGGCTTGGACTTGTAAAGAAGTTCAAAGGAAGTAATAAAACCCAGAGTGGATAGTGGCATTTTATTGAGGAGATAGGCAGAAGTGAGTGCAACTTAATAAGAGTGAGGTACATCAGCATGAGTAAGCAGAGTCCTCATAGTCTCTCAAATATGTCTATTTTTTCTTTCTACAATCCCATTATGTTCTGGTGTATAGGAACAAGTCTTGTTGTATTTAATGTCTCTGGTTTGCAGTAGCTGAAGCGGTTTGGAGTCTTGCGAACTCGAACTCCAAATTACTTCTAACGGGTTATGATCTGACAATTCATCTGTTAAGTGCTGAACTCTAGCTCTTGCAACCCTACATTCATATCCTACTATAACAACGTACTGCAAAATAAGATTTAATATGCTGACATTATTGAGTACAAGCATATCATAACCTTTTATCATAGGGTATGTCGTATCTCTTTTTCTTTTACTTTACCCAAAGGTTCCCTACGGAACTGAATGAGTGACGTTTTGACAAAAAAAATTGGACATCAATCATCATACAATTTGGGCTTTATGTCCTCAATAACTTAAATTTAAAGAGTAATCCTTCATTGAGGCTGTAGTTTAGTGTTCTCTGGATGACGACCTATTCATTGTCCAACCCTAGCCATGGCGGCTGCGAAATTAAGTGATTGGAGCGCTCTTGCTTTCTGTGGAGGAGGAAGAGGTAATGGAGGTCAATAACAACAGATGTACGGCGACTAGGAGCTTCAGCCATTGTCTCATAGATTCTTTCTTGCTCAAGAACTACCAGAATTCATATAGCCATTAAGGCAACACCAAGAATCAAATATGAAGAAGAATTGGAGGGAAAAGTTCAGAGAATTTTTCTCATACCCCCAAATTGATTGAATTACACTGAATTGGGAAAGTGATAACTAACCCTGATAAATGCACATTCAGCATCCAAAGTGGCCAATAATATTCTGCCACATCATCTACCATGACACACCTAGAGCTGACTGGATCAACCAGAGAAAGAACAAGAAATTACATAAAAGCACCATAACATTCAGGAAACTACTTTTAATAAAAGACAAATAAACCCCAAAGGCTGCTAATATATCCAATACACCCCCCTCAAGTTGGAGGGTGAGCAGAAAACACTCCCAACTTGGATCTGAGAAACTTGAAAGCTGGAGAAGCAAGAGGCTTGGTAAGCAAATCAGCTAGCTGATGAAAATTAGGAACAAATATAAGTTTCAACATCTTTTTAGCAACCAAATCTCTGACAATGTGCTGATCCATCTCAATGTGTTTGGTTCTCTCATGAAACACAGGATTCTCATTGTAGTTCACAAGTTGCAGCTGCTAGACTTCTATACTCTGCTTCTGCAGAAGACCTGGAAACCGCTGTTTGTTTATTGGATTTCCATGAAACCAAGGCATCACCCAAATAAACCAGATAACCACTAGTAGATCTTCTGGTATCCACACAACCACCCCAATCTTAAAATATGATGCAGAGCTTTGAGGTGTTCAGCAGAAGGATTGGAAACATATTGTGAAAGCTTGTGCACACTGTAACACAAATCAGGTCTGGAACTGCATAAGTAAAGAAGCTTGCCTACATTGCTTCTGTAAAGACTGCTATCAGAAGATGACAAATAATGGTCTGAGAACTGTTGAAGCTTGAGATTGACTTCCATAGGAACAGATGCAGGCTTGCACTGTGAATAACCACTGAACTGAAGAACATCCAAAGCAAACTTCCTTTGGCAAAGAGTGATACCAGTGTTAGTCCTTCCTATTTCAAAACCAAGAAAGAATTGCAAGGGGCCAAGATCCTTTAGCTGAAATTGTTTTTGAAGCTCAGCTTTCAAATCTTCTAAAGTTTGAAAAGTGTCTCCTGCAAGCACATTGTCTTGAAGCCTGCTTCAAACCATACAAAAACTTCTTAAGTCTACAAACCAAAGTAGTAGGTGGAGAAAAACTCAGATGAGATGGTGTATATCCTTGTGGGAGCTTCATATAGACCTCCCCTAGTAAATCACCATGGAGAAATGCATTATTTACATCTAGTTGGATGAGATGCCAATCATGCATAGCTGCTAATGCCAATAAACACTTCAAAGTGGGTAGTTTAGCCACTGGAGAGTATGTGTCTGTATAATCCACTCCTTCTGTTTGAGTGTACCCCTTTGCTACCAGTCTTGCTTTATATATCTCCACACTCCCATCAGCTTTATGCTTGATTTTATAAACCCATTCGCACCCCACAACATCATGACCAGGAGGTAGAGCAGTTAAAACCCAGGTATTGTTGGCTTCTAAGGCAGCAAGCTCTGTGTTCATTGCTTGAACCCATTTAGGATCCTGAGAAGCTTCATGATAAGTAACTGGCTCTTTAACACTCTGAACATGAGCCAGAAAATGCTGATTTCCAGAAGTGTAAACAGTAGAAACATGAGAAGATAAATTGGGAGCAGTAACAATGTAATCTTGTAGATGTGAGGGTTGTTTAATGACTCTCCTTGGCCTTGTGATGTTAGGAACAGGAATAGATGTCTCTTCTGCAGATGTGGGAACTGTAGGAGTAGTATCAGAAAGAGCTGAAGTGTCTAGGGGTAAAGAAGTGGATAGATCCATGGGAGTGGCTGCAAATAGTGGTGTGGTGGAGTCTTCATCAGAAGCCACCATGGGAATGACAGAATCAATCCCAGAAAATGAATGGACCATGGAAGAGGTTTGGAAAGGAAACACACTTTCATTGAAAGTGACATTTCTGGAAACTGTAATGGCACCAGTAGACAAAATATAAACCTTATACCCTTTCATTCCATAAACATATCCAAGAAAAACTCCAAGATTAGCTCTGGTGTCAAAATTTGTTCTACCATGAGTCAATGTAGAAACATAACAAAGGCAACCAAAAGTTCTAAAATACTGATAATCTGGAACAGTTTTGAATAGAACTTCATAAGGAGATTTGTGAGAAAACACCTTTTTAGGGAGTCTGTTAATGATGTAAGCAGCAGTCAAGACACAATCACCCCAAAATTTCAAAGGCAGAGAGGACTGAATTCTCAAAGCCCTAGCCACATTCAAGAGGTGTTGATGCTTTCTTTCCACCACAAAATTCTGCTCTGGGGTCTCAATGCAGCTAAATTGATGCAAGATACCATGAGAACCAAAATAATCCAGAAGTTTAAGTTCTGGAGCTTGATCACTTCTGATTTTGAGAACTGAAGATCCAAATTGTGTCTGAATCATAGCACAAACATTAGGTAGAATGGTAGTAGCATCAGATTTATGAATCATTAGATAGACCCAAGTGACTCTAGAATGGTCTTCAACAATATTTAAGAATATTTGAAGCCATCATATGTAGGAATTCTGTATGGACCCCAAGTGTCAACATGAATCAGCTGGAAAAGCTTAGATGTAATGTGTCCTTGAGAGGGAAAGTTTAGTTTCTTTTGTTTGGCTTGTGGACAGACCAAACAAGGAGGAAAAGAGCACTTGGAGAGTCCCATATTGGTAAGAAATGAGGTGAGTGTGGTGGATGAGGGATGACCAAGTCGGTTATGCCATGTAGAAGGAGAGTTCATAACAACAGCACCAGCTATAGACACATAGGAAGATGTAGTAAACAAATAGAGACCATTTTGTTTCTTTCCATAACCTAAAATGGTAGAAGAGACTTTGTCTCTAATCAAACATCCAGTAGATTCACAGACAAACTCACAATTATGAGATTGTGCTAACTGGGACATGGACAAGAGATTGAAAGCAAAAGTAGGTACATGAAGCACCTGTAATAGTAATAAGGAGTCAGAAAGTTTAACTGAACCAACATGATGTACTGCAGCCTTTGCTCCAGTATGTAGACAAACATAAGTGTTAGAAACAGCCACATAGTTATCAAAAAAGGAAATGTCATGACACATATGGTCAGTAGCTCCACTGTCTATTATCCAAGAATCAGACAAGTGCTTGGAATCAGATATCCCTGATTGGAATGAATAAGAACTCAGAACACCAGCCATGAAAGAATACTGAGAGGAGTTTTCAGGAGAGGAGCCATATTGATGCATAGGACTTATCATGAATGTCATGAGAGGCAGACAAAGATGAAGTAGTACAACCCTGCTTTTGTTGATTTATATACTGCATTACCTGCTCACATTGTGATTGAGACAACTGTGAAGAAGTATATGTGGTAACACTGTGAGCTTGTGGTTGATGTTTGACTGGTGGTGTTGGTGATGACACAGAGATGGAATTCTTGCCTTTAAAACCTGGTGGATATCCAAATAACTTCCAGCATTTCTCTTTGATGTGTCCAGTACCCCCACAATCATAACAAACGGGTTTGGGCATGTTGTACCTTGTATTAGATGTTGCAGATGGTGCTACATTATCATAAGAGGGTGTAGGTGAATTGACAAGAGATATCATAGCCATTTGACCTGCTGTAGATCCCAAACTATCACAATACTGGAAGCAATATCTCTAGAAACTGAATTCAGCAACCACGAAATCACCATGCTATCACAGCGTTTCCAAAGAGGATACAAAGAGTCCGAAGAATCAGGCGGCAACAAAGAACCAGAAATAAAGGCTAATTTATTCTTTGCCTCAAGAGAAAGAGTCATAGATCTAAACAAGGTATTGAAGTTATAACCAGTTAAGAGCTGCGAAACTAGGTTGATACCTGGATTATCAGAGTTCGTAAGATGATACGGAGAGGATTGATTGATCTGCATCGTCGGAGTACCTGGAGGAGTCGCCATGAAGAACACGAGTCAAAGATGAAATCAAAGAGCAAAGAGACGCACAATCGCAAGAAGCGAGTGCTCTGATACCATATCAGAATTCATACAGCCATTAAGGCAACACCAAGAATCAAAGATGAAGAAGATGAAGAAGAATTGGAGGGAAAAGTTCAGAGAATTTTTCTCATACCCCCAAATTGATTGAATTACACTGAATTGGGAAAGTGATAACTAACCCTGATAAATGCACATTCAGCATCCAAAGTGGCCAATAATATTCTGCCACATCATCTACCATGACACACCTAGAGCTGACTGGATCAACCAGAGAAAGAACAAGAAATTACATAAAAGCACCATAACATTCAGGAAACTACTTTTAATAAAAGACAAATAAACCCCAAAGGCTGCTAATATATCCAATAGGAACAATATCAACTCCTTCGCGATGACGCTTCTGTTTCAGAAAATATGGCTTGTTGGAGATCAAATCCTTATTAACGAGACAAGGTCGGACATCTTCAAGTTCCCATCAAAAATCTCGATGAATAGGGTTCTTGGTGGGGGTCCTTAGGTATTTGACTATGATATTTTCATGCTGAAGTCGTGGTTTGTCAAGGAAAAGGACGATGAGGTGAGTTTCAATTCTATCGATGTATGAGTTGAAATCTTCCCCCGTTTCTTCTCGCGGTTCACATAATGGGACCCATTCTTAACAACAACAACAACAACAACAACAACAACAACAACAACAACAATAATAGCACAGGGTATTATGGTCATTTTCACATAAATCCCGCCACTTTTTCAGCACCCATATCCTGCCCTAACCGAATATTGTAAAATAAAATTAAATATCCTTCACCATCCGGACATCCAGTACAACCGTGTCATACAAATTTTAAATTACCTTTTTTATACTTCACCCAAATGAGGCCTGGCACCTTAGTTTTTTCGGACTAACCGGATTAGACTGGATTGGATTATATTTTTCGGATATGATTAGATTGGATTAGCTGAACTACAATTAATAATTTGTTTCGTTTTGTACAGTGTTAATTCAGTATTAAAGTACAAATAGTCCAATCCAGCTAATACCCTCATGTAAGACGGGACTAATGTAAGGTATTAAACATTATTTTTCAATATTTAGTACTAGTATTAAAATTAGTCTTGAAAAACTAAACACATTATTAACTAATACCTGGACCAAATTTAGTCAAACCCTAGATAATATTGATAATCCTAAAAATTCAAACGCACCCTAATGAAATTGAATAAGTGACGTTTTGACTCAATATACAATGATAACGACGTGGTCAAATAAGATCAATGGGATGCGAAAGGGAACACGATTAGGGAAGGTGGAGATGCTTTTGGCGCATTCTAATATTTACCTTTGTATCTTCTCTTTCAGTCTATTTCATTTTTTGTCACTATTTACTGGGTCACTTTGAGCCGGTAATTTGATTAGTAAAACGATACAAGAATTTAACAATATTTACATGGTCTTGTAGAGTAAACTCTATTCTACGATACCATGAAGAAAAACTATATCGTTTTGCTATCTAAACCACTTAGTCAACGTGACCCAATTACAAATTAAAAAGTCAAAGTAAGATCATTCAAAAGAAACAGAGGTAGTAATTAATAGGGTTACTAAATCGTACCATGAATTAAGTAAAATGTGTCCCTGCATTTACTGTCCAAGTCGAAAGTCCAAATTTGTTAATGTCATGCAGAGGTAGTGGGTGTGTAAAATTTACTACCCTAACAATTATCTTTTCAATTGCATTAAATTATTAGTTTTTTTTTTGAAATATCATTAAATTATTAGTTATTAGTAGAAGAAGACCACAATATAAGCAGTCATAAACAAGTCATCCCATCCTACATCAAATTATCAAATAAAAAAAATTGATCAACTCACTCAATAAGAGATCAATTCAGAGGTCGAGAGATGAAGTCAATAATGTTGAAAGTCGGTTTTGTAGGCTTGACATTGATTATGATCACTTCGGTCGTGTTGTCCGCAACATCCAGTGAAGAAGAAGAGAAATGGTTTTTTGACCGACAAATAATTTGGATAATCAACAAATGCCCGGATGATGTCGGTAAGCTATCATTTGATTGCAGGTGTTCCGGTCTTGATTTACAGGGACAAACCCTCAGTTACGGAGGACAATTCAACTGGACATTTGTTTCATATTTCAGTATCACCTATTTCTACTGTGACTTTATTTGGAACAACAAGCACAGGAATTTTTGTGCAAATTCGAAGCGTATACTAAAGTATTGTTCCGACGAATCGATAAAACGTTGTTATTGGGAAGCAAGGCCGGATGGCTTTTATCTCGGTGGCGACAATGCTACTTACACCTTCATAAATAGTTGGGACTCGTAGAGTGGCATATATGATATAATTAGTTGGGCTTGTAAACTCCGTGTGTTTGATTAAAATGAATTTCAAATATCATATCACCAATCAGACTCTGATACAATTTGTTTTTTAGGCAAAATTTTACTGTTCAAACGACTCCACGACAGCAAAGTTTTGCACTTGATTGAACCAATCGTTCTCTCAAGGAGTATTACCTACTAGTAGTAAGCAAATTGACTATGCCCTTGCCACACGACAGCGAAAGTTTACACTATGATGCGTTTTTTTTCGAAGGGAACACACAATATGCGTGAATTGTCTCTGCCTTGTTCCCTCCCCTAAAAAAATAATGTTGCCTTAGTTTCGTCAACTTCTTCATACTGTCTATTTTGTGACGTTTCGCCAGCTCTTTCATATTTTTCTCTTTTGACAACCTTTTTAGTGCAAAGATACCAAATTGTCCTTCAAACACCACTACCAATTAACCTATCCACTACCTCACTTAACACTAATTTCTTCTGATTATGCTAGAGAGAGCAGCACCTGAGATCCCTCTCCCTCTCTCTCTCTCTCTTGATCGAAAGGCACGCTAAGAATCTCATCAAGTACAAGGATGCGACCACATACAAGGACTTCGGACGACTGCAGCTCGTAGATCCAGGCGGTGGGAGCAGCGGCCACTGTCATCGCCACCACCACCGTGTAAGACTCTCTTTCTCTCTCTCAATCATCAGCAGTCGTACTATGAATTAAGGAAAAGGTCTAAGTGCTGTTACTATCCAAGTCGAAAGTCAGAAATCTATTAATGTCGTACACCAATAGTGGGTGTGTGAATTTACTACTCTAATAATATACTTTTTCTACTACATTAAATTCTTATTAGTTAGTAGAAGAAGACCACAACATAAGTAGTCACAAACATGCAATTTAACTCTACATCAAACTATCAATCTCATGAGTAAAAGAATAGATCAACTCAATCAATAAGAAGTCGACCAGAGCGTCGACGGAAGAAGTTAATGATGCTAAAAGTTAGCTTTGTAGTCGTGACATTGATTATCATCAGCTCAGTCATGTTGTCTGCAACAACCGGTGAAGAAGAAGAAGAAGAAAAAGTACCAGGCTTCTTTGACCCGCAAATAATTACGATGATCAACAAATGTCCGGATGATGGCGGTATGATGCTATCGTTCGACTGCAAATCCAGCCTTGATGATACAGGAAGGCAAACCCTCAGTTATGTAGGAGAATTCAACTGGACATTTGTTGCATTTGGTAAACTCACATATTATTATTGCGATGTTTCATGGAGCGACAGGCGTAGAAATTTTGTGCAAATTCAAAGCGGATACTAAAACTTTGTTCCGGAAAATCAGTCAAACGTTGTTATTGGGAAGCAAGGAACGACAGCTTTCGTGTCAGTGGCAATAAAGTTAATTATACATTTATAAATTTTTGGGACTTGTAATTTGACATCTATGATATGATTAGTTGAATGTAGCCATGATGATGGTGATATGTATCTATTATGTTTGTTAGACATAAATGAATAAATAAAAATAAATATGTTACATGGACGGAATTCCACCTTCCATAGCACTAATTACCCAATTCAAGTGATTTATTGTTTTTTGCTTTTTTATAGATGAGAAAGTGATTTGCTTCGAGTAATTATGTCATATTGTCACGGGAATGATGACATTACAAGTCACGACTGTTAATTTGTTCCTAGATAAATTTCTACTCTTGACTATAAATCAGAGTAAACAATATGAGACGCAAGGGGATACTTGTAGAAACTCAGTAACACCATTAATCAAATCAGAATAGGATCGATGAGAGAACTGATAAAAGACCAAGAAGAAGAGGAAGAGAGTGAAATGAGAATGAATATTCCGTTAAGTCTGATACAACAATAAAAGACTATTAATATACTTAGTCCTCTGTAGTTACAACCTAGTCCCTCGTCTAATGAAATATTGCGTTTAGCTCTTATCCTTGATATTATAATATTGACACATGTCTACCCCTATACTCAACATGCCCCCTCAAATGTGTGAGGGTGTAAGCACTTGCAACTTTGGTAAGAAAGACGTTAAAGCAAGTGGCGTTTAGAGCTTTCCCGAGGACATATGCTACTTTCTGAGAACTAGACACGTGATGTAACATAAGTTATTTGTTGAAGATCTAATCTCTATTATATTTACAAATAACAACGAAATATACATAGAAACGTCCATGCAACAACCCCCTTATCCGGCTGGGGACAAGACCGGGAGGGCGATGATTAAAAGAAGTGGTGGAGATCAAAAGCAATACAAACCAGAACATAAATTTATAATACTAAACATTAAACTTGAAGTCTCATACAAAGGGTGCTTATTATTACACAATAGCTTAACAACACGAGAAACTAATTATGACATTATCAGTCTAGGTGAGTCTCGCGCCCCTTCTATTCCTTAAGTTCCAGCTCCTAGACTTGCGGTGGGAAGAAAATAACAGGAACCGCAGTTTTCAAAGTCAGCAATAAATACTGAGTGAGATACACCTTAGCATGTAAAATATGAAAGAGAATATAAACTGTTAGGACACAAGTTAAATAAAGTGGAAGTGACAAAGAATAAGTAACACTTTATCAGAGTTTGCAACGGTAAAAGCAACAGTGATAACCAAATCACGAATGACAATATCCAGAGCTGTAAACATCTCAATTAAGTCCTTCATAAGTGCCATTTTCCAATTAGAATTTGAATCCATTTATCAGCTTTCAAATATAGAATCAAAGAATCCAGTCATCAAGCGGAGTACCGGAAACAGTAATGGCCAACAAAGGGTCTCCCAAATAGTAATGGCCAACAATGGGCCTCCTCAATAACAATGGCCAACAAAGGGCCTCCCAAATAACAATGGCCAACAAAGGGCCTCCTCAATGGCCAACAAAGGGCCTCCTCAATAGCAACAGAATCCGGTACGTGCGGTGTTCCACTTTACGTTACTAACGAATTATTACTTCGTGAGAGCTTCCGAGAACAGTAATCACAAGTCTAAATTTGAAGTAGAAACACATGACAAAATGATTTTGAGACAGGAAATAAAATAGCATTCGACAAATATAATCCACAAATATATATATTTTAAGATAAATTATAAAGTCAAAGTATGACACGAAAGAAGTAGACACGCTAGGCTAAGCATGTAATCTCACCTTATTCGATTGGGCAGTTAGTACGTAGGATGATCGATGAAGCCGATGTCCACGAATCCGTCGCCTACAATTCTAGAAATACCTAGTCACAACAGTGTTATCTCTAAATAAGAAATGCAAGAGTGTTCGTCTAAGTTTGTCCCAATAACCCCTAATGAATCCCCGAGTCCAATTATATTCTTATTATTATGAAGTATTTTTAGAAACAAAATTGACATGAAATAAATAAGACAAAACTTGTAATTATTTATCAAAGCAAACATGTAATATTTAAAGGCTTTTTCTGAAAAAAAAATAATATTTGATTGATAAGAATATTTATTGCCAAAAATATTTGCTTATATTTGAAACTCGCGGCCTAATAAACTAAAGTGACAATTTTACTAGAACCAACATTATCTCAAATACCATTTTATGACTTATTTTTTAAGAAAATATTATTATTTCCTATTACAAAAGCACATTTTTATTACAAAAGCATTTACTTTATTTTATGTTTCTTTTAGTTACCTATAATATGATATTATTAACAAGTGATCAAATAATAAAGGTAACATAAATATAGCAGCCCCTCTTAAACTTAGTAATCTAAAACATGCTACCCCCACTAACAGTGTATCTAAGTGTGCACAAGAGATTCCGGCAGGGAGACCTCCGTGTACACCGTATGTAGTGGATCAAGGATCGCACAGGAAGAGTAGGGGTGTGTGTAGGGAGAGAGTAAGTCAGTAGCAATGTCTGAGAGAGAGACAGAGGTTTGGCAGAGCTTCCGCGTATGGCAATGTGTTCTCCCTTGTATGGAAAGGTTAACGATATATATATATAATGGAGAACATGACCGTTGTAGTGTGGTTAATGCGCCCATTAATGGCGACTTAATTAGCTTAACCATAACGGCACGTTCGTCCGAGTATATAGGGACCGTTAGAGCACGTGGTGCGCGAATACCGGAACCGTTACGAGGTTGACCGGGCTTGACCGGATTGACCGGGTCTAGGGAGCTCGTGCCATAGATCTCTCAAAACAGTTACTAAAGGTCGCGTGCGGGCTTGGCTCGCACGCGACAGGGCTTACTCTAGCCTCCAAACCACTAAGTCCCTACAAGTCCCGTGCAGTGGTATGCGAGGGCTCTGTCTCGCAGCCCCCACATGGATCAGCTCGGCTGGTGATCATGTGTGTGTGGAGCACAATATGGTGTGCTGGATGGCTGCCACGTGGCCAAGATCTGTCATGTCAGAAAGCAGTATCTACATTAGCCCCCTTTCTGCGCGTGAAGACTCATAGCCGTATAGACTTCCATGCGCGGAAACCAACATGCGCGTCGCCGCCACGCACCAATTCAGATACGGGTAGATTCAGCCCCCGTGCGTGTCATTATGACCTAAAACCCCTAGAGTCGTGCCGTCTGGACTTTAGGGTTTTAGGCATGACGTCAGCTTGCCCTGTGATTGCGCGATTCGACGGTGACGGTTGCGATTCGACTATCGAAAGGACGCAACCCTTCATTATTTTGGATAAATACCTTGTATCCCCATTATTGCAAAGCATCACTTCTTTCCCTTAAAGTGAATGGTACCCGGAGATCTTCGAGAGCAGATCCAGATAATCAATCACCAGTTCAGAACTGCAAATCGTATTCTTCAATTGTGCATATCCAAACAGGCTTCAAGAAAACAAGGTTGGCCTCGTTTACTTTTGATTTAAGATACCAGTGTTTGCCTTGAACTGCGTTGAATCTGTAAACCCATGGAATTTGTGAAGAGGCTTTGATCTTTGAACCCGCTTCGTTTTAATCTTTCAACAATATTGGATCTTGCAACTCCCCAATTCCTGAAATCGGTACCGGAACTGTTCGTTTTCCTTTGCATAGATCTCGAATTCCAAAATTCAAACTGAAGTGTGGTATTTCTCCCCCCTTTTTCTTGCTCTTCCGCAGGAATGGCCAAGACAAGAGTAACCAGGCCCGTCAAGGAAGATGAAGAGATACCCGAGCTTCCGCAGGCCTTGTGGCGAAAAGCCCCCTTTTTAGGCGGCAAAGATTTCTACCATGCGAGGGTAAAGGCGAAGAGGATGCCTGATCCTGTTCCAGTTGAGCGATTGCTGACGCTGACTCGCCCAGTTAACTCAGCCTTGCTCGAGTTGGTTGGTTCCGAGGATGTAGTTCGATTGGGGATCGAGAACGGTCACTTACCATATACTGCGATTTCTACTCAGGCATTCGTCCAGAAATTGGACTATATGGATGAGTGGATTGACCACGTGTTGGATCATCACGCCGAGACTCTTAATGAAGCCGGCTGTAGATACTGCTTTCTGACATGACAGATCTTAGCCACGTGGCAACCATCCAGCACACTATATTGTGCTCCACACACACTGGATCACCAGCCGAGCTGATCCATGTGGGGGCTGCGAGACAGAGCCCTCGCATACCACTGCACGGGACTTGTAGGGACTTAGTGGTTTGGAGGCTAGAGTAAGCCCTGTCGCGTGCGAGCCAAGCCCGCGCGCGACCTTTAGTGACTGTTTTGAGAGATCTATGGCACGAGCTCCCTAGACCCGGTCAATCCGTTCAAACCCGGTCAACCTCATAACGGTTCCGGTATTCGCGCACCACGTGCTCTAACGGTTCCTATATACTCGGACGAACGTGCCGTTATGGTTAAGCTAATTAAGCCGCCATTAATGGGCGCATTAACCACACTACAACGGTCATGTTCTCCAGTATATATATCGTTAACCTTTCCATACAAAGAAGAACACACCTGCCATACGCGGAAGCTCTGCCAAACCTCTGTCTCTCTCTCAGACATTGCTACTGACTTACTCTCTCCCTACACACACCCCTACTCTTCCTGTGCGATCCCTGATCCACTACGTACGGTGTACACGGAGGTCTCCCTGCCGGAATCTCTTGTGCACATTTTGGTGAACCCGACGTGAACTTACCAGCAAAAGCAACCATGTCTCAGGAGGATGATGTCAGCAACCGATCGCCTTCCACTGAAACTCCCTCGGGAGACGAGGCCCGCCGTACTCCGACGACTCCCGGCGAGGCACCGACTTTAGAGTCTTTGGACGCCACTGTCCAAAGTCAGGCGAAAGCTCTCAAGTCTCAGTCTGCGCAGTTAGAACGGATCTTGGCCGTTCTGGGCACCCTTGCGCCAAATCCTCCACCAGCCACCGCCATCCCTCAAGGAGGAGGAACCCCTACCGCTCCAGGATTGGGAGTGTCAGCCACACCTCCCAACCCTCATCTGCAGACTCCACCGTCGGCTACGCAGCTGCCTTCAGTTCAGGGGTCAACGGCACAGATGCTGCCTCCTCCTGCCCACGCTCCTCAGCCCTCGGCTTTGGCGTCCAACCCAACTTTGCAGTACACTCTGCCTCCACCAACGACGATCTGGGGAAATGCGGGCAGTCAGTATGCTCCCAATCCTCCGGCGGCGTACGTGTCGCCACCGCCTACGGGAACCCCTCCGTCAACTACCGAGGGGAGCATTCCAGAATGCATGACGTCTTTGCAGAAGCGCGTGGACACCATCCTGGCTCATCAGTCATTCGCGGATACCATTATCCCGAAGTTAGACAACGATCCACCCATTCCACGATAGATCTATCTCATGCCTAACCCGGCGGGGTACAAGACTCCCAAATGGGATAAGTTCGAGGACGTCAATGGAAACGCTCATGAGCATGTTATGCGTTTCATTGATGTCATGGGTCCGTACGGAGCCGATCCCAAGCTGCTGATGCGAGAATTCCCAAAATCTCTTGGGAACGTAGCATACAAATGGTATCGAACATTGGAGGCCGGATCCGTAAAGACTTGGGACGACATGGTCCAGAAGTTCTATACCAAGTTCTTCCAAATGGAAGAAAAGGTGACAATGATCCATCTCTCACGGATGTACCAGAAGCGCGAGGAGGATGGGATCACCTTCATCAAGAAATTCCGGGCGAAATCCTTGGAGTGCAAAGATCCAATGTCCGAAAGCCGGCTCGTGGAGATATGCCTGCAGTGCATGCGAGATGAATACAAAGGTATGCTCATCAATCTGCAAACACCTACGTTTTCAAAGCTAATCGAATGCACGAAGAACATCGAGCCCATAGTCGAGAGACAGAAAAAGAAGAGCGCTCCAGAACGACCTGCGAGCGGCACCACCTACAAGATCGGCAGATTTAGCTACAAGCGGGGACGCGAAGCTGAGGTCAATACGGTTTCGCCCCAGAAACAAGCGAAGGTTGCGAACTTTGATGCACCGCCTCTGCCATGCTCGGTGGAGGAAGCAAGCGATCTCTGCAGACAGTGGCGCAAGGACGGCGTCCTGCCACCGCTCGAGAAAACACCCTCCAAGGAGATGACGAGGGACCCTAAGTGGTGCGAATACCACGGCAAGGTCATGCACCCCACGGCCGAGTGCAAGAAACTCAGATTCGCGTTCGATCAGAAGATGAAGAACGGCGAGCTCATCGTCAGCGACCACCGGAAGGATGTCCGCAACAACCCGCTTCCTGCCCATACAGAGTCGGGCTCGAAGGGCAAAGAGGTCGCCATGATCTCAATAGTGGACTTGGAAGAAGTCGCAGAGGATGGTCTACCCATCATTGCTGAGGTCCATAAAGACGAAGACTACAGCATGGACACGGAGGATGAGCGTGCCGACCGCATAAAAGGGTCGCACGGCTTCAACAAATTCTTCGACGAGATGAATTTCTCCGAGAAGTGCCGGGCTGATATGACGAAAGCAATCTTAAGGATAGCGGAGGACTACGAAGAAGACCTCGTGGTCTCCAACGGGAAAGTCATCAGGGCGTCTCGCTCTACAGAAAAGATCATGACCTTTTCTGCCAGCGACAAGAAGACGGATGCGAGTCACCAGAGGCCCCTGTACGTGACCGCCATCATCAACGGCGTCGAATTCAAGCGAGCATTCGTCGATGGAGGAGAAGCGGTCAATGTTGTTCCACTCCACACACTGAAGCTAGCAGGAATCCCCGAGCACAAGGTAGTCAAGCGTCCATCTCCACTGGTGGGATTCGGAAGCGACTCTAGAATGACGATCGGATGGATCCGCCTGGGCGTCCAGATTGGCAAGATCAAGTGCTCGGCGAAGTTCTATGTCATAGACGCGAACACCACATACCACATGATTATAGGTCGAGCCTGGATTCATCGCTTCGACGCAGTCCCTTCGACGGCTCACCAGGTTATGAAAGCTATCTGGAACGACAGAATAGTCGAGATACCGGCTTCGATTAACCCGTTCAACTTAGACGAAGCACATCTCAGCGAGGCGGTGTGGTTCACTGAGATGGCGGACGAGCAAACACCCGGACCATTCAACCCTACTCCTTTGCCTCTTTGGGAGGACATCAAGGACCAGTCACCTGCGGGCGTGATGGTGACAAGGGAAGATGCCAAGGAAAAGCCGCCTACACGCGAAGAGGCGCCGCGTATCGCATATCATCGGAAGAACGTGTACACTCTGAAGAGGATTGCAAAGCATGACCCCGAGGGCAAGGAGATAGAGAGCTTCTACGCCAATGGGAAGAAATGCTATCGCATATGAAGGTGCGCGGGGATGTCCTCACACGGGCATGAGGATGTCCCTGAGCAAATCAATCAAATCGAGCAAGTTGCGCTCACGGAAGAGCCAACACCAGGCACTCCAGACGAGAAACTCAAAGAAGCGCCCGAATGCATGGAAGACAGGCCAAGACCACAAAAGCAAGAGCTAAAGGAAGTGTTCCTCAGCCCGAACGAGGAAAAGAAAAGGCCAGTCTTCCTGAGTGCGGACCTCACAAGTAAAGAGGAACAAGGACTGCTACAGCTCCTAACTGAATACAAGGACGTGTTCGCATGGGAGTATGATGAGATGCCAGGCCTGGATACAAGCATCACCATGCACCGTTTAGACATCATCCCAGGGTCTAAACCAGTCAAGCAAAGCACCAGGAGCTTCAGGCCGGAGCTCAACGTGAAGATCAAGCAGGAGATTATCAAACTCCTAGATGCCAAGTTCATAGAGCCGAATCACCATCCCACATGGCTGGCCAACATCGTGCCGGTGGTGAAGAAGAACGGAAAGCTCCGCATCTGCGTGGACTTCCGAGATCTCAATCGCTTCTGCCCTAAGGACGATTTCCCACTGCCCAACATCGATTTGCTTATCGATTCAACAGCAGGCCATCGCATGTTCAGTTTCATGGACGGTTTCAGCGGGTACAATCAAATCAAGATGGATCCCGAAGATGCGCGGAAAACTGCATTCATCACTCCTGTGGGGGTATTTAACTACACGGTGATGCCGTTCGGTCTTAAGAACGCGGGCGCAACCTATCAGCGAGCCATGATGGCTCTATTCCACGACATGATGCACAAAGAAGTAGAATTCTACGTGGATGACCTGGTGGTTAAATCCAAACACGAAACGAATCACCTTGCAGACCTGCGAAAGGTGTTCAACAGATGCAGGAGCTTTCAACTGAAAATGAACCCCATGAAATGCGCGTTCGGCGTGACCTCGGGGAAGTTCTTGGGATGTGTAGTCCATCGCCAAGGGATCGAGCCTGACCCTGCGAAAGTGTCAGCCATTACCAGCATGACGCCACCCCACAACCAAAGTGCCTTGAAAACATTCTTGGGAAAACTGTCATATCTGCGGAGATTCATCCCAGCAATTGCAGAAATCACATGCTGTTTCAGCACTCTTCTCAAGAAGGACGCCGCGTACAACTGGGCTCCGGACCACGAAGCCGCATTCGAAAAGCTAAAGGAGCTACTCACGTCCTCAAAAATAATGATCGCGCCTCAACTGGGATCACCGCTTCTGCTATATCTTACATCAACAAGGAGATCTATAGGAGCACTCTTGGCTCAGGAGTATGAAGGCCAAGAGAGGCCCATCTATTACATCTCTCGCATTGTGCAGCCTGCTGAATCAAGGTACATAGACATCGAACGTCATTGCCTTGCTTTATTCTTCGTGATAGAGAAGTTGAGACACTATTTTGCATCACACAAAGTAGTGGTGGTCACCAAGAGCGACCCCATAAGATATTTGCTAACTCATACTACTCCGGGCGGGAGATTGGCGAAATGGTACATGACCATCTCTCAATACGATATCACATGCGTGAAACCAAGAGAGATCAAGTCGCAGGCGGTAGCAGATCTGTTGGCACAGTTCCCTGACAACAGCCACGAACCCGTGATCGAAGAAGAGCTCGAAGGCCCTGAAATCTACGCAATCGACGTGCCCTATTGGACCCTCCACTTCGATGGTTCGTCAACCAGGAAAGGCGGGGGCATTGGGATAGTCTTGACAAAGCCGGACGGGGAAGTCATACAGATGTCCGCAAAGCTCAACTTCGCAGTCACAAACAATGAAGCGGAATATGAGGCTCTCATTGCAGGGCTCCGTGCGGCAAAAGCTTTGGAAGTAAGCAACTTAACGGTCATGGGAGATTCCAAGCTGATTGTTAAGCAAGCCTCGGGCGAATATGGTTTAAAGGAGATCAACCTCCTGTCATACCGCACCCTAGTACAAAAGCTTATGCAGCAATTCTGCGATGTGAAATACGAGCACAAGCCCCGAGCGGACAATAGGCACGCAGACGCCTTAGCAACCTTGGGATCTAAGGTCAGCATAGACAAATGCCCCGCAAGGATTTCCATCGAAGTACGAACATCGTCGGCATTAACAGAAGATGCGTGCGACGACGAACACATGGATGACGCAGACTGGCGGAAAGCAATCCTGCAAGCTATTGCGAAAGGCACCAGCAGCGAAAGCTGGACACTCACAAAAGGATACTGCATCCACGACAACACCCTTTACTACAAGGGTCCTGGAGGAATACTCATGCGATGTGTCTCCGAGCAAGAGGGACAACAGCTGTTAGAAAAGATTCACCAACACGCTTGCGGAGAAAGCGAGGTGTCAATCTACAGAAAGGCTCAGAGATATGGCATTCATTGGCCAGGCATGTCAACAGCTGCAGCCCTGATACAAGGGAAGTGCGAAAGTTGCGCACTAATCAAAGATTCTCTACTCGTCGCCCTGACCGATGACGACATGGACTGGAGGAAACCACTGTTTGATTTCCTCACCCGGGGCACCGTGCCCGAATCGAGAAAAGAAGCCGAAAAATTGAAAAGGAAAGCGTCTCGATATGTGGTACAGGAAAACCTGCTTTGGCGAAGAGGTCACGAGGGCAACTTGCTGCGATGTCTAGACGGCAGAGAAGCACAAGAAGTCATGGACCTTTCTCATCAGGTGGAACACCAAGGAGGTGCGAAATTATGTAGACAGCTCCTCTCAATCGGATACTTCTGGCCCACGATGGAAGTCGATTGCCGCACCAAAGTGCGACGCTGCCAAGAATGCCAATTCAAAGGGAACCTAGTGCACGCTCCCGCCGTGGATCTACATGCATTAGGGACGCCATGGCCATTTCACACATGGGCTCTGGACTTCATCGGTCCCATCCGACCAACGTCGCATGGGAACCATTTCATTCTCACCGCAACCGAGCTGTTCACCAAATAGGCGGAAGCAATACCACTGAAGACGGCAAACGCGCTGGCTGTGGTCAACTTCATCCAGGAAAACATCGTATGCAGGTTCGGAATCCCAAATACCATTCTTTCAGATAACGGTACTCCTTTTGTTAATCGCCAGGTAGCTGCGAAATTAGCGGAGTACAATATCAGGCAAATATGCTCTACTCCCTATTACCCAAAGGGAAACGGACAAGCCGAAGCCACCAACAAAACGCTGTTGAGAATTCTGAGCAAGATGGTCGCAGATGACCACAAGAAGTGGGCCGACTCCCTTAGCATAGCTCTGTGGGCCTACAGAACTTCTCCAAGGACACCCAAAGGGGCCTCGCCATTTCTACTATGTTATGGGGCCGAAGCTGTAGTACCTGCGGAAGTTAGAGTCAATTCGGCAAGGCTGGCCTTCCACGCACTCTATGAAAATCAACGCGATCATGATTTAGTCTTGCTGGAAGAAAAGCGAGAACAAGCTAAAAGAACCAACAAGCGGTACCAGGAAAGAATCGCTCGCGCCTACAATAAGACAGTTCGGCGAAGAGATTTCGCAGTCGGAGACCTGGTCTTGCGCGCATCTGACCACTGTATGCGAGAAGCAACTCACCCCAAGTTTGCAGCTAATTGGGAAGGACCCTTCGAAGTCACAGAAGTCTTCGATAGTGGCTACTGCAGCATACGAAGGTTGCACGGCACAACCTCGACTCCGAGTTCAGTCAACATGCGCTGGATCAAGAAGTACTATCCCTGACTTCTCTCATTCATACGTTTTATGATAACGTTGCTTAATGTCGCATGTGGCTATGATTTACGCAATCTCCTCTCCCATATGAGAGCGTTATAATAAAAGAATTCTCCCAAATGAGAAGTTCATATTTCTAGCCGTTTATGTTGCTCCATTTATTTTGTTATTATTGTTAACAATGGTTTAGTCGCTGCAATAGCAATACATACAAATGCGATCCTAAGTGATCATAAAAGCCTATCTCATACGATAGCAGCCGATGCAAATGCGATCTTAAGTGATCATCTAAGCCTATCTCTACGATAGCAGCCAATGCAAATGCGATCCTAAGTGATCATAAAAGCCTATCTCATACGATAGCAGCCAATGCAAATGCGATCTTAAGTGATCAACTAAGCCTATCTCTACGATAGCACCCAATGCAAATGCGATCCTAAGTGATCATAAAAGCCTATCTCATACGATAGCAGCCAATGCAAATGCGATCTTAAGTGATCATCTAAGCCTATCTCTACGATAGCACCCAATGCAAATGCGATCCTAAGTGATCATAAAAGCCTATCTCCTACGATAGCAGCCAATGCAAATGCGATCTTAAGTGATCATCTAAGCCTATCTCTACGATAGCAGCCAATGCAAATGCGATCCTAAGTGATCATAAAAGCCTATCTCATACGATAGCAGCCGATGCAAATGCGATCTTAATTGATCATCTAAGCCTATCTCTCACGATAGCAGCCAACGCAAATGCGATCTTAATTGATCATCTAAAGCCTATCTCTCACGATAGCAGCCAACGCAAATGCGATCTTAATTGATCATCTAAAGCCTATCTCTCACGATAGCAGCCAACGCAAATGCGATCTTAATTGATCATCTAAAGCCTATCTCTTGCGGTAGCAGCCAAACGCAAATGCGATCTGAATTGATCATCTAAAGCCTATCTCTTACGATAGCAACTTATATGCAAAGTGATTTTAGTTGATCACCCAAGCCTTGGTTACGATGGCAACGCATGCGCGAAATGACCTTATTGGATCTTTTAAAAAGCCTATCTGTTGCGATAGCAGTTCATGCGAGAAACGATCTCAAGCAATTCTCTAATAAAGCCTATCTGTTGTGATAGCAATCCGCACCACTTGACAATCTTAATCGATCTGCTAAAGACTATCTGCTACGGTAGCAATGTTGTGAAAATGATCTCAAATGATCCACAACGGCCAACCACAAGCCCATCCGCCGAGATGGCACAGCTGCGAAAATATGATCTCGGACGATCTAGCAAAACATCCGCGAATTGATATCGCATATGCGAAACCATTACATAGCATGATGCAAAGCGAAATAAGCCGAAACGCATGCGAAATTGTATTTTGTTGCAAAGAGACAGCAGATAATACAAAAGCTTTATATCATTATGAGTCAAATGACTTACAATTTATCTGTCTAGATAGCAGCTTACAAGCGAAAAGCTCGAATCTAACTACGCAGCCAACATGGCTTACAATACATTCGAAAAGTGGCTGGTAAGCCAGCAGAGACACAGTACGAAAACCCGGACTGCAAATGATAAGCTCACCGGTTCTAACACCGGCTATACAATACGTTCACAAATCTGCGGGTGAACATCTGTCGCAACTGGGATCTTGCTCCAGAGAGCCACATGAAGCCATACGTTCAAGATCCCAGTATTTGACAAGACCCTTGTCAGATCTGCTCCCCATAACATTTGCCCAAGGAACCACCGGTTCCGGCGATCAACATGCAAGCAGAAGCTCCAAAGGGCAAGGGCTCCTTGTAGACGGGGATGAACACAGCGGTTCGCAACCCTGAGTTCAATAACGAAGAGGCAAGAAATCCTCCTCCAGGGATGCTGGAGGAGAATTCCGCCGTTCATTACGAGACGGTAGCACGGTCACTTCGGCGCTGCACCTCGCCACGAAGCGGCCGGAAACATGACCTGCACACATAATACACGAAGAAATTTCTTCGAACACACATGAGATGTTATCTCCATCTTCTTTATGATGGTTATAAAGAGTAATTTTCCTCATAAAGTGGATCTTGGAAACTATTTCTATAGCACAAAGCGCAAACTCAGGATTCAAAATTTGAAGTTGCCATGAATCAACGAAAAACAAGCGTTGAAGCCAGCAGTCGTAAGGACTCACGGCAAAGCACATGTTTGGGATGAAGAACCCAAATAGCAAAGACAGGGTTTATATAGACCCTATGGAGACTCTTCGGTTGCCCAAGATGAGTCAGCAAAATTCAAAAAGAGGGTAAGTTCAATCACTTACGCCTTGAAAAGCGGTAACAATCAATTACCCTACAAAAGGCTACGACGATTCAGTTGCGTATCCTAATAAATGGCGGATAGTCATGATTCAGATGGACTTCCCAACGAAAGCGTGCTTATCTACCGAGAAATTAGCGCGAAAATCAAGCAAAGTATCAATTGCTGACGTCATGATTGGATATGCACAAAGATATCCTGTCAAATCCCGAAAAGGGCAAAACGGGCAAATTCATTGTTCGATTGTTAAAAAAAAAGGGGGGGGAGAAACCCTAGCAATATTACATTAATGTTTCAAGACATTACATTAATGTTTCAGCTATTTCCTTGTTTTCTTTTCAAAATTCGAAAAGTCAAAACAAATTCTTGATTAAGGAGTCCTGGGGCTCGAACTGCTCGCTCAGCTTCTCCACTTGTTTCACTTCTTGCTTCAGTAGCTCGCACCTGGCATTCATCTCATGATACAGCTTCAGAGCTTCATCAACCTTTTGCTTCTGCTGCTCCACCTTCTGCATCTCAGCTGCGAGATTCTGGTGACCGAGTTTCAAAGTTACAGCTGCGCGAATCAGTGTAACTCTGTCCTTGAGGAATTTGAAACCAAGTCTGCCCTGGACTTTGATCAGGAGATTTTGGCACATGCCGCACAACAATTCAGCACTCTGGACCGAAATGGTCGCAGGTGTAGCCGCAGACAGCTGCTCCAGTATCCAGATGGCTTCAGTAAGGAATAGCCTCCTGTCAAAAGGCCCGATCTCCAGAGATCTCACAAACGATCGGGGGTACCTGAGACGCATCCGAACCACCCAGTCTACATCGGTTTGCTTCAAACCTGAGGAGACGTCAAAAATGAGTTATGATGTCAAAACTCGCAAGCAAATAATGCGACGTGCGAACGGTAAATCTTTACTTACCAGTGCCTTCCAGAATCTCATGAAGAGAAGGAATGCGGGCCACCGGGTTGTTCGAAGACTGCCCTCGCTCCATGGCTCTCCTATCAGCTGCAAGCTCCAACCTCTCATAGTCGGGAGGAAGAGTGTAGGCTGCACCAGCTGCGACTGCATTCCCAACCTGCGAGCCCCAAATGCTCCACGCAGGAATAGGTGCCTCTGGCTCAGTCATCGCCGGAGGCAAAGGGACAGCCGAAGTCGCTTGGCGAGGGACGCTCTCAGATGCGAAAACATTAGCAGCACTTGTCCTTTCTTCCTCAGCACCGGTGCGGACACCTTCGTCCATCGGCACAACATCAGCTTCGACATCATCGGAAAGTTCGATGACATTCTCGAGAGGCTCACTTGCCTGTCCAGCAGCTGCGACGGGCTTCTCGGTATGGGAGCTCGGAATTGGAACATAGGATGCAGAAGGCTGACTTCTCTGCTCCAGCTCAGGTTCCTCAGCATGACCTGCGACATTAAATGCGATGATATGAGGTAACTTGTGCGATAAGTTATTTCGTTATCTGTACTAAAGCTAAGAACAAGCACCTCCACGCGAAGGTGGGATTGAGGTATCCTCATCATACACTAGGGACGTGAAACCGTGCCCTATCAGTGTGTCCTCACTAAGCAAATCTTTAAGAGAAGCGTGACCTGGGATGCGAGTAAACCAGTCATGATTCTGCCTCAAGTGGCTACAGCCTAGTATGTGCATATCACTCAAATAATTACCTGAGGGTTCTCCGCATTTGCCTACCAACCAACGGCGAATGTCAGGCTTTGACACACCGTGCTTTAACGCACCCACAATTACATCTCTGTAAGTTACTGCGAGATTGAAGATCTCACCTTTGTCGCCGCCTGCGATCTCTTCGAAGTCCGCTTGGACTTGCTCTAGTGCTGCTGCATCCTCTCCAGGAACCTCATCTTCCTCCTCCATATGGGGAGCCACTTCTTCGGGAAGCTCGTCTTCCTCGCCCACTGGACGCACTAAGTCGTCAACATGCTGCTCTTCGAGGCTCCGCTGTTTCACACGCTCGAGCTCCTCTTCCTCTCGCTGCCTTCTTCTTTCAGCAGCCTCCGCGGCTGTCTTCCGGGACTCAGCAAGAACGTCCTCGCTTATGGGATCGTCTGAAACGCCAGAATGGGCATCTCTCTTTTGTCTCTTGGCCACAAGGCCACCAACGGCTTCATCATCATCATCTGCGAATACACAGTTGGTTCAAAGAAAAGAATTGCAAAGAAGTTATGATAACAGGCAAGGAGATGCAACGGAAGTACCTCCTGATTCTTCCTCGTGCATCACAACTGTTACTTCTTCTTCATCACTTGCTTGGCGCTCCTGCCTCTCTTCCTCTTCCTCTTGGTTGAATGGAACGAAAGTCTCAACTGCGAGATCTTTCCGCACTTTGCTGGGCATGCGACCTTTGCCTTTGTCCTTGATGGAAAGGGACCTCACAGGGGGAGAAGCTGGAGCACTTCTAGGGGAAGAAATCGTAATTCCCTTTTGCCTAGGTCTCTTCACTCTCGGCGCCGCAGTCGCTGGAGGGGACGGGTCATCTCTAGGAGGAGACAGAGCCGGAGGATTGTCAATCAGCGAGTCGGCAAAGGTTCTCATGACTGCGCGAACCTTTGTTTCGACCTCGGCGTCCATCCTCCATGCTAGCCGGAACGACTCCCCTTGCCTTCTGGTGGCAACAATGGTGTTAACCAGCGATTTGGAGCGATCACCAGCTGCGAACCTCCGCACATGACACTGAAATAGTGCAAAATGAAAATATCAGCGTAAGCAAATCAAGAAGCTTAACGCACGCGAAGAAATTGCTTACCTCAGCAAACGCCTTGCTATATCTGACGACATGCGTGTCGCCCTTCTTGATTGCGGCGACTTGCTCCTTCAGAATGAAATCAGGGCACAAATGGTTCTCACGGTCCCACAGTGAGTAGCAACCATACTCAGACTCGCTCAAACTGCAATTGGGGCGAAACGAAAAAGAGTTTCTTTTGATCAAGGGGGCCCTACCTGGCTGCGCCGCCGCCTCCGTCTCAATCCTCATTTGCTGGGCAACCCAGTAGGCGAGCCAGTTCTGGGAACAACCACCCTCGCGAGTTCCCGCAGGCTGCTCAAAGGGAAGATTGTTCATAAAGACCGTCTTGCACTCCTTTGTCAGCAAGCGCTTGTAGCATCCTCTGATAATAGACTGGGGCCAGATTGATGGGGCCACCGCATCAAAACCAAACTGAGGAGAAACCCGAGTGGGGTCAACATCCACTGTAAGCTTTTCATACCTTGGCGCGAGCTCACGAATATGCTCTGCAAGGGCAGGAAGGGAACCTCGCAGACACCAGCAAAAGAACTCACGATAGCGCTCGTGGAAATGCGGTCCCTTTTCAAAGAGAAGTTCTTCCGAGAAGACCATACCTTTGGAGGGGTATAGCTTTGGAAACCATCGCACGTTCTCGATACGCGTGGCATAGGGCCTGGCAGTAAACTCCTTCCGTTTGTCGCATATCAAACTCCAAGCACACTTGGTGTTGCTTGCTCCAAACCATCTCGCAGCTCTTCCGCTGTTGCGCGCTTCTGTCTCGCCTGGGGGACACCACTTATCAAGTGGGAGAGCAGTTGGAGCATAAGACGGCCAGCGCTCAAACACCCACATTGTCAAAAAGGAAATATCGACAAAAGTTAGTACATCGAGGCGGCCACGCGACTCCCTCATAGCCAAAACCAGCTGATCAAGCCTATAGTACAGCGTGCCCAAGACCAAGGGTCCGAGTGCGACTCTCTGGCCAAGAGCAAGCCTCACAGCAAGTGGCAGCACATGGTAGAAGACTCCGTCATGGGGGTGACCATCAATTAAGTACCTCGACAGCCAGGCACAGAGAAAGGCACAAAGGGTCAAATGATAACCCTTGCCCTCTACGTAATTCTCGGCCTCCGGGTCCTCACTCAGAAGTTTCTTGGTAATGCTGCTGTTCGCATAGTCTCGGAAGAAGTACTGCAACCACTTGTTCCAGGTATTCTTCGCAGACGTATCAACCAGCTGCCAGTTCGGAAGAGGCTTTGTAGTGGTCCACCGAGTGGAGATTTTCTTTACCTCTGCTAGGCACTCCTCCATCTGCGCGTACAAGGCCATTTCCGCATATGTCCTCAAGGGACTCAAAGGGTCCACCTCGCCCATGGGGGAAAGCTCGTACAGCATTTGAACGTCCTCGAGTGTCGGGGCAGCCTTGAACTCAGCAAAATGGAACGTATGAGTCGCAGGCGAGTAACGGGACAGAAGGTCTAGAAGCATGGACTGATCCAACTTCACGGCAGCACCCTTCATAGTACGGATAGCAAAGTATACGCCGGCTTCATTAAGAGTCTCGGCGTGATGATCCAACACGTGGTCAATCCACTCATCCATATAGTCCAATTTCTGGACGAACGCCTGAGTAGAAATCGCAGTATATGGGAAGTGCCCGTTCTCGATCCCCAATCGAACTACATCCTCGGAACCAACCAACTCGAGCAAGGCTGAGTTAACTGGGCGAGTCAGTGTCAGCAATCGCTCAACTGGAACAGGATCAGGCATCCTCTTCGCCTTCACCCTCGCATGATAGAAATCTTTCCCACCCAAAAAGGGGGCTTTTCGCCACAAGGCCTGCGGAAGCTCGGGTATCTCTTCATCTTCCTTGACGGGTCTGGTTACTCTTGTCTTGGCCATTCCTGCGGAAGAGCAAAAAAAAAAAAAAAAAAAAAAAAAAAAGGAGGGGGAGAAATACCACACTTCAGTTTGAATTTTGGAAATCGAGATCTATGCAAAGGAAAACGAACAGTTCCGGTACCGATTTCAGAAATCGGGGAGTTGCAAGATCCAATATTGTTGAAAGATTAAACGAAGCGGGTTCAAAGATCAAAGCCTCTTCACAAATCTCATGGGTTTACAGATTCAAAGCGGTTCAAGACAAACACTGGTATCTTAAGTCAAAAGTAAACGAGGCCAACCTTGTTTTCTTGAAGCCTGCTTGGATATGCACAATTGAAGAATACGATTTGCAGTTCTGAACTGGTGATTGATTATCTGGATCTGCTCTCGAAGATCTCCGGGTACCATTCATTTTATGAGAAAGAAGTGATGCCTTGCAATAATGGGCATACAAGGTATTTATCCAAAAGAACGAAGGGTTGCGTCTCTTCAGTAGTCGAATCGCAACCGTCACCGTCGAATCGCGCAATCACAGGACAAGCTGACGTCACGCCTAAAACCCTAAAGGTCAGACGGCACGACTCTAGGGGTTTTAGGTCATAATGACACGCACGGGGGCTGAATCTACCCGTGTTTGAATTGGTGCGTGGCGGCGACGCGCATGTTGGTTTCCGCGCATGGAAGTCTATACGGCTATGAGTCTTCACGCGCAGAAAGGGGGCTAATGTAGATACTGCTTTCTGACATGACAGATCTTGGCCACGTGGCAACCATCCAGCACACCATATTGTGCTCCACACACACTGGATCACCAGCCGAGCTGATCCATGTGGGGGCTGCGAGACAGAGCCCTCGCATACCACTGCACGGGACTTGTAGGGACTTAGTGGTTTGGAGGCTAGAGTAAGCCCTGTCGCGTGCGAGCCAAGCCCGCGCGCGACCTTTAGTAACTGTTTTGAGAGATCTATGGCACGAGCTCCCTAGACCCGGTCAATCCGGTCAAACCCGGTCAACCTCATAACGGTTCCGGTATTCGCGCACCACGTGCTCTAACGGTTCCTATATACTCGGACGAACGTGCCGTTATGGTTAAGCTAATTAAGCCGCCATTAATGGGCGCATTAACCACACTACAACGGTCATGTTCTCCAGTATATATATCGTTAACCTTTCCATACAAAGAAGAACACACCTGCCATACGCGGAAGCTCTGCCAAACCTCTGTCTCTCTCTCAGACATTGCTACTGACTTACTCTCTCCCTACACACACCCCTACTCTTCCTGTGCGATCCCTGATCCACTACGTACGGTGTACACGGAGGTCTCCCTGCCGGAATCTCTTGTGCACACCGGCGTATACTTTGCTATCCGTGCTATGAAGGGTGCTGCCGTGAAGTTGGATCAGTCCATGCTTCTAGACCTTCTGCCCCGTTACTCGTCTGCGACTCATACATTTCATTTTGCAGAGTTCGAGGCTGCCCCCACGCTCGAGGATGTTCAAATGCTGTACGAGCTTTCCCCCATGGGCGAGGTGGATCCTCTGAGTCCCTTGAGAACATCTGCGGAAATTGCCTTGTACACGCAGATGGAGGAGTGCCTAGCAGAGGTAAAGAAAATCTCCACTAGATGGACCACTACGAAGCCTCTTCCGAACTGGCAGCTGGTTGATACGTCTGCGAAGAATACCTGGAACAAATGGTTGCAGTACTTCTTCCGAGACTATGCGAACAGCAGCATTACTAAGAAGCTTCTGAGCGAGGACCCGGAGGCCGAGAATTACGTAGAAGGCAAGGGTTATCATTTAACCCTTTGTGCTTTTCTCTGTGCCTGGCTGTCGAGGTACCTGATTGATGGTCACCCCCATGACGGAGTCTTCTACCATGTGTTGCCACTTGCTGTGAGGCTCGCTCTTGGCCAGAGGGTCGCACTCGGACCCTTGGTCTTGGGCACGCTATACTATAGGCTTGATCAGCTGGTTCTGGCTATGAGGGAGTCGCGCGGCCGCCTCGATGTACTGACTTTTGTCAATATTTCCTTTTTGACAATGTGGGTGTTCGAGCGCTGGCCGTCTTATGCTCCAACTGCTCTCCAACTTGACAAGTGGTGTCCCCCAGGCGAGACAGAAGCACGCAACAGCGGGAGAGCTGCGAGATGGTTTGGAGCAAGCAACACCAAGTGTGCTTGGAGTTTGATATGCGACAAACGGAAGGAGATTACTGCCAGGCCCTATGCCACGCGTATCGATAACGTGCGATGGTTTCCAAAGCTATACCCCTCCAAAGGTATGGTCTTCTCAGAAGAACTTCTCTTTGAAAAGGGACCGCATTTCCACGAGCGCTATCGTGAGTTCTTTTGCTGGTGTCTGCGAGGTTCCCTTCCTGCCCTTGCAGAGCATATTCGTGAGCTCGCGCCACGGTATGAAAAGCTTACAGTGGATGTCGACCCCACTCGGGTTTCTCCTCAGTTTGGTTTTGATGCGGTGGCCCCATCAATCTGGCCCCAGTCTATTATCAGAGGATGCTACAAGCGCTTGCTGACAAAGGAGTGCAAGACGGTCTTCATGAACAATCTTCCCTTTGAGCAGCCTGCGGGAACTCGCGAGGGTGGTTGTTCCCAGAACTGGCTCGCATACTGGGTTGCCCAGCAAACGAGGATTGAGACGGAGGCGGCGGCGCAGCCAGGTAGGGCCCCCTTGATCAAAAGAAACTCTTTTCCGTTTCGCCCCAATTGCAGTTTGAGCGAGTCTGAGTATGGTTGCTACTCACTGTGGGACCGTGAGAACCATTTGTGCCCTGATTTCATTCTGAAGGAGCAAGTCGCCGCAATCAAGAAGGGCGACACGCATGTCGTCAGATACAGCAAGGCGTTTGCTGAGGTAAGCAATTTCTTCGCGTGCGTTAAGCTTCTTGATTTGCTTACGCTGATATTTTCATTCTGCACTATTTCAGTGTTATGTGCGGAGGTTCGCAGCTGGTGATCGCTCCAAATCGCTGGTTAACACCATTGTTGCCACCAGAAGGCAAGGGGAGTCGTTCCGGCTAGCATGGAGGATGGACGCCGAGGTCGAAACAAAGGTTCGCGCAGTCATGAGAACTTTTGCCGACTCGCTGATAGACAACCCTCCGACTCCGTCTCCTCCTAGAGATGACCCGTCCCCTCCAGCGACTGCTGCGCCGAGAGTGAAGAGACCTAGGCAAAAGGGAATTACGATTTCTTCCCCTAGAAGTGCTCCAGCTTCTCCCCCAGTGAGGTCCCTTTCTATCAAGGACAAAGGCAAAGGTCGCATGCCCAGCAAAGTGCGGAAATGTCTCGCAGTTGAGACTTTCGTTCCATTCAACCAAGAGGAAGAGGAAGAGAGGCAGGAGCCCCAAGCAAGTGATGAAGAAGAAGTAACAGTCGTGATGCATGAGGAAGAATCAGGAGGTACTTCCGTCGCATTTCCTTTCCCGTTATCATGACTTCTTTGCAATTCTCTTCTTTGAACCAATTGTGTATTCGCAGATGATGATGATGAAACCGTTGGTGGCCTTGTGGCCAAGAGACAAAAGGGAGATGCCCATTCTGGCATTTCAGATGATCCCATAAGCGAGGACGTTCTTGCTGAGTCCCGGAAGACAGCCGCAGAGGCTGCTGAAAGAAGAAGGCAGCGAGAGGAGGAGGAGCTCGAGCGTGTGAAACAGCGGAGCCTCGAAGAGCAGCATGTTGACGACTTAGTGCGTCCAGTTGGCGAGGAAGACGAGCTTCCCGAAGAAGTGGCTCCTCATGTGGAGGAGGAAGATGAGGTTCCCGGAGAGGATGCAGCAGCACTAGAGCAAGTCCAAGCGGACTTCGAAGAGATCGCAGGCGGCGACAAAGGTGAGATCTTCAATCTCGCAGTAACTTATAGAGATGTAATTGTGGGTGCGTTAAAGCACGGCGTGTCAAAGGCTGACATTCGCCGTTGGTTGGTAGGCAAATGCGGAGAACCCTCAGGTAATTATTTGAGTGATATACACATACTAGGCTGTAGCCACTTGAGGCAGAATCATGACTGGTTTACTCGCATCCCAGGTCACGCTTCTCTTAAAGACTTGCTTAGTGAGGACACACTGATAGGGCACGGTTCCACGTCCCTAGTGTATGATGAGGATACCTCAATCCCACCTTCGCGTGGAGGTGCTTATTCTTAGCTTTAGTAAAGATAGCGAAATAACTTATAACACAAGTTACCTCATATCATCGCATTTAATATCGCAGGTCATGCTGAGGAACCTGAGCTGGAGCAGAGAAGTCAGCCTTCTGCATCCTATGTTCCAATTCCGAGCTCCCATACCGAGAAGCCCGTCGCAGCTGCTGGACACGCAGGTGAGCCTCTCGAGGATGTCATCGAACTTTCCGATGATGTCGAAGCTAATGCTGTGCCAATGGACGAAGGTGTCCGTACCGGTGGTGAGGAAGAAAGGACAGGTGCTGCTAATGTTTTCACATCTGAGAGCGTCCTTCGCCCAGCGACTTCGGCTGTCCCTTCGCCTCCGGCGATGACTGAGCCAGAGGCACCTATTCCTGCGTGGAGCATTTGGGGCTCGCAGGTTGGGAATGCAGTCGCAGCTGGTGCGGCCTACACCCTTCCTCCCAACTATGAGAGGTTGCAGCTCGCAGCTGATAGGAGAGCCATGGTGCGAGGGCAGTCTTCGAACAACCCGGCAGCCCGCATTCCTTCTCTTCATGAGATTCTGGAAGGCACTGGTAAGTAGAGCTTTACTGTTCGCATATCGCACTACTCGCTTGCAAGTTTTGACATTGCAACTCATTTTTGAAATCACTTTAGGTTTGAAGCAAACCGACGTAGACTGGGTGGTTCGAATGCGCCTCACCTACCCTCGATCGTTTGTAAGATCTTTGGAGATCGGGCCTTTTGACAGGAGGCTGTTCCTTACTGAAGCCATCTGGATATTGGAGCAGCTGTCTGCGGCTACGCCTGCGACCATTTCGGTCCAGAGTGCTGAATTAATGTGTGGCATGTGCCAAAATCTCCTGATCAAAGTCCAGGGCAGACTTGGTTTCAAATTCCTCAAGGACAGAGTCACACTGATTCGCGCAGCTGTAACTTTGAAACTCGGTCACCAGAATCTCGCAGCTGAGATGCAGAAGGTGGAGCAGCAGAAGCAAAAGGTTGATGAAGCTCTGAAGCTGTATCATGAGATGAATGCCAGGTGCGAGCTACTGAAGCAAGAAGTGAAACAAGTGGAGAAGCTGAGCGAGCAGTTCGAGCCCCAGGACTCCTTAATCAAGAATTTGTTTTGACTTTTCGAATTTTGAAAAGAAAACAAGGAAATAGCTGAAACATTAATGTAATGTCTTGAAACATTAATGTAATGTTGCTAGGGTTTCTCCCCTTTTTTTTTTAACAACAAACAATGAATTTGCCCGTTTTGCCCTTTCCGGGATTTGACAGGATATCTTTGTGCATATCCAATTATGACGTCAGCAATTGATACTTTGCTTGATTTTCGTGCTAATTTCTCGGCAGATAAGCACGCTTTTGTTGGGAAGTCCATCCGAATCATGACTATCCGTCATTTATTAGGATACGCAACTGAATCGTCGTAGCCTTTAGTAGGGTAATTGATTGTTACCGCTTTTCAAGGTGTAAGTGATTGAACTTACCCTCTTTTTGAATTTTGCTGACTCATCTTAGGCAACCGAAGAGTCTCCACAGGGTCTATATAAACCCTGTCTTTGCTATTTGGGTTCTTCATCCCCCAAAGATGTGCTTTGCCGTGAGTCCTTACGACTGCTGGCTTCAACGCTTGTTTTTCGTTGATTCCTGGCAACTTCAAGTTTTGAATCCTGAGTTTGCGCTTTGTGCTATAGAAATAGTTTCCAAGATCCACTTTATGAGGCTCATTGCTCTTTATAACCATCATAAAGAAGATGGAGATAACATCTCATGTGTGTTCGAAGAAATTTCTTCGTGTATTATGTGTGCAGGTCATGTTTCCGGCCGCCTCGTGGCGAGGTGCAGCGCCGAAGTGACCGTGCTACCGTCTCGTAATGAACGGCGGAATTCTCCTCCAGCATCCCTGGAGAAGGCTCCGTCGCCTTCACATTTGTGAGCTCGGGGTTCTCGTCAATGCCCTTGTCCAACATGACAAGGAGTCCATCACCAGAGGAATGACTGCTTCGCCTGTTTTGCAGGGTAGCATTTGTCGGCACAGGAAGCTCCTCCGGCGCCTATCTTGATTAGACAGAGGCTTTTGTCATTCCTTGGGGTCTTGGGCGTATCGCATCCCCGACCTTGCTGCTAGGGATGTAGCAAATGACAAGTTGATCTCTTCGCGGCAGCATCCCTTTTGCTATAGATCTTTGGCCGCAGATCTGCGTGTTGAACTGCCGGTGTTAGGACCGGTGGGTTCCTCCTTTTCTTAGTCGGGAGTTCCCTAGTGTGTCTCTGGCTTGTCAGCCACTTTTCGAATGTATTGTAAGCCATGTTGGCTGCGTAGTTAGATTTGAGCTTTTTCGCTTGTAAGCTGTTATCTAGACAGATGAATTGTAAGTCATTTGACTCATAATGATAAATAGCTTTTGTATTATCTGCTGTCTCTTTGCAACAAAATACAATTTCGCATGCGTTTTGGCCTATTTTGCCTTGCATAATGCCATGTAATGGTTTCGCATCTGCGATATTGATTCGCGGATGTTTCGCTAGATCGTTTGAGATCATATTTTTGCAGCTGTGCCATCTCGGCGGATGGGCTTGTGGTTGGCCGTTGTGGATCATTTTCACAACATTGCTATCGTAGCAGATAGTCTTTAGCAGATCAATTAAGATCGTTAAGTTGTGCGAATTGTATCATAAAAGACAGGCTTTACCAGAAGAACAATTGAGACCATTTGCATATGAGTTGCTATCGTAATGGATAGGCTTGAGAAGATCAAGTAAGATCGTTCTGCGTATAAGTTGCTATCGTAACAGATAGGCTTAGGTGATCAATTAAGATCGCACTTGTATAGGCTGCTATCACAACAGATAGGCTTTTATGATCAATTAAGATCGCATTTGTATAGGCTGCTATCATAACAGATAGGCTTTTATGATCAATTAAGATCGCATTTCATAGACTGCTATCGTAACAGATAGGCTTTTATGATCAATTAAGATCGCATTTGAATGGGCTGCTATCGTAACAGATAGGCTTTGATGATCACTTGAGATCGCATTTGCATGGGCTGCTATCGTAACAGATAGGCTTTGATGATCACTTGAGATCGCATTTGCATTGGCTGCTATCGTGAGAGATAGGCTTAGATGATCACTTAAGATCGCATTTGCATTGGCTGCTATCGTGAGAGATAGGCTTAGATGATCAATTAAGATCGCATTTGTATTGGCTGCTATCGTGAGAGATAGGCTTAAATGATCAATTAAGATCGCATTTGTATTGGCTGCTATCGTGAGAGATAGGCTTAAATGATCACTTAAGATCGTATTTGCATTAGCTGCTATCGTAGAGATAGGCTCAGATAATCAATTAAGATCGCAGTTGCATTGGTTGCTATCGTGAGAGATAGGCTTTTGTGATCACTTAAGATCGCATTCGCATTAGCTGCTATCGTAGAGATAGGCTTATATGATCAATCAAGATCGCATTTGCATTGGTTGCTATCGCGAGAGATAGGCTTAGATGATCGATTAAGATCGCAGTTGTATGGATTGCTATTGCAGCAAATAAACCATTGTTAACAGTAATAACAAATTAAATAGAGCAACATAAACAGCTAGAAATATGAACTTCTCATTTGGGAGAATTCTTTTATTATAACGCTCTCATATGGGAGAGATGGGATTACAATCCTCTCATATGGGAGAGGAGATTGCGTAAATCATAGCCACATGAGACATTAAGCACGTTATCATAAAGCGTATGAAATGAGAGAAGTCAGGGATAGTACTTCTTAATCCAGCGCATGTTGACTAAACTTGGAGTCGAGGTTGTGCCGTGCAACCTTCGTATGCTGCAGTAGCCACTATCGAAGACTTCTGTGACTTCGAAGGGTCCTTCCCAATTAGCTGCGAACTTTGGGTGAGTTGCTTCCCGCATACAGTGGTCAGATGCGCGCAAGACCAGGTCTCCGACTGCGAAATCTCTTCGCTGGACTGTCTTATTGTAGGCGCGGGCGATTCTTTCCTGGTACCGCTTGTTGGTCCTTTTGGCTTGTTCTCGCTTTTCTTCCAACAAGACTAAGTCATGATCGCGTCGATTTTCATAGAGTGCATGGAAGGCCAGTCTTGCCGAATTGACTCTAACCTCCGCAGGTACCACAGCTTCGGCCCCATAACATAGTAGAAATGGCGAGGCCCCTGTGGGTGTCCTTGGAGAAGTTCTTTAGGCCCACAGCGTTGTGCTAAGGGAGTCGGCCCACTTCTTGTGGTCATCTGCGACCATCTTGCTCAGAATTCTCAACAGCGTTTTGTTAGTCGCCTCGGCTTGTCTGTTTCCCTTTGGGTAATAGGGGGTAGAGCATATTTGCCTGATATTGTACTCCGCTAATTTCGCAGCTACCTGGCGATTAACAAAAGGAGTACCGTTATCTGAAAGAATGGTATTTGGGATTCCGAACCTGCATACGATGCTTTCCTGGATGAAGTTGACCACAGCCAGCGCGTTTGCCGTCTTCAGTGGTATTGCTTCCACCCATTTGGTGAACAGCTCGGTGGCGGTGAGAATGAAATGGTTCCCATGCGACGTCGGTCGGATGGGACCGATGAAGTCCAGAGCCCATGTGTGAAATGGCCATGGCGTCCCTAATGCATGTAGATCCACGGCGGGAGCGTGCACTAGGTTCCCTTTGAATTGGCATTCTTGGCAGCGTCGCACCTTGGTGCGGCAATCGACTTCCATCGTGGGCCAGAAGTATCCGATTGAGAGGAGTTGTCTGCATAATTTCGCACCTCCTTGGTGTTCCACCTGATGAGAAAGGTCCATGACTTCTTGTGCTTCTCTGCCGTCTAGACAACGCTGCAAGTTGCCCTCGTGACCTCTTCGCCAAAGCAGGTTTTCCTGTACCACGTATCGAGACGCTTTCCTTTTCAATTTTTCGGCTTCTTTTCTCGATTCGGGCACGGTGCCCTGGGTGAGGAAATCAAACAGTGGCTTCCTCCAGTCCGTGTCATCATCGGTTAGGGCGACGAGTAGAGAATCTTTGAATAGTGCGCAACTTTCGCACTTCCCTTGTATCAGGGCTGCAGCTGTTGACATGCCTGGCCAATGAATGCCATATCTCTAAGCCTTTCTGTAGATTGACACCTCGCTTTCTCCGCAAGCGTGTTGGTGAATCTTTTCTAACAGCTGTTGTCCCTCTTGCTCGGAGACACATCGCATGAGTATTCCTCCAGGACCCTTATAGTAAAGGGTGTTGTCGTGGATACAGTATCCTTTTGTGAGCGCCCAACTTTCGCTGCTGGTGCCTTTCGCAATAGCTTGCAGGATTGTTTTCCGCCAATCTGCGTCATCCATGTGTTCGTCGCCGCACGCATCTTCTGTTAATGCCGACGACGTTCGTACTTCGATGGAAATCCTTGCGGGGCACTTATCTATACTGACCTTAGATCCCAAGGTTGCTAAGGCGTCCGCGTGCCTATTGTCCGCTCGGGGCTTGTGCTCGTATTTCACATCGCAGAATTGCTGCATCAGTTTTTGTACTAGGGTGCGGTAAGACAGGAGGTTGATCTCCTTTAAACCATATTCGCCCGAGGCTTGCTTAACAATCAGTTTGGAATCTCCCATGACCGTTAAGTTGCTCACTTCCAAAGCTTTTGCCGCACGGAGCCCCGCGATGAGAGCCTCGTATTCCGCTTCGTTGTTTGTGATTGCTCACTTCCATTGGCGTAGAAGCTCTCTATCTCCTTGCCCTCGGGGTCATGCTTTGCGATCCTCTTCAAGGTGTACACATTCTTTCGATGATATGCGATACGTGGCGCCTCTTCGCGTGTAGGCGGCTTTTCCTTGGCATCTTCCCTTGTCACCATCACGCCCGCAGGTGACTGGTCCTTGATGTCCTCCCAGAGAGGCAAAGGAGTAGGGTTGAATGGCCCGGGTGTTTGCTCGTCCGCCATCTCGGTGAACCACACCGCTTCGCTGAGATGTGCTTCGTCCAAGTTGAACGGGTTAATCGAAGCCGGTATCTCGACTATTCTGTCGTTCCATATAGCTTTCATAACCTGGTGAGCCGTCGAAGGGACTGCGTCGAAGCGATGAATCCAGGCTCGACCTATGATCATGTGATATGTGGTGTTCGCGTCTATGACATAGAACTTCGCCGAGCACTTGATTTTGCCAATCTGGACACCCAGGCGGATCCATCTGATTGTCATTCTAGAGTCGCTTCCGAATCCCACCAGCGGAGATGGACGTTTGACTACCTTGTGCTCGGGGATCCCTGCTAGCTTCAGTGTGTGGAGTGGAACAACATTGACCGCTGCTCCACCATCGACGAATGCTTGTTTGAATTCGACGCCGTTGATGATGGCGGTCACGTACAGGGGCCTCTGGTGGCTCGCGTCCGTCTTCTTGTCGCTGACAGAAAAGGTCATGATCTTTTCTGTGGAACGAGACGCCCTGATGACTTTCCCGTTGGAGACCACGAGGTCCTCCTCGTAGTCCTCCGCTATCCTTAAGATTGCTTTCGTCATATCTGTTCGGCACTTTTCGGAGAAATTCATCTCGTCGAAGAATTTGTTGAAGCCGTGCGACCCTTTCATGCGGTCGGCACGTTCATCCTCCGTGTCCATGCTATAATCTTCGTCTTCATGGACCTCAGCAATGATGGGTAGACCATCCTCTGCGACTTCCTCCAAGTCTACTATCGAGATCATGGCGACCTCTTTGCCTTTCGAGCCTGACTCTGTATGGGCAGGAAGCGGGTTGTTGCGCACGTCCTTCCTGTTGTCGCTAACGATTAGCTCGCCGTTCTTCATCTTCTGATCGAACGCGAACCTGAGTTTCTTGCACTCGGCGGTGGGATGCATGATCTTGCCGTGGTATTCACACCACTTAGGGTCCCTCACCATCTCCTTGGAGGGTGTTTTCTCGAGCGGTGGCAGGACGCCGTCTTTGCGCCACTGTTTACAGAGGTCACTTGCTTCCTCTACCGAGCATGGCAGAGGCGGTACATCGAAGTTCGCAACCCTCGCTTGTTTCTGGGGCAAAACTGTATTGACCTCAGCTTCGCGTCCCCGCTTGTAGCTAAACCTCCCGATCTTGTAAGTGGTGCCGCTCGCAGGTCGCTCTGGAGCGCTCTTCTTTTTCTGTCTCTCGACTATGGGCTCGATGTTCTTCGTGCATTCGATTAGCTTTGAAAACGTAGGTGTTTGCAGATTGATGAGCATACCTTTGTATTCATCTCGCATGCACTGTAGGCATATCTCCACGAGCCGGCTTTCGGGCATTGGATCTTTGCACTACAAGGATTTCGCCCGGAATTTCTTGATGAAGGTGATCCCATCCTCCTCGCGCTTCTGGTACATCCGTGAGAGATGGATCATTGTCACCTTTTCCTCCATTTGAAAGAACTTGGTATAGAACTTTTGGACCATGTCGTCCCAAGTCTTCACGGATCCGGCCTCCAATGTCCGATACCATTTGTATGCTACGTTCCCAAGAGATTTTGGGAACTCTCGCATCAGCAGTTTGGGATCGGCTCCGTACGGGCCCATGACATCAATGAAACGCATGACATGCTCATGAGCGTTTCCATTGACGTCCTCGAACTTATCCCATTTGGGAGCCTTGTACCCCGCCGGGTTAGGCATGAGATAGATCTCTCGTGGAATAGGTGGATCATTGTCTAACTTCGGGATAATGGTATCCGCGAATGACTGATGAGCCAGGATGGTGTCCACGCGCTTCTGCAAAGACGTCATGCATTCTGGAATGCTCCCCTCGGTAGTTGACGGAGGGGTTGCCGTAGGCGGTGGCGACACGTACGCCGCCGGAGGATTGAGAGCATATTGACTACCCGCATTTCCCCAGATTGTCGTTGGTGGAGGCAGAGTGTACTGCAGAGTCGGGTTGGACGCCAAAGCCGGGGGCTGAGAGGCGTGAGCAGCAGGAGGCAGCATCTGTGCCGTTGACCCCTGAACTGAAGGCAGCTGCGTGGCCGACGGTGGAGTCTGCAGATGAGGATTGGGAGGTGTGGCTGACACTCCCAATCCTGGAGCGGTAGGGGTTCCCCCTCCCTGAGGGATAGCGGTGGCTGGTGGAGGATTTGGCGCAAGGGTGCCCAGAACGGCCAAGATTCGTTCTAATTGCGCAGATTGAGACTTGAGAGCTTTCGCCTGACTTTGGACAGTGGCGTCCAAAGACTCTAAAGTCGGTGCCTCGCCGGGAGTCGTCGGAGTACGGCGGGTCTCGTCTCCCGAAGGAGTTTCGGTGGAAGGCGATCGGTTGCTGACATCATCCTCCTGAGACATGGTTGCTTTTGCTGGTAAGTTCACGTCGGGTTCACCAAAATGTGCACAAGAGATTCCGGCAGGGAGACCTCCGTGTACACCGTATGTAGTGGATCAAGGATCGCACAGGAAGAGTAGGGGTGTGTGTAGGGAGAGAGTAAGTCAGTAGCAATGTCTGAGAGAGAGACAGAGGTTTGGCAGAGCTTCCGCGTATGGCAATGTGTTCTCCCTTGTATGGAAAGGTTAACGATATATATATACTGGAGAACATGACCGTTGTAGTGTGGTTAATGCGCCCATTAATGGCGGCTTAATTAGCTTAACCATAACGGCACGTTCGTCCGAGTATATAGGGACCGTTAGAGCACGTGGTGCGCGAATACCGGAACCGTTACGAGGTTGACCGGGCTTGACCGGATTGACCGGGTCTAGGGAGCTCGTGCCATAGATCTCTCAAAACAATTACTAAAGGTCGCGTGCGGGCTTGGCTCGCACGCGACAGGGCTTACTCTAGCCTCCAAACCACTAAGTCCCTACAAGTCCCGTGCAGTGGTATGCGAGGGCTCTGTCTCGCAGCCCCCACATGGATCAGCTCGGCTGGTGATCCTGTGTGTGTGGAGCACAATATGGTGTGCTGGATGGCTGCCACGTGGCCAAGATCTGACATGTCAGAAAGCAGTATCTACACTAAGTAACTAGCAAATCCCCCAATTTTCAGAAACTGCAACTAGCACCCCAACCAAGAACATTTTCACCAAACCGATACGCAACCCGATCCAAATGCAATCCTAGCTATCAAGAAACAATTTTGATAGTAAATATAGAACAATGAGAAGGTTTAGATCATACCCAAGTCAAGAAACGTGAGAATTGATCGAGAAATGAAGCGGGTCGATTCGTCAGAATTTTTCACCGGAGATGGAGCTTCGTCAGGGCTGTTCCGGTGGTTCTGGGCCGCGTCTAAGACCTCCTGGAGGCTGATCGGCACTTCTGGATACTATAGAGACCGGAAGGAGGAGGTGGGTGGCGTTGTGTTGGCCGGAACGAGTTTCTCGCCGAAAGAGATGGTGTTTCGCCGGAGATGGGTTGGCGGCCTCTGTTCGTTGCCATTCCTGCTACTTCACCTGCTTCTTGTCGTCTTATCTCCGGTCTGAATCACGAGAAAAAATGAGAGAGATAATGACAAAGGTGGATAGGGAAGAGGCAGTGGTGGTTGTGAAGTCTTCGCGTGGTTTCTCCGACGGTAGAAGTGGCGGCAGTGGGTGGCTTCACTGCCGCTGCTGTTGCTTCTGATTTCTAGCGAGGCAGAGGGAGAGATGGAGGGAGAGACGAGGCAGAGGCAGAGACAGTTGGGTGATGAGATGAATTTGAAGGCGTTGGTGGTTGTGATGGTGATTGATGGTGGTGGTGGTTGTTTGCCGAAGAGAGAGAGAGAGCTGAGAGGGAGTGGTGGCAGCTGTGGTGGTTCTGTGGAGGGAGGAGGCAGGGTGTGAGGTCTTATATAGGGTGAGTGAGGGCGGTGAATGGAGGGCGGTGTAATAGGAGGCGGTGATGGTGATGCCATGGTCGTGAAGACAAAGCAACAAAAAGAAATGGAAGAGAAAAATAAATGGGTTTTAAATAATGGGAAAGGGAGATTTGTTTGGGTGTGGCAAATGTTATAGTTATCGCGGTGGTTGTTACCGCGAGAAAGTCTATAAAAACAGAAATTGAATTATACAACCGCGCAAAAATTAAAATTTTCACCCTAGTTTCCCGTCTACTAAAATCCGCGAAAAATACCCGAATCCCCACTCGCAACCCAAAATTTAATTATCAGTCTCAAATTACCAAATTAACCTTTAGTTAAACACGGGGTATTACATCCTCCCCCCCCCCCCTTAGAATAAACTTCGTCCTCGAAGCTGGTCAGGTTCCTAAAGTCTCAGTGGTTTCCTAAACTAGATGCATAGAGATTAAGATTAGAGTACTTACCTTCCTTGTTGTTTATTGCTCGTGCCTCCGTTTCACTCATCACAAAGATATGTCCGGGCTGCCTCTGGTTGTTTCCCTGAGCTGCGTTCCCACCATTCCTGTTTCAATTGTTTCCAACATCATTGCTTCTGTTGTTAGTTGCATTCATTTTCTGTCCTCCATTTATGTCCCTGTTGTTTCCAGCCTGGTTGTTTCCATTGGTAGCTGCACTTCTGTTTTCTCCTCCATTCCAGTTGTTCTGTCGGAAACCACTCCCATTCTGATTAACGATTCCCTTGGTAATTTGCCCATTGATCATTTGGTCGTACCCTCTGTTGTCACCTTGTCGGTATCCTGCTTCACTTCTTTTGTTACATTCATACATCCTGTGTCCCCTGATTCCACAGTAGTCGCATATCACCTTGTTTCCATCACAGTCAACTCCTAGGTGGTCCCCATAGCACTTCTTACAATAGTAGTGACGGTTCTGCCTTGTCATCAGGTTCTGATTCTGACTTCCCCCACCATTGAATGGCTTGGAACGCTTGTCAATCCCTTGGTTGATCATGACTTGTCCATAATTTCCATCCTCTTGGCCTTCCGCCTTTCTCTTCTTCAGTTGTTGTATCATCACTTGGTCAACTCTCCAGATATTGGCAGCTATTCCGTAAGCCTCAGACAAGGTGTCATAGGTTCTGGTGAGCATGGTTCTCTGAATTTCAAGCCTCATACCTCCTATGAAGCGAGTCACCATGCGCCTTTCAGTAGGCACTGTGTCCTCTGCAAACCCGGCCAGCTCCACGAACTTGTCGTAGTAGTCTGTTAAAAAGTTGTTGCCTTGCTTCAGTGAGATGAAATCTTGGTACTTCTCCTCCTTGACATGCTCCAGATAAAATGCAATCCGCATCGCAGTCTTCATTGCCTCCCAATTGAAACCTTCTTGAGCCATGAATCTTGCTCGGTTGGCAGTCCACCAGTTGTCAGCTTTTCCTTTAAAGTAGAACGTCGCTTCGTTAACCTTGCGAGTTTCTGGGCACTCCATAGCCTGGAAATTTTGTCGAAGTCCCAGATCCAGTTCTCCAGCAGCACAGGATCTTCTTTTCCATAAAAGAGACTCGGGTTTCGTTGAGCTATCTTCTTAGACCAATCAGGTTCTCGTTCAACAACAACGTTGGTGTTGTGGTTCTGGTTGTTGTTGTTCATGGCCTGGACGAACTGACCCATGTGGTTGATCAATTGAACCACATGTGGGTGTAATGCTTCTTCTCCTTCCATTTTTGCTTCTAAAGACGTAGCAGTGGTCTTGCTGATTGCGTAGCCTAAACAATATCTTTTCGTAACACACATGCTAACACAGGTAACATGTCGCAACCAGTAAGTAGACAATATCATCCAGTCACATAATATATCTCAGCGAGATACACAAATAAAGAAAATTCACATAAAGGTCACATGACTTCATAACCATATATCAAACTATGCACTATGGCCCAAACACAAAATAGAGTAACACCAGCAACTAATCAAGTAAAGAGAAAGTAAACAATAACCCTCCAAGATACCCGGCTTTTCCGTATTTTATCTTGCCCTATGTTCATATTAAGTGACACTACAGTACTGTGAAAGGGAGAAATATTTTCTTAAAAAAAAACATGTCTACAATAATAAATCTTCTCTGTTGTTGGATCTAAGCACTTATAGCCAGTGAGATAGTTGTAACCCAAGAAGACACATGCAATTGATTTTGGAGCAAGTTTGTGAGTTGAATAAGGTCTAGCCCGAGGATAGCATAGACACCCAAATACCTTTAAGTTGGTATAATCAGGCTTGGACTTGTAAGGAACTTAAAGGAAGTAATAAAACCCAGAGTAGATAGTGGCATTTTATTGAGGAGATAGGCAGAAGTGAGTGCAACTTTAATCCAATAAGAGTGAGGTACATCAGGATGAGTAAGAAGAGTCCTCATAGTCTCCCAAATATGTCTATTTTTTCTTTCTATAATCTCATTATGTTCTGGTGTATAGGAACAAGTCTTGTGGTATTTAATGCCTCTGGTTTGCAGTAGCTGAAGCTGTTTGGACTCTTGCGAACTCGAACTCCAAATTACCAGTCTGTCCCGTCTCTTTGTTCTCATTTGACTTTTTTGACTCGTATCTGGGTCACTTTGACCGGGTGATTTGGATAGCAAAATAATATGATTTTTTGATAATTTTTTCACCATATTATAGAGCAACTTTTCCTCTACAACACCATGAAAAAATTATCAAAAAATTACATCGATTTGCTATTCAAATCACCGGGTCAAAGTGACCTAGTGAATAGTGACAAAAATAAAATTGGGAACAAAGAGACGGGACAGACGGGTACTTCTAACGGGTTATGATCTGACACTTCATCTTTTAAGTGCTGAACTCTAGCTCTTACAACCCTGCATTCATAACCTACTATAACAAAATACTTTAAACTAAGATTTAATATGCTGACATTATTGAGTACAATCATATCATAACCTTTTCTCATAGGGTATGGCGTACCACTCAGTCCCAGCTCTTTCACACTAATTTGACTTTTACCACTATTCATTGGGTCACTTTGACTCGGTGATTTGGATAGCAAAGTAATGTATTTTTTGATAATTTTTCCATGGTGTTGTAGAGTATAAGTTGCTCTATAACACAGTGAAAAAATTATAAACAAATCGCATTATTTTACTATCGACATCACCCGGTCAAAGTGACCCATATACGAGTCAAATATTCTGGATGATGGACAAGAGCTAGGACTGAGTGGTAATATCTCTTTTACTTTTACTTTACCCAAACGTTCCCTAGGGAACTGAATCAGTGACATTTTGACAAAAAAAAATTGGACATCAATCATCATACAATTTGGGCTTTATGTCCTCAATGACTTAAACTAAAAGAGTAATGCTTCATTGAGGCCGTAGTTAGTGTTCTCTGGATGACGACCTATTCATTGTCCAACCCTAGCCATGGCGGCTGCGAAATTAAGTGGTCGGAGCGCTCTTGCTTTCTGTGGAGGAGGAAGAGGTAATGGAGGTCAATAACAATAGATGTACGGCGGCGACTATGAGCTTCAGTCATTGTCTCATAGATTCTTTCTTGCTCAGGAACAATATCGACTCTTTCGCAATGACGCCTCTGTTTCAGAAAATATGACTTGTTGGAGATCAAATCCTCATTAACGAGACAAGGCCGGACAACTTCATTCAAGTTTCCATCAAAACTCTCGATGAATAGGGCTCTTGGTGGGGGTTCTTAGAGCAACTCCAACAGAAGGAGCAAACCACCATTTGGACCAAAAAATGCTCCACATCAGGGAAAACATAGCTCCAGCAGAAGGAAGATCTGCTCGAGCAAAACCAAGGACAATGAAATGGAGGCCAAAACTTGAGACTTGCTGTTCATAGGAACAAAACATAAAAAACTATTTTTTAATCAAAAAATTGATTCCACCCTCAATTTCAAACATAAAAAACATGAAATGGTGTTAGAATATATGTATTCGAATATGACCGTTGAAAATAGCCGATGGAAATAGTGATAATTAACAAATATTTTTTTTTAAATAAGTCAAGTATTTTAAGTAAATAATTAAAATATTATATTAATTACATACAATTTGTTTAAATAAACATTACTTAGTTACTTAAGACTAATTAATATATAAATATAATTAATTACTAATAATAACAAAAAGTAGTAAAATACAATAATATGGTCCAATGACAATTTTTGCTCCTCATTGTCGGAGCTCAAGCAACAAAGTGGAGGAGCAAATTTTGCTCCAGGACCAAATTTGGTCCAAGGACAAATTTTTATCCTCCATCTTTTGGAGTTGCTCTTAGATATTTGACTATGATATTTTCATGCTGAAGCCGTAGTTTGTCAAGGAAAAGGACGATGAGGTGAGTTTCGATTCTATCGATGTATGAGTTGAAATCTTCCCCCGTTTCTTCTCACGGAGGTGGATGCATGCAACGTGGTTCACATAATGGGACCCATTCTTAATAATAATAATAATAATAATGCCAATATTAGCGCAGGGTATTATGGTCATTTTTACATAAATCCCGCCACGTTTTCAGCACCCATGTCCTGCTCTAACCGAATATTGTAAAATAAAATTAAATATCTTTCACCATCAGGACATCCAGTACAACCGTGTCATACAATCTTAACCACCTTTTTTATACTTCACCCAAATGAGGCCTGGCACATTAGTTTTTTCGGACTAATCGGATTGAACTTGATTGGATTATATTTCAGATAGGATTGGATTAAATTAGCTGAACTATAATTAATCATTTGTTTGGTTTTGTACAGTGTTAAGTCATTATTAAAGTACAAATAGTCCAATCCAGTTAATACCCTCATGTAAGGCGGAACTAATTTGGGGTATTAAACATTACTTTTCACTATTTAGTACTAATATTAAAATCAGTCTTGAAAAACTAAACACATTGTTAACTAATACCTAGACCATATTTAGTCAACCCCCAGATAATAATGATAATCCTAAAAATCCAAACGTACCCTAATGAAATTGAATAAGTGACGTTTTGACTCAATTTACAATGATAACGGCGTGGGCAAATAAGATCAATGGGATGCGAAAGGGAACACGATTAGGGAGGGTGGAGATGCTTTTGGCGCATTCTAAATGCTACCATTGTATCTTCTCCTCCAGCCTACTTCATTTTTTGTTACTATTTACTGGGTTACTTTGAGCCGGTGATTTGATTAATAAATGATACAAGAATTTAGCAATCTTTACATGGTTTTGTAGAGTAAACTGTATTCTACAATACCATGAAGAAAATTCCAACAAAATTATATCGTTTTGCTATCTAAACCACTGAGTCGAAGTGCCTCAGTTATGGATTAAAAATTCAAAGTAAGACCATCCAAAAGAAACAGAGGTAGTAATTAATAGGGTTACTAAATCGTACCGAGAATTAAGTAAAGGATGCATTTGGTAGAGTAGTTTATTTTGGTTTATGGTTTAAAAACTAAATGGTTTATCGAAAGTGTTTGTTTGCAGTGGTTTAAAAATCAGTTTTTAATCTATTTTTTTTTTGACATTTTGTCTTGCTAAAAAAAATCAACTTTTGGTAGTTTTTCTTTTGGTTTATTTCTATGACACACAAATACGATAGTACCCTCACATCGTAGACATATTAAATTGAAAATCGTCTCTCATTTTGGTAGCTCTCTGAATTTTTAGTCATCAAGATGATTAAAAAGATTGTAACATTTTTTTTCTATACTTTTGCCATAATTTTTTTCCCACAAAACTCAATTCTCGCATATTTCGGACGATATATTTTATGTGTGATGTTCTTATTATTTAGGGATCAATTATTTTTGTGGTGTTTTTTCCTTAGTTTATTATTCTTTTGTTGTCCGTTACTCAACGTGGCCTTGAGTGTTCATGAAATCGTTAACTTTTTGTTGAATTTAAATAAAAAATTTTAATTTTTTTGATGTCATAATACTGTTAATTTGTTCTTTAATTTGTTACTTTCATAAAATCGTTGAAGCTCATGAGATCGTGAACTTTTTTACATTACATTTGTTCTTCTTGAATCTGTAAAAGAAATTAAAATAAGTGGAGGGTATATTTGTCATTTAATATACATCATCTACTTTAAAAATCACTACCAAACACATTTCTCTAGCTTTTAATCTAGTTTAAAAACCATTACCAAACACACTGATTTAAACCGAATCTCTAAAAAAAACTAAAATATTTCCACAACAATCTAAAAACTAGTTTTTCCACCATAAACCATCCTACCAAACTCACCCAAAATGTATCCCTGCATTTACTGTCCAAGTCGAAAGTCCAAATTTGTTAATGTCATGCAGAGGTAGTGGGTGTGTAAAATTTACTACCCTAACAATTATCTTTTCAATTGCATTAAATTATTAGTTTTTTTTTGAAATATCATTAAATTATTAGTTATTAGTAGAAGAAGACCACAATATAAGTAGTCATAAACAAGTCATCCCATCCTACATCAAATTATCAACTAAAAAAAAATTGATCAACTCACTCAATAAGAGATCAATTCAGAGGTCGAGAGATGAAGTCAATAATGTTGAAAGTCGGTTTTGTAGGCTTGACATTGATTATCATCACTTCGGTCGTGTTGTCCGCAACATCCAGTGAAGAAGAAGAGAAATGGTTTTTTGACCGACAAATAATTTGGATAATCAACAAATGCCCGGATGATGTCGGTAAGCTATCATTTGATTGCAGGTGTTCCGGTTTTGATTTACAGGGACAAACCCTCAGTTACGGAGGACAATTCAACTGGACATTTGTTTCATATTTCAGTCTCACCTATTTCTACTGTGACTTTATTTGGAACAACAAGCACAGGAATTTTTGTGCAAACTCGAAGCGTATACTAAAGTATTGTTCCGACGAATCGATAAAACGTTGTTATTGGGAAGCAAGGCCGGATGGCTTTTATCTCGGTGGCGACAATGCTACTTACACCTTAATAAATAATTGGGACTCGTAGAGTGGCATATATGATATAATTAGTTGGGCTTGTAAACTTCGTGTGTTTGATATAAATGAATTTCAAATATCATATCACCAATCAGACTCTGATACAATTTGTTTTTGAGGCAAAATTTTATTGTTCAAACGACTCTACGACAGCAAAGTTTTGCACTTGATTAAACCAATCGTTCTCTCAAAGGAGTATTACCTACTAGTAGTAGGCAAATTGACTATGCCCTTGCCACACCGAAAGTTTACAGTATGATGCGTTTTTGTTTCGAAGGGAATACACAATATGCGTGAACTGTCTCTGCCTTGTTCCCTCCCCTTAAAAAAATAATGTTGTCTCAGTTTCGTCAACTTCTTCATACTGTCTATTTTGTGACGGTTCGCCAGCTCTTTCATATTTTTCTCTTTCGACAACTTTTTTAATGCAAAGATACCAAATTGTCCTTCAAACACCACCACCAATTAACCTATCCACTACCTCACTTAACACCAATTTCTTCTGATTATGCTAGAGAGATCAGCACCTGAGATCCCTCTCCCCCTCTCTCTCTCTCTCTCTCTCTCTCTCTCTCTCTCTCTCTTGATCGAGAGGCACGCTAAGAATCTCATCAAGTACAAGGATGCGACAACATACAAGGACTTCGGACGACTGCAGCTCATAGATCCAGGCGGTGGGAGCGGCGGCCACTGTCATCGCCACCACCACCGTGTAAGACTCTTTTTCTCTCTCTCAATCATCAGCAGTCGTACTATGAATTAAGGAAAAGGTCTAAGTGCCGTTACTATCCAAGTCTAAAGTCAGAAATCTATTAATGTCGTACACCAGTAGTGGGTGTGTGAATTTACTACTCTAATAATATACTTTTTCTACTACATTAAATTAGTTAGTACAAGAAGACCACAACATAAGTAGTCACAAACATGCAATTTAACTCTACATCAAACTATCTATCTCAGGAGTAAAAGAATAGATCAACGCAATCAATAAGAGGTCGACCAGAGCGTCGACAGAAGAAGTTAATGATGCTAAAAATTAGCTTTGTAGTCGTGACATTGATTATCATCAGCTTCAGTCATGTTGTCTGCAACAACCGGTGAAGAAGAAGAAGAAAAAGTACCAGGCTTCTTTGACCCGCAAATAATTACGATGATCAACAAATGTCCGGATGATGGCGGTATGTTGCTATCGTTTGACTGCAAATCCAGCCTTGATGATACAGGAAGGCAAACCCTCAGTTATGGAGGAGAATTCAACTGGACATTTGTTGCATTTGGTAAACTCACATATTATTATTGCGATGTGTCATGGAGCGACAGGCATAGAAATTTTTGTGCAAATTCAAAGCGGATACTAAAACTTTGTTCCGGAAAATCAGTCAAACGTTGTTATTGGGACGCAAGGAACGACGGCTTTTATGTCAGTGGCAATAAAGTTAATTATACATTTATAAATTTTTGGGAATGGTAATTTGACATCTATGATATGATTAGTTGAATGTAGCCATGATGATGGTGATATGTATCTATTATGTTTGTTAGACATAAATAAATAAATAAAAATAAATATGTTACATGGATGGAATTCCACCTTCCATAGCACTAATTACCTAATTCAAGTGATTTATTTATTTTTTTTTTTGCTTTTTTAGAGATGAGAAAGTGATTTGCTTCGAGTAATTATGTCATATTGTTACAGGAATGATGACATTACAAGTAATGACGGTTGATTGTTAGTTTGTTCCTAGATAAATAATCATGGACGCTAAAGAACATTTCTACTCTTGAGTATAAATCAGAGTAAACAATATGAGACGCAAGGAGATACTTGTAGAAACTCAGATCAAACCAGAATAGGATTGATGAGAGAACTGATAAAAGACCAAGAACAAGAGGAAGAGAGTGAAATGAGAATGAATATTCCCTTAATTCTGTTACAACAATAGAAGACTATTAATATACTAGTCCTCTGTAGCTACAACCTAGTCCCTCGTCTAATGAAAACATTGCGTTTAGCTCCTATCCATGATATTATAATATTGACACATGTCTACCCCTATACTCAACATGCCCCCTCAAATGTCTCAAATGTGTGAGGGTGTAAGCACTTGCAGCTTTGGTAAGAAAGATGTTAAAGCAAGTGGCATTTTGAGCTTTCCCGAGGACATATGCTACTTTCTGAGAACTAGACATATGATGTAGCATAAGTTATTTGTTGAAGATCTACTCTCTATTATATTTACAAATAACAACGAAATATGCATAGAAGCGTCCAGACTAGCAATAAAGCGCATATGAAATAACAAGTGACAAACCAATTCATATTCTCAAATATCTCATGATAATGTGAAAATTAACAATAATATATAGCTCCTAAAAGGCGCTATCAATCCTCTTACCAGAAGATCCACTATAGGTTATGGTGTATTTATAGGACATAATCTTATCTCTTGGTCCTCCAAATAGCAAGATGTTGTGTCTAGAAGTTCTACAGATGCATAGTACAGAGTTCTTGCCTCTATAGTTGCAGAAAATAATCGGCTGAGTTATCTACTAAGAGATTGGAGTATTTCAGTGCCTATACCTACTGTGTATTGTGATCACAAGGCTTCCTTGGCTCTAGCTTGTAATCATGTGTTTCAAACTAGAGCCAAGCACATAGAGCGTTATTATCATTTTGTGAGAGAGCAAATTTTGGCAAATGAAGTGCAGGTGAAGTATATTGACAACAGTGAACAATCAGCTCACATTTTCACCAAACCTTTGTCTAATAATCAGTTCTTGTATCTCAGAGAGAAGCTTCAAATGTGCACACTCAGTTCTGCTGATATTGACACTGATCATGGTGATCCTAGTAAGGCTAATTATGGAGTTGGTTAGCTGCTATATCTGCTCTTTTCTGATGTTGTTTTGCTATTTCTGAAGTTGTGCTACAGCTCGGAAAAGAGTTTGAATTGAGAGGGAATGTTAAGGACTAGTTTGATTTGTATTACAAACTAGAGGGCTAGTATAGTTAGTAGTAGCGTATGTTAGTCAGGTAGTTGAACTATGGTTAGGTTAATTTCTAATCATGGTTACCTAAACATCTTCTATACAAAACTCTCTCTGTATTCTCTCTTCCAATTAATGAGAATGATAAAGTTCTACAAATTCGATGGTAGAACATTGAGGTAGATTATAAATATCCTGTGTTATATGGTCACAGGTTCAAACCCACTAGTGTAGATTACAATTACAACTTAAAAATTTATGTAATGATGTTCTGTGTACATGTAAAAGAAAAACGAAGAAGGAAAACACGTTTAGGAGAGAAAGGAAGCGGAATGTAGCATTGCTTTTGCAGCATCCAATATACCACTCCGTCCCAGCTCTTACTACCCATTGCGGCTGGGCACGGGTTTTAAGAGCTGGGGCGGAAAGTCTATTTTACCCCTACCCTGGTTTGTGAATTACAACTGCCAGCCACCACCTACCAACTCTGTTACAACTCTGTCACCACCACCACCACCACCTACCAGCCACCATTATGCCACCAGAAACAAGAACACAACCAAACACATCAAATTTAACCAATTATGTACCAAAAAATACAGATCTAGACTAAAAATTTACAGATCTCAGAAATATTACAAGAGGGTGTAGAAAAGAAGCTGAAGAAGAAGAGAGAGAGAGAACAGATCTGGAACTGGGTCGCCCTCCACTGCTGTCGCCGCCGTCGTCCTCACCGCCAAACACCGGCGTCCTTGCCGTCATCTTCAACCAGTAACGAGCCCGTCGTCTCTTCGCCCTCTTCCACCATAACCATCGCCGCAACGACCCAGTAACAGATCGAGAGAGAGAGATAGAGAGAGAGAGAGAGAGAACAGATCTGGTACTGGGTCGCTCTCCACTGCCGCCGCCGTCGTCCGTCGCCTCACCACTACTACAGACCGGCGTCCTCACCTGCGTCGCCATCTCTACCAGTGTCTTCACCCTCTCTTTCTCCGGCGTCCTCACCCTCTCTTTCTCCATCTCTACCAGTGTCTATTTCTCTCCCTCTCTTTCTCTATCTAAGGTGTGGTGTTCTGAGTGTTTTTGTGAGGATGAGAGGATAAGATTTGATGTAAGTGGGTGGGGTTGGGAATAGGAAAAAGCAGGTGGAGTATTAATGAAGAGGGTAATATTGACATTTCAAATAAATTAAGGTTACCAAAAAAGGAAATGGATAGAAAGAGTTGGGACAAACAAAAAAGGAAATGGGTAAAAAAAGTTGGGACGGAGTGGTATATGATATGTTACTTAAGTCTGTTGTATGATTGATTTCAAAATAAAAAAAGTCGTTGTATTATTAAGTAAAAGGTCTTCGTGCATTTATTAGTCAAGTCGGTGTGTGGATGGTTTTACTATGATCCTAATAATTTCTTTTCTACTGCATTAAATTCTTAGTAGTTAGTATAAGTAGAAGAAGACCACAACATAAGTAATCGCATACAAGCCAGCACTCCACATCAAACTATCATTCTCAAGAGTAAAAGAACATATCAACTCAATCAATAGGAGACCGTTCAGAGCGTTGAAGGATGAAGTCAATGATGCTAAAAATCAGCTTTGTAGCCGTCACATTGGTTATCATCAGCTCAGTCATGTTGTCTGCAACAACCGGTGAAGAAGAAGAAGAAAAAATACCAGGCTTCTTTGACCCGCAAATAATTACGATGATCAACAGATGTCTGGATGATTTCGGTATGCTATTATTTAATTGCAAATCCACCCTTGGTGAGACAGGAAAGCAAGCCCTCAGTAATGGAGGAGAATTCAACTGGACATTTGTTGCATTTGGGAAACTCACATATTATTATTGTGATGTTTTTTGGAACATCAAGTATAGAAATTTTTGTGCAAATTCAAAGCGGATACTAAAGTATTGTTCCGGAAAATCAGTCAAACGTTGCTATTGGGAAGCAAGGCCGGACGGCTTTTATGTCAGTGGCAATAAAGTTAATTATACATTTATAAATTATTGGGATGATGATTATGATGATGATGATGATGATATGTAAATTTGACATCTATGATATGATTAGTTGAATGCAACCATGATGATGATGATATGTATCTATTCTGTTTGTTAGACATCTATATTATAAATTAGGACGGTTGACTAAAATGTCTTTTAGACCGTTAGATTGAATTAACCCCACCCCTTAGATCTCACCTATCATCCCTTAACTACCCACTACTTAACTATCCACTTAACTACCCACTCCTTTTAACATAATTATAAAAAAGGGGCTTCATTTGTTTCTGATTATTTAATACAATAATTTATGTTGTCTTCGTTTTCTGCCCATGTTTGTAGATGAAAATACTCATTTTATTTATGACATTACAATAGGCCGTAAAACGTATTTTTGGGGTAGTGCCCTCGGGCACAGGCAATCCCCTAGTCTATTCTATAAAACAGCATGGTTTAACTAACTTATGGATTTTCAGCTTTTAGATTAAATAAATCAGCTCCATCCCTTATATCTCACATGCCACCCACTTAACTACCCACTACTTAAGTACCCACTTAACTACCCACTACTTGAAAATTTACCCACTCTCTCGGATTAATTTACCAGGGACACCATTTTCATCATCTCCTCCAACAAAATCGATTTTGAAACGTGTATTTGGGTAGTGCCCTCGGGCACGGGCAAATCCCTAGTCTATATTATAGATTAGGACGGTTGACTTTAAAATGTCTTTTAGACCGTTAGATTGAATTAACCCCACCCCTTAGATCTCACCTATCATCCCTTAACTACCCACTACTTAACTATCCACTTAACTACCCACTCCTTTTAACATAATTATAAAAAAGGGGCTTCCTTTGTTTCTGATTATTTAATACAATAATTTATGTTGTCTTCGTTTTCTGCCCATGTTTGTAGATGAAAATACTCATTTTATTTATGACATTACAATAAGCCGTGAAACGTATTTTTTGGGTAGTGCCCTCGGGCACGGGCAATCCCCTAGTCTATTCTATAAAACAGCATGGTTTAACTAACTTATGGATTTTCAGCCTTTAGATTAAATAAATCAGCTCCATCCCTTAGATCTCACCTGCCACCCACTTAACTACCCACTACTTAAGTACCCACTTAACTACCCACTACTTGAAAATTTACCCACTCTCTCGGATTAATTTACCAGGGACACCATTTTCATCATCTCCTCCAACAAAATCGATTTTGAAACGTGTATTTGGGTAGTGCCCTCGGGCACGGGCAAATCCCTAGTAAATGAATAAATAAAAATAAATATGTTACATGGACGGAATTCACCTTCCATAGCACTAATTACCTAATTCAATTGATTTATCACTTTTTTTCTTTTTTTACAGATGAGAAGTGATTTGCTTTGAGTAATTACTAGGGGATTGCCCGTGCCCGAGGGCACTACCCCAAAAATATGTTTCACGGCTTATTGTAATGTCATAAATAAAATGAGTATTTTCATCTACAAACATGGGCAGAAAACGAAGACAACATAAATTATTGTATTAAATAATCAGAAACAAAGGAAGCCCCTTTTTTATAATTATGTTAAAAGGAGTGGGTAGTTAAGTGGATAGTTAAGTAGTGGGTAGTTAAGGGATGATAGGTGAGATCTAAGGGGTGGGGTTAATTCAATCTAACGTTCTAAAAGACATTTTAAAGTCAACCGTCCTAATTTATAATATCGACTAGGGATTTCCCCGTGCCCGAGGGCACTACCCAAATACACGTTTCAAAAACGATTTTGTTGGAGGAGATGATGAAAATGGTGTCCCTGGTAAATTAATCCGAGAGAGTGGGTAAATTTTCAAGTAGTGGGTAGTTAAGTGGGTACTTAAGTAGTGGGTAGTTAAGTGGGTGGCAGGTGAGATCTAAGGGATGGAGCTGATTTATTTAATCTAAAGGCTGAAAATCCATAAGTTAGTTAAACCATGCTGTTTTATAGAATAGACTAGGGGATTGCCTGTGCCCGAGGGCACTACCCCAAAAATACGTTTTACGGCCTATTGTAATGTCATAAATAAAATGAGTATTTTCATCTACAAACATGGGCAGAAAACGAAGACAACATAAATTATTGTATTAAATAATCAGAAACAAATGAAGCCCCTTTTTTATAATTATGTTAAAAGGAGTGGGTAGTTAAGTGGATAGTTAAGTAGTGGGTAGTTAAGGGATGATAGGTGAGATCTAAGGGGTGGGGTTAATTCAATCTAACGGTCTAAAAGACATTTTAGTCAACCGTCCTAATTTATAATATAGATGTCATATTGTCACATGAATAATGACATTACAAATCATTTTGGTTGATTGTTAATTTGTTCCTAGATAAATAATCATGGACGCTAAAGAACATTTCTACTCTTGAGTATAAATCAGAGTAAACAATGTGAGATGCAAGGGGATACTTGTAGAAACTCAGTAACACCAATAAGTAAACCAGAATAGGATTGATGAGAGAACTGATAAGAGACCAAGAAGAAGAATACAATGGCATATGTTGTTTGTAGAGAGAGAAAAAAACCTCTCTCCAATCTCTAGAATTCGACGACAACACAGCAACTCCACACCCTCATACTCTGTTTTCCCTCTGAACAACTTGCTCTCTTTCTCTTCTAGCAGAGTGCATACGAAGATGACAGAGCAGGTTGATTTCAGGATAGATGAGGTTGTTTTCAACTTGTTCCGAGCTCCGGCAAGTGCCGTCGAAGCTCCGGCGAGATCCATAGAAACTCCGGCGACCTCGGAACAGAACACAGGACACGTCTACCATCTCTCCAGCGGCCGATCTACAACCTCCAAGGCTGTGGAAGTGGGCGGCCATCAACAACTAACACCGGCGAGAACCAGCGAATCTCCGGCGAGAGTAAAAAAGACCTCAGACCTCGCTTTCCGACTCTCCAACCGACGATCTACAAGATCGTTTCAAGTACCGGCAAGAGCCGCAGAAACTCCGGCAAAACCTGGCAAAATTTCGGCGAAAACCGGCGAAACACCGGCGAGTGTTGAACACAACACGGGAAACGTCCTCCACCTCTTCAATCGCCGATCTACAAGACCGTTCGGAGCTCCGGGAAGCGCTGTCGAAACTCAGGCGAGTACCGGCGAAACTCCGGCGAGCCCAAAACAGATTACCGGAAACGTCTTTCAGCCCCCCATCAATCGATCTTCAAGCGTGCTTTCAGCACCAGCAAGATCCGGAAGCTATCCAGCCAGAAACGAGATTTGTTCCGACAATCTCCGGCAAGCAGCCATCAACAATTTGTTCCGACAATCGCAGGCAGCGGGAAGCGAGTCACTTATCACAGAAACGAGATTTTGGCTATCGGACTTCATACATCCCCAACTGAAAAACTTAGAAACAAATGTGCCAGTATCATCTATGTAATGACCTCTTCACCTGTACTCGACAACAACCACGACCCTCTTTTATGTTCTAAGGATTTTGTCCCATATGTAAACTGTAGAATTAGGAAGGTGATGTTTGTTAGTCGTTTATCATTAGCCGCTGCCCACTCTGCTTCAAGTGGGAAAAATTGTGCCCCTCTCAAATTTTGTCATGTGAAGGGACAACTCTTACCAGCAAAGACCCGAGAAAGAACATTAGGTGTTTCTTCCAAATTCAACTCATGTCAAGGAAGCGAGATTCAGCCGTCCGAAACGAAATAAATCCTTCCTGATTTGACCATGGCACCTAAACCGGTCCTTGACTTCACATCGTCTTGTCGGAATACAACACTTCGCACTAAGGGCCGCCATCGTTGCTGGGTTACCGTTCATCAACTTCGCAGCCGCAAACGATACTATCCAACTAGTATTGAACCAGGACTTCAGGTCGCACGACCAACTGGTAGCAGCCATCATTTGTGCTCAACAAGTCTGTGCACAGGAAAGAAGAGAAAGCTCATCTTGGAAGCTACTTCAGTTCGAGAAAAGATCTTCAAACAAGACCTTCCTACATCAACCCCAGTGTCTAGCCATCTTGTTAACTTTCTTCAAAGGAAGTTCTGTTTTCGTCTCGAGGGTCTTACGGAGGTTGTTCCTCAACAACCCCCGAAGCTATCATGATTGCTCTCTGCTGGAACTGTCGAGAGATCGGACAGTCTCGACCAGTTCATACAGCTAGTAGTTTGTCCCGCGAAGTTCAACATGTTTGTCAAGTCTTCTTAATAAATGGAGGGGCGATGGGTCGCCATGACATTTTGTTTCTCCAAATCAACCTTCAGTTTGTTTCCCGGATAGGATGGAATTTGTTCTCTTGTTGGTTTTGCTCTATTAATTTATCAAGAAGTAGTAGAGTAACACACAACCCCATAAACGGAGCATCCAGTCTCCTATCTGCCGAAAGGCACCCTTGGCTTCGCAGTAATTCACCAACTACAGACGTCATGTCTGTTTTTCTGGCTGATTCAGTTCAAGCCTTTGTTCATTTTGAACACGTCCATCACACCTATTCCTGCCCTATTCTGGAACTCAAGTTGAAAGAGAAAAAGAGTACTCAAGTCATGATTTTCTCCGTTACCTGCTCCGCATTGTCCTCCGATCAGCGACATAAAGTCAAGCCAATCAATGACAGTGGGAAAAGAAGACTGTTGAGCTTTGCTTATTTTCAATTTTACTTTTCAGTTATCTTTGTTATGTTTGTCACTATGGCATTCATAGCACGTTGTAATTTGTTACCTTTGTTTCAATAATATTTTGCACTTCTACTCAAAAAAAAAAAAAAAAAAAAAAAAAGAGGAAGAGAGTGAAATGAGAATGAATATTCCGTTAAGTCTGTTACAACAATAGAAGACTATTATATTGTCCTCTGTAGTTACAACCTAGTGTCTCATCTAATGAAAACATTCCATTTAGCTCCTATCCCTGATATTATAATATTGACACATGTCTACCCCTATACTCAACATGCCCCCTCAAATGTCTCAAATGTGTGAGGGTGTAAGCACTTGCAGCTTTGGTAAGAAAGATGTTAAAGCAAGTGGCATTTTGAGCTTTCCCGAGGACATATGCTACTTTCTGAGAACTAGACATATGATGTAGCATAAGTTATTTGTTGAAGATCTACTCTCTATTATATTTACAAATAACAACGAAATATGCATAGAAGCGTCCAGACTAGCAATAAAGCCCATATGAAATAACAAGTGACAAACCGATTCATATTCTCTAAATTTAAGCTCAAATATCTCATGATAATGTGGAAATTAACAATAATATATAGCTCCTAAAAGGCGCTATCAATCCTCTTACCAGAAGATCCACTATAGGTTATGGTGTATTTATAGGACATAATCTTATCTCTTGGTCCTCCAAATAGCAAGACGTTAGAGCAAGTGGAATTTAGAGCTTTCCCGAGGACATATGATACTTTGCTGCTAGGGTGGTAGCTCAAGTGGCAGAGCGTTAGAAGCCCTTGCATGAGCTCACGGGTTCAAACCCGATTGAAGACAAAAAAATAATTTCTCAAAAAAAAATAAAAAATGGACATATGCTACTTTCTGAGAACTAGACACGTGATGTAGCATAAGTTATTTGTTGAAGATCTACTCTTTATTAGTTCCTTCATTCCTTGAGAACCGAATTAAATCAATTAGGGCGGATTCGTTTGATTTGCAAGTTGGGCGATTTTAATTGCAGCCCTAGTATATGGCGTGCATGCTTACAAAATTTCCTTAACAGGCATGGATATTAAGTATTTATTAGTGCACCAAAATTTTCCCTCGACATTATTAATGTAATTCTAATTTTATTTTAATATTTTTTATAAAATTATGTATTAGTTTGTGTATTAATTTTAATTTTATATGTTATAGGATTCAAATTGATTTATTGAAGCTCTCTCCTCTCTCCTCTCTCCTAACCTTTTTTCTAGACGATTTTCTAGCATCCACAACTTCGGTCGTTTCCTTCTTACTAAGGAGATTGCTATCCGTCCGGATTTCTCGATCATTGATCATAATCCTTCGAGATTCACTTAATCTAGCTAGTCAAAAATTCGGAAATTCGTCAATTTTTTATGGTTTTCAACAGTTATCTTTCCCCTAAAATTTCGTTTGTTCCAGAATAAATCTTTGTTTTTCCAGTTTCTTCTACGTTTATTCAAACTATATTCACCAACTATGGCTACTTCACACACAGTGGACATTGCCAATCTTGATCTTACTCATCTTTTAGACCATTTCGAACTTACTGAACAGGAAAAATCGGCTACAAAAATTTCAGTGGAAGCAAGGGAGGAGGCTAAAAAGGTGTTTAACAAAAGCATCTTTGGGAAAATCTACTCGAAAAAAACTATCAATTTGGGTATCCTTCAAATGCAGATGGCTAAGGCTTGGAAGGATCCACCATGTTTAACCGTAATCCCTAAAGGGGATTATATTTACCAATTCTCATTCGATTATGAGGAATCATTGGAGATGGTATATAATTCCCAACCATGGTTTTCTTTGGCGACTTGATGGTTATGCAGAAGTGGGATACATGGATGGTAGATATATCATATCTTGATTTTTCAGAGACCTCTCGGTTGGTACACATCTGGGGTTTACCGACTAAAACTCAGACGAAACTGATTGGTAAGGAAATTGGCCACAACCTGGGGACGGTTGAAGACGTCTGGGTTCAGACAAAAGGGTTTCTATCTGCTAAGACTATCAAAATTCAACTGTGTGTAGACGTCAAAGATCCTCTTCCTAGAACCAAGAAGGTTACCATTGAAAAGGGTAAGGATGTTAGGGTCTGGATTCGGTATGAAAGGCTACCGAATGTCTACTCTTTTTGCGGTTGTATGGGACACGAAGTAAAATTCTGTCCCGAAGGTCGTGCAAAAAATACGAGGACTGAAGAATTGCCACCTCTTTATGGTCAGTGGCTCACAAACAAAGCGATGATCAACTTCGTCTTGGGCTTAACAAAGGATACGGCGCATGCTTTTGGGTCGTCCGCTGCTTCGTCTTCTTCTTCAGGGGGTACGGGGTATGCATCCTGCTCTTGGCTCCAATTACAATGGGGGTTCTTTTGAAGATGATGATGATGATTTGGGCATGTCTGTTGAAGATAAAGAGTTTCATGAACGCCAACAGAGGAAAGAATCAAGGAAGGAGATGCATTACGAACTCAACTCGGTGGATAGAGGAGAGGACGAGGAGTGTGCCATCATGGAGGACACTCGGTTTCTACGTAAAAAATATGGGCTTCCTTATGGTAGGGAAGAGTCTGTTTCAACTTCGCCTACTATAACTGCTGGAATCAAGAGAAAACAGGTTGCAGATGGTCAAGAGATTTCAGAAGTTCGTACCTGATAACTCTCTTTTAGGAGTTATTAATATACTTCCATATTACTTGTAATAGGCTTATTTCACATTATTTATATGATATATATGCACAAATATGTGAAATTGACAATTTATAAGCATAAGAGTGAAAAGTTGTGTTTCTAGCTTATTTGCGCATGTTTCCTCTCATATTTGCTATGATAATTGCACGGGTTGTTTAGTGTTGTGTATCTCAGGTAAAAGAGGTGCAATGGAGCTTATGAGATGCTTGGATATGCTTGGAATGGAGCTAGATGAAGAGGAGAAAAGGAGACGCACAAACGAAGCAAAGTTGGAAAGGTCACACAGGACCAGCCTGCACTCTTTTCGATGTATAGGAAAATCTACAAAGAATTTTGAAGCAAGGCTGGCGGCATTGGAAAGTAGACATCCGTAGCTTTCCAACGATATAAGGTATGCCCAAAGACGAGTCCGTATGAGGAAGATACAGCCCGCGCAAGATCAGAAAATAATTATGTCCGGGAATTACAAAGTAGAGGGGCTGAAGTGCAATTTCGGCCAGATTTCATTAAAAAGCGTGCCTAGTCAATAGGACACGGATTTCCTATAGACCGGATTCTAGGAGTTCCTATAGACTCTTGACATGCCAAGTTCTTATTGGTCCATGTGAAAATATTTATTTTAAAAAAATTGCTGACTTAGAATCCTATTATTGGTAATAGGTTGTCAATTATATTATTTAAGAAAATCTACAAATCAGTAGATATCTCTTAGTTAATTTTCATGTTAATCAATGAAAATCTTACTTATTTAGATAACTACAGTTTTCTTTTTTTTTTTAGAGAAGATAAATACAATTTTCGCAAATAATATAATATATTATCAATTAATTTCTGGAAAAACTAAAAATCAGAAAATCAACTCACTCTCTGTCTAACAAGAGCACTGTGTTACCTCAAAAAATAAAAAATAAAAACCAAGAGCACAGTGAGCACTGTGAGTTGATTTAATATTGATTTTTATAGAAAAAACAAAATATTATAATATAATATAACATTATACGATTATATCAAATAATATAATACAGTAAAAAATATTTTTTGAATACCGAGCTGGACATTTTCAGTGAACTACGTTTGACAAAAAAACGTGAGGTTATTTTCTGATATTTTTTTTTTTGTAAAAACTAATTGATAATCAATTAAACTATATTATTTTCAAAAAAAAATAGTTATCTAAAGAAATAAAATTGTCATTGATTACATTAAATAATTACAACATACCTACTAGAGATTATAGTCATTGATTGCGATACTCATTTGTAAATTTCCTTAAATAATATAATTAAAAATCTAGTACCAATAATAGGATTCCAAGTCAGCGATTTTTTTTAAATAAATATTTTCACATGGACCAATAAGAACTTGCCATGTCAAGAGTCTATAGGAGCTCCTACAATCCGATCTATAGGAAATCCGTGTCCCAGTCAATAAAGGACGGACTCTCAGACCTAGAACAGGGGGATACGCTGCTGGAGAAGAGGGAGGAAGACTAGGGAGCACGAGGGGAATGAAGAACAACGCCGGAATCGCCGGAACGCGATTTTCGTCACGAGTTTGACTATCCCCCCTATCTTTTCTATTGTTTCTCAATACTATGAACTTGTTAGCTATTATTTTCAGATTATTTGAGTAGTTTTCTTGGCTAGGCTCTATGGAGAGCCTAGGGTTTTGTTAGACGCCGTCCCGATTTGTTTGTTGATTCACGCTTATGGATTCACGTTATTAATTAATTTTCTTCTCTATTGGTGTATTGTTGACCTAGAACTATTGACACGTTTTAGGTACGATATGAATGATGAATAGAGATGTCTTTGATCCAATACGTTTATCTTAGCTTAAAGTAATAGTGAATTTGCTTCTTCTAGTAATTTTGTCTTAATTCTATGCTACCTTAGTGTCATGAACTAGGGTAGCTACTTGGTGAAAGATTGATGGACTGACATGTGAAGATTGATTAGCTTATGAATCTAGGATTGCTAGCAACCCCGTATCATGATGGACCGAAAGGCGAAATGTTAGGGTTTGGATCAAAACGTAGGATTATTCTTAATGCTTGTTAGGTGATATAGTTTATGGATCGACAGATGACGACTATTGAACTTAGCATAGGCTTACATGAGACCGAGAGGAGATTGTAAGTACTTAGACATGATCAAGAGCATATTCAATATTACATGTTTCAAAGCAATATCCAGAATTTTCTACTGCCCTAGGTGATTCATAGATCGCCTAGTCTTTCTTCTTAGTTAATCAAACCTTGTTTAATTATAAAAATCCAAAAATATTGTCTTTTAGTTAGTCTAATATAGTCACTTGATTGGGGGTGACAACTTCTCAAATCAACAAATTTCTTCCTGTTATTTCAATTACACTCTTTAGATTTAATCTCTAATTAACAATAAACCTACTATCTGTCCTTGTGGGTTCGACAACCTGAGTTTCAATACTCACTCTTTACTACTTCGACCGTGCACTTGCGTATACACGTAAGAAATCGTGTCAGTACCTATGGGAAAAAGGCAGAGACTTTGGCGGGTCAGGATGTTGGAGTCTCGGGACAGTTACAGGAAGTGAAGAAGAAGAAATCGGATGAGGAACTAGCACTTCAGACACATCTTCGGGTAATCGGGACATTTCTCTTACCCACCAAACGGCAGAGACCGGAAACAACCGGTCCTGCCGGTCGCCATGAATCTCATCAGTTGGAATGTGCAGGGTTTGGGGAAGCCCTGTACATTCCGATATCTAATTTTACTTTGTAGAAGAAGTCGTCCGGATGTCATGTTCTTATTGGAAACAAAACAGACTTCTTCTCAAGCGGATAGTTGTAAGTATAAGCTTTGGTTTTTCTCAAGGAATTGCTGTCCCAAGAGAAGGTATCTCGGGAGTTTTTCGTTGTATTGGAAGCGATGAATTGATGTACGAGTTCTTAAGATTAACAAGTTCTATGTCCATACTTGTATTCGTCCACCGGATGATATAGATAGATCCTTCTACGCCACTATGTTTTACGGGGATCCTTATACCCCTAATCGAAAGTATTCTTGGGATTTGTTACAACGTTTGAATCTAGTTCCTTCTAATCCCTGGGTTGTTATTGGTGATTTTAATGAGATTTTATCGCAAAAGGAAAAAAATGTAGAAGATTGCAGAGTTGGAGACAGATTCAGGACTTCAGAGAGGCTTTAGCAAACTGTCAGTTAAGAGACAAGGGTTCAAAGGCTTTGTTACTCGGAACAATAGGAGACAGTGTGCTCATTTTGTTGCAGAAAGGTTAGACAGAGTCGTCATGAACCATGCAATGGAAACTCAGTTCGGCAGCGTGGAAGTTGAGAAGCTTCTGAGGGAATGATCTGATCATATTCCCGTTGTTTTGGCACTGCACGCTGTTCGGCCTTCGCAGCTGGGACCTCGACGTTTTCATTTTGCAGCGGAATGGACAAAGTAGCTGGAATTTACTGGAACAACCTTGCTCCAACTACTTTTAACCTGCAACATATTCATAATACCATCAAGGAAATAAATATTTTTAATTCTAACGAGGAAATTAAATGGAGACAACAATCTCGTGCTACTTGGCTTAAAGAAGGTGATAATAATCCGACGTATTTTCATAAAGTTGCTTCGAATAGAAGGAGAAAAAACTGGATTTCTAGCATTCAAAAAGATGATAATTCTCTTGTCACTGATCCAACCCAGATTGGTGATGCTCTATAAATTACTTTCAAATTTTTTTTTGTAGTGCTAACAATAACCATGACTTTGTGGTTAATTCTATCCCTCAAAAAATTTACCACTGCCATGTTAAAAGATTTGGATTCTCCTTTTACTTCTGATGAAATTTAGGGGGCTTTAAATGAAATGCATCCGCTCAAAGCTCCTGGACCAGACGGTCTCCCGACTTTATTTTATAAAAACTATTGGGATGAGATTGGTAATGATGTTATTCACTGCTGCCTAAATTTTCTAAATAATGGTACTGACATCTCTAAATTAAATGAGTCTTGTATTGTCCTAATTCCAAAGAAAAGAGATGCCAAAAAAGTCTCTGATTTTCGTCCTATAAGTTTATGCAATGTTGTTTACAAACTCATTTCCAAGTGCATAGCATATAGATTAAGGAATATCCTCTCTTTCATTATTGATGAGTCTCAGTCTGCTTTCACAAAACGTCTTATTACTGACAATGCCATTATAGCAATGGAAACTCTTCATACTATGCATAACTAAAAAAGCAAAACTGGGTCTTTTTCGCCAAACCTTGATATGGCCAAAGCGTACGATAGAATTGATTGGGGATTTCTTTCTTTTGTTTTACAAAAAATTGGGTTTCCTTCAAATTTTACTCAAAGAATTATGAGCTGTGTGACAACAGTTAGCTTTACTGTTTTAATAAGTGGTCAAAGAACACCTACGTTCCTTCCTAGTCGTGGACTAAGACAAGGTGACCATTTAAGCCCTTATTTATTTGTTCTATGTACCGAAGGTCTGTCTAGTCTCATTAAAGAATCCAAGGACAATCGATTAACAGTGGTGTTAGAGCTAGTAGGAATAGTCCGTCTATTTCTCATATTTTATTTGCAGATGATTGTTTACTTTTTGAAAAGGCTAAGTCTACTAATGCCATATCTTTGCATTCCATTCTTAACTTGTATTGTAGTGCTTCGGGTCAAATGATAAATAAGGAGAAATATTCTCTTGTTTTTTGGCTTAAAGTTCCTCATAATATTAAGAGAGACATTTCTTCTATTTTTCAAATTCCTATCTCTACGGGTCATGAAAAATATTTAGGCTTCTCGATTATTTTGGGTAGAAATTCCTCTAGATTATTTGCTAATCTCAAACAAAGAGTTTGGGACAAAACTTCAGATTGGAAGAGTAAAATTCTATCTTTTGGGGGGAAGGAAGTTCTCATTAAGTTTGTGGCCCAAGTTATTCCTACCTACATCATGTCTATGTACCTTTTACCCATGACTTTATGCAATGAAATTCAGTAGATTTTATTGAACTTTTGGTGGAACAGTAATACTGAGTCTAAAGGTATAGTCTAGAGGAATTGGAATAAGATGTGCATCCCCAATGGTGGTATGGGTATTAGAAATTATCATGCCTTCTCTCTTTTAGCTAAACAAATTTGGCGCTTTTGGGAAAAACCTGATTCTTTAGTTTCAGGGGTCATGAAAGGAAAGTATTATCATTTATCAAATCCTTTACCATCTTACCCTACCAACAATTCTTCTTGTATTTGGAAAGGTCTAGTTTACGCAAGAGATATTGTTTGGAGAGGGTTTAGACAAGGGATTGGTAGTGGCCATAACACTTTAGTTTATGAAAATATATAGGTGATTCCTATAGGATTAGGAAGGGTTCCTTTCTCCTCTAGGTCTCTACCCTCTAAGGCCTTGGTTAAAGATTGGTTTACTAGATCTGGACAGTGGAACAGAAACCTGATTGAGCAGAATTTTTCTACGGATGAAGCCGAAGCTATTCTTGGTATACCCAGAGTTAATATGCAAGGTAATGATTTCTTAGTTTGGTTGCAGACTAAAGATGGGCTTTATACCATAAAATATGGGTATCATGTTGCTTTTTCCATTCTTAATGAAAATATTGTTTAAAATCTTGCTCGTTCCAGCAGAAATGCAAAGAGTCTCAACATGATTTGGTATTTGCAGGTTCCAAATAAGATTAAAATTTTTCTTTTGCGTTTGGTAAACAATTTGTTGCCAACTAGTGACAATTTGAGAAGAAAAGGAATGGATTTACCTGAAAAATGCATTTTTTGATATACTGATTGTGAAAATCCTTCCCATATCTTGTTTTTATGCTCCTGGGTCAAACATGTTTGGAATTCCCCAGATCTTCCAACTCAAAATTTCGCCTAAAAATATTCCTTTGCAACTCTGTGTTCTTGATCTCTTGCATGATTTGGATAACGCACATCGAAATTTATTTGCTTTCACCATTTGGGAGATTTGGTGTGCTCGCAACAAAAAGAAATTTGAGACACCCTAAAAGTAAGGGTGTAAGCGGTTCGGTTTGGTACGGTTTGTGAAGAAACCATAAACCAAACCGAATATATCGGTTTGCTAATTTTAAAACCAAACCAAACCATTTGAAATTATAAACCGAACCAAACCAAACCGAAAATTTCCGATTTGGTCGGTTCGTGTAGTCACTTTTACATTGATATAATTATAGTAGTATGTCAATAAAATTTAAATTTTAACTAAACAATAAACTAAATAAACATAGATAACTCATAAAATTATAGTTTTTTTAGGGAAAACATAAAATTATAGTTTTAGATTGAGACTAGATAGGAAATGAGAAAAATAGAGATAGCTAACATTAATTACATCATTTTAGTTGATTAAAATATCTATGTAGAATACACTTTTATAGACTATTACATATACTTTATACAATGTTTGCTATAATAAAACTATATTGTGTACGCAACGGTTCGGTTCGGTTCATTCGGTATAATTAATTAACAAACCGATACTGAACCGATTAGACCGGTTTGTGAAAAACTTGAACCATTTGCAAACCGGTTAGTTTTAAAAACCGTCCAAAACTATGAAAATCGGTTTGGTTCGGTCGGTTTGACCGGTTTATTCGATTTTCCTTACACCCCTACCTAAAAGCGTGTTATTGTTTTATTGCAAAATGTAAATCATAAGAACTTTAACAAGTTCACGTATCATTTTACAAGTCAGATTGTCGCATGGACATGCGTGGAGAATGCAACATTGATAAATTGAGGAAAGGAAACTCGGCTTCTTCTATATATATATTAACAAAAATGAAATGTACTTCTCCAACATACCACTCTGATTCTTCTTTTTCCATCATTGGACTTTTTTAACTCGTATCTGGGTCATTTTTAACAAAAATAAAATTTACTTATCCTCAATGAGCATGAATCAGAGTGGTATGTCATTTCCCCCTCTGTCATCCCCCTCCACGGTCCTACAATTTCCCCTTCCCCTTCCCCCTCCCCCAATTTACTACTTATCTCCAACTTATTCATTTCACCTACCCAACAAAATTGTTCTTTATATATATTTAATAACTTAAAAATAGACTATTAATACTAAAATAAGTAAATACAAAATAAGTGGTTATGTATCTGAGTATTATATTTTGTATCGTTATGATTCAATAAATACATTTAATGTTCTTTGATTGTTTTTTAATAGTTTAATAATTGTAATTGTTAATTGTATAAAAAAATAAGATTATCATTTTTCTAACAAAATAGAATAACGATAACTTTTCGTAAATATATTGGTCAGCAATCGAGAACACATTATTAATTTTTATTATTATTATTAATAATAATAATAAATATTAAAATATATTGATCATAATACAAATATTATTCATTGTAATTAATATTGCAAAAAAATTATTTAATTAGCCATCCAATGTGCGCAGGGGGGGGGGGGGCATGTCCATGGAGAAATCTCCCCTAACAATATCACGCCCAAGGCAAAAATTGTCTTCCTAACATTCTCTCCCCCCCCCCCCCCCCAACAATATAACGCCCAAGGCAAAAATTGTCTTCCTAACATTCTCTCTCTCTCCACCCCCCCCCCCCCCCCATGGGATTAATTGGACTTGACTCCCCATGGGGTTGGAGATACCTTAAGAGTCCACTCTATATTTATATATTAACAAAACTCAAACACAACTCATATCTTGGTCGGGTTACATGTTGCGTTCAAGTCTACGACGGTTAAAATCGGTGAAACCCAAACCCTTGAAATCCAGAGCAGGGTCGTAGGAGGGTAGATTAGGCCATGCCACTGGGTTGATGGACAACCGCCCAGCTCTGGTACGATCTTTAGTTTTTTTATTTTTATTTGAGAAACGTCTTTAGTTAATTTTTAAGTAAAAACACATGAGATTTAGTGTCAATATATAATTTTGGATTAAAATTTTAGCTTTAGAATGATTAAGAAATAATGTAGAAACTAAATCATTGCATGAAGAAGAAGATCTCTGGGAATATTCTCAAAAATAGTCTTTTGGTACATTTATTACCCCACTGTAACAATACACCAGTCTCCTATATCATTAAATTCTTATTAGAACATCACAGTATAATTAGTAAATCATGCTTCAGTTCTTCATCATCATAAAACATCAACCAAGTAGAAGAACTGTAGCAAGTCTGTCAAGACCAGATCAGAGGGTCAGATGAAGCATCCAATGTTGAAACTCCATCTACTGGCCTTGACATTGATTACAATCAGCGCGTTCACGATGATGTCCACAGCATCGGGTCAAGAAGAGAAGTGGAGGTATCCGCTTGTCAAGCTTTGGTTGATAAACAGGTGCCCAGAAGAAGGCGGTAAGCTAGAATTTTATTGCAGGTGTGTCCGTAATGAAACAGGAAATCTAACCCTCAGTAATGGAGGATATCACGCATGGGAGTTTGTTAATTACGGGAGGACGACCTATTACTATTGTGATGTTAAATGGAATAACAAGCATAAATATTTCTGTGCCAATTCTGAGCGGGTACTACTCACGTATTGTAAACATATCGACATCAGCGATTATCAATGTTATTGGGAAGTAAGGCCTGAGGGTTTTTATATTGGTGGCGACAATACTACTTGGATCTTGAAATATGAGTGGGACGTGCCATCGCCGCCCCCGCCTAGTAAGCGATATCTTGGGGTCGGAGCGCCTGATCATGGTGGTATATGATGTTTATCACCGTGTATTTTACATAATTATATGAAATAATAAAAATATGTTGTTTCACAACATTCCTGGCGAGTTGATGTTGTTTCACTTCTCGTATTGCTTGACTAATCAAATAATTTTCTCAAAATATTTCATAACATTTGTTTTTTAAAAAAATAATTGGTATACATACATTATACCGCGCCATTTGCTACAAATTCAACCATGTGGAGTCCAGCCATTGGCTATTGGACTGGAAACGGGTCTTTTAGGACCTAAAACTAAGGGTGCAACTTGGGCGGGTCGAACCCGACTAACCGAGCCCGACCCGAAATAAAATTGGGCCCACACACATATTTTAGTAATTTGAACGGGCTTTGACAGTAATTCTGAGCCTGAATTGTAATTAGGGTCGGGCTTGGGATAAGTATGAAACTACGGGCTAACGCGAATTGCTGATTTGCATTACCACTATCTATAAATATGTAACATAGCTAACATGAATCTGCTAATTTTCTTTTGAATTTTGGCAATGTTTTTAATCACATTTTTTTCTTGAAAGAGTTGATTTATTATTTTCACCACCAATTTATTATTCTCTTGAGTTTTAAAAAAGGTATTAATTTTAATTTACTAACCCAAGTTCTGTCCGAACGCAAATTGATTTGTACGAGGTTCAACTTGGACGGGCTTACAATACTCTTAACTCGGGCTGGGCTGGGCTTTGATAGCCTCGACAAAACTCGGACTTGTGTTAAATGTTAAGACATAATTGTCAATCCGTCCAACCTGTCCGAGTTACAGCCCTACCTAAAACAGTCCTTCTTGGACCCGAATCCGGCCACTATGCCTTGAGCACAATGAACTTTGAGCTCCACTTTCAGCAGCGACTTTCTTCAAAACCGAGAAATAGTTAGTAAAGGTATTAGTAAAAGCTAAAATTAAACAGGATCTCTACTTTTACTGGGAAAGTCATATAACCTGCATTATTTCACCTCATCCAAACGCCCTCTAAAGGTCAAGAGGGTTGTGAACATGCATGAAATCTTCTTAGTGTTGCGCTACTTTCTTGCTTGAGCCAGTCCAACCTTAACTCTGGTTAGTGTCTTAGTTTGGCAAAGATGATAGATTAATTATCTAAAATATTATCTAAAATAATTAATTATATGATAGATTAATTATCTAAAATATAATTTTAGAAGTTAGATTTTGCTGGAAATAAACTGTATCCGAGTGGGTTCAAAATTCCAACAAGTGTGCTCACATTGTACACATGTCTCTCCGTGACACGTCTTTGGGCCCGTCACTCGGTCCAGAAAGTTTGGATCCGGATCAGGCAGCTGTCTACCAGCCGTTTTCCAACATTTCTATGTAAACTAATATTTAAAAAAATAACCAGACCCGACAGCTAACGTACTCGAATCCTTCTGACATTGTCATACAATGTCTCAATGATAAACGTCTAACGGGAGTATGACGAGTTTTGTGGTTGGTTTGTGATTAATGCCTTTCTGAGATGGAAGTTAATGTCCTCTCTAAAGTCACAGTTGACGAAGTTAAATTTATCGAATCCACAAAATCTGATTATTCACAGAAGGGACGGGTTTAAGTGAAGTGCTTAGAATTATGCTATAAGTGCATATTTGTGAACTCGATATCTTAATCAATCTTGATTAAAATCGGTCACTTTAACTTAATTTTGTTTGTTACACTGTTTTACAATTTCGACTAAAATATGTTTTGACCAATAACTTGCAGATTATTTAATTTCTAATTTTACACATTCTCTCACATTATGACATTAACAAGCTTCAGGTCAACTGCTATTAAATTACTAAAGCTCCCCGATCTTGGAATGCCCCTCATGATGCAAACTTCCTGATCTTCACTGATGTTGTAGACAGACACAATCCAAATTTGGATAGTGCTGCTATTGTTCTCAAGAACAAATATGGTTTGGTACTTAATACGAAAGTCAAGGTGTACCATCATGTCACAAAAGCACTTATTCTTGAAGCTTTAGCCATTAGAGATGCTCTTCTCCTGGCTTCTGAGCTCAATCTTCCTCAGGTGCACATTTTCTCTGATTCAAAGATAATGGTGGATGCTCTTAATGCTCTTCACTCTTCTTGTAACAGCTCTATATATGTGATGTAGTGGAGGATTGTAAGCACATTTCTTCTTCTTTTTCTTCTTGTAATTTTCTTTTTATTTCTAGATTTTTTAATCAGGATGCTCACATGTGTGCAAATTCTGTTTTTGAGCTAGCCTGATTGTTTTTGTGCTGCTCTTTGTAGCTTGTATCTTGGTTATGATAGCCTCTTCTATTGTCATTAGTGAATGCTACAGTTTGGTTGGAAAGCTCATATCAAACATTTTTTGAATTTAGAACTAATTTTAATTTTCAACAAACTCATTTTTCCAAAAGATTATTCAATTGATTATTCATATTTTTAGTTGGTACCAAACAGACCCTAAATGTGGGACGAAGGAGGATAGCTCACTCTCATAATTTACTCTCTAAATTTGACCATTTCACTCCAAACTTTCTCACCCTAAAAATAATTTAGTTCTCTCAAAGAACTAAATAATTTCTCTGTTAGACTTACAAGAGCACTGCTGCTAACACCCCACCTCTCGCCATTGACCAATATGTCACATTCAGCCTTTCTCCACACTACAGAAACATTTGACGTATCTCTGACCTCTGTACTGTTGATTAATTGTATCTGCTCTCAATTTACCCCTAATGAGTTGATAATTGCTTGTTTAGGGTCTGTAATTGTGTTTTTACCATCTTCAACTCCTTTTTTTGTTAAGGCCTTTTGTATTAAAAAGAGGAGAAAGTACAAAATTCCCTATCTGCCAGAGAAACAATTTCCTGATCAAAATCGAAACAAGAAAATTTCTTACTTCTACACCTATCTATGTTTCCTCTGGCAAGAAGGTGTGCAAGATTGTTAGAACTCCTAGGACAGAAAGTGATGGAACTACTAGAAGAGTTAAGTCACTGCAGTATATCAAGATATCTGTTCTTGAATTGCCACAAAGCATCCTTTTGATCTAAAATCCCTTTGACTATGCCTGCAGCATCAGATTCCAGCATTACCTTTTTCTTGTCTTCTTGTTTGCACCAACTGATTGCTAGTTCAATAGCCCTGAATTCGGCTTCATCTATTGAAAGATCAAAGTCCACCATGACTTCTCCAGTTTGAAGCTTTCCTTCTGAATCCCTAGCCACCCAAGCATAGCTGGAGACATTTCCTTTCACACTTCCATCATAGTTTATTTTGAGAAGACCAGTGGGAGGTGGTTTCCAAACCCTTTTAGCTGCATCACTGCAAGTATAGTTCTGATCAATGTGGATATGTTCTTGAATCAGGTGCTGCACTTCAACAACAAGGGAATGAAGAGGTCTAGTTTTTTGTTTGAAAACAATCTCATTTCTGTATCTCCACACTCTTTCCATAATGATAGCATCTATTAGAGTGATTGAGACTCCCATGTTCATTGTGAGGCTTTGAATGCTCTTGTCTTGAAGCAGGAGGTCTAACCATTGGTGAATGTTCAGATTAGGCAGTAGCTCAGTTCTAAGTCCACACACAGCAAACCATACTCCTCTAGCAACATCACAATTGAAGAAAAGATGATGCAGTGATTCAGAGCTACCTTTACAAACATTGAAGATGTCAGAAATTTCATGAAACCTAGAGTGTAGCAATTGATTGCAAGGAAGAATCTTGGAGTTAATTCTCCATAGCAATGTTCTGGGTCTAGTGTGTATAGGGAGCTTCCAAATGAGCTTCCATCTCTGAGAAGCACCTTGTCCAATGTTTATATTGCATTGCATATTGTATACTGCTTTGGTAGTAACTTCACCTTTTTTCTCTTTGAGCCAAATCCACCTGTCAACATTTATTTCAAGAGGGATTGGGATGCTAGCAATAGCCTGAGCCTCTTCCACAGAGAACCACTGATTTAGAACTTCCATCCTCCAAGTTCTATTGTCATCAATAAGTTCGTCTACCTTCTTAGGAGCCCTTTCAAGATCATCAAGCGGCTTAGGTTTAGAGTTCTCCAAGTTAGGGACCCAAGGATCTTGCCAAATGTCAATAGTATTACCTTTACCAAGAAGTTTAAAAGCAAAGGGAGCTATTAAATCACTAGCTTTGAGCATTCCTTTCCAAAAGTAGGAGTGTGAGGGATGGGGGTCAAGAATATGGAAAGGGATAAGATGACAATATTTCTGAAGAAGGAGGGAAACCCATAAATCGGTCTTACCACACCACAACCTCCAAGCTAACTTAGAGAGGGGGGCTAGGTTCTGACATTCCAATCTTCCGAACCCCAGGCCTCCCACAGTCTTGCTTCTGCAGAGCACATTCCAGCTTTTCCAATGAACTTTCTTCTTAGTCTCTCCTTCACCCCACCAAAATTTGGCACTTGTGCTATCCATTTTATCTATAAGCTTTTGTGGTAACTTGAAGACAGACATAGTATAAGATGGGATTGAGTTAGATACTGACTTGACCAAAGTAGTTCTGCCAGCCCAGGATAAAATCTTAGCTTTTCACCCTGAAACTCTGTGATGAAGTCTATCAAAAGTGGGGGAAAAGGCTCTAGTTTTGGATCTCTGGAGGAACATAGGCAAGCCGAGGTAGATAGCATCTTTTGAACCTTTCTTGAGTTGCATCATCCTTTGAATTTCTCTTTTGACCTCATTTGGGGTGTTGGTGCTGAAAAAGACTGAAGATTTTTCATAATTAACCTTCCGGCCTGACCATTTACAGAAGAGGTCCAATCCCCACTGTAAGTATTGAGCTTCTTGGGTATTGGCTCTAGAAAGGAGTACAATGTCATCTGCATACATTAGGTGTTCTATAGCTTGGCATTGTCTTGAGAGTTTGATGCCTTTAATCCATCCTTGAGAAGAGATAAAAGCCAAAATTCTAGAGAGCACCTCATTACAGAGCACAAATAGAGAGGGGGATAGGGGGTCACCTTGCCTAATGCCTCTTTGTGGGGAGAAATAATCTTTAGGCTCACCATTGACAAGAATAGACATCTTTACCGTGGTCACACATTCCATTATCCAACCAACAAAAGTAGTGGGGAATTTGCACCAAATAAGCACATTTTTAATGAAATTCCACTCAACTCTGTCATAGGCTTTCTCCATGTCAATCTTGATTGCCATTAGACCCCCTTTACCTTTTTTCTTCCCCATAGTGTGTAATGCTTCATGAAGGATGATAGTGTTATCATGAATAACTCTCCCTGGAACAAAGGCAGCTTGATTGGGAGCAATAATTTTCTCAAGACAAGGCTTTATCTTGTTAGAAAGTATCTTGGAAATAACCTTGTAGATAACATTACGAAGCCCAATTGGTCTGAAATGAGTTACCTTAGAGGTATTGTCATTCTTAGGGATCAGGGCAATAAAGGTAGCATTGATGTTTGTAGGTAGTTTACCTGTAATAAAGAAATTCTGAACCATGTGGCATAGATCCACCCCCACAGTTTGCCAATAATGTTTATAGAAAAGCACTGGGAATCCATCAGGTCCAGGAGCTTTACAACTTCCCATCATAAATAAGGTTTCCCTAATTTCCTCCAAAGTGGGAATGGAGCACAACTCCTGCAGATGTTCTGAGATCATAGATTCTGGGAATAATTCAGCACTCCAGTCATCAACCTGCTCCTGTTGTGAGGTGAAAAAATTCTTGTAGTATGTGCAGAAAGCTTCCCTAATTTCATTCATGTCAGTGGACCAGGTATTGTCTTCCAGTTGAAGGCAATCAATAGTATTCCTTTTCCCTCTGGTTGCAGCTGAAATATGGAAGAAGTGTGTATTGGAGTCCCCTTCTCTTAACCACTGTATTCTTGACTTTTGCCTCCACATAATTTCTTGCCTACAAAATAGCTCTTTCAACTGCTCCTTTAGGGCTTTTTCATCTTGTCTCGCATCCTCAGACTCAATATTATAAAGCTCTTGAAGCTTACTCTGCACCTCCTTGATGATGGTTTTAATATGTCCATATACGTCCTTGTTCCATTTCTTAAGGGCAGTCTTTTTGTTTTTTTGTTTGTAGAACCAGTGAGCTCCTGAACCATTGAAACTACCACCCCAGCTTTGTTGAACCACCTCTCTATTGGACTTATCCCTTGTCCAAGCTGCATTGAATCTAAAAGGACTTTTGGGAGTGGTAGTTATATAGTTGCAGTCCATAATGAGAGTCAGGTGATCAAAAGTTCCCACCACCTTGTGAATCACCTTTTGCCTTTGAGTATAGCTCAAACCTGTCAGGACTAGCAAAGGCTCTATCCAATCTTTGCTTTATGAATCTGCCACCCTCCCAACCACTCCTCCAGGTATATTTTGGACCAATGAAGCCAAGATCAATCAAGCCTTCGTCAAAAACAAACTTGGCAAGACCTTTGAGTTTGGAACTGGACACATGTCTTCCCCCTTTTTATCACTTTGGCTAATCACCTCATTCGTATCCCCAATTATCACAAAAGGGATATTGCAGGTGCTGTTTATATAAACTAGATCTTCCCATAGCTTTTGTCTTTTCCCATTGTGACTCCTATTTGTATAACTATTCCTTCTCCCGCAACTGCATACGGGAGAAGCATGGGGCAGTAAAGCATTTCCCCACTTCACTTTATCAAAATTCCGCTAACTCCCATAATTATAAGTTTGTAAATATATTTATAAAATACATAAGTGCTCCCAGTTAGGGATCCCTTTTTATTTATTGAAACAGATTTCTAATTCAGGGATCCTGTAATTGGGATCATGTTTTCGGACCATGTACTCTTGACAAGCAATTACGTGAGCCGCGTTGTTGGCAGAACATGGGCGTTGGTTGCGCCAAAATCAGACGCCCAAACCTAAACCACCAATTCAGTTCTGCCACGTTCAACTGATTTTTGTTGAATTTTATAGCAATGCAATTGTTCTATATAATAAAAATACATTGGTTATTCGTCAATCCAATCAGTCTCATCATTAGCCTTGTTATATGCCTTTCTCTCAAATACCTACAGTCAACAATTGACTCTAAAAATGTAGTACTTATTAGCGATAGTGTTGTAACTAGAGGGACATTTTCAGCATCTAACATGGTATCAGAGCTAGGGTTCTAGCTCCATCTTCTTCTTGTCTTTCTCTCCGGCCTCACGCCATTGCAGTTGATCCGGCAACCACTAACGCCGATCAACACCGTCCCTCTCCCGCGAATTGTTAGTTGATTTCGTTCGCAAGTTCGCTCACCGTCCCTCTCACGGACTGCTCTCAATTCGGCCATCAGAAAGTAATTTTTTCGTTTCGATTTACCTACCACTCGACTCGGAATTAAATTCCGAGCATCGTCGCGAAAAAATCATCGTGATCGGACATCGGACGCGCTCTCACGCGCCTCTCCAAGCTCCGGCAACGCCGCCAGCCGTACCCCACGCGCGGCTTTCTTCTTGGAGCGTGCGGCTCATCCTCGGCTTCGATCTCAGCCGACGGCTAAGTGTCGGCTTCCGTGCGGCTTGCTTTCGGCTCATAGTTAGCCGTATCTCTGACCGGCTTGCTTCCGAAGCCGTTCTCTCCAAATCGGCTTGGACCGGCTTCCTTCCGGCTCCATACTTAGCCGACAGCTTCCTTGTGGCTCCAAGCCACCCCTCAACTTGTTGCTTGGCTTGTTCTCTTGGCTAGCTTGTTCCTCTGGGCACTGTTTTGACTCGATTTTGCTCCAGATTTGGACTAACTCGGACTACTTCTCAAGGTTTTTCGGCGCTCTGAAGCCGTTTCCGAACTCCTTTTTACAAGATTAAGCCTCTTCAGTGTACTTCTACTACTCCATGGCATCCTCTCATACATGGACTATACCGAATCAGGGGGGCAGATGGGTTTGGCGTCCTGCATTGCCACACACTCCACCACCTCCTGCACTCGACCCAAGTATACTTGCGCCGCGATTTGCCCAATGTCAGCATGCTCTCACAGCGACACCGGACAGCACATGGTATATGGATTCGGGAGCGTCTTCTCATCTTACATCTCAGACTGGTATGCTTTCTTCTGTCTCCTCAGATAGTCCTATTTCTCATATATTGGTTGGCAATGGTATGAGTATTCCGGTTCGTGGTTCCGGACAGCAGACACTTAGTACCCACACCAGACCCCTTCATCTCAATAAAGTTCTTTTCACCCCTCACATTATTAAAAATCTTGTTTCTGTTCGTCAGTTCACTGTTGATAATAATGTATCCGTTGAGTTTGACCCCACTGGTCTCTCAGTCAAAGACCTTCGTACGGGAGAATTGTTGTTGAGAAGTAATAGTACTGGAGATCTTTATCCGCTTAGCTCCCTCCACTCCACTCACCCTACTTCCCAACCTCAATCTCTTACTATTCTCCCGGCCCCTTTGTGGCACAACCGTCTTGGCCATCCTGGAAGTCATGTCTTAGACTATCTTCGAAGTCATAGCCATATCTCGTCTACTACAGCTCATAACACCACTTTGTGTCATGCGTGCCAGACCGGTAAGCATGTTCGACTGCCTTTTTCCCCTTCTTTCTCTTGTACTGCTGCCCCATTTGACATTATTCATAGTGATTTGTGGACTTCTCCCGTTCTTAGTAAATCAAAGTATAAATACTACCTCTTATTGCTTGATGATTTCTCTCATTTCCTCTGGATTTACCCTTTGAAACTAAAATCTGAGGCTCTTGCCAAATTCAAGCAATTCGATAATTTTGTTCGCACTCAGTTTCATACACAAATCAAGAACTTCCAATGTGATCTAGGGGGTGAATTCGATAATGGTTCTTTCCATGACTATGCTGCACAGAATGGTCTTGTCTTTCGTTTCGCGTGCCCCCAAACCTCCCCACAAAATGGAAAGGCCGAACGCATGATTCGTCGTGTCAACGGCATCTCTCGTACCCTTCTTGCTCAGGCCTCCCTCCCCCCATCCTTCTGGGTCGAGTCTCTTTCTACAGCAGTCTACTTGCACAACATTCTTCCCACCACTGCACTTCAGAACAACATTCCGACTGTCGTTCTCTATCATCGTCAACCCACCTATGATCATCTTCGCACGTTTGGGTGTCTGTGCTACCCAAACCTTTCTGCCCCAGCTCCTCACAAGCTTGCTCCTCGCTCCGCTCGTTGTGTCTTTCTCGGATACCCTCCGAATTTTAGAGGTTATCGTTGTCTTGACCTCTCCACCGGTCAAGTACACATCTCTCGTCATGTAACTTTTGATGAGTCTGTCTTTCCCTTCTCTACCCCCAGCTCAGCCTCCCCTCCCGCTCATAGGTCTCCTGACCCTGACGAGAGCCTTCCTCCGGCTGTTCTTCTGCGACAGTATCATACTCCCTTTTCTCCTCCCACACACGTACCGTTAGGATCACCCATGGACGACCCTGGCCCTTCGGCCCCCTCTCCTATGGGTCCCTCTACCCCTTTGTCTCCACCTCTTGCGGTACCCGAACCACCACCTCCTCCTCCTCCTCCTCCCCCTCCACACTCCCCACAAATGACCACCCGATCCAAACACGGCATCACCAAGCCCATTCAGCGTCTTACACTCCATGCCCACACATCTCCCTCCATATCGCCTGTACCTAACTCCCATGTGTCTGCTGTATCGGACCCACACTGGAAGGCTGCTATGGATGATGAGTTTGGTGCTATGGTTAAGAACCACACTTGGGACTTGGTGCCCCGCCCTGCTAAGGGCAACATACTTCGGGCTATGTGGCTTTTTCGACATAAGTATCGGGCTGACGGTACTCTTCAGCGCTATAAGGCCCGTCTAGTTGCTAATGGAAAATCCCAAATGGTCGGTGTGGATTGTGAGGAGACTTTTAGCTCAGTGGTTAAACCAGCCACCATTCGCACAGTTCTTACATTAGCTGTCTCTAGCTCTTGGCCCATTCGACAGCTTGATGTCAAGAACGCTTTTCTTCATGGTGATTTGGAGGAGACTGTCTATATGCATCAGCCCCCGGGGTATCGTGATCCCCATCGTCCTGATTATGTCTGCCGTCTTCGGAAGTCTCTCTATGGACTTAAGCAGGCCCCCCGGGCTTGGTTTCAGCGGTTTGCTACATTCCTCACCGACAGAGTTGGTTTTTCTGGTTGCTACAGTGACGAGTCTTTGTTTGTCTACCGCCATGGCTCTGACATTGTCTATCTCCTGCTCTATGTGGATGATATTATCATCACCGGCTCCTCTTCGGATCTTCTACAGCAGATTATCGCACATTTATCCAGTGAGTTTGCCATGTCAGATCTTGGCCCCCTGCATCATTTCTTGGGTATTGCAGTTACTCGGGATTCCTCTGGCTTGTTTCTGTCTCAGCGCCAGTATGCTCGTGACATCCTTAGTCGTGCCTCCATGAGCGCATGTAAGCCTGTTGCTACACCTGTTGAGACCGGTACTAAACTCACTGGAGAATCCGGCCCTCCAGTGTCTGATCCTTCTCTTTACAGGAGCTTAGCAGGTGCCCTACAGTACCTCACATTCACTCGCCCTGAGCTTTCATATGCAGTCCAGCAGGTTTGTCTCTTCATGCATGATCCGCGTGAGCCACACTATCATGCATTGAAGAGAATTCTACGGTATGTCAGTGGTACTCTTGATTATGGTTTCCGCATATCTGCTACTGCTCCTGATGGTCTCACTGCATATACGGACGCTGATTGGGCTCATCTAGTTGTAAGAGGGAGATACGTTTTGTCTTCTTCCTCCGAGGGTAGATTCCAAATTCGAATTCGCCAAGCCGGTTCAACACCCAATTTCAGAACACATTCAAATTCATGGAATAAAAAATATAAGACCGCGTTAGCTTTATACAAAACCCACATGGCAAAAAGCTCACAGAGAACACTTTCTCGCCAAACAAAGCACTACCACGTCGGTACCTCCCAACACTGCAGATCCAATTTCCATTAAAGTCCATCCACGCGAGTCACGACAGTCGACATAGCCTCCTCGGTCCGATCGTAAATAACCCAAAACCCCGAAGCCCATAACCGTACTTTCACCCAGGACTACCCAATCGTCGTTCTGATTTCAATTTTCGTTTATTAAAGGCAGACCTCACCCCCTACCTCCAAACCCTAACGTTGAAAGTTCAAATTGGGCGAAGTTTCGATTTGTTGCAGAGAGAGAGAAGAAGAAGAAGAAGCAGATTCAGTTTCTCTCTCTACAATGGGTTTCTCTTTGTTCCTCGGGAGAGTTCTCTTCGCTTCGCTCTTCATCCTCTCCGCCTGGCAAATGTAATCTCTCTCTCTCTCTCTCTCTCTCTCTGAATCTCTCTCGTTGAATCTCTCTCGTTGAATCTCTCTCTCAGTGGTTAATGCTTGAAGAAACCAGATCTGTTCAGTGTGTTGTTTGATTTGCGCTTAGATCTAGCTGTGTATGTGTTCTTTGACTTCAGCTACTTCATCGTTAATGCGAGTCTCGTAGTTCTGATCTTCGATTGAGTAGTATCAGGATGTGAAAATCTGATTCAGAAGTCAAAGTTTCGAGTTGACTTTGTTCTGGCTTTAGATCGAGAGATGGAGCTAAGGTTATGAACAAGTAGTGGTTTAGTAGTAGGAATTGACTGAGATCTTGAAATGGTAGCTTAGATCCTGATCTATTTTTTGGCTTTTTGTTGAAATTTGGTGACATATTTGATTGTGTGATCCATTTATGTGTATGAATCTATCTGAATTATTGCATTTGACTGATAGTGTGAAGTGTAAACTATTTGCTTTGATCCTTCAAATCACATTTGGGGGTTTGAATTGACAGTTAGTTGTGCGAAATACTGTTAAAGAAGTCGACATCTCGCTGGTTGTATGCTTGAGGGATGTGATAGATGGGCTGATGGAGTATTCAATCATTTAGAATGTACCAAATGGGGAACAATGAGCATATTCGAGCTAATGTAGCTTTTGTCACTCTCTTATTTACGTCAATCAACTTATTATGGTAATAGAATGGGGCACCATTTCTGCATCATTTCAGATTTTTTGTTATCTGACTTGGATGTCGTTCAAATCATTTCTCATTGTGCGACATTGCAATGATAAATCTGATGGAGTCGCTAGTAGAGCAATTATAAGTAATATCATTTATTGTCGCATCATATTTGCTAGCATCAATGTTTAGGTGATATTGGTCCTGGAAAGCAGTTTGTGTGTGCTAGTAAAGTATGCTCGTGAAGTTAAAAGAGATACTTATCTGTCTTCCATGAGTTAGGAGGTTCAACATTGATGCTAGCTCATGGAAGACAGATAAGTTTGTGTGTGCTAGTAAGTAATAACTATGCTAGTGAAGTTAAAAGAGATACTTATGTGTCTTCCATGAGTTAGGTGGTTCAACGTAGAATTCATTATTGACTACTCACTCGTTCAATAAGTTTGTGCCAGTAGTGTGCAGATTTGGATCTCGGATAGGGGATTGATTTCATTGAAGTAATGATTTGGTTCTTGACTTTTGAGCTCTTGACAAGCTGAACATCCCATACTAATTTATTATGTCTGCAACTGCTTTTGGTACAATCCCCTGTAGAAAACTGTAATAGGAGGCTAGTCAGAATAATGCCATGCAAACTTAAGATTTAAAAATCTCGTAGCTTTTGTATTTTTGTACATTAAGTTAATAAGTTCCATGAGAAGTGACTGTTGTTTCCAAACTGTTTTTCTGTGGATATGTATTAAGTGACCTTTCAACTAAATCTAAAATTTTGCCTTGGATAAATTTGGAGGTCTATTGACTATGAGGGTTTTTTTTTTTTTTTTTTTTTTTTTTTTTTTTTTTTTTTTTTTTGTGCTTGTAGGAGTAGGTCCTGTCACTTATCAGTGAACTGTTATGCTTTGGCTCTTCCACACTCGATGATATCTAGATGTGTTGTCTTCTTGGCATTTTCATACTAATTAATTATTGTCTGCTACTGCTTTTGGTATAATTAATTAGCAAATCCATATGTTCTGCTTTGATTGGAACTGCAAGTTCCAGAACAGGCGGCTGGTATACCACAATAATGAAAGTTTTTTTTCTTGTTTGCTAATTACTTTTAGCATTTTGTACTTAAACAAGATTGTGTTCCTATGGGCAACTTCACCAGTGACATTCGTTTTCACAACTTCAATCTTGCTCTGGATTTATTTCTATTTCATTGTTGAACAACTTCCATGTCTTTATTGAACTTCAAGGTTTTAATATCATTTGTTCAGAGAGATTACGCGGCGTAATTGCTGATTGATAGTTGGAACAACATTCTATTATTTTACATCCTTGTTATATTGAGTATATTATGTTACTTATATACATGTCTTCACAGGTTCAATGACTTCGGTACTGACGGCGGCCCTGCAGCAAAGGAATTGGCTCCCAAGCTTACTGTCTTCCAGAAGTACTTGACTTCAACCCTAGGTGAAGGGGTGGTACCAAAGATTGATGTGAGCCTTTTTCCTGACGCTTATCTTTTCAGAGTTCTATTTTGGAAGTGTATAGTTCTGCTTTCTAATCTTGAAACTCTCTTTTCAGCCCAAGCATGTCGTTGCTACGTCCATTGTCCTAAATGGACTTGGCGGCCTTCTGTTTGTATTCGGCAGCTCCTTTGGCGCTTCTCTGCTGGTATGATTTTCAAACCTTCATTGCTACGAAACTGTGCTTATACTGGACCTTGGTTGCTTACAACTGAACCCGTTGTTTTTATTTGTTTAAATGCAGCTAGTGTACTTGGCCTATAGCACTCCTCTTCAGTACGACTTCTACAACTACAAGTTCGGTGAGCCAGAATTCGATTCGCTCCTACACGAGTTTGTGCAGGTTTGTACCCCCTATCCAATTAAATCCTCTGATTTCCCGAGCCTTAAATTACTACTCTGTATAAGGGCATGTTTGGGAATGCCGATTTTAATCAGTTTTGATTAAAATCGGGCCTTTTAATTTAATTTTTGTTTGTTATGACACAAACTTATAAGCTGAAAATCTGCAGATTAAAAGAATCTTTGTGGAATTGTAGAATCTCCAAAATTGGGGATTATGTGGCTGAAAATCTCAGAAAAAAATAAATTTAATGTGTTTTTGCACGAGCATGTTCTTAGTTCATTTATATATTTTTTGAGAAGAAATGCAGCTTCTAATAATGCAAAGTAGGGGGGTTAGATAACCCCATTACATCATGTTTTCATTTATAAGTGGATGTATTCAAGTAATTGACTAATTATCTCTTTAAACTTTGTTAAATTGATCTAATTAGTAATATAAAATTCCAGCTCATACCAAACGGATTTTGATTTGCAGTTCAACTAGGTTTTTCACCCCAAAATATTTCAGCCGATTTTCCAGATTTTCAGTTGATACATAACGCGCCTAAGGTTTTCAGTGGCTTCCAGAATCTGGTCTTATACTAATCATCTCGATTTCACCTTCTGATTATACAAAAAGAGTATGCTCTTCAGTTAGAGTATTTGTGAACAAATTTCACCTTAGGTAATCCATTATAACTTAAAGTTAAACCTATTGTAGGAGTTACTCTCTGTCAGCAAACTAATACATAAAACTGACTACTCAATGTTCTTGTTTTTACCAGTGTGTGGCTCTTTTCGGCGCATTGCTATTTGCTCTTGGATTGAAGAGCTCGATCCCAAGGAAACAACTCCGAAAGAAGGCCCCCAAGACAAAGACTGGTTAAAATGTCACACAGCAGCGAAGGAGGTTATAGTGAAGTGGGGGATTGCAGAGGCCATTGTTACATTTGTATTCTCTATCCCAGTTTGTTTGGAATTCAAACAATTCGACTGTTTCTATGTTTTTTTTGTGGATTTTGTAAACCTTTATTCAGAAAGAGGCTATTGATACTTCAGCGGTGGCTTAGATTCAAACAATGCGACTGTTCCTTGTCTTTTATGTTAGCTCTATGGGATGTCCTTCAGTGAATCGATTTGAAGTCATCTTATTCAGCGCATTATGTTTGTTACGTTTCATACTGAGTAAGTAGAAGGTTAGTACCCAGGACTTGGTTTGCATCAACTTGACTGCTTGGCTTGTACACACATTTGTTGTTGTTTCTCAGTTTTGTGGTGGCTGTGTACCACCATCATCTTGTAACTTTGTAGTCCCGGTTGAATTAGCCGAGGACGTGTGAATTGGTACGAAAGTTCTTGGGGTTGCGGCTGATGCATATCTGGATACATTTTACATGGTTTCTGGTATGCAAGTTCTTGGGGTTGCGGCTGATGCATGTCTGGATACATTTTACATGGTTTCTGGTATGCAAGTTCTTCGATTAGCGGCTGGATGTGTGTCTGTTTCCTACTTTGACTTTCCTTGGTCACTTTGATCCGGTGATTTGATTACAAAACAATGCAAGAATTTGGTAATCTTTTTATGGTGTCGTAGAGTAAACTTTTCTCTACAATATAAAAAGATCATGGAATTCTTGCATCATTTTGCATACCAAAACACCGGGTCGAAGTAATCCAGTGAATAGTGGAGTAGAAGAAAAAGAGGAAATACTGAACATAGATGCAGTCAAAAGTCACTGACATGCTTAATTCTGTGCCAGCTGCTTCATAGCCTGTGAATAATCGTTAGCTGATGGTTTTCACAAGTTCTTGAGTTTTCAAGTCTTCACAAGTCCAATGATGTTGCGAGAGTTAGAGAATGCCTGGAAGCAGAAGGAATAAGGACCGGGATAGATGCAATACTTTTGCCTATAGTTTCAACAATGTATTCTCGCAGTTCAAATTATTTAATAATTCCGATCTTCATGCCTCGTAGTTTTTTTCCTTTCATAATGAAGGGTCTGTTGCAGTTGTTGGTGGGCTCTCGTCTCTTTTTTTGTTTGATCTATCGCGTTGTTCATTTTGGTGAGCGTGTACTAATCTTCAAGAGAAGAACTCATTTCAAGAGCGCTTACTAGGCTTTCATTTCGAGCATATTTCTTTACGAGTGTTACTCTTCGCAGGTTATAATTTGCCTTCGACGGATTCCTTGTAAAACTGCAATTTCTTCAATTCATGCACCTTCGCATTTTTACATGAACAATTGGATCAATGGTCTCACAAAGGTTTCGAAAGATTATCATTGCACGAACTAATTGGCGGGTCCCTAATGCAAAAGGTAGAGACTCAAGTCTTCTGCTCATAGTGCGTTTACGCTAGCTTCTGGAAACTCACCTCTTGGATTCTTTAATAAGGTGTTGGAAACGAAACAGAAACTCCACTTAACTGATTTCAGAAATTGGAACCATTCTATCCACTTGCATTTGACTGTAATCCTGAAGGGGAAAACAATCTCCGAAAGAATACAGTGTGCTTTTGAAACATCTCAACGACGAGTCTTGATTTACGATCCATCAACTCAAATTTAAGTTGGAGTTGTAGTTGAATTTGCGTTGAATTAGTAGGAGTAGTGGATAGAAGCAATCAATCACTGCATTAGCAAAAGGAGGAACTGGGAGAGGGATTAAACATCAAGACTAATCGTAAAAGAATACCACATCGAGAAAGAGGCCAAAATCACCTAAATGAGGTGGGTACAAAACTAGAGGGGCTTGTGACTGGTAAAGATTAAAAGGGTTGGTTGGCTAAATATGCCTCACTCGTCCTAGTTTGGCGGGTGCCGTATGGCTATCAAGACATATGGCCGACATAATTTTTGTGAACTAATAGGGTTGGCTCGCCATAGCCGACCCTCCATATTTTAGTACAAATAAATTAATTTGAACAATATTTTGTAACTTCAAAGGCTTCTTCTCCAATTTGCAAGCTTATCTTAGTACAAACAAGTTATGTACTTCGTATATATCATGTTATTTTTGCAGGCTACAAAGTCCGAACAATACCCTTCTTGGTATGTGGTGTAATGTTGTCTGACCTAAAACGCTGCATTTGTGTAGTCTTGATTTCATGCTGGTTTACCTCTCTTGTTCACTCTTGTTTGGTTTGTGGTTTTGCGCATTGTGCACCAGAAGAATCGCGACTACGAGAATTAATATGAAAGTTGCCCCGCATTGTGCACCAGAAGAATCGCGACTACGAGAATGAATATGCCCCGCATTGTGCACCAGAATAATCGCGACTACGAGAATGAATATGAAGGTTGCTAGGACCGAGAGTCCCAAAAATCGTTTCGTTGGCTGAAAGCCTTAAACATGCTGTTCAAATAAAGGTTAGCTATAAACACACAACTCAAGTCAAGCGTGAGAAGCGGGAAGGGCATTGACATTCCTTGATCGATCGCCTGCGAAACTACGCAGAGGACTCTCCTCCCACCGAAGCGTATCGAGAATGGCTTCATTCTGCCTTTGTTCTTTAAGTCGCAAATGCCTATTAGGAGCCGGCGAAAGGCTTTTCTGATTTGGGCGCTTTAACCAAAATGAATCATATTTTGATATTTTTTTGTGGCAAATACTCGTTATTGTTGCGGGACAAATCCATGTAGATACAATAATAGAGTGTCATTGTTTTGTTAATTCAGCAAGCAGCAAAACAATGTGGCCTACGAATAAATTGGAGTCATCATATGACAATCGAATGATCCTGTGTGGTTAATTAGGCAACTAACCGAACAATCCATCATAAGTAAGAACTGGATTGTTATCCCGTGTGGTCAAGTTTATGGTTACTTGAAGAAACCAGCCTCACACAGTGCCCTTCCTTCTAGGGGAATTGCAGCCTAAGCCTTCAATCAAGCCACAAGAACCAACTTCCAATCATCCACAATTTTCAACACTTTTTTAGGAGTGTAACATTCGATAAATTGTGATTGCACACACTTTATAAAATCATATAAATTCCAATCGCTCTAATCAAAGACTGAACAGTGTGTTTCATCGTTCATAAGGGCCAATTTCTATATTCAACTTCACTCAAATAGTCAAATTTGAAGATTGCACACACTTTATTCAAAGAAGATGAAGAGAAAACCAAGCATCTAATTCATTACAATTACACAATTACTACTATAATTCTCAAAGCTTTGAAGAAGCAACTACAGAAACAGCAACCAATCCCAACGTCCCACACAGCTCCGGATACAAAGCCTTCCGTATCTCCTTATACACCTCCCCATTCCACTTCCTCTTACCCAAATCCTCCCCCAGGCGCACAGCAGCCTCCACCGTCTTCTCCCCGCTATCATACACCGAATCCACAATCCCCACCTCCGCCGCCTCCGTCGCCCTCATCTTCGCCGCTCTTAGCAACACGTCCCTACGCGCCGCCGCAGAACCCACCTTCGATCGAAACACAGCCATGAAATAGTCCGGAAAAGTCATCCCAATATCCAATTCACTCATATACAGCACCCCTCGGTCACCTTGTTGTGGAAAATTCACCAAATACAAACAATTTCAGAATTGTGTTAGTATAAAAACATGAATCGGAAAACTCATAAATAAAATAGAGAAGAACGTGAAAAAGAGATGGAAGAACTTCTCAATTTTGTAGGAGAAGAGAGGTTAAGGGTGTAAGCTAAGGCGGTCCAGGACCTATCTTTAGGATAATAATTTCCCCCATTATACGGTGCAAAATGAGTTTCACGAAAATGCTACCCACCGATACAATGCCTACCACGGGGGAGAAGAAGCAAGATTGCACTTCTTGTCTTCTCCTAAATTAGAACCCAACCCAGACATTTAAAGAAAGAGAGACACCAATCTTAAACTTAATTTGACACCAAAGATACACTTGTATTTATAGGAAACACGGGGTACTTGAAACACCTTTTAGGAAAAGACACTATGAAAAAATATATTTATATTACAAATTAAGACGGTTGACTTTAAAATGTATTTTAGACCGTTACATTGAATTAACTCTAGCCTTAGATCCCACCTACTACCTACCACCCACTTAACTACTCACTTATTTTATCATACTTGTAAAAATGGACTTCATTTGTTCATCATTATTTAATACAATTATTTATGTTGTCTTCGTTTTCTGTTCAGGTTTGTAAATGAAAATACTTATTTTATTTTTGACATTGCAATAAGCCGTGAAACGTGTGTTTTGGGTAGTGCCCTCACGGGCAATGCCTATTTGTTACAACAATTCGAAACAAGACAATTTTTTTTAAAAAGTCAAAAATCTAAATTTAAACATAAAAATAATATTTCCAAAACTTTTATACTAACCCACCTCTCATTATCACGTAGTCGTGCGACACCGCTAGAAGCATCCCCGCGGCGGCGGCGTGGCCGGTCACGGCGGCGATGGTGGGCATCGGGAGGGAGATCAGATCTGCGATCGCCGGCTTGAAGAGCTCCACCATGTGGGCCAGGCGGTGCTTCGCGGCGGTTGAATTGCCGGCGGATTGGGCCCAGGTGAGATCGAAGCCGTTGGAGAAGAATTTTCCGGTGGCGGTGGTGATTAGCGCCGATCCGGGGGCGGCTCCGTCGCGGGCTTGGCGGAGAGCGTGGCGGAGAGAGGCGATGAGGGTGGGGTTGAAGCGGTGGTCGTCGTCGCCGGTGAGCGTCAAGTAGAAAATGTCGCCGCGCTTCTCTAACGTGCACATGGTGTGTCAGGTTACCTCTCGTGCTTTTTCTCGCTCTAAAAATAAAGGATTTGTATGAATTGCGTTTAGTCTACGACACTAGTCTGCTAGTTCTATTATTTGGGAATGTGTGCAGTAGGTGGATAAGGGGTCATTAATGGGTTAAAGACATTTTCACCTCCTCGGGTTTGATATAAAGACATTTCCACCCCGTTCTAGTTTGGAATGACACTGTCACCCATTTGGTGTACCGAAACTCAGGTCAACAGTCAACTACATTATTACCTATTACACATACCACTCAGTCTCACCTCGTCCTTCTCATCTTGACTTTCACCACAATTAACTGAGTCACTTTGACCCGGTGATTTGGATAGCAAAATGATACAATTCTTTAATAATTCTTTTATGGTGTTGTAGGGTAAAAGTTGCTCTACAACACTGCGAAAAAATTTATCAAAAAAACACATCATTTTGCTATCAAAATCATTCGGTCAAAGTAACAAAGATTTCAAGATGGGGAAGAAGAGCTGAGACCTAATTGTGATGTCCTTAGCATGGGAGTTGAGTTCATCCCTATTTAAGTTTGGCATACTAATGGGGTCAAAGTGTTTTTCTCCAAATTGAGAGGGGTGAAAGTATCTTTGTGTCAAACGTGAGAGTAGTTATTACTCGATAGTAAATGACGTGTACATACTTCAGTTTATATAACACACATTGGGCCTGTTTGGTTACTTAGGATTGGTTAACCTAAAATCAAACCTAACTTTTTTTTTGTTTATTGCAATCAACCGGTGAATTGGTGAATAGTAGCGGTGCATGGCTGAATAGTGTGTGGTGGATGGGTTAATAGCATGCGGTGGATGGCTTCCGAGTGAGAGAGAGAGTGAGAGAAGAGAGAACACATGGGTGGAACCGAGAGAAGAAGAGAGAAAAAGAAAATAGATGAAATATAATGAAAGAAATAGCACGGGTGAGTGAGAGAAAGATAGAGAGAGAGGAGAGAGAGAGAGAGAAGCTGGTGGATGCATAGTTTTCAGAACCGGACCGGCCATCGAATCGGTGAGACAGCGGTTCACAGTTGGACCGGTGGTCGGACCGGTTCGCCGCACGTGTTTTTGATAGTATATAAATAGGGTAAAAGACACTGACCACCCCTGACTTTTGGATAAATTCCAACCAACTACCCTGGCTTTTGGAAAAAGACACTTTGCACCTATTTAACGGAATATTCAGTGGACACTTAGCACCCTTCTGTTAGGTTCCGTTAGAAAAGAGGGTGATTGAACTTTTTCTGACCATAATATCCCTGTGCATTTTTCTGATTTTTTTGCCATGTATATCACCCATGAACATGAAGAACACCCAGAATTTCTATACTAGAGGCAAGAAGTTATATACAATAGGCAGTCACTGCCAATAACAGACCAAAGATCAGAGAGCTAATCGAAAGCCGATCTAGCATAAGAATGAGCAGGTTCTCATCCCTGGGAACAGGAGAGAAAGGACACAAACCAAATTTTGAAGTCAAAGTCTGGGGTTTTCAACTATAGGTGCGGTGCAATAGATATGGATTCACCATTGTTCCTGCTGGTTATTGCATCTATTGAAAGTTTTGAGACAGAAAAAACTTGAATACAACTTCCCCCATTTGACATAGCCAAAATAAGAGCATATGTAATGCTTATTGCTGGAAGCACCAAATCTCATATCCTCTACTCACAGGAAAACCAGAAACCCATAAACAGACCCCCCAAAATCAACAAATCCAAATTGTAATTTTCACAAATTTCCAACCACAAGCTCAGCAACAGTGTACCAATTCACCTTTTTTATTCTGGATCCAAACCTACACCACCATGGCCCTTTTCATTTAACTACAGCCACCTTCAAAACATCACAACCATCATCATCTTCTCAGACAAACAACACTACGACCAAATCGAAGAGAAAGTCCTCGATGACGACTCGGTCAGGAAAGAGGAACCCAATGACAAGACCCAGAACCCGTTCCTGGCCCGTGCTTCTTTCCCCAGAGTTGAGAAAGTCGACGGCATTGGGACCGGAACTACCAATTCAGTATCGGGCTTTGCCGGCATTTTGCGGCGTTGTGGGTTTCGTACAAGACTCCGGTGGGTTTCGATCTGCACGACGCACAGAGAGGGGAAGACGAGATAGAATGGATCTGTATGATTTGTCCATGCCCTTTGTCGTAGCAGGTCATCTTCATGGTTTGTTGCAAGTCATCTTCATCAGTAGAGGAAGAAGAATATTATGGAGGAGAAGAGGGAGTTTGGTCGAGCAGGAGGAGAAGAGAGAGAGGGAGGCAGCTGTGAGAAAAAGATGGGAAGAGAGAGGGGGATTAGGGTTAGAATGAGGTGTGAAGAATGAGATTATATATAGATGTAATTTTGCTCCAAAGTTAAGGGTAGGATTGTCTTTTCGTATTGTCGTTACCATCTATCAGTTAAATTGGTGTAAAGTGTCTTTTCCCAAAAGTCAGGGTAGTTGAGTGGAATTTATTCAAAAGTCAAGGGTGGTGAGTGTCTTTTACCCATATAAATATCATTTTTATTTATATGTGTAATAAAAATATAATATAAAAGCTGAAATTAATCAACAATAGCTTGAAAATATATAAATTTAATTTCCTCAAAAAAAATATATATATATACATTTAATATATATATATACATGTCTTATGGCCAACAAAATACTTTTACTTTCCCGTCGTCTAAATAAATCCACACAATTTGAAGCAACATACGAGCTGTATGCTTCATAATTTTATTTATGCAAAGAAAAATATAAAAAACAACATTATTTATTTGAAAACGAAAAAAATGTTATTTATTTAAAAAAGAAAATGAAAAAGAAAATACAAACTTGGTTTTACAAATTGATGGTTGATTAAAGGAACAAAAGTTATAAAATTAAATAACAAATTAGTAACAATTTTTTAGAGGAATTGAAGTCTTTTATGGAAATTCATTAGTTATAGTATAAATATATTGTTTTCCTTTTCGGTACACAAGTCATTCTTGGCACAGTGGTTAAGATGCTGGTCTAATTTCTGCTGGTCAGGGGTTCAAATCCTTGCACTGGCGGAATTTGTGAGATTTTAATTCGACCCAGCAGACCGTTTGGGTCGCCCGGTTCGGCGGTTTCGGAGGTCCAACCGCGGTTTTGACCGGTTTTTTGCACGGGCGGTCCAACATACGACCCGAACCGGCCGAGCTCCGGTTCACCGATCCGACCGGTCGAACCGGCCGATCCGGTCTGATTTTTAAAACTATGGGTGGATGGCTATGAAAAGCGGCACCCGACTGATAGAAGAGAGAGAAAAAAATAATTACGGTACCCGGGTATGGTTTCGATAGGTTAGTTTGGTTAGGAGATGACTACCTATGCCTCGGCACACATACTTCAGTTTATATAATCCACACTGGGCCTGTTTCGTTACTTAGGTTTGGTTAACCAAAAACCAAACCTTTTTTTTATTGCAATCAACCGGTGGATGGGTGAATAGTACCGGTGCATAGCTGAAAAGTGTGTGGTGGATGGGTGTAGATACTGCTTTCTGACATGACAGATCTTGGCCACGTGGCAACCATCCAGCACACCATATTGTGCTCCACACACACTGGATCACCAGCCGAGCTGATCCATGTGGGGGCTGCGAGACAGAGCCCTCGCATACCACTGCACGGGACTTGTAGGGACTTAGTGGTTTGGAGGCTAGAGTAAGCCCTGTCGCGTGCGAGCCAAGCCCGCGCGCGACCTTTAGTAACTGTTTTGAGAGATCTATGGCACGAGCTCCATAAACCCGTTCAATCCGGTCAAACCCGGTCAACCTCGTAACGGTTCCGGTATTCGCGCACCACGTGCTCTAACGGTTCCTATATACTCGGACGAACGTGCCGTTATGGTTAAGCTAATTAAGCCGCCATTAATGGGCGCATTAACCACACTACAACGGTCACGTTCTCCAGTATATATATATCGTCAACCTTTCCATACAAAGGGAGAACACACTGCCATACGCGGAAGCTCTGCCAAACCTCTGTCTCTCTCTCAGACATTGCTACTGACTTACTCTCTCCCTACACACACCCCTATTCTTCCTGTGCGATCCCTGATCCACTACGCACGGTGTACACGGAGGTCTCCCTGCCGGAATCTCTTGTGCACATTTTGGTGAACCCGACGTGAACTTACCAGCAAAAGCAACCATGTCTCAGGAGGACGATGTCAGCAACCGATCGCCTTCCACCGAAACTCCCTCGGGAAACGAGGCCCGCCGTACTCCGACGACTCCCGGCGAGGCACCAACTTTAGAGTCTTTGGACGCCACTGTCCAAAGTCAGGCAAAAGCTCTCAAATCTCAATCTGCGCAGTTAGAACGGATCTTGGCCGTTCTGGGCACCCTTGCGCCAAATCCTCCACCAGCCACCGCTATCCCTCAGGGAGGAGGAACCCCTACCGCTCCAGGATTGGGAGTGTCAACCACGCCTCCCAACCCTCATCTGCAAACTCCACCGTCAGCCACGCAGCTGCCTTCGGTCCAAGGGTCAACGGCACAAATGCTGCCCTCTGCTGCTCACGCCTCTCAGCCCCCGGCTTTGGCGTCCAACCCAGCTCTGCAGTACACTCTGCCTCCATCAGCGACAATCTGGGGAAACGCGGGTAGTCAATACGCTCCCAATCCTCCGGCGGCATATGTGTCGCCACCGCCTACGGCAACCCCTCCGCCAGCTACCGAGGGGAGCATTCCAGAATGCATGACGTCTTTGCAGAAGCGCGTGGACTCCATCCTGGCTCATCAGTCGTTCGCGGATACCATCATCCCGAAGCTAGACAACGATCCACCCATTCCACGAGAGATCTATCTCATGCCTAACCCGGCGGGGTACAAGGCTCCCAAATGGGATAAGTTCGAGGACGTCAATGGAAACGCTCATGAGCATGTCATGCGTTTCATCGATGTCATGGGTCCATACGGAGCCGATCCCAAGCTGCTGATGCGAGAATTCCCAAAAACTCTTGGGAATGTAGCATACAAATGGTACCGAACATTGGAGGCCGGATCTGTGAAGACTTGGGACGACATGGTCCAGAAGTTCTATACCAAGTTCTTCCAGATGGAAGAAAAGGTGACGATGATCCATCTCTCGCGGATGTATCAGAAACGTGAGGAAGATGGAATCACTTTCATCAAGAAATTCAGAGCGAAATCCTTGGAGTGCAAGGATCCAATGCTCGAAAGCCGGCTCGTAGAGATATGCCTGCAGTGCATGCGAGATGAATACAAAAGCATGCTGATCAATTTGCAAACACCTACGTTTTCAAAGCTCATCGAATGCACGATGAACATCGAGCCCATTGTCGAGAGACAGAGAAAGAAGAGCGCTCCAGAACGACCTGCGAGCGGCACCACCTACAAGATCGGCAGATTTGGCTACAAGCGGGGACGCGAAGCTGAGGTCAATACAGTTTCGCCCCAGAAGCAAGCAAAAGTTGCAAACTTTGACGCACCGCCTCTGCCATGCTCGGTGGAGGAAGCTAGCGATCTCTGCAGACAGTGGCGCAAGGACGGCGTCCTGCCACCGCTCGAGAAAGCACCCTCCAAGGAGATGACGAGGGACCCTAAGTGGTGCGAATACCACGGCAAGGTCATGCACCCCACAGCCGAGTGCAAGAAGCTCAGATTCGCGTTCGATCAGAAGATGAAGAACGGCGAACTCATCGTCAGCGACCACCAGAAGGATGTGCGCAACAACCCGCTGCCTGCCCATACAGACTCGGGCTCAAAGGGCAAAGAGGTCGCCATGATCTCGATAGTGGACTTGGAAGAAGTCGCAGAGGATGGTCTACCCATCATTGCTGAAGTCCATGAAGATGAAGACTACAGCATGGACACGGAGGATGAGCGTGCCGACCGCATGAAAGGGTCGCACGGCTTCAACAAATTCTTCAACAAGATGAACTTCTCCGAAAAGTGCCGAACGGATATGACAAAAGCAATCTTAAGGATAGCGGAGGACTACGAGGAGGATCTCGTGGTCTCCAACGGGAAAGTCATCAGGGCGTCCCGCTCCACAGAAAAGATTATGACCTTTTCTGCCAGCGACAAGAAGACAGATGCGAGCCATCAGAGGCCCCTGTACGTCACCGCCATCATCAACGGCGTCGAATTCAAACGAGCATTCGTCGATGGAGGAGCAGCGGTCAATGTTGTTCCACTCCACACACTGAAGCTAGCAGGGATCCCCGAGCATAAAGTAGTCAAGCGTCCATCTCCACTGGTGGGATTCGGAAGTGATTCTAGAATGACGATCGGATGGATCCGCCTAGGCGTTCAGATTGGTAAAATCAAATGCTCGGCGAAGTTCTATGTCATAGACGCGAACACCACATATCACATGATCATAGGTCGAGCCTGGATTCATCGCTTCGACGCAATCCCTTCGACGGCTCACCAGGTGATGAAAGCTATCTGGAACGGCAGGATTGTCGAGATACCGGCCTCAACTAACCCGTTCAACTTGGACGAAGCACATCTCAGCGAGGCGGTGTGGTTCACCGAGATGGCGGACGAGCAAACACCCGGACCATTCAACCCTACTCCTTTACCTCTCTGGGAGGACATCAAGGACCAGTCACCTGCGGGCGTGATGGTGACAAGGGAAGATGCCAAGGAAAAGCCGCCTACACGCGAAGAGGCGCCGCGTATCGCATATCATCGGAAGAATGTGTACACTCTGAAGAGGATTGCAAAGCATGACCCCGAGGGTAAGGAGATAGAGAGCTTCTACGCCAACGGGAAGAAATGCTATCGCATATGAAGGCGCGCGGGGACGTCCTCACACGGGCATGGGGATGTCCCTGGGCAAATCAATCAAATCGAGCAAGTTGCGCTGACAGAAGAGCCAACACAGGGCACTCCAGACGAGAAACTCAAAGAAGCGCCCGAATGCATGGAAGACAGGCCAAGACCACAAAAGCAAGAGCTAAAGGAAGTGTTCCTCAGCCCGAACGAGGAAAAGAAAAGGCCAGTCTTCCTGAGTGCGGACCTCACAAGCGAAGAGGAACAAGGACTGCTGCAGCTCCTAACTGAATACAAGGACGTGTTCGCATGGGAATATGATGAGATGCCAGGTCTGGACACGAGCATCACCATGCACCGTTTAGACATCATCCCAGGGTCTAAACCGGTCAAGCAAAGCACCAGAAGCTTCAGGCCAGAGCTCAACGTGAAGATCAAGCAGGAGATTGTCAAACTCCTAGACGCCAAGTTCATAGAGCCAAACCACCATCCCACATGGTTGGCCAACATCGTGCTGGTGGTAAAGAAGAACGGACAGCTCCGCATCTGCGTGGACTTCCGATATCTCAATCGCTTCTGCCCTAAGGACGATTTCCCACTGCCTAACATCGATTTGCTCATTGATTCAACGGCAGGCCATCGCATGTTCAGTTTCATGGACGGTTTCAGCGGGTACAATCAAATCAAGATGGATCCCGACGATGCACGGAAAACTGCATTCATTACTGCCGTGGGGGTATTCAACTACACAGTAATGCCGTTCGGTCTTAAGAACGCAGGCGCAACCTATCAGCGGGCCATGATGGCTCTATTCCACGACATGATGCACAAAGAAGTGGAATTCTATGTGGATGACCTGGTAGTCAAATCCAAGCATGAAACAGATCACCTTGCAGACCTGCGAAAGGTGTTCAACAGATGCAGAAGCTTTCAACTGAAAATGAATCCCATGAAATGCGCATTCGGCGTGACCTCGGGGAAGTTTTTGGGATGCGTGGTCCATCGCCAAGGGATCGAGCCTGACCCTGCGAAAGTGTCAGCCATCACCAGCATGACGCCACCTCACAACCAAAGTACCTTGAAAACATTCTTGGGAAAATTGTCATATCTGCGGAGATTCATCCCAGCGATCGCTGAAATCACATGCTGTTTCAGCACTCTTCTCAAGAAGTGATGCTTTGCAATAATGGGATACAAGGTATTTATCCAAAAGAATGAAGGGTTGCGTCCCTTCAGTAGTCGAATCGCAACCGTCACCGTCGTATCGCGCAATCACAGGACGGGCTGACGTCACGCCTAAAACCCTAAAGGTCAGACGGCACGACTCTAGGGGTTTTAGGTCATAATGACACGCACGGGGGCTGAACTTACCCGTATTTGAATTGGTGCGTGGCGGCGACGCGCATGTTGGTTTCCGCGCATGGAAGCCTATACAGCTATGAGCCTTCACGCGCAGAAAGGGGGCTAATGTAGATACTGCTTTCTGACATGACAGATCTTGGCCACGTGGCAACCATCCAGCACACCATATTGTGCTCCACACACACTGGATCACCAGCCGAGCTGATCCATGTGGGGGCTGCGAGACAGAGCCCTCGCATACCACTGCACGGGACTTGTAGGGACTTAGTGGTTTGGAGGCTAGAGTAAGCCCTGTCGCGTGCGAGCCAAGCCCGCGCGCGACCTTTAGTAACTGTTTTGAGAGATCTATGGCACGAGCTCCATAAACCCGGTCAATCCGGTCAAACCCGGTCAACCTCGTAACGGTTCCGGTATTCGCGCACCACGTGCTCTAACGGTTCCTATATACTCGGACGAACGTGCCGTTATGGTTAAGCTAATTAAGCCGCCATTAATGGGCGCATTAACCACACTACAACGGTCACGTTCTCCAGTATATATATATCGTCAACCTTTCCATACAAAGGGAGAACACACTGCCATACGCGGAAGCTCTGCCAAACCTCTGTCTCTCTCTCAGACATTGCTACTGACTTACTCTCTCCCTACACACACCCCTATTCTTCCTGTGCGATCCCTGATCCACTACGCACGGTGTACACGGAGGTCTCCCTGCCGGAATCTCTTGTGCACAATGGGTTAATAGCATGCGGTGGATGGCTTCCGAGTGAGACAGTGAGAGAAGAGAGAACACATGGGTGGGACCGAGAGAAGAAGAGAGAAGAAAAGAGAGAAAATAGAATGAAAGAAATAGCACGGGTGAGTGAGAGAAAGAGAGAGATAGAAGAGAGAGAGAGAGAGAGAAAGAAGCCGGTGGATGGCTATGAAAAGCGGCACCCGAGTGATAGAAGATAGAGGAAAAAATAATTACGGTACCCGGGTAGTGTTTAGATAGGTTAATTTGGTCAGGAGATGACTACCCATGCCTCGGCACACATACTTCAGTTTATATAACACACATTGGGCATGTTTGGTTTCTTAGGTTTGGTTAACCTAAAACCAAACCTAACTTTTTTTGTTTATTGCAATCAACCGGTGGATGGGTGAATAGTATCGGTGCATGGCTGAATAGTGTGTGGTGGATGAGTTGATAGCATGCGGTGGATGGCTTCCGTGTGAGAGAGAGAGTGAGAGAAGAGAGAACACATGGGTGGGACCGAGAGAAGAAGAGAGAAAAGAAAAGAGAGAAAATAGAATGAAAGAAATAGCACGGGTGAGTGAGAGAAAGAGAGAGAGAAGAGAGAGAGATAAAAAGAAGCCGGTGGATGGCTATGAAAAGCGGCATCCGGCTGATAGAAGAAAGAGAAAATAATAATTACGGTACCCGAGTAGTGTTTGGATATGTTAGTTTGGTTAGGAGATGACTACCCATGCCTCGGCACACATACTTCAGTTTATATAACGCACATTGGACTTGTTTGGTTACTTAGGTTTGGTTAACCTAAAACCAAACCTAACTTTTTTTGTTTATTGCAATCAACCAGTGGATGGGTGAATAGTACCGGTGCATGGCTAAATAGTGTGTGGTGGATGGGTTAATAGCATGCGGTGGATGGCTTCCAAGTGAGAGAGAGAGTGAGAGAACACATGGGTGGGACCGAGAGAAGAGAAAATAAAAGAGAGAAAATAAAATGAAAGAAATAGCACGGGTGAGTGAGAGAAAGAGAGAGAAGAGAGAGAGAGAGAGAGAGAGAGAGAGAGAGAGAGAGAGTGAGAGAGAAAAGAAGAAGCCGGTGGATGGCTATGAAAAGCGGCACCCGGCTGATAGAAGAGAGAGAAAAAAATAATTACGGTACCCGGGTGAAAAGTGCCGAGGCATGGGTAGTCATCTCCTAACCAAACTAACCTATCCAAACACTACCCTTGTTTTGTTAACCAAACCCCAACCAACTTATCCAAACAGGCCCATTATATCTTCATATCATTTGTCATGTGTTGTATGGATTGGAGTACAGACACATCATATATTCCGGAGTACCTAATAATTAGTTCAAATTTGAGGGGGTGACAGGGTCTTTTGACCTGTCATTAATATTAAAAAGATTCTCTCTCAGCTGGTCCGGTCGGAATCGTATGGGTCACGGGGTTCGGGTGCTTGACCGCTGGCTCCGTCCACGTTATTACACGTTGAAGAGAAACTTAAGTCCCAAATGGTTCACGTGATGTCGTCGAACCGCCCTGCACGGTTCTATATACCGAATTTTACTGCATTACACATATTATTACTTCGATAGCATTTGATAATTGCCACATTACCTTGCATGAGGTTTTGGGTAGGGAGCCTGATTAGTTTGTTTCAAATGACAAATCTACTCACATAAATGCGAATACACGCGGTGTTATATGAAGAAAATGAATCAGGAATCATCTTTGTATGGTTTATTATAGATTTTGGTCGTATGATGTACGCGTGGATATGAATCAGGAATCAGCTCTGCAGTACACTCTGCCTCCATCAGCGACAATCTGGGGAAACGCGGGTAGTCAATACGCTCCCAATCCTCCGGCGGCATATGTGTCGCCACCGCCTACGGCAACCCCTCCGCCAGCTACCGAGGGGAGCATTCCAGAATGCATGACGTCTTTGCAGAAGCGCGTGGACTCCATCCTGGCTCATCAGTCGTTCGCGGATACCATCATCCCGAAGCTAGACAACGATCCACCCATTCCACGAGAGATCTATCTCATGCCTAACCCGGCGGGGTACAAGGCTCCCAAATGGGATAAGTTCGAGGACGTCAATGGAAACGCTCATGAGCATGTCATGCGTTTCATCGATGTCATGGGTCCATACGGAGCCGATCCCAAGCTGCTGATGCGAGAATTCCCAAAAACTCTTGGGAATGTAGCATACAAATGGTACCGAACATTGGAGGCCGGATCTGTGAAGACTTGGGACGACATGGTCCAGAAGTTCTATACCAAGTTCTTCCAGATGGAAGAAAAGGTGACGATGATCCATCTCTCGCGGATGTATCAGAAACGTGAGGAAGATGGAATCACTTTCATCAAGAAATTCAGAGCGAAATCCTTGGAGTGCAAGGATCCAATGCTCGAAAGCCGGCTCGTAGAGATATGCCTGCAGTGCATGCGAGATGAATACAAAAGCATGCTGATCAATTTGCAAACACCTACGTTTTCAAAGCTCATCGAATGCACGATGAACATCGAGCCCATTGTCGAGAGACAGAGAAAGAAGAGCGCTCCAGAACGACCTGCGAGCGGCACCACCTACAAGATCGGCAGATTTGGCTACAAGCGGGGACGCGAAGCTGAGGTCAATACAGTTTCGCCCCAGAAGCAAGCAAAAGTTGCAAACTTTGACGCACCGCCTCTGCCATGCTCGGTGGAGGAAGCTAGCGATCTCTGCAGACAGTGGCGCAAGGACGGCGTCCTGCCACCGCTCGAGAAAGCACCCTCCAAGGAGATGACGAGGGACCCTAAGTGGTGCGAATACCACGGCAAGGTCATGCACCCCACAGCCGAGTGCAAGAAGCTCAGATTCGCGTTCGATCAGAAGATGAAGAACGGCGAACTCATCGTCAGCGACCACCAGAAGGATGTGCGCAACAACCCGCTGCCTGCCCATACAGACTCGGGCTCAAAGGGCAAAGAGGTCGCCATGATCTCGATAGTGGACTTGGAAGAAGTCGCAGAGGATGGTCTACCCATCATTGCTGAAGTCCATGAAGATGAAGACTACAGCATGGACACGGAGGATGAGCGTGCCGACCGCATGAAAGGGTCGCACGGCTTCAACAAATTCTTCAACAAGATGAACTTCTCCGAAAAGTGCCGAACGGATATGACAAAAGCAATCTTAAGGATAGCGGAGGACTACGAGGAGGATCTCGTGGTCTCCAACGGGAAAGTCATCAGGGCGTCCCGCTCCACAGAAAAGATTATGACCTTTTCTGCCAGCGACAAGAAGACAGATGCGAGCCATCAGAGGCCCCTGTACGTCACCGCCATCATCAACGGCGTCGAATTCAAACGAGCATTCGTCGATGGAGGAGCAGCGGTCAATGTTGTTCCACTCCACACACTGAAGCTAGCAGGGATCCCCGAGCATAAAGTAGTCAAGCGTCCATCTCCACTGGTGGGATTCGGAAGTGATTCTAGAATGACGATCGGATGGATCCGCCTAGGCGTTCAGATTGGTAAAATCAAATGCTCGGCGAAGTTCTATGTCATAGACGCGAACACCACATATCACATGATCATAGGTCGAGCCTGGATTCATCGCTTCGACGCAATCCCTTCGACGGCTCACCAGGTGATGAAAGCTATCTGGAACGGCAGGATTGTCGAGATACCGGCCTCAACTAACCCGTTCAACTTGGACGAAGCACATCTCAGCGAGGCGGTGTGGTTCACCGAGATGGCGGACGAGCAAACACCCGGACCATTCAACCCTACTCCTTTACCTCTCTGGGAGGACATCAAGGACCAGTCACCTGCGGGCGTGATGGTGACAAGGGAAGATGCCAAGGAAAAGCCGCCTACACGCGAAGAGGCGCCGCGTATCGCATATCATCGGAAGAATGTGTACACTCTGAAGAGGATTGCAAAGCATGACCCCGAGGGTAAGGAGATAGAGAGCTTCTACGCCAACGGGAAGAAATGCTATCGCATATGAAGGCGCGCGGGGACGTCCTCACACGGGCATGGGGATGTCCCTGGGCAAATCAATCAAATCGAGCAAGTTGCGCTGACAGAAGAGCCAACACAGGGCACTCCAGACGAGAAACTCAAAGAAGCGCCCGAATGCATGGAAGACAGGCCAAGACCACAAAAGCAAGAGCTAAAGGAAGTGTTCCTCAGCCCGAACGAGGAAAAGAAAAGGCCAGTCTTCCTGAGTGCGGACCTCACAAGCGAAGAGGAACAAGGACTGCTGCAGCTCCTAACTGAATACAAGGACGTGTTCGCATGGGAATATGATGAGATGCCAGGTCTGGACACGAGCATCACCATGCACCGTTTAGACATCATCCCAGGGTCTAAACCGGTCAAGCAAAGCACCAGAAGCTTCAGGCCAGAGCTCAACGTGAAGATCAAGCAGGAGATTGTCAAACTCCTAGACGCCAAGTTCATAGAGCCAAACCACCATCCCACATGGTTGGCCAACATCGTGCTGGTGGTAAAGAAGAACGGACAGCTCCGCATCTGCGTGGACTTCCGATATCTCAATCGCTTCTGCCCTAAGGACGATTTCCCACTGCCTAACATCGATTTGCTCATTGATTCAACGGCAGGCCATCGCATGTTCAGTTTCATGGACGGTTTCAGCGGGTACAATCAAATCAAGATGGATCCCGACGATGCACGGAAAACTGCATTCATTACTGCCGTGGGGGTATTCAACTACACAGTAATGCCGTTCGGTCTTAAGAACGCAGGCGCAACCTATCAGCGGGCCATGATGGCTCTATTCCACGACATGATGCACAAAGAAGTGGAATTCTATGTGGATGACCTGGTAGTCAAATCCAAGCATGAAACAGATCACCTTGCAGACCTGCGAAAGGTGTTCAACAGATGCAGAAGCTTTCAACTGAAAATGAATCCCATGAAATGCGCATTCGGCGTGACCTCGGGGAAGTTTTTGGGATGCGTGGTCCATCGCCAAGGGATCGAGCCTGACCCTGCGAAAGTGTCAGCCATCACCAGCATGACGCCACCTCACAACCAAAGTACCTTGAAAACATTCTTGGGAAAATTGTCATATCTGCGGAGATTCATCCCAGCGATCGCTGAAATCACATGCTGTTTCAGCACTCTTCTCAAGAAGTGATGCTTTGCAATAATGGGATACAAGGTATTTATCCAAAAGAATGAAGGGTTGCGTCCCTTCAGTAGTCGAATCGCAACCGTCACCGTCGTATCGCGCAATCACAGGACGGGCTGACGTCACGCCTAAAACCCTAAAGGTCAGACGGCACGACTCTAGGGGTTTTAGGTCATAATGACACGCACGGGGGCTGAACTTACCCGTATTTGAATTGGTGCGTGGCGGCGACGCGCATGTTGGTTTCCGCGCATGGAAGCCTATACAGCTATGAGCCTTCACGCGCAGAAAGGGGGCTAATGTAGATACTGCTTTCTGACATGACAGATCTTGGCCACGTGGCAACCATCCAGCACACCATATTGTGCTCCACACACACTGGATCACCAGCCGAGCTGATCCATGTGGGGGCTGCGAGACAGAGCCCTCGCATACCACTGCACGGGACTTGTAGGGACTTAGTGGTTTGGAGGCTAGAGTAAGCCCTGTCGCGTGCGAGCCAAGCCCGCGCGCGACCTTTAGTAACTGTTTTGAGAGATCTATGGCACGAGCTCCATAAACCCGGTCAATCCGGTCAAACCCGGTCAACCTCGTAACGGTTCCGGTATTCGCGCACCACGTGCTCTAACGGTTCCTATATACTCGGACGAACGTGCCGTTATGGTTAAGCTAATTAAGCCGCCATTAATGGGCGCATTAACCACACTACAACGGTCACGTTCTCCAGTATATATATATCGTCAACCTTTCCATACAAAGGGAGAACACACTGCCATACGCGGAAGCTCTGCCAAACCTCTGTCTCTCTCTCAGACATTGCTACTGACTTACTCTCTCCCTACACACACCCCTATTCTTCCTGTGCGATCCCTGATCCACTACGCACGGTGTACACGGAGGTCTCCCTGCCGGAATCTCTTGTGCACAATGGGTTAATAGCATGCGGTGGATGGCTTCCGAGTGAGACAGTGAGAGAAGAGAGAACACATGGGTGGGACCGAGAGAAGAAGAGAGAAGAAAAGAGAGAAAATAGAATGAAAGAAATAGCACGGGTGAGTGAGAGAAAGAGAGAGATAGAAGAGAGAGAGAGAGAGAGAAAGAAGCCGGTGGATGGCTATGAAAAGCGGCACCCGAGTGATAGAAGATAGAGGAAAAAATAATTACGGTACCCGGGTAGTGTTTAGATAGGTTAATTTGGTCAGGAGATGACTACCCATGCCTCGGCACACATACTTCAGTTTATATAACACACATTGGGCATGTTTGGTTTCTTAGGTTTGGTTAACCTAAAACCAAACCTAACTTTTTTTGTTTATTGCAATCAACCGGTGGATGGGTGAATAGTATCGGTGCATGGCTGAATAGTGTGTGGTGGATGAGTTGATAGCATGCGGTGGATGGCTTCCGTGTGAGAGAGAGAGTGAGAGAAGAGAGAACACATGGGTGGGACCGAGAGAAGAAGAGAGAAAAGAAAAGAGAGAAAATAGAATGAAAGAAATAGCACGGGTGAGTGAGAGAAAGAGAGAGAGAAGAGAGAGAGATAAAAAGAAGCCGGTGGATGGCTATGAAAAGCGGCATCCGGCTGATAGAAGAAAGAGAAAATAATAATTACGGTACCCGAGTAGTGTTTGGATATGTTAGTTTGGTTAGGAGATGACTACCCATGCCTCGGCACACATACTTCAGTTTATATAACGCACATTGGACTTGTTTGGTTACTTAGGTTTGGTTAACCTAAAACCAAACCTAACTTTTTTTGTTTATTGCAATCAACCAGTGGATGGGTGAATAGTACCGGTGCATGGCTAAATAGTGTGTGGTGGATGGGTTAATAGCATGCGGTGGATGGCTTCCAAGTGAGAGAGAGAGTGAGAGAACACATGGGTGGGACCGAGAGAAGAGAAAATAAAAGAGAGAAAATAAAATGAAAGAAATAGCACGGGTGAGTGAGAGAAAGAGAGAGAAGAGAGAGAGAGAGAGAGAGAGAGAGAGAGAGAGAGAGAGAGAGAGAGAGAGAGAGAGAAAAGAAGAAGCCGGTGGATGGCTATGAAAAGCGGCACCCGGCTGATAGAAGAGAGAGAAAAAAATAATTACGGTACCCGGGTGAAAAGTGCCGAGGCATGGGTAGTCATCTCCTAACCAAACTAACCTATCCAAACACTACCCTTGTTTTGTTAACCAAACCCCAACCAACTTATCCAAACAGGCCCATTATATCTTCATATCATTTGTCATGTGTTGTATGGATTGGAGTACAGACACATCATATATTCCGGAGTACCTAATAATTAGTTCAAATTTGAGGGGGTGACAGGGTCTTTTGACCTGTCATTAATATTAAAAAGATTCTCTCTCAGCTGGTCCGGTCGGAATCGTATGGGTCACGGGGTTCGGGTGCTTGACCGCTGGCTCCGTCCACGTTATTACACGTTGAAGAGAAACTTAAGTCCCAAATGGTTCACGTGATGTCGTCGAACCGCCCTGCACGGTTCTATATACCGAATTTTACTGCATTACACATATTATTACTTCGATAGCATTTGATAATTGCCACATTACCTTGCATGAGGTTTTGGGTAGGGATGGCAACGGGCCAGATCTGGATCGGATCAGGCCCTTCCCGATCTAAATCCGACCAGGAGAAATGAGATTCAGATCCGATCCAGATCCCTTCGGATCATCACCGGATTCGGATCAGATCGGATCGGGTTTCATCAGGCTGATCTAGATCCGATCTGTAAATCCATATAGTACGTGGTCGGATTGGATTCGGACTGGACCGAGCTCGAGTTTGCAATAAAAATGAAACAATAACGTAAAAATCAAAAGTTGAACACTATTTCATACGCTAAGACATATGTTCGTAACTTATGAAGCCTAAAAAACAAAAAGAAATAACTCTGTAAGTTAAAGTTACAATAGTACTACCTCCGTTTCTTCTCTATCACACCGTATTGACTTTTGTCACTATTCACTGGGTCACTTTGACCCGGTGATTTGTGTAGCAAAACGATGTAATTTTTTTATAATTTTTACATGGCAGTGAAGAGTAAAGGTTGCTCTATAACACGGTGAAAAAATTATCAAAAAATCGCATCGTTTTACTATCCAAATCACCCGGTCAAAGTAACCCAGATACGAGTCAAAAATTCAAACCGGTGTGATAGAGAAGAAACGGAGGTAGTATTTTTTATTGTAAGTGTAAGTTGGGAGGTAATACGAGTATATTTGTACATCACACATATATGTCGGATTGGATCGGGTCGGAACTCGGTGGATCTGTCCTCAGATGGGAGGTAATACGGGTATATTTGTACATCACACATATATGTCGGATTGGATCGGGTCGGAACCCGGTGGACATTCCCTCAGATCCAAATCCAGATCCAAATTCGTTCGGGTCTAGCTTTCCAGATCCAAATTCGATCCATTTTCAATTGGATCAGATTCGGATCCGATCCATTCGACTCATATCGCTCGAATCTCAGATCGGATCGGACTTGCCATTCCTAATTTTGGGTTCGAACTCAGCCATATGAGTAGTCCTAAAAAAAAAAAAATAACAAATAATAATGTCAAAGCACCCTTCAATCGCTCATGAGTTGCTATCAGAGTTCCTGAGGGTAGTGACTTATTCCAAAACTTATTTTTTTTTATGCCAATATTCCAAAACCTATTGATCGAGTAAAATGTCATAGATTATTTAATTTGTAATTCTGCATTATTAATTAATAATGTCAAAGTGCTCCTCAGTCAGCTCTTGAGTTGCTATCGAGTTCTTGAGTAGGGACTAGGGACTTTATTGATTGAATAAAAATCATAGCATTTTTTTTATTGTTTTTGAGTGAAAAATCATTGATTATTTATTTAATATGTAATTATGTAGTATATGCAATTTTTTCAACGTTTACCAAGAAGAATTGGTATTCAATTATTTTAAAATTTCAATCAACTTACTTTTTCTCGAAAAAAAAAAATCAACTTACTTGGTCAAAATTAATTTTATCTAATTATTTCAATTTCCAATACCATCGTGTTTCCAAGAAAGCCAGTGAACAACTTTCCAAAAAGTAAAATTTCATTAAAAAAAAATGAACAACTAAAAATGTTCAATTTGGCGGGTAACTTTTACCATATTTCTGCTGGGTAAAAAAAGAGCGGAAAACATTTACCCCCACTGTCTTTACATGGCGCCAAAAAAATCTTACCCCACACCCACCGTAAATAATCGAAAAAAATACCGCGAAACCTCCATTGAAATAAAACAAAGCTTCAAACTCTTCGCGCCAAATCGAACTTCTCACTGCTCTACTAATAAAAACCCCTTCCATTTCCCAACAATTCACTCTCATCTCTCTCTCTCTCTCTCTCTCTCTCTCTCTGTCTCTCTCTCTTCTGATTCTCAATTAGCCAGCCCTTTCTGGGTCTCTGAATATTCTCAATTCAATCACACATGGAACACAAAATCGACCTCGCAGAAGAAGACGAGAACGTGAAGAAGATCAGGACCATCTTCGCCAACAACGACCTCTCCGACCTCAACATCCACTTAGCTCTCATCAAATGCGGCAACAACCCAGACGCCGCCATCAATTACATCCTCGACACGCCCGGCATGTTGCTGCCCTCCGGCACCGTCAAAACCAGCACCGGAGCTCGTATCTCCGCTCCGGCGAAGCCAGATGAAATCCCAAATCTTGATGGGTCTAATCCCATTGTTAAGGTAAAGGAAGAAATGGATTGTGGGTCTGAGTCGGATTCGAAATTGGGTATTGGGTCTGATTCAAAATCGGGTATTGAATCGAATTCAAATTTGGGTATAGGGTATGATTCAAAATTGGATATTGGGTATGATTCAAAATTGGGTATTGGGTATGATTCAAAATTGGGTTTTGAATCGGATTCAAAATTGGGTATTGGGTCTGATTCAAAATTGGGTATTGAATCGGATTCGAAATCGGGTATTGGGTCGAAAGATGAAGTGAAAATGGAAGTGAAAAGAGAGGGTCTCAAAGTCCCTGAAATGGGGTGTGAAAAAGATGGGTCTGGAATGAAAATTTACACAGAAAGGTTCTTGGAGGCAATGAGAGCAAAAGCAAGAAAACTTTCGTATGTATCAAATGTGAAGAAGGAGAATGTTGTGGAGAAAAGTGATAGTAAAGTGAGTGTTGAAGATGGCGATTTCCCGGAAGAGAAAGACTGGTTATTGGTGGGGAGGACGACGATTACGGGGCTTTCGACTACGAAAGGGAGGAAATTGGAGAACAATGAGATTGTGTATTTCACATTCCCTGCTATGGATTCCAGGACCGGAGCTCGCTCGTATTGGGGGAGTTCAAGAGCCGCCGCCGCCGCAAGTTCTGCCATTGTTCGCTTTTCTACTAAAAGATCAGGGGAGGTAATTAATCCAGGCTTGTCTTTTGTTGATTGCACAAGTCATGTTTGTTTTATTGTGTTATTAGAACTAGTGCTTGCATTGTCATGGATGGATTTGGAGATGAATAATTTGTGCTTTTAGATTGGTCATAGGTTTAAATGGAATTGCAGATTTTGAATATTTTCGTTACAATGGAGGGACTAGGTTATGAATAGTACTTTGTGCTTAGGTTGGTCACTAGATGAAGTGAAAGAGCACATTTTGAATGATTTTAAAATGTCAATACCATGGATGGACTAAGATATGAATGGTTGGTACTTGAGTTGGCCATGGGTTGAAGTGAAAGAGCATATTTTGAATGTTTTCATTACTATGGAGGGGCTAGGTTATGAATAGTACCGTGTCCTTAGATTGGTCATGAGATGAACTGAAATAGCATATTTTTTGAATGTTTTAATTACTATAGAGGGACTAGGGTATAAACAGTTGGTGCATAGATATGAGTTGCAGTGAAAGAGCATATCTTGAATGTTTTCATTACTATTGAGGGACAAGGTCATGAGTGTTTTCATTACTGTGTGCTTAGATTGGTCATGAGATAAACTGAAAGATTATATTTTGAATGTTTTAATTGCTATGGAGGGACCAAGACATGAATCGTTTGTGCTTAGATTTGCCATGAGTTGAAGTGAAAGAGCATATTTCCAAAGTTTCCATCACTATTGAGGGACTATGATATGAATAGTTTGTGCTTAGATTTGCCATGAGATGATCAGATGAAGTGAAAGAGCATATTTTGATTGATGGATAAATTGTTTTAGTAATTCAATTTCTATTATTAATGGCAGATTGGTAGGCTGCCCATGGAATGGGCTAAGTGCCTCCTTCCACTTGTAAATTCTTCGAAGGTTAAAGTTCGTGCTAGATGTGTTGCTGCTCCAACCAATCTTTATTTGATGCAAGAAATAGTGTTATATGTCAGGTAAAATCTTCATTTATGAATTCAAATTTTGGTTTCTTGGAGCTCTTCTCTTTTTGCTTTTGGGTACTCCCAAGTCTCAATTTACATAATAGGTGTGTGCTAATATTTCTTTTACTGCAGCTTTTATATTCATCACTCCATTTTCACTGAGATTGAGCAGACCTCATGGAAGCTAGAGGCAACCATGAACATTGACTCAACGATCTACCCGCTGCTTACGCTTTTCAAATTGTTGAAAGTTAATCCCTTTCAGAAGGTAATTTATCCAAGTCTTAAGAGTCATAGCTTTATTGATATGCTTAATTGTTATGATAGTAAACTATGTTGTTTCTATTTTCCAGGCCGAGTTCACTCCGGAGGAACTTGATTCGCGGAAACGATCTCTAAATTTAGAAGTATGTAATTCTTTGAATCATCTTCTTGTTTGGAGTTACTTTTTCTCTGTAATTAGTTTCTCTAGAAAATCAATTTTCAGTTTCTCTTGCAATGCATTCTTGATTCAGCTGGATCTAAAAAACCCAAGTTTTATATGCTATTTTTCTATTGTTGAACAGGTAAGTGTTGTTGAAGCTGCATCAATGTTGCCTATATCAAAAAAGAGAAAGGGTAACAGCCAGTGCCTAGAGCAGAACAAAGATGAGCAGGTTATCACTGAGTCATCATTGAACAAGCTTGTTGGTGCTGCCGATATGTATAATCTGGAGGTGAATCTTCATAACCCTGATCAACTTAAGTACCACATTAAGACTATATCTTATATATAGATGTATACATCTATTTTGGGAGTGAATTCTTCAACCTATCCCTTCCCCCATCAAAATTTGGCAGGAGATGGATCCTCCAGAAACTCTCATGTGTAACTTGAGGCCATACCAGAAGCAAGCTCTATACTGGATGTCCGAGTCTGAGAAGGGAGTGGATGTTGAGAATGCTGGAAAAACTCTACATCCATGCTGGGCAGCGTACCGTTTATGTGACGAGTAAGTACCAAAAAAAAAACTAGTACCTTCTCATTTCTAACCTTTTGGAGCACTTTACTCCTCATTGTCGTGCTTATCACACATGCTTTTCTAACAGGAGGGCTTCAGCAATCTATGTCAACATCTTTTCTGGGGAAGCAACCACAAAATTTCCATCTGCAATGGAGACAGCTAGGGGAGGGGTGAGTATACTAGAGCTTATACCATTTTGCGTAACTGTTATTTTTCAAGCAATATTGTTTATATCATTTTTTCTCTAAAATTAACTGTATTTGCAGATTTTGGCTGATGCAATGGGGCTAGGGAAAACAGTGATGACAATTGCTTTGATTCTTGCAAGACCTGGTAAAGGGAGTGCTGCTTTGGATGATGGTGATAATGCAAAGGAAAGGAAACACGATTCCGATACTCTCACATCAAAAGCAAAGGGTGGCACACTCATTATTTGTCCCATGGCATTGCTGAGCCAGTGGAGGGTAAGTTATCTCCCAAGAACAGAAGTGATTTTTTCTTTTTCCTTTTTTCTGCATGTTTAAAAACAATGTATTCCTCTACTGTTGTATCTCATCATATGTTTGATCTGCAGGATGAAATCCAAACTCACTCAAAACCTGAAACGGTCTCTGTTTTTGTTCACTATGGTGGGGATAGAACCAGTGATCCCAGGGTCATTGCAAAGCATGATGTGGTATTGACTACATATGGTGTACTAACCGCAGCATACAAAAGTGTAAGTTTTGCTTTGATCTTTCTTGAGATTTACCTATCTTTTTCAGTCGAGTCAATACGAATATGTTGACGCTTCATTGAATAAACCACTTATGGGAATTTTGCTACAGGATGGGGATGACAGCATTTTCCACAAGATTGAGTGGTATCGGGTGGTTTTAGATGAAGCTCATACTATCAAATCTTCAAAGACCCAAGGTGCTCAGGCTACTTTTTCACTGACTTCTCACTGCAGGTGGTGTCTCACAGGAACTCCCCTTCAGGTTTGTTTTCTCACTGCCTTCTCAGAGAAGATATCACAAAATGCTCAATGCCTATTTGAAAGTTTAGTAGAACTAAGTGCAGAAGTGCTTTCTTTTATGAGAGCTTAATGTAGATTTCTATTTTGCCTGTTAAATACCTATTAAAGAGCTTGTGAATTCACTTAAAGGTGAATATCCTGATAAGTTTACTAATTGAAGCTTTTCTATATTGATACAGAATAACTTGGAAGATCTTTATAGTCTCTTATGCTTCTTACACGTTGAACCATGGTGCAATTGGGCATGGTAATGACTACTGCTAGCACTCACTAGTGTTTTTTTGATTTGTTTGTTATGTACATCGTATTCTTAGGTGTTTGGACTAAAGAAATACATATATTTTTTTTATTAGGTGGTCCAAGTTGATCCAAAGGCCCTATGAGAATGGTGACCAGAGAGGAATAAGATTGGTGAAAGCTATTCTCAGACCATTAATGCTTAGGAGAACAAAGGACACGAAGGATAAAGAAGGAAGGCAAGCCATCTTCATTCTTGGACTCATTTAGCTTTTTTTCTTGAAAACCTGAATTCAGTTTTTTGATGTGAAAATGCTTGTAATTCAGGCCCATTCTTGTTCTTCCACCAACGGATATTCAAGTGATCAATTGTGAGCAGTCAGAAGCAGAACGTGATTTCTATGATGCTCTCTTCAAGAGATCCAAGGTAAAGCTTTTCAGCTTTAAATATTTCGAGAGTTACACTTCATTGTAGTTGCTTAATTGCCTCACTTTCTAAGCGACCCTAGTTGGTACGAACTGAAAATCTAAATAATCAGCTGAAAATAACCTGAGAAAATAAGTTGGCTTAAGTAGTTGAAAATTCTAGAGCCGTTTCTTCCAACATATAAAAATAAAAATCTAGAGCTGTTTGGTATGAGCTTAAAATTTGTAGGATGTGAGAGAATCTGCAAAGTTGGAGATTAAATAACCGGCAGGTTATTGGTCCAAACAGATTTTAGCTGGAACTGCAAAACAGTGTAGGAAACATAATTAAATTAAAATGGCAGACTGTAATCAAAACTAATAGAAATTTTGGGCTCTCAAACATGCACTGATTATGGGAGAGTTTGGTATGACTTATAAGCAACTTATAAGTCAGTTTTGGATTATAAGTACAAGTCAACTTATAAGTAGTGATTGGTATGGACTTATAAGCTTAAAAGCTGGATTTTGACTTGTAAGTTTAAAATTGTGTCTAGAAAAAGTTGGGGTTTTGAATTTTTTTACAACTTTTGGACTTAAACATCTTTTTCACCAAATGCACTGATTATATTTGAATGTTTATGAACAGGTGCAATTTGATCAGTTTGTTGCTCAAGGAAAAGTGCTTCACAATTATGCCAACATCCTTGAACTTCTACTTCGGTTAAGGCAGTGTTGCAATCACCCATTCCTAGTTATGAGGTGAGGGAAGAGTCAACAATATCCAATCAATTCTTGTAAATAATTCTCGCTTTTTCTTAAAATTTCCAAATGTCTTCAAAATGTGCAGCCGAGGTGATTCCCAAGAATTTGCAGACCTCAACAAGCTTGCAAGACGATTCCTCGACACAAGTCCTGATTCTTCAAACCCTAATCAGAAAGTCCCAAGCCGCGCATACGTTGAAGAAGTAGTTGAAGGCATTCGAAGAGGTGACAACACTGAGTGCCCAATATGCTTGGAGTCAGCAGATGACCCTGTCCTGACCCCTTGCGCCCACAGAATGTGTCGCGAGTGCCTCCTCTCCAGCTGGAGGACCCCATCTGCTGGGCTCTGCCCAATATGCAGGCAAGTGCTGAAGAAAACTGACCTCATCACGTGCCCTTCTGAGAACAAGTTCCGCATTGATGTTGACAAGAACTGGACTGAGTCTTCCAAGGTGAAGAAGCTTCTGGAATGTTTAGAGACTATTCATCTCTCCGGTTCTGGAGAGAAGAGCATCGTGTTCAGCCAGTGGACTTCGTTTCTTGATTTGCTGGAGATACCACTCAAGAGGAGGAAGATTGGGTACTTCAGATTTGACGGGAAGTTGTCACAGAAGCATAGAGAGGTTGTCTTGAGGGAGTTCAAGGAGAGCAAAGAGAAACCTGTAAGTCAAAAAAACCTCCTCCTAGTACTACCTGTGTTTCTTCTGAATTAATATAGAGTAAAATGCAGGTTTTTAGAAACCTGGGCCATAGAGTAAAATGACAAAAAATCACGACTCATTAAACAGAAAAAAACTTTGAACACAAAAATATGTGAAAGTAGAAATAGAATAGCTATTTCACAACAAAAAGTTTCTAAATAAGGAAAATGGATTGAAAGAGAGGGAACTGCTCAATAAAAGGAAGTAGGCTGATTGAGAAGTAAAAGAGGAAGAATTTCTCAAAGAAACCACCTGGATCCACATGAGTTGTGAATAATGGACATGTTTTCAGGTACTTTTGATGTCACTGAAAGCTGGAGGTGTTGGGCTAAATCTGACTGCAGCTTCAAATGTCTTTCTTATGGTAAGCCTCGACCTTTTTTTTTCTAGAAGCTTCTCCTTTTGACAAAGTTGTACTAATATGTTTTAATAGGTTGTTTACACTTTTCACTGCTGGTAATCAAATTTTGTTGTGCTATGGAAATGTAGGATCCATGGTGGAATCCTGCAGTAGAAGAGCAAGCAATCATGCGAATTCACCGCATTGGGCAGAAGAGAACTGTGCAAGTTAGAAGATTCATAGTTAAGGTCAGTTTTAACCACATCTTCTCTGTACATTTCTTTTTCTAGTTTTGAACTCAAATGATTTTTAAGAAGCAAACCTAGTTAAGGTGACTGCTATTGAGAACTAACATGGGCTCAAATGTGGTTTTTTGGTGGTCAGGATACGGTGGAGGAACGGCTGCAACAGGTTCAAGCGAGGAAGCAGAGGATGATAGCAGGTGCTCTGACTGACGAAGAAGTGCGATCAGCAAGGCTTGAAGAGCTTAAAATGCTATTCAGATAAGATGAGAGACCCTTGTGTTTTTGGATCAATGGGGGGTTATTAATACAGTTAGTGGCAGTTAGAAGGGTATGGTGGGTAAATTTTGTGGATGGATTAGGTTAACATTTTGAACAAGAAAAGGTCATCAGGATGTTTTAAGGGTTGTTTATCCCTTCTCCTGGTAGACAGTTTTAGTTTTAGGTGCTGATAACCTACCCCCAGCTTTTTTGTAAATTTTGTGGAATGGAAGAAATTAGAAAATATTCTCTTGGCTCTGTCACCTCATAATCAACATTATTGCAGGTTTTCACCAGTCAAAATCAAATGAGAAATTCGAATATTCTAGAGGATTTTTTTTTCTTACAAACTAGTATTCCATGTTATAGAGAAGGTAGTCGGTATAAAGAGTTCTATCTAAAATTTGAATCTGACTGCTTTGAGTCTAAACAGTATTGTCAACCTCGAAATCATGTTCAGTCAATTCTATAATCGTTACCTGTCAAATAGCTTAAACGGGTTACATTTTCAGAGCGGGTTGATGTGGAGCGTTTTGGGGTGGCTGGTTCGCTCTCCCTTAACGGCAGCAATTGCTTCTCTTTGCATTGCTATTATCAATAATTGTACTTATTACATCTCTTTATCGCGAGTCTTCTCAGATTACCTTCATCCTCAATCTTCTTAGTTTACTTTGAGAGTCTATTTGTTCAATCATCCGTCAGAGTGACTAGATGAATAGTACACTTCAAAGATTAAGAAGAAATGAAAGTAATATTTCATGTGGTGGTGGTTTAGGTATCAAGACTAAGGAGTAGAAATGACCACGCCATCTGCAAAATAATATATTGTAGGCGGGGTGGTGATGAGGAATATGATAATGTGTGGATTTTAGCAAGATGGATCATCGGCGTGGTCAAAACAGACGGTGCCAAATAGAGAAGAAGAAGAAAGAAGCACATAACCAACTCTTACTCTCTAAGTCTCAACTGTGTGGCTAAAAGTTTGTTGATTTAACCGAAGAAATTAGATCACCCTTGAGCTGGAGCTTATCTGTCAGTTAGGGAAATGTGGATCCCATTTTTTTTGTTGAGACTTTCCAATTTTTTATATATATATATATTTGAGATTTACCTATTTGTGGTCTACTGTGTTCGAACTCAAGAATTTATGCAGTGGTTTTAAATGTTCTACCACATGAGCTAGTACTAATTTACACTTCTATATTATTTAAAATTCTTCTAAAAGACATTTTTTTAAGAAAAACTTCAAAAAAAATATTATTTTCTATATTAATTGGAAAATAATATTTTATAAAAAATTACTTGGAGTATAATGCATTAATTTCACGCCACATCTGTGAAATGTGATCCTAATTATAAAGATTAACATATTCATCCTTCGAAATCTTAGTAAGTTATCCCCCCCCCCCCCCCCCCCCCCCCCCCCCCCCCCCCCCGGTAATAGAAACTGTTTAGTTCCATTCTCCATCTTCGTAATTCAGTATGATTTTAAAAACTGTTCTTTCACCCATTCAGTGTGCCAAAGTTCAAATAATATACACCCCGCTTCGATTGTGAAGCAAATAGTCTGGGCAAGGATACATCACTAAGAATAGTTTTTGAGGCAATAAATTAGTCATACATATCATGCATAAAAGTCTATTATATCCTTGTATAACCCCTGCATTTTATATAATATGGAGTTAAATTTTTCCCAAAAACTATTCTTAGTGGCAGATCCCAACTCTGAGACTGACGTTTTGGTGCAAGTGTTTTGAACTTCGGCACATTAGAGGGGGTAAAAAATGTGTCATTTTCCAAACTAGAAGGGATAAAACTGTCCTTCAATCAAACTATAAGGGGTGAAAATGTCTTTTACCCATACCGTGACTATCAGTATTCCTTCCGTAACCGTTACTGCTAAAAAAAACGGTTACAAGGAAAAAAAAGAAAAAGCCGAGCCGCGTGGCGTGACAACTAATACCCTTCTGTTGCACTCCACACGACCCCCCCTATAAATACCCACCGCCCCCAAAATCAAACCCACACACACATAACACAACCTTCCAATCACAACCTCACCTTCTCTATCTCTCTCTCAAAATCCCCAAATCATCTTCTCGAATTCCAATCGATCGGAAAATCACATATAAAATCATAGATGGCGGAGGAACACATGAGGACCGCTGGCGCACGCCGGCAACAACAACAGCAACAGCCGAGCCGTCTACAACGGCGTGCGCCGTCGTCGATACAGGTCAGCCCCGTCTCCAATTGGAACGTCGCCATCCCTCTCCTCTCGCCGCTGGACGCTTCTCCGAAGAGCCACGATTGGCCGCCGCCGGCGTCGGAGAGCAGTAATAACGGCCAGCGGCGGGCGGCGAAGGAGGCGGAGAAGGCGGTGGTGTTCAAGAACTGGCAGCACCCGGCGGCTCCGTTCTGCTACGAGACGACGCCGTTTAAGGGGTTCGCTTGTAAATAGGACCGTAGATAGGACGGAAGGCTGTGGGGGTGATGATGGTTATCTAACGGTTGGGATGTTTTTTCTAGTGATTTCTCTCTTGTTTGGGTTACTGTTTGGTTTTTGAGAGAGGAAGAAATGGATGTAACATTAGATATCTCATTATAATATAATATAATATAATGATAATAATATGTGAATATGATTTTAGTTTTTGAGTCATGTAACCATGTTACCAATTTTTGCATTCTATAATCTACAATGTTGTATTTCTTAGTGCCAAATCTTGAAAAAGCACAACTGACAATAACAAGCATTTTTTGAATTTAATGATAGTGGGTTACAAATGGGTGTTAATTGAGTTGAAAAATATTTAGAGTCCTAACATCATGTCCGAACCTTGTAGTAGTACTTGATAAAAGAGAAAGTATGAGTCAGCTACATGACTCAACATGTATTTGTGTGAACTCTTTCCCTTAAGAAGATATTTAATCTTCGGCAAGCGCAGATTTTGTATGTTGTCAAAATAAACTTATCATTTTCAATGAAATAGTTAGAGCGAAACATGCTATTTTTGGTCGAGGGATGTCATATATAGGGAATTTAACTATAGTTAGAGCGAGAGCATACTTGTCGTTTTCAAAGAAATTGCAGGATGCAAGGAATCATGTTTCGTGTCAAATAGTTTTGCAAATGGATTAGTTTGACAACGTTTTTTCCTAGCAAATGATGCATATAGACATCATGCCTAACTAGGGGGATTCGTTATGTCATTTACCTAAACTCATTCATACGAGTAAAGTTAAGAGTTACGATGAAGTTCAGCTCTCGAGTTCATGATACTGACTCCGTTAATAATTAAGTTGAAATTCAGCACTCCTCTTAAATTTTTTTAAAATGAAAATATTTTTTTGAAAGGAAAAACAAATAATACTCATCTTATCCACCCTGCTTAAAATTTTAGGAATACAGTTTAAACTACAAACATTTTTCTCCTAAAAACACTGATATGTCATATTGCTCAAAGTTTCTGTAAAAGATTTTCTAACTTCAAACCAAAAATATCAAACATCCTGCAATTGTCATTCTTTTCTGAGGTGACAATTATCTTCACTCTTTAGCGAGCAATTTTGAAGTTTAGCTGGGATAATTTAATTTTGTATTAAATTACGAACTAGCTTAGTGTATGACTTTGCATGCAAAAGTTCTATCGTAAGTCCAAGTCGTGATGAATTTCTTACAAGTAATGTAAGTACGCATAATTAACGTTACAAGTTTTCACAAATTTATCTGCAGAGAAACAGAGCTTATTAATAAGCACAATAATTGAAAATTTGAATCAATAAGTTATTACTTGTGTGGTCAATATCCTATAACTGTAGTTGATTAATTAGCTGCACCTAACATGGGATCATCACTCAAGATGATACATTCAGTCAAAGATACCACTCCGTCCCGTCTCTTTGTTCCCAATTTCCATTTTGGGACGTCCCCTCTCTTTGTTCCCATTTCTTATTTGGGTAACCTTAAACAGCTAAAAAGTCCAAAATACCCCAACTGAGAATTGGCCCACTTTTCTTTTATCCCATTTTATTAACCCAATCAGCACAAATTAATGGGTCAATTATACTAACCGGACCACCATATCAATTAACTTAACCTAACCTAACCCAATCACTCTAACATAACCATTCATCAAACCAAACCTAACCTAACAAATCTAACACCACTCATCTACGGGTCTCCCTCATCTACCTTATCTTCTCACCAAAATACACACCACACAAACACAGTAGAGAGAGAGGCGGAGAGAAAGCTGAGCGGAGAGAAGCTCCTCGGAAGCGGTGCTCCGTCGAACGGCGGCTGAGGCGTTGGAAGCTCCTTCGTTGGCGGTCCGTTAGCGGTGCTGGTTTCGGCGATGGAGACAACCCTCTCTCGTTCGATCTGTTTTAGTTGGTGCTGATGGTACTGGTTGCGGTGCGTTGGTGGTGAAGGGTGGATTAATATTGGTTGATCTCTTGGTGTTGTTCATGTTATTGTGAGTGTTGATGGTGTTGGCTGGTGGTGGTGTAAATGTTAGTCGTAGTGTTAGGTGTTACTGTGAAGAGGTAGTGAAGGGTGGATTGATATTTTCAAACTGTGTGAAAGCATTTTGGTCCAAAACATCTTTTTCTTAATTCTGGCGCCGAGCCGCCATGGGAACTTAGACATGGGACAGACTGGTAAGTTCTAGATGAAGCAAATACTACCCCACAACATATTGATAAGATTTGAATGGCTATCACTCATAGCATCCAACAAATCATTTCAAAGAACAACAAGGGGATTCACCAATACAATTGTTATTATTATCAATGAAACAAATGCAAATCAGAATATTATCATTAGTATATGTTTAAAAATAAGAAAATAGTTCATACAAAGTAAGATAAATCAATAATGTTTCTCGAAACAATTGCCTTTTAATAAGAAATACTCTATCCGTTTCGCCATGTTTTTCCAAAAAATATTTATGTATTATATGGACCTAACGATTTGGTTAGCAAAACAAAGTAAGAATTTAGTAATTTTTGTGGTATTATAGAGCAAAGTGTACTCTATGACACCATGAAAATATTACCAAATTCTTGCATCGTTTTGCTAACCAAATCGCTAGGCTCAGATAATACTCAATTTTTTGAAGAACTTGGCGAAACGGAGAGAGTATGCATAAAAAATAATGAAATGCCAAACAGGCGAGCACCTCCAAGAGAGAGCAACATTTTGTGTCCTTGGACTAGAATAAAATTTGATCGTCCACTTTTTTGCTTGAGCTCCAACAATGAGGAGTATAATTGCCACTTTTAAAGCAGATTCAGTTGTATAATATCTTTCCCTACTCTCCACCATTTGATCAATGATAAGAACATTAATTTTTGTTACAATATATGATTAATTTTTTTTAGTAAATCCATTGGAAGTGTTTCTTTTAACAAGTTGGAAGTGTTTGAAATTTGAGAAGGAATCACTTTTTAGATAAAATTGAGTTTTTTAAAATTTTGCTCCTATGAACATTAAGTCTCAAGTTTTCTCATTCAAAAAAATAGTCCTCACTTTGCACCAGCACATGCTCCATTAGTTGGAGTGCTGTTTTTGCTCATTTGGAGCAAAAATTGGTCCAAAGCAGTATTTTCTCCCTCTCTGGGAGATGTTCTTATAGATATACACAGTTACACTCTCATTTAATATTTAAGAAAAGTATTAATTCATTAAAGATTATGATTCTTGCTTTGAAAAGAAATATTCTAAAAAAATAAAGAATGGTCCTTCTTTGACTGATCTTACTAGTATTAGTTGATCTCCAATCATCCATAAAACAACATATTCCTAAAGCCAATAAAATCTTCTTATAGTAATGTCAGTGATATATTTTATTATTTTATTATGCTTCTCAATCTCAAGTTGGGTATTTATCTTAAAAATAAAAAAATTATATCATATTTGAGTTAAAATAATAGAGTAAGTCATTTGTTTAAAAAAATACACCACTTTATTTCTCGGACCTTCATCTTTGAACCCAACTTTTGGTATCCAGTTTTGGCAAACAAAATGATGTTTTTCTTATTTCATATAAATCAGTTAAATGTATTTTTGTGCCAAACTGTGTTCTTGGGCTCTAGTTGATAACCGATTAATTTGTTCTTTGAATTCTCATGTTCAGAAAATCAAAGTCGTGCGCAGGGGCATATCCACTAATTCGCTAAAGCGAGGGCCAAATTAAAAAACGAACAAAATAAGAGCAAATTTTTAATCTGATTTTTCTTTTTTTCTTTTTTTTTTGAAATATTAATCTGATAAGGCTATCTGGTAATGTTGAGTGGGGCTCTAGTACGTTATTGTGGAGGATAAACTGAAAATATTAAGGGTAGTGATTCTTACACCAGCAATTTTGATGCTTACACCAGATTTATGTTGTCGTGACTTAACTACCCCTCCGTAGTTATAATTAATTTTGTAGTTATTCCTTTTGCAATGATCTATTTTCAGAAAGTATAATATTTTAAAATTTTACCATGATTTTATCTTCATATATTTTGATATTCCTTTTAAAATACCTTTCTCTTTATTAAACTTTCCTACCTTTTCTTTGAAAAAAAATAGTGCCTCCTTTATACTCTGGCGATCTTTTTACTTCCTGAAAAATATTTAAATGAAAAGACAATAACACTTTAAAGTAATTTTAACAAGTCTAATGAAAAAAGTTGACATATGTTGTGTATAAATGAAAAGACGAAACCAAACAGAAGAAACCATCTATAAACTCTAACTTGAACATGTCGTTTGCACACAAGCACCAAAAAGAAATGAGAGTATGAAAGCCATTTTGTAGAAAAATGACTAGACCATATTGTATATTCACATGTAGGCAAGGCTTTTTTTCCTCAAAAAAATAAAATAAAATAAAATAAAAATAAAATACAAAGCCAAGCATACACGTGAATAGTATTAGATTGCGGAAACTCAGAGAATTCAATTTCATACTGTCCAAATTCACCCAGCCAAGAGTATGACACGAAGCCATTTTGAATTATTTTTTACAAGAGTTCAAAAAACATTCACACGTTCCTCAAAAAAAAAAGAAAACAATCACACTATTAAGTTATGAGTACTTGAGAAGGTTGGAGAATATCAAAAGAAGGGAATGATGTTTTTTTTAAGGTGTTAATGTTTTAAAAGGATTAACAAGTTTATGGAGATTAATCATGAATTTTTTGGAAATGTCAAACTTGTCCAAAATAAAAGATTGAAATATGATAATTTAATTTTAAATACTATTAATGATGGGTAGTTAAGTCATGACAGCATAAATCTGGTGTAACCATCACATTTGCTGGTGTAAGAATCACTACCCAATATTAAACAAATCATAAATAAATTTAATTTTAAGATATATTTTTGAGAAAGAAATTCTAGAAGTTGAAATGAGGGCTAGCCCACATTTATCTCTAGTGGATACCCCATTGATTGCGAGTTATTTTCATTTATCATATGTTACATTAGGACAATCAATCGAGAAGAATTCTGAATTCTTCCTTTTCTCTTAAGCTCATTTGTTGTTGTCATGAGTAGGGGACTTTTTTTTTTTTGAGAAGAAAGCTTATTGGATTAACTCAAATGGGCCATGAAACGGTCCCGAACATCACTGTCTAATACATCTTTGGCCCAACTCGGTGGGTTATTTAACCAGCCCATCTCTAGATTGTTCTTCAATGCAGCCGCAGCAAACACGTGGGCGCATTTATTCCACCCACGTTGCACGTATCTCACCACGCGTCCCGCGGTGTTCTCCATTAACTCGATGCACTCCTCGAGAATTTCTCGACCTCTGTAACGTCTTCTGGTGGTTTCTTTTGGATGAGCCGATTCAATTCTCTCACTAGAGAGATTGAATCCGTTTCAATCCAAATCCTTCGAAATCCCATCTTCTTTGCAAGATCTGGTCCTTCCCTCAAAGCCTCTACCTCTGCTTCCTTGACCGAATTGGAGAAGGGGATTGGTCTTGAGATTCCGGCGATGAAGATCCCTTTTGGGTCTCGTATCACCACTCCGATTGCCGCCTGACGCCGTTGTTGGTTCCAGGCAGCGTCTGTGTTGATTACGACCCAGTCATCCGGTGGCACCGACGGTGATGAAACCGGAGAGGGCCCAATCTGAGCCGGCACAGTATCACCACAAGCTTGCATCAAATCTTCATATCTGTCCAGGTAACTTTGAACTTGTGCCACTAAGTCTTCAACTCCGTTACTTTGATTTTTAAATATCAAAGAGTTTCTATTTTTCCACAGTTTCCAAATTAGAATGCTCATTTTCTTTCTTTCTTCCGTGTTTGCTGCAAGGAACCTCTCGATCCACCAGATCCGGAAGTGCATGTGTGTCTCCGCAGCAAAACTTGGACCCAATAGTGATACCCAACACTTTCTGGCAAATTTACAATGTAGCAGCAGATGAGTTTCACTCTCAATCTCTTTTTTACAAATTGAGCACTGCATCTCTGTCACGATCCCTCTCACCGAGAGGTTTTGTCGAACCGGCAAGCTTTGGTGCAAAGCTCTCCAAGTTGTATAGAGAACTCTTCTTGGAAGTTTGACTTTCCAGAAGAGTTTCCACCAGCTTGGGGTTGGGTTCGAACTGTTACCAAAGGGTTTTGTCTTCCTCCTTTCTTCTTGTTGGACTAGTACTTCATACCCAGATTTGACAGTGTAAAGTCCAGAATTTGAGAAGTGCCATATTAATCTATCGGGTTTTGGGGTTTTAGGGATGGAGATTCGTCGGATCTCGGCTATATCTTCTTCCCAAAACAGACTTGTTAATTTATTGTGATCCCAACTCATGTCTTCTGTTAGTAGATCAGAAACCATTACTGGTTGACCCCCTTGATTTCGGTTTGGGGTATAGGGTTTGAAGGAATCAGCCCTATAGAGCCACGGGTCTCTAAAGGCATTAATGTTTTCTCCATTTCCAATTCTCCATCTGCAGCCACTTAAAACTAGTTTTTTGCTTGAAATAATGCTCTTCCAAACAAAAGAACTGTTACTTTTTGCCGTTGCTTTCAACAACCCTGTGTCCTTGTAGTATTTGTGTCGCAGTACTCTTGCCAGTAAGGAATTTGGGTTCATCAAAATGCGCCAGTATTGCTTTGCTAACAAAGCTGTGTTGAACAATTGTAGGTGATGAAATCCCAGCCCACCTTCTGATTTGGGACGCTTCAGTTTCTCCCAAGAAATCCAGCTAATTTTTCTTTGCTGTTCATCGGATCCCCACCAAAACCGTATGAGTAGGGGACTTGATACAAAATAAATCGTGTGAATAAGTAAAAACACAATTTGTCATTATTTGAGATGAAAATATAAAAAGAAACTCAGATGTAAAAAAGAATTAGTATTTTCCTTAAAAAAGATTAGAATTGATGCACACGCGTTGCATGAAAACTTTATACCTTAGGAGCAAAAATTGGATAATAAATCATGTGGGTGATTTTGAGAAAATAAAATCTACATAATGTGCTGCTACGGGGAATAAGCTATCCCCTAAAATGTGACATGTGAAATAGCTTATTTTCATCCAAATAATAAGTTCATCTATTTAATAAGCTGCTACCAGTCCGTCCCAGCTCTTTCTTCCCGTTTGACTTTTTTGACTCGTATATGGGTCACTTTGACCGGGTGATTTGGATAGCAAAATAATACGATTTTTTGATAGTTTTTTCACCATATTATAGAGCACCTTTTACTCTACAGCACCATGCAAAAATTATCAAAAAATTACATCGGTTTGCTATTCAAATCACCGGGTCAAAATGACCTAGTGAATAGTGACAAAAATCAAATTGGGAAGAAAGAGCTGGGACAGAGTGGTATGTGGAATAAACTATCCCCTAAAATGTGACATATGAAATAACTTATCCTCATCTACATAATAAGTTGATATGAGAAATAAACTATCCCCTAAAATGTCACATGTGGAATAACTTATTCCTACTATATCATAAAATCCGAATATTTTATAATAAGACAAGCTAATTCATTCAATGCTATGCAATCATCATTCTTTTTTTTAGAACACCGGATATGCACTAGTAAATAATAAAAGATAAAAATAGCGTGGGAGAAGTGTGTTGCAACTCGTATTATTTAATTAGTTATTAAATTCTTGTCTAGGTAATAAGGGTATTTTGACATTTCTTTTGGCGTCCAGCCAGCTTGTATTTTGACAAGTTCTAGCATAGATAATCTCACACCAAAATTTGTTTCTTCAATATTTCATACTTCCCAATATGAGCGTATTTGTCATCTTTTTAAGCATTGTAAGGAGGTGATTTTATAATTTATTAACCAAACAATATAAGAATTTGTCAACTTTTTTTAAAAAATTATAATGTTGCAGTAGTTGTAGAGTTAATAATAGATTTTCAGCATTTTTTTTGGACTTACATGTTTGTCGTCTACTGGGTTCGAGCCCGTGACCTCATGCAGGGATTTTAAACACTCCACCACTTGACTTTCAGCAATTATCCGAGTTTTACATCGTTTTGGTGATCAAATCTCTCCTCAGCACGGTTGACGAAATTGTTTTGATGACATCGTATTACCATTTCTGAACAAATGGTGTTTCTCGAGGCAAATCTATTCTATAAAACAGCATGGTTTAACTAATTTATAGGTTTTGAGGCTTTAGATGTCTTAAATCATCCCAGCCCTTAGATCCCACCTACCCCCACTAACTACCCACTATTTAACTACCCACTACTTAACTACCCACTTAACTGTTTACAACTTGAAAATTTACCCTCTCTCTTGGATTAATTTACATAAATTACCGGGAACGCCATTTTCATCTTCTCCTCTAGCAAAATCGATTATGAAACGTATTTTTTGGTAGTGACCTCGGACACGGGCAATCCCATAGTATTTTATACAACTAAAAGGAAAGAGGCAGTTCTTAAAGGAAATATTCAACAAAAGGTTTGACAAATATGCTTCAACCGTTCTAAGACATCAATTTTTTTGACTATATTCTATTCCGGTCCTTTTTCCTTTGAAAGGTTAGGTTAGACCAAAAATACTTTTATTTTTCTAGAAGAAAAACACATTTTTTTTTTAGTTTGAACATGTAACTAACTCAAGCTGATCTTACAATAATTTCAATAAAATAAAATAAATGACTTAATGAAGTGAGTATCGAGGTTTTATATACTTTAAATGTTTCATCAAAATAATTGGTTGTATGTCGCGCTCTCTCGGAAGTCTTCTTAGACCTATTTGAACTAGTGATGTTGAATCCGTCCGTTTCTATTTGAACTAGTGGTAGTGAAGATGAATGTGAAGGAGAGAAAAAATGAGCTCCTAAGATGAATGTGAAGCTGAAGGGACGATGGTGAGCCTCAGTTGAAAATATCCTTAGTCATAGGACGAGCGGTGTGTCCTTAAATTTTTTTGTAGAATTAATAACCAGAATTCTAAAATTCCTTGAGGACTCTTCTGCAAAAAGAGAGAAAGCTGAGAAAATAAAGATAACCGGCATGAACGTGTGTGAATAATTTTGAGCTAATTTTTCCGACCATTTTAATAAATAATGTTTCACTAAAAATGATATTTTTCACCGTGTTGTAATTTTGCATTTGTAACATTGCTGGTGAGACCTTCCACTAATCGTTGAACACATTTTATTTTCGTCAAAGTTTATGTGTCACATATAAGTTTTTATAAGTTTTTTTTGTTAGGAAACATAAATTTCTTATTAGTGGGCTGAAGTTCCAGCCCGGTCCAACTCAACTAAATTACAAACCCACTCAGACTGATTTGAGAGCCATAGCCCATATATAAAAAGTCGATCAATGCCTTTTCGGGCAAATATAAATTTTTCAATAAGTTAATAGAATTTTGAAAAATTTATATTTCAAAAATCATAAATACTATAAACTTATTGGAATTCAAATATAAGTTCATAGAATTCAAAATTCTATAAACTTATTGAAAAAATTATATTCGGCCGAAAATGCATTGATCGACTTCATATATGGGCTATGGCTCAGCCTGAGTGGGTTTGTAATTTAGTTGAGTTGGACCAGGCTGACTTCAGCCCACTAATAAGAAATTGATGTTTCCTAACCAAAACTAATAAAAACCTATATGGACACATAAACTTTGCAGTGAAAGAAGCAAGGAAACGAGAATTCTACATTCTCGTGGTCGAAACCGACAATCAGAGCCTAGCTCAACACTTGCAGAAGAGGGCGCCTTCTAGGGCTTAAGAGGAGAAAGAATGGTTGCTGAATGAAGTCAGACTTAACCTTAAGGGTCTTATTTATACTAGGGTTTCATGGTGTAAAAAAGACCAAAACAGCCTTGCTCATACCATAGCTAGATTGGGCTTGGTCTGTGAAGTTGTTTCCTTTTGGGTTATTGCTTGCCCTACTTGCTTGTATGGCAATTGGGCTTTTGACAAAGCATGCCTATAAATAAATTATAAGCTTGTTATATATATAAAAAAAAAAACTTTGAAAAAAGAAAAAAAAAAGAATTGCCCTAAAAGAAAAAACTTTGAAAAAAAATAAAAAAATACAGCTAGGGCTGTAGTTCAAGTGGTAGAGTGTTGGAAGCCACTACATGAGTTCCCGATTTCAAATCCGGTTGACGACAAAAAAACAATTTCTCAAAATAAATAAATAAATAAATAAATAAATAAAAACATCTTGTACACGCAGTCATGTTTGATCTTTCGACTGGGCTTCTGCATCGGATCCAAGACCCTTTTTCACATTATTGCTTCTTAGGGCATCTCCAATAGTGATACACAATTGTTATGCAAATAATACATGAAAGTAGTGTTTTGCATTTTGCATTACGGGTCCTACTCCAACAGTACAATGTAAAATTATGCAAAATATATTTTTGTATTTAATCTTTATTTAAAACCCGTGCAACAAGTGAATTGTGGAGGAGAGAGAAAGAGAAATTGTAGGAAAATAGTTATTATCATGTAGAAAATGTAGGAGGAAAGTTTGAGAAAAAATAGGACACATGTTTTAAAGAATTTGCCGAATCAATTTCCCTCACCAGGTTTGGCGAGGAGTTTGCATGTTTTGTATTTTGCATCTCAGTATGCATGTTCTATTGGAGTCCAATTTTTCACCAACTCCTTCATATTTTACATAAACTGTTGATTTGCATGATCTATTGGAGATGCCCGTAGTCTTTTTCATGAGCCTAATCAACGACTATCTGCTTGGACTGGCTTTCAGCGTTGGGCTGATTAAATTGTTTGGGCTGAACAATTCGTTTAGTAGTCCCGAAGCTCCCACGCCATAAATTGTTTCAACGTGTTCACAGATAATGATTCTTACAAAACAAAATGTTATTCTTACATAATTAGTGGCTTTGTAAGAATAACATTTTGATTTGTAAGAATCATTACCCGCTCAAAAAATGAGAGCGTAATTTCATGGGCGAATTACTAATTTACTGATAAACGCGTTCAACGCACTCCAAAAGTGGAGAGTAAATTCATGGGCGAATGACTAAATTACTGGTGGTTTGGATGATAGTTATGTCCTCCCTCCTTAACAAATTGTTCCACCGAGAACATGCACTTATAGTACAAACTTTGAGTAGATAAACTTTCAAGTTTCTTCCCTCAACCAAGATGTGGTTCTCTTTTCCTCTCAACCCATAGACCAAGAATCTATTTTGAGAACTCGATTTGATCATTCATTTTTCAATAGATTTTGACGAATGGGTTACTGGAATGACCACCAGATTGTCAACTATACGATGATGCGACTGGTGTTGTTAAATCTCAAGTGAGCCGGGTTAAAACCGAACTCAAAGTCGGGTGAAAAATGATGTCGAAGACCATTATTTCCAACAAATAATGCTTTAAAATTGCCAAGATTTTATTTCAAGATTTTCATAATACTGTCGAGTTACTTAAAATATGATATATTATGAAAAATTTAACAAGTTTATATCATTTTATATTCTAGTCACATAATTAATAAATTTCAAAAAAGCACATAATCAATGTGAAATAAAATATTAAAACATTACAAATAATTCGAGACCGACAAACAACAGAGTGTAGTAGTAGTACTAGTAATAATTAATCAAGCCTCTTGTGCAATCTCATTTCGTTACGTGTGATGACATCCATAACTTGGAACTGTCGTGGCAGAAAAAGGTTTCTGAAAAACACCCCATCCATCCATCCATCCAAGAAACATAAAAATAGCCAAATTCAACAACATTGTTGTTTCCAAATGGGACTAGTGTTTAGTACCTCGGCTCTTTTCTATTAGTATACTAACCTTATATAAGTACTACTACTAAAGTATCAACTCACAAACTATCAGCAATTCCACCACATTAATTTCCTTTTCAATCTCCAATCTCTCTTTCCCTCTCTCTCACTCTGTCCATGTGGTTATGGGCTTCTCTTGTCCGTTGAATCTGTTCTTTGTTCTCTCCACTTTGGTGTTGGTGTGCTCTTTTTTGATTAATCAACCTTCACACACTTGTGGTTCCTCTCTCTCTCCTACTTTGATCCATAAACTAGCTACTTCTGCATCTAATTCTCTTTGATTTTCTTCACTGAGTACTCAAGAGTAAAACACTTCCTGTTTTGTGCTGAGAGAGATTAGGGAACTTCTACCAACAAGTTTTTGATATTCAAAAAATTTGCAAGTCTGGCTAATAGGTGGTGGACGGGAGTACAGGTGGGCTTGCCGGGTTTAGAACCGGCATCATCAAGCCCACCTGTACTCACCAAACATGATCTCCACATATCAATGAATGATAAATCTGGTAGAAGCTCAGGCCAAGATGAAGATGAAGAAGATGATGATAGAGAAAATGATGAAGAGCCGAAAGAAGGCGCCATAGTGGTTGGGGGCCGGAGACCTAGGGGACGCCCTCCCGGATCCAAAAACAAGCCCAAACCGCCCATTTTCATGACCCGGGACAGCCCTAACGCACTCCGGAGCCACGTCATGGAGGTGGCCAGCGGCACCGATGTGGCTGATAGCATCGCTAATTTCGCCCGGAGGCGGCAAAGAGGAGTTTGCATAATGAGCGGGAACGGATCGGTCTCCAACGTGACGCTCAGGCAGCCTTCTGCTGTCGGCGGTGTGGTGGCGCTGCAAGGAAGGTTCGAGATTCTCTCCCTAACGGGAGCATTCCTCCCAGGCCCTGCTCCGCCTGGGTCCACCGGTTTGACTGTGTATCTGGCTGGTGGACAGGGGCAGGTAGTGGGAGGAGGTGTTGTGGGGTCGCTGATTGCAGCTGGACCAGTCATGGTCATTGCTGCAACTTTCTCTAATGCGACTTATGAGAGATTGCCTCTAGCTGAGGATGATGATGAGAATGGTAGCACAGGGCAAGGTCGCTTGCCCGGTGCTACAAATGGGGACGCTTCCCTTGCACTTGGTAGTGGAGCAGGGCAGCAACATAACATGCCCGATCCCTCCGCATTGGCTCTCTACAACTTGCCCCCAAATTTATTACCTAACGGGGGAGGGCAAATTAGTCATGATGCTTATCCCTGGACTCAAACTCGACCGGCTTACTAAAATTGTTAATTAAGTGAATAATTGCTCTCGACAAAGGAATCAGAAGATTAGAGAGTAAGTCTCCCAATTATGTTGTTTATATAACCTTAGCTAGAAGAAATGCAGCATAGTGCTGCCGGTCTTTCTGTATATGTACATTAAGCTCTCATTTGAAGTTCATGTTTTTGATTTGGTGTCGGAACTATGCAATCTGTTTCAAAATGAGTGTTATGTTGTTTTCTTTTTAAATTTTTTGTAGAGGTGGTTTGACTCATAAAACGTTACAAAAACTCATTAATCTTTTCATAATATTTTGATGTGGTATCCGCATTTTGAACGTGCAAAGATTAACAAGTTCTTACATTTGAAAGTCAAATCACTGCCTCAAAATATTTAGAAGAAAATAGCAGGACATTTATTTTGAAATGAGTAAGAAGTAGTACGTTTTAAATCTTCTGAATTTGTTACCTTTGATGAGTTTTATGCTTTATTTGTGTCAGCTCCCTTTACGACTGTAATCAAATGAAGAATTAGTCACTTCTTGTTCATTATTCCTATGTAATAACCCTGAAGTATTAGGACTTCAAAAAATAATAAGAAGAGAGTATATTTTAGGATAATTGTAATTATTGTTTATTTTATCTATCCATGTATTGTTCCACTTGTTTGAATGATGATGAACGGCTGACGATTGACGGATTATCATCAAAATCTTAATTAATGTCTTGAGATATTGTGGCTCGTTAATTGACATTTTGATTTTAAATGAATTTGATTGTTTATTATGCAAAATAAGTTTTTGTTCATTGCTATTTTCCTTACTAGCATTAATGAGTGTCACACAACATGGAGATTGGTTCACTCACATGAATATCGCCTCGACGTCATAGATGGTGAACGAAGATGAGACAGACAGATTCTTCGTTAAACTGGACGCTATCTAGAAGGATTCACCTTGGATGGAGTACATGACGAGGTAGCTCGTAAGCACCAAAAACATGGTGGATCCTATAATTCATGTAAGTCTGTGGAAAGAGCCAAATGGGAGACTTTGGTGCACAATATCATGTGACATTTTAGTACTCAGGGTTAGGCATCAAAGGACGACTGAACTAGAATACACATTATGGTCCGTATGAGATAAGTCATGCGCTCAAATGAGATTCAAAACACTATGGTGTGTACCTCGATAACACATGCTGAGAGCGTCATGATGTCGTGAGTGGAGTAGTCTCATGGCTAGCTCCTCATCATGTGAGCCACGTCGATCATCAGAGGATGATTGAAACTCTATGCCCTTATTACTCTTGACTGTTTCGGGAAGTGACAGAGTGGTGGTGCTACTTTGTCATGCAACCAACATGTCATGGATGTTTAGGCCTTTCGGGCATTGCTAGGAAAACAAATAATCTGAATCCAAATGAAACACATGCCAGGAGAAGTTTCTCATTGCATCCGATTTATGTTTACTCATTGATGACGCTTGTATGTGAGGCCATGCGAGTATTTAGTAAAGCAGCAGCCCATTAGATACATTCGAACATGGTCCACGATCGATGGGGCTGGAGACGTTCGATTGAATGACATATGATTGAATATGGTGCATGCGAGAGTTAATATTTCAATTCATAAGAGGTCGAGTCTTCCTATGCTGGTTTAGATGAGCCTGGTGTACATATCTCTTGAAAACCAGGTACTCTCAACAGTCGCACATAATCCTTGCTCTCGACGGTTGAAAATAGAGAAGACCGTAAAAGCTTGTGCAACCACATAGTCGAGTGACAGATGTTAGAAATCATATTCTGCGCACAAAGTAGTTGTTGTGCATTTTCTATAAATCCGAGAGGGTGAACCTCGTAAACCCTAGTAAGGGTTGGGCTGTAAATAGGTGGAAACTTTCACTATAAAACCAAAACATGACATAGTTTCTCTATAAATCTGAGAGGTGGAAACCTCGTAGACCCTATTGAGGGTTAGGCTGCAAATAGAGATCGTTTCTACACACATGAGATTAGGGATGGCAATGCGGTCCGCTCTGATCCGAGATCCGGGGTGATCCGACCCTAATGGAGCGGTCCGAATCCGATCCATTTGCCTTTGGATCGGATTTGGATCACAAGTATGTGATCCGTTCGAATTTCGGATCGGATTCAGATCATATCTGTAAATATCCGATGATCCGATCCGATCCGACCAGATCTGATATATATATATATATATAATATCCGATAGTCCGACCCGATCCGATCCGAACTACATATAATATATGTATAATTATATAATACAATTAGAATTATATAATATAATCATATATTATATATATATATAATTATATAATAATATATAATTCGACCCGATCCGATCCGTGATCCGTTCTTATGATCCGTGATCCGTTTTCCTTATGGATCGGATTCGGACTTTTTGGGTGATCCGTTATATAATCCGATCCGGACCCGAACGGATTCGGATCAGATTCGGATCAGGATGTATCATTTTCGGATCGGATCGGATTATTAACAGATCCGATCCAAATCCCATCCGTTGCCATCCCTACATGAGATACACCAAAGCACACAAAAAATTTAGGTATTTTCTCTTCGTTTTCTTCTCACGCAACCAAAAAGTGGTTTGTGTTGTGTAAATTTAACGATCACCCAAGAGGTTTGCGTCCCCGCTGAGATCTGTGCGCGTGGACATCAACAACGAGACCCGATTCGAGGAACACTTGTGCTACCAAAATTATCATAAGGCGGTTACTTTGACCGACTAATTTAGCTAGCGATATGATACAAAAATCTATTAATATTTTTAAAGTATTGTAGTGTTAAGAAAGATGTAGACTATTATGGAAAGATGTACACATTTTCTTGTTATATCATTCACTAAATTAGCCGGTCGAAAAGGTCAAACGGGAACAAAGAGAGGGAACGGAGTAGTATAAGTTTGTAGACAAAAGTTATAATGTGGTTAAGGTGGTATAAATTCTACTCGGTTCCCCTAATGCACTCAAAGACGATACATGACACAACATGCATACTTTATTCCGAGAAATTTGTATTTGCTCCAAAAACACCACGTGAGCATGGCATGTGGTACCATGCATACTATATCTCCCCCTTATAGTTACACCTTACCCAAAGCCGTAAGAGGAAAAATAGGAGTTCCTATGAACACTCCAGGTATCCTAAGGGGATGGAAAAAAAAAAGTATCCTAAGGGGGTTTCCTAATGTAGCAACATAGGGACCCCTCTTCACATGACTTCAAGTGTTAATGTTAATAAAACAAAGTTTAAAGTAAATGATTAAGCAACTTGGTTGAGCCACTCAACCCTAAAGTCGTAATTAGGTAGGTCCTTTGTTGGAACAATAATTAGTAGGTAGCTCCTCTTGTAACACTACCATTATTGTCTTAATCTTTTGCCTTAATTGGATTCCCTATTTTGTTACCATTTGTGTCTTTTCCATGTCTGTCTAATCACACAACAACTCTCAAAAATTGTCATTACAAGTATCCTAATCTTTTTGCCTTAATTGGGTTCTCCCCTTTGTTACCATTTGTGTCTTCTCCACGTCGAATCACACAACAACTCCCAAAAATTGTCATTACAACTTTAGTTTTTTTTTTTTTTTTTTTTTTTTTTTTTTTTTTTTTGAGGAGGTGACACTATACTTTAGTCGCTAAATAGTAAAGGTAAAGTCGGTCCAAAGATGAATCCCCTTAGTGATTTGTGAAATGAAACTATTGGTGCATGCACGTTCTGTTGTACAAAGCGGATTCTTTATATACAACTATCATTTTTGTCGATACTTTTCACTCGAGTGACCGTGGCAAAGCAAAGTAGCATCTGAAAGCACAACTTTAGGAAAGAACAATCAAATAACAAGACCACACCCATTGAAGTGTTCATCTTACCTTACGGTTTTCAAAAACATTATCAATTATTTTGACTTGAAGAGAAGACATCCATAGATTGTATCTTTTAGTCAAATATGTTGGTTTATGATTGACCCAATTAAGTGAGAAACTATGAAAACAAAATATCACATGTTAAGTTAAACTTGTGTAGACAAGGCAAAAATAACTATGAAAAATGTCACTTGTTTAACTTTCCAGAAAACCATTATTGAAACAAAAATACAAAATACACACACATATAACTTTGATTGTTTTCAAAAAAAAAAAAACTTTGATAAAACTTTACATTTCTTTTGTACAGCTCTTTCACTGACCGACGAAATTGAGACTCGGAGAAAAGGTGTCAGACTGTATAAAATAGATGAATAGTCTTAAAATTTCAGCTTGTGGAGGAATCATTTTCACGAAAAGGGATAGTAATAAACGATTTCTCTGTCAATCAAATATGAGGATGTGTTCGGTGAGTTGGGATACTGCACTCTTCTTACTCATTCGGGTGAAACCGTAGCAAATAAAACGTCTCTTACTTCCTTTTCAAAAAAAAACTTTGATAAAATTTTACATTTCTTTTGTACAGTTCTTTCACTGACCGACGAAATTGAGACTCGGAGAAAAGGTGTCAGGCTGTATAAAATAGATGAATAGTCTTAAAATTTCAGCTTGTGGAGGAATCATTTTCACGAAAAGGGATAGTAATAAACGATTTCTCTATCAATCAAATATGAGGATGTGTTCGGTGAGTTGGGATGCTGCACTCTTCTTACTCATTCGGGTGAAACGGTAGCAAATAAAACGTCTCTTACTTCCTTTTTTTCTTCAAAAACTGTGGGAAAAAGAAGAAGAAAAATGCACCAGCCGGGAATCGAACCCGGGTCTGTACCGTGGCAGGGTACTATTCTACCACTAGACCACTGGTGCTTCTTATTATATCTTGGAAACTCGGGATATACAACTTTATATTCAATCTGACAGATAAGGAATTGAACATGCCTTTAGGCAATACAGTAGGTTTTGGTTTTCAGCTCAACTTGATTTAGGAATCAAAATCTATGATTAAACTTATGTTTTTTTTCTAAATATTAAAATTAATTAATTTCCTCGTATACGTTTCGCTAATTATATGTTGTACAACGAAAGATAAACGCCAACCATCATATTCATTAGTGAATGTGACATATCTTGATTCATAATGTAAATGGATCAAATTTGATGAGATTGATAGCAACTTTGGCCTGTTTCGTTTGTTTTTACATATGCTTAGGTCGAAGTCTTTTCAAGTAGCGAAATGATAATCCATAACATGATCCAACTTTATATATCTTTTCACATGTTTGGATATCAGTCTATCAGCTTAATTTATACTGATTTTAGTGTGAATTGCTTTGATTGGGGAGAGAGAGACAATGATTTTTGGAATGAGTTGCTCTGATGAAGAGACAGTCTTAAGAACGCTCACCCGACCAACTCAACTGTACCCCGAATAGTGGTTGCGGATTCCCACGTCATAAAAAAATCGCATAATAAGCAATCAATAAATGAAACAAACAAAAAGGTGACAGCAACAAGAAGAACAACTACATAGGATGATCGCAGAAGACAACAGTGCCGGTCCTTGGTACAGTGCTGGTCCTGATGGTTCCCTTGAACAATTACCCCAGACAGCATACACCATACAGTTTTCTTTGGAATGTTGTTTTTCCAGTTATTCCTAGCCATATGTTAGCACTTGTGATTCACTTTTCGTGATTATTTATTATGCCATCGACTATGATATATGGCATTGTTACTAACACTTTATTGCATATTTCCCGCCAGATAGCTAATTGTGTTATACCAGTCTGTCCCACCTCTTTCTTCCTAATTTGATTTTTGTCACTATTCACTGGATCACTTTGGCCCGGTGATTTAAATAGCAAACCGATGTAATTTTTTGATATTTTTTTCATAGTGTTGTAGAGTAAAAGTTGCTCTATAATATGGTAAAAAATTATCAAAAATTGTATTATTTTGCTATCCAAATCACCCGGTCAAAGTCACCCAGATACGAGTGAAAAAAGTCAGATGGGAAGAAAGAGCTGGGACGGACTGGTATCAACTGTGCCTACAACTGTATATTAATTTTTTTATAATACACAGCCTATATTCAGAAAGCTTGCTAAGAAACTAAAATATCCAGACCATGGTCCAAGAATGTTAATTGCTTCAGAAGCAATCTCCTTCTGAAAAAGCCCACTTCTTTTACTGTTCTAAAAACAGAGATAGAAAAGGCCCATTCCTAAATAATGACCCACACTATATGATCTTAATTTCAGGCCCTCGGGCTTCTTCCTTCTCCATTAAATCAAAATAAGTTTCACCGATTTCTCAAAAAAAAAAAAAAAAATGATAATAATAATAATAAGTTTCACCGAGGGCTACTAATTTTTCTTTTAGGAAGTAAATGTGAGTTTTGTTATAAGCTGTCAACCAGAACTCGATAACGTCTCTAAAATTAAATAAGATACAATAAGTGCATGTTTGGCATCCTTGTTTTTAATCAAATTTGATTAAAAACAGGGTTGTTTTTTTAAACCCATTTGGTACACCTGTTTTTTTGCCTGTTTAAAAACAAAAATATGCTGAAAACAGTTGTTTAAAAAAACAGCAAATGTGGTGTTTTTTTGTGTTTTTTTCATACTATTGGTGTTGAAAGACATTTCAACTATGATTTAATGCAACAAATATCAAATATATGTCGGTATTGTACGTAAAAATGGCATTTAAGCAAATTAACATTGAAATTTAGTAATGTTGCCAAACGTGTTTTTGATTTTAAACACTGTTTATAAACGGATACCAAACAGTTTTTTGATTCTGTTTTTAAACGTGTTTTTTCGGTACGTTTTTTTTCCACTGTTTTTCGTGTTTTTAAACGGATACCAAACAAGCTAAACTGAGTGGTAAAGAACTATAGTTTTTAGGCAAACTTGATTCACTGGCACACAAACGTAAATAAAATATCGAATAATATGATTTCCACAACCACTGAGTGGTAAAGAATAATAGTTTTTAGGCAAACTTGATTCACTGACACACAAACGTAAATAAGATATCGAATAATATGATTTCCACAACCACGTCATGATCATTCGCAAAACCGGATAACCGAGAGGGCCACAAGACCACATAAAGAAGATCTTTGAGTGCAATTTGAACCCAAACTCAACACCACTAGTCATGATGCACCCGGAATCAAAATTCATAGTTTTCTGATAAATACGTAGCGAGTTCAGATTAATAGTCATAATTGGCACAAATAATGTATATGAGCTTTATCGAAACTTCAATTTGTTGTACCACTCCGTCCCATCAGCTTTGCACCATTTGACTTTTTCACCTGTAATTGGGTCATTTTGACCAGGTGATTTGGATCGCAAAACGGCGTAATTTTTCAATATTTTTTTATGGTTTTGTAGAATATGAGTTACTCTACAACACTACGAAAAAATTATCTAAAAATTACAAACTTTTGCTATCCAAATTACCGGGTCAAAGTGACCCAGTAAATAGTGATAAAAATCCAAATGGTGCAAAAGAAATGGGACGAAATGGTATAAATAATTTTGACTTATAAAAAGGTCTCATGAGTAATGGCAACTCCACCAAATATCTGTATGGGGACCAACATAGAATATGACGTTAACCAAATATACCTTGAACATCAAATCAAACCATCCTTTTCAACTTGCTCTTATCTGAATGGACCAAAAAAATATCTCATACAGCATTAAAATATAATAAAAAAATCCACATGGGGTTTCCACCAAAAAACAACATTGAATGTGTCCATGTACGTACTTCATTCATGCATTTTTCATAAACATGTCCTCCCCATCACTTCCCACATTAGACTGTCTCACCTTAAAAACATGAAAACAAATCCCAATCCTAAATGTCTCCGACTAGTGTTGGTCTAGATAGAAAGGCTCTTCTCCTCACCAGACCGGACTTAGGTTAGGTCTGGAAACCTGTAAATGAGACTGTTTGAGTGAGCTAGATAATGAGATTCTGAGATAAAACTTAATTTTGAAAATCTCACAATCTAAGAGTATTAATGTCAAAAACATTCAAATCCGGATTGACAATATTGGATCCGGCATGGTAAAGCTCAGATACTGCTTCAATTAGTTCGGAGACAATTCTGGCAACTGAATTATGAGATTATGAGATGAAACTTAATCTGGTTTGGAAAATCTCACAATCTCAGAGTATTGGTGTCAAAACCCGAATATGATTGACAATACCTGAATCCAACATGACAAAACCCATACTACCTCTGTCCCAGCTCTTGCCCATCATTGAGAATATTTGACTCGTATATGGGTCACTTTGACCGGGTAATTTTGATAGCAAAATATTGCGATTTTTCGATAATTTTTTCTCGGTGTTATAGAGCAACTTATACTCTACAATACCATGAAAAAATTATCAAAAAATTAAATTACTTTGCTATCCAAATCACCGAGTCAAAATGACCCAGTGAATAGTGGTAAAAGTCAAAATGATGGGGAAGAGCTGGGACAGAGTAGTATCTTGCATTGCCTTCATTAGTTGAGAGATAATTGTGACCACAGAGGAAATGTGGCCCCTACTCAATGTCGTGTCAATCCCGAATCCTGCTTTAGCAAACCCAAATCCTGATTGTATAGTATTTTAAAATAATAACCGGATCCCTGTTTCTGGAATCTAAGAAAACAGGGATCCCTCTTGCTTTAGCAAAAGCAAACCCAGATCCTGATGGTATAGTCTTTTAAAATAATAGCCGGATCGGGAATCAGGGAACCTGGCTTCCAAAATCTTACCAGTCCTTGATATATTTGTTCTTAACATTCTATGAAAATAAAACTTTACCCCAGCTCTGTCCACTATATACTACTACTAACTAGTCTGCAATTAACACACTAAATGATCTATCCAATGATTCTTTAGGAGGTTAGAGTATAAAAGGAAACATGCGATCAAACAACGATACATTTGACCTCCGGTCACCTCACGTTTGCCACGAGCAACACTCGTCGAAGCTCTTCCACGATCCCTTCCAAAAGTACCGGCTTTCTAATGAGTCCGTTCATCTTAACCTGCAAACACTTCTCCCACATGTCGTCGTCATCGCTCGTAACCAGAGCGACGATCATCGGCCAGCTGTGGCTCATGTGGCTCGTGAACTTCCGGATCCTTCTCGCGACCTCAAACCCGTCCACGTCCGGCATCTGGAGATCTAACAAGACGATCTTGAAAGGCGTGACGGATGATCCGACGGTGGTGACGCATTCGTACCCGGTCGACGCGGCGGAGACGGAGCATCCCAACTTTTGGAGGAGTTTCTTCGTGACGAAGCGGTTCACGTCATCGCCTTCGGCTACGAGAACTTCAAGGCCTCGGAAGAGGAAGTCGTTGGAAGAATTGGGTTCGGAGATGCCGATTGTAACGGATTGTCGGAGCTGAAAAGGGAGAACTAGAGCCATTCGTTGATCGAAACCGTCAGAGTCCGGAGCAACCCATATTTGGCCTTGCATTAGCTGCAAGTATATATATTTAAACATAAAGTTAGAGACAAAACAACATGATTTTGCAGAAGACAAGGAAGCGGCTTCATGAGAATTCTTCCGATGTTTTTCTTTATTATTAGGAGGAAACCTTCGGGTATATTTTGGTATCATTTAACTTCAGATGTTTGCTACTTAGGCTCTGTTTGGTTCACAGTAAGATGTTTTACAAGTAAAAATATTCTACGCCTAAAATATTTTTTGTGAAAAAGTTTTCTCTGCAATCATTTTCTCGACATTTGTCAAACCAGTGGGCGGTGACGTCAATGGCAGTGATGAATGGCGGTGGAGGTGGGAGGTAGTGGTGGAGGTGGGCAACTGGTCAGATTCTGATCGGATCCACCTATATCCGTATTCATATCCGAACAAGAATGGGATATCTAGATCAGGTCGGAAAGAAATCGATCCAGATCCTATTCCTCGTGCCAACAGTTCAAAGGACACCTTGAAGGTTTGTCGTTTCTGGATAGAGCTAATAGTTAAAAACCAGCCGACATTTCAAGAAAGGAAGTTAACTAAATGCACGCGTTACAAGGGAGGATCATTTTCAACCGACCAACCATCTCATTTAACTTCATTATTAGCAATCATAGAGACATAATAAAACCACGGAATTCACTCGGCCAAGTTCATTTCAAGTCAGAGGGCACACCACTGCCTTTTTCTCTTCAAATTCCGACAAAACACTAGCCTATCAAAGAAGGTGGCCATTGGCCACGTCCTATACAAGTACATGAAACGAAGTCTCAACAAGTTCAGAACATGAGTGAACCTAGCTCTGATATCCCATGTAAAAGTCGCACATCGGACACTTGCATAAGGAACTCCAATATATAAGCGTCCTGAGCTATGCCATCATTGCCACTTGGTTTTGAGTGAAGCCCGTGGATTATTTACATGGTAATGGTGGTCTAAAATTGGTAGTTTAGAAATGATGAAATGTTAGCATTAGAATTGAGATCTCCATTGGAGATGCTCTTAGAATGAAGATGTTCCTTATTTCCTTATCTCCGAAATAATCGCCAGAGAAGCCTCACCTTCCCCAGGGGTAGGGATCATGTAAAAGTTTCTGAATTCAGGTCTAAGTTTGCAGACTAAATGCTCTCATTCTATGTAGATTCTTCTCTATTACATACAGACTTTGCTTTTAGATAGAAACAAAACTTAGAACACTAACAATGTTCCTTATCTGTTTCTCCGTGATTCCATAGTCGACTGTCCTTGTTAGGAAAACTAATCGCATTAGGCAAAAAATTCAATAAAAGAGACGCATTAGAAAGCCTACACTAATGAAATAGAAGCAGATGTCAACAATATGATTAGAAACAAAGAGAAAGTTTATAAGTCTAACCTTTACGAGCTTTTTGCACACGCTGAAACTCAAAGAATCCTCAATTCCTCGACTGTTGTATCTCCTACCGCCAAACTGCCCCCTCGCCGCCCCGCCGCCGCCGTCGTTGACCCCAAATTCAAACTTGACATAAACACAACCGTCGCCGGAGCTCGAGCCGGGTCTCTTCCATCTCAAATCATTCCTTAACTGACTTCCGCCGTCGGCGTAAACCTTGAATTTAACACCTCCTCCGCTACTCCTACCATTCAAAAGGCTTCCGATCATATGCAATATCACTTGGAACACCCTTCTCTCATCACCCATAGCATGATCCGGCAAAGACTTGTCAACCTCAATTTCAAAATGATACCCTTTATAAATACACAAACACTTGACGAGGCACGCCGCTTCTTTTATCAACGAATGCAAATGTAGGGCCCGCGACTCGAAGGGGAACCTGCCGACACCTTTATCGAGGTCCATCACGTCGTTGATCAACGTCGAGAGGACATTGCTTGTTTTCGCCATAGCGTCGACTAGGATCCCTTGCTCGGGACTTAAGTTCTCATCTTGCATCAATGAAAGCAAACCCATGATGGAATGCATTGGTTTCCGCATTCCGTCGCTCATCACCTTCTGAAAAGAGTTTCTGGCCTGGCTCGCCATCAAAGTGGCTTGTCTCGCTTGCATCAAGGCCCGGTTCTGGTCCACTAGCTTCTCACTCATCAACTGCGACTCTTCGAGCACGGCGGCGTGAGACAAAGCCACAGTAACTTGACCAGCAACTACTTTTATTATCTCGAGCTCATGAGCGCTCCAAGATCTACCGATACCCCCGTGCGGGACCAAAACCAGCAAAGCGTAACACGCGTGAATCATCTCGGGGGTCCCACCTTTGAAGTTCGCAACCTTCAATATCGGCATTCGTATGGCAGCCACAGCACCGGACTCCTTTAAGCCCTCGCCGCTCGCTATAGCTAGAACCGATTCGGGTCCAAGTATCTTCACGTCATCACTTTTCTTAACTTCTTGGACATCTCGGTCATTAATTGGGATAGACAAATCCGCCCGCGAACCTCTTTCGCGGGCCTCATGGATCAAGCTCAGCTGTGTCTTACCCTCATTAGGCATCCAAACGGCGCAATTCTCCAAATGTAGCGTCTTGGAAAGCTCGACCAATGTAGTGTATAGAATTGTGTGCCGATCAAGAGACTTCCGGATCTCACGGGTCAACATCCGGACGTGCCACCCGGTCTCTCTCTTCTTCTTTATGATCACGACTTCTCGGCCAAGATCGCGAGTTTTTTGCTTGAGCATGAATTCTCTCGCCTTCACTTTAAGAAGCATAGGGATTAAAGAGCCGAGCGTGATCGCGGTAGCAAAAGAAACAAGAGCTGTTAGGCCCTTGAACACCGTGAGAGCAAGCATCAAATAGAATGAATGTGCTTTGAAAGTGAGCCCATTGAGAAAGTGTGTCATTCCGCATAGAACGATGAAGGCGATGAATTCAAAGAGTATCCACTTGAAGGGAAAGCTTAGGCAGCTAACGAACCAAAGAATCTCAACCGGGATGGAGAAGTAAGCGACTGCAATCATAAAATCGCCTAATTTCTGAAGATCCATGATGGTTTCGGCCGTCCAAAACCCTTCTTCATCGCAATCACAACGCGAGAATTCATTACCGACGGCCAATAGCGAAAACACAAGCAGAAGTATAAGCAGTCCACACCCAAGAGTTTTCAGCATTTCTTCAAATGATATCTCCAATCCAGCTGTGTGATCAAATGGTGTTTACTCAAGATGCAAATTTTAACCAGAAAAATCACAATTCATACCCAAAATGCCAATCATCTCCTGTACACAAGAGTTTCAACCAAATCAGCAAAAGAGCTACACATACACATAACACATTCTTGATGGAGACATTTCTAAATATCTTCCTCTTTACCTACCTCAGGCCAAACAAGATCTGGCACACCAACCAGCCATAGATAATGAAAAACCCAATTTTCTTTACTAAAATGTCCCACATTACCCAATTTTGGGCACATTGATTCAATTCTCATCCAGAAAATTTAAAATTATCACCATTCAATTTGTTTTCTTGAACCTTTCAAGAACTGCCCAATTTTGCATACCCAATTAAATTACCCTTTCAAGAGAGTAGAACAGCATCAAAGAAGGAAACTTTGAGAAACCCCCAATGTAATTGAACTTGAATCACATTGATGCAATTCTCAACCAGAAAATTCAATATCATTACCATTCAAATTTTTTTCTTGAAAAACCTTCAAGAACTGCCCAATTTGCATACCCAATAAATTACCCTTTCAAGAGAGTAGAACTGCATCAAAGAAGGAAACTTTGAGAAACCCCAATGTAATTGAACTTGAAAATCACATACACACATGCATGCATAGAACAAACCCCAATTGATCAAGTACCCAGCAGTCTAAAGAAGAAGAAAAATTAAAAAACCCACAAAAACCCAAGTACAGATTAGCAAAATTCTGAGCCGTACCTGTTAAAGATTGCAACTTTGAGACAAACCCAATCTCTCGGATCTCTCTCAATTGAATGTGCCGGAAAAGCCCTGGTTTTCTTGATTTTCCGGCGAACCCAGAAGGGTTAATCCGGCGATTCGCTTTGATGGGTCGTCGAAAGGGGCATTCACTGGTTCAGCTGCTCTCTTTAAAGCAAAGAAAGACAGCTTCTTCGTTGATATCGAAATTCATTTCATTTGGTGGTTCTTGATTTTTTTTTCGACTTGTTGTGTACTCGAATTTCAAACGCAAGTTTTGTTCTTTTTCTCTAGAGAGAGTGAAGAGAGAGAGGTCGAACCGCGCCGTTGTTGTTTGAGAGAAGAGAAGAGAAGAGAACGGTTTCAACTTTCTACTAATCTCTCTGCTAGAGAGGAGAGGGAGAAAGATTGGTCTACTTACGGTGCACTGCCTGCATGTGGTGAGGGTTCCAATCACAATCTGACACGTAAGGTTGGATAATTAATTTTGATTTCATTTTTCAGGAAAAGATGACTGTTAAGGACTTAATTTTTTGCAGTGACAACTGTTGAGGACTTTAGAGGCTGATTAGTTTGTTTCAAATGACAAATCTACTCACATAAATGCAAATACACGCGGTGTTATATGAAGATTTTGTTTCAAATGACAAATCTACGCACATAAATGCGAATACACGCGGTGTTATATGAAGAAAATGTATTAAGAATCGTCTTTGTATGGTTTATTATAGATTGTGGTCTTGTGATGTACGCGTGGATATGACATTGAATAGAACTGGCAAGTTCCAAAATTCAATTTCTTCTTGAATTGATTAAAAAGTGCATTATGGATGTGTTAATTTTTCGCGACTTTTTTGCATTTCTGATTCATAAAAGAAGTTATTTTTCTCATTTGGGTTAGAATTGTTTAAATTATTTTGTATAATTTTCTTTAATAATAAGAAGAGCAAATTTTTTTCTAACTTCAAAATTTCTTAATGTTAATTCTTAAATCTGCTTTTTAGGACATACTTACTTGGTTTCACCATAAACTTCTCATTTCGACTTTTATCATTATTCATTGGGTCATTTTGGTAAGATGAATTGATTAGCTACACGATGCAAGAATTTGATAATCTTTTCATAATACTTTACTCCACAACACCATAAAAAGATAAAATAAATTACATTATTTTGATGACTGGGCAAAGTGACATGATTACAGATACATGAAGTAAAATATAAAAAAGTAGGTATTCTTCTTTCTCTAAAACTGTAACTTATCTTTTTGAATAACATGTATAAGTATTCACCTAGAAAGTACATTTTTATCCCAAAAAAAATTGAATAAATTTCAATACAGTAAAACCTCTATAAATATACTCGATAAATTAATATTCTCGATAAAATTATTAATTTTTTCAGCGCCAACTTAAGACCTTTACAAAATTGGACCCCAATCGATTCGATAAAATAATAAGATAATTTTTTTTTTTAAATCTCAGTGTATATATGTTGGTCGCAACGAAACTATAAATTAATAATTACTAAAAGATTTCAAACTCAAAGATTGCCTAGTAAAAAATTAATCTATAGCCATTTGTTTTTTTTGTTGAGTTTCAAATCTTTATTGAGTTCATTTTTAAATCCCCTCATCTTGTAGTTTAGGAGCCATAGCTGATGTGATTTTATAAAAGTCAGTGAATATTTTATAGTGATCGATTTCTAACCATATACCAAATTTTGGTACCATGAATTAACTTTTTACTTATGAAAAACAATAAATTGACAAATTGAATTAACTTGTGAATATACATTCATAGAATGTACCTTCGAACTTGTTTTTGTAATTTATTTTTCATCTCTAATTAATATACATTGTATCTAGTACATTGAATTTCAAAACTCAAATGTCGTATATAAAACATCTTTAAATTAATAAATTATTAGTTTATCGATATAATAATATCTCGCTAAATTAATAAAATATTTTGATCCCAACATTATTAATTTATAGTTTTACTGTAAGGAAATCAGAGCCTAAGTTCTCATATTGATTTTGTTTTTCCTGCTTGCTTAGTTTTTTTTTTTTTTTTTGTGTGTGAAATGATTGGAAAAATATTAGGTGCAGATCCTGACATGGTACTTGTGGAGCATCTGAAACTTGCTAGAGACAAGAAGAGGGAATGGAAGGTGTAAATGGAGGAGGGACCCACAGAGTTTACATGAAGCGAACTTGGACGCAGTTTCAGCGAGAACGTCAACTTCACCTTCCCTTTTAAAGGAAACAATGTTGGTTTCTGCTCCTTCGTTTCCTGTCTCTCTCTTTACGCTTTTGGCTAATTACACTTCACCACCCCACCCCCCAAAATCATCACCGTCTCTCTCACTTTCACAGCTTGGTAACCTATATTTATTGCAATTATGGTACCTTAACTAATGAGGTCTCTCATTTTACACCATACCACTCTCTATGCCCCTAGGCTAGGTGTGGCCACATCCATCCCCCTCTGGCCCCAAAATCCCGGCCAACCAGGTTCTAAGTTTTCAGAGCTTGGTAAAAGACACCTCCACCCCTATACTATGAGTGAACGACGCTTTCCCCTCCTCTTGTTTTAGAGATGATAATTTTTTTGAAAATTACATCAAATTCTACTACTTTAGTCGGGTTCGAATCCATGACATCATGCAAGGGCTTCAAATGCTTTACAACTGGCGACTGAACTAGCGCCCTCCCTAGTCCCTCCAGCTGATGGGGTAAGTCTTGGTGTACATTTGATGAGTTATTAGTGTTTTTAATTTTACTTTTTTGTAAGTTAATTATCATATTTTAAGCAATGAATAAAAAAGATTATTTCCTCTGTGTCTTCCGAATCAACATACATTTTTTTGTTGGGTTGTTCCCTCTCTTTCAAACATGTCACTTATGGCAGAGATCTTCTCAACAAAGATACCAAACAGAATGTTAGATATGGTAAACACATTAACATCCTCAAAGACAAATGGATTCCAAATTTTGACGTTTGGCTTTCAGATATTATCGACACAAGAACCAGCAACCCTGAAGTACTAAAAGTGGAGGGCTTGATATCTACTGTTAGTGGTGTTTAAAATCGAATGAATTCCTAATCTGCACCCTCGTGCCCAACATCATTTCCAACCGAATCCTCTCAATTCAATTGCCAATCAGGAAGGAACATGACGGTATCATTTAGTCGTTTAACAAAATTCGTACAGCTATAACTTCCTCAGTCAAAAGAACAACTATTACTTCCATCCAGGAGGGATCTTCCAGTCAGGAAGGAACAACAATCAAACAGATTAAAAAATGAATAATATATGGGGGTCAGGCATTCCTGAAAGTGAAAATTCTTTATTTGAAAATGTGCTTCCAACAACTCTGAACCATAAGCTTTCTGAGGTGACCTCTTAACGCATGAATTAATAAATCTCATCTTTGCAGGAAGAAATTAAAAACTCGTGACCAATTCTTCCTTCACTGTCACATCACCTAGTCATATTTGGATTAGAAATTATTTTGAACGTCAAAGGGGGAAATGCTTTGATCAAAGTCACTAGGACATTATCAGCTCAAAGAATATTGCTGCAATCCACACCCTCATGTCAATAAGGAAAAAGATGTAACAAAGCTTTCAGCAACAATGACTTCTCTGTGAAAGCAATTAAGAGGATCATGGGAAACGAAGAAAGTTTAATTTAAATGGGAGCAAACCGTAGAAGTGAGAAGAGATCTATCTCGTACATGTCTAAGATTATTCTCATAGATTTCCATATCCACCAACAATGTATCACATACATCAATATTAACGGGGCATGGAATGTTCGTACCTGTAGGTAAAGTACTGTGTTGCACATGGTAGGAGCTGATTGAACCCAATGGATTAATGAAACGAAGACAAACTCTTCTAGTGTCCTTTAGCTGTAGTGGATATTTTATTTTTCTATCCTTGTATGTTTGGGTAATTCTAGTTTGTCTTAGTTTGTTGTTTTTTATTTGTTGTTATATGGACATCTTTACTAGTAATGACATTTGACGTTTCATCGAAAAGAGCAACAAAAAAATATTATCACCGCCTCAGGTTTGACACAAATACACTTCGCCCTTGAGAAAGAACACTTCCAACCCTTAAATATGCGGGACTTCACCTCTAATTGTGTCGTTCCTACTTCAAGAGGACAAAGTTGTACCAAAATCTACTACAAGTTATGAACCATGCCTCAAACTTAATAGCATATCCAAGACGTAGGAAGCCCAAAGCTCAACTGATCCAAGACAAATGAAGCCCAAGGCTCTAGCCCATCTTCTATTAAAGCCCATTAGCTGTAACCCTAATGTTCCTTGTTATTTCTCTCAAACTCTAAGGGTATTACGGTCTTTTCCTTCTCTGTACGAAACCCTAACAACTCATCCAGCCATTGGTTTATTTGATCTTATCCACCCGTTGGTGTGTCTTGTATATATAGTAAATGTATTATGCTTGATAAATTAAATGTAAATATTTTCTCTAGAGACTTCATTCCGTCTCTCTGTTCATCGTTCTCTCTTCTTCTAGGGTTTCAACCCTTATTCATTCATCAACTTTTTCATGGTATCAGACCTCTGATGTCGCTCTCTACCACCACCACCACACCGGCTTCACCGCCGTTATACCTCCTCTCCAACATACACAACCTATTGCCCTTTAAACTAGACGCTTCCAATTTTGTCTTATGGAAGCACCAGATTACATTGATTTTTCGAACACACACTTTTTTTTGGCTATCATGAGGGTCTATTCCCTGTCCTAAACAGTTCTTACCAGCCGCCGATGGATCTGATCCTCCGGTGGTCAATCCGGCCTTCACGGCTTGGCATCTACAGGATTAGGCGGTCCTGACGATCCTGAATGCTACTCTATTCGCTAAATCTCTCACTCAAGTGATTGGATCTACTACATCTCATGATGCTTGGCGTGTTTTGGAGCGGCACTATGCCTCTCTCACCAGATCCAATATTTTGCAACTCAAAGGTGAACTCCAATCCATCAAAAAGGGTTCTGATTCGGTTGATTCATACATGCAGCGCCTAAAAACACTTCGCAATCGTCTTGCTGTGTCCTCTGTTATGATTGACGATGAGGACATGTTGCTATATACCCTTAACGGACTCCCACCGGAGTTCAATCCTTTCCGATCTTCTCTTCGGATGCGATCCGACCAGATATCCTTTGAAGAACTCTATGTTTTGCTCAAGGCCGATGAACAGATGCTTGCTTCACAGTCGCCTACTCCAGATCTGTCTACTGCGGTGGAGTTCTATCACCACCGTGGTGGACGTGGTGGCCTCCAACCCTCTGGCTTCCGTGGTGGGGGTCGATCCGGTACACGCGGCGGCGGTCGATCCAACTTCAGAGGAGGCCGGTTCGGTTCTGGATCTGGGTTCAATGAGTCCAAACAATGGATCTGATATCCGGCCTGGTTCCGGGTTTGGCTACGGATCTGGTTACGGGTCCGGGTCATCCGAATCCGGATTTGGTAACGGTTCGGGTCGAGGCGGTTCAGGACGCTCCGGTTCCAGGGGGCGTAATAGCAGTTCGGGTCGTGGTGGCTCAAGTCCAATCAATTGTCAAATCCGCGAATACGATTACCATTCCGCCATTGACTACTATCACTGTACGGACTACGCATACCAAGGTCGCCACCCACCGGAGCAGCTCTCTGCTATGGCTGCAACTTCCAACCAACAACACACAGCGCCCTCTGATCTCTGGTTAACTGAGACCTGAGCTTCCAGTCACATGACGTCCGAATTCTGCAACCTTTCTCTTGTTGAGCCATACTCCGTAAATGACTGTGTTACTGTGGGCAACGGTTCCTCTCTTACCATAAAGAACTCCGGTACTGCCTTTCTTACAACTTCTAATTGCACTTATTCTTTGTCAAATACTTTACTTGTGCCTAAATTATCTGTTAATTTGTTGTCTGTCCACAAATTTTGCTCGGACCATAATACTCAGTTTATTTTTGATAAAGACTCGTTTTGTATCCAGGCCAAGGATATGGACATAATACTTTTTTAGGGACCCAGTAGAAATGGCTTGTATCCCTTCTCTTCTCTATCTCTTCAAGGTCCTAAAGCTCATTTAGGCCAAAGAGTCAAATCACAACTTTGACATTCTCGCCTGGGTCAGCCATCAGAAACTGTTTTATCACAATGTGTTAATTATTTATCTTCTACTTCTGCAAATTATGTGAAGTGAGAGACGGATATTTTTCAAAGACCAATTCACCAGACGGGTAGGACGCCAATTCCTTCTTCATCTACTCATTCTTCAGATCGAGGAGATCCAACACAATTTTCAGTGATCGACTTATTCAATCTCTCTCTCTCTCTCTCTCTACAAGGTCAGTCTCTCTCTGTCTCTCTAGATACTCTTGTTGTTCGATTGTGGATGATGATATGCTTAAATCGGCTTCTTCAATCTCTATCTGTATGAATCAGCTTCCTAATGGAAGGGAAAGAGCAGGAGAAGGACAGGAACAAGAACAAGTACAGCATAATCGTCCCAACTTACAACGAGCGCCAGAATATTGCTCTCATCGTCTATCTCATCTTCAAACACCTCAGGTATTCTCTCTCTCAATATCCGTCTGTCAACTGTCCCATTTAATTACAAATTAGGACCTTTAGGGTACGTTTGGTTTTTCAGTATTAGCAGTATTAGCTAGGATTGGACTAATATAATACTGTGTTTGGTTGTTCTGGACTAATTTTAATACCAGTACTAAATAGTGAAAAGATGGAGTTTAATACCCCAAATTAGTACCCTCTCACATGAGGGTATTAGCTGGATTGGACTATTTATACCTTAATACTAAATTAATACTGCACAAAACCAAACACATTATTAATTATAGCTCAGCTAATCCAGTCCAATCCTATCCGGAAAATTTAGTCCAGTCCAGTCCAGTACGGATAGTCCGAAAAACCAAACGTGCCATTAACGTTTTAGCCTTTTAGGGTTTCAAGTTTGTTCAAAGATTGATGGTTTTTGGATGTGACAGAAATGACATATTAGTGATTAGACCATGATGATTTCAGATTCTTTTATCAAACATTGCATTGTTCCTCTATGATCATATGAGTTATAAGCACGATGCAGTACAGTGAGATACACCAGTAATTTTCCAGATATTATTTATTTGGCATCATTTGGAATAAAAACAATTAGGAAGGTACATCTGCATTGGATTTTAGTGGTTTTTGTTTCGCCTTGAATAGGAGAATGTGAGTGAACTTATATGGGAGGAGAAAAGAGAAAATGGGTGCAGGGTTGTTAATGTTCATGGTTCTGTGTTGTTGGAAGTTTGGTAATCAAGACATTGTTCCAATTTAGTTTTCTAGCCAACCAGTTAAAACTGAATTCACTCCCGGTTTTAATTTGGGTCAAGGTTTAACTTGATTAGGCCATAGTAGTGGAGGGCCGGATGTGTAATATATTTATTGAATTGGGAGAATCATAGCAGGCCATGTGAACAATCGAATCTGAAGTGTGGATTACAGCTACGGTTAACTAACCCATTTAGGCTGATCGACAAAATGAATTATCCAGGGACCCTGGGAGCTAGAATTTGACAATGTTGGGTCATCTGAAAGAGTCTTCTCTCTTATTTTGCCGTTGTCTTCTTGATGTCTTGACGAATATATTCCAGCTGGTCGTAGGATGATCTAGCTCGAATTCTCAGGTATTGATCAAACTGATTGTATGGCGAAAAAGGAAAACTTATTCCAAGTTCTCTCTTTGCCTTGGGTCAAGGTCAGGGCCGTCTTTACCAATAGGCTAATGGCTTGCCTAGTTCCCCAACAATGGGATGGGCCCGATTTTGGACAGTTACAAGGGTCATATAAGTTATTTCAAATGCATATATCACGTTTCTCTTACGATAATTGGTATCCAGCTTCTAAATATTTTTTCCATTGCATTTTGTTATACATACTTTTCTTTTACATATAGGGCTCCAGATGTTGTAATCGTCTTGGGCCTCCGAAATCTGGAGACGGCCCTGGTCAAGGTTTCCACAGTATCCACGAGCTTGACTTCAATTGGTTACGAGAAGAGGAAATATAGTATTTATTGACTTGACGGGAACATGGTAAACGGAAGGGAAGATGAAACTTCAACATTCAACCAAGATATTGACTATGCATTATGTCGGTACATGGCTCTAGGCCTTGCTATTTCTATCATGTCGATGTCAGTCGACCTTTTATTAAGGGATGTACCACTTACACGCTTTGATTTGGCGGAGCCCTAGTGAACACGCACCGAGGGTTTGTACGGGACTTTTGGATTGGAGGCTAGCTTAGAGAATTATTATGGCGTATTTTTTCGTTCGTGGGAACGTAGGAGTATAGGACTCTTAATAACCTTTGGAGAGAGAGAAATGTCACTATCATAGGCACTTTATTTGACTAAGTAGTTTACGTCATGTTAGAGTACTGGGGTCCTTGGCTATGAAAGTGGCCTTTGGTTCACTATGGAAAAGCACATTATTAGTACTTACACTATCTGGCCTCCTCACTCTCTGTAGATGCGTAACTCTCTCCCATCGACTCCTCTAGTGACTTCCTCATGCTAAATAACCACCACTATGCCACCAAACATCTATACTCCATACAGTGCTTTGGAAGTGGTACCTGATCTAACATGTCTGAGAGTAAGAAGGTGAATACTGGACCATCTCGGGTGAAGATGAGAAGCTTGCTCTGCTCATTACAAGCATGATTAGGTTATGTCCAACAGATAAGTTCTCTTTAAACTATTGTTGGTGTTCTTTTTTAGTAGTTCTTGTATGCTCACATGCCTAATTGAGCTTACCATCTCATTTTGTGCACAATTAATGATAATCTTTTGCTTCAAAAGGAGATGATACTCCTCCACAAAATACATCTGGCTGATCAAATAATCTAGTCCAAAAGAATCTCTTGCTAACTGTTTTTCAATGAAGAACTAACAATTGGAGTGGTTGAATATATGCTTGTTTCTTACTGTATTAAAAATAATTTGGTCTGTTTGCTTGTGTTTCTTTGCTCGGGCTAGTTCAATATGCGATTTGGTTGGTCTGAAGCTATTCATTTGGGAAGTCTGCCAAAAGCCGCTAGCTCTTACATTGAAGTTCCTAATCTGGATGAAGTTTGGGCTGTATAACATCATAAAGTTAAGATAGTTTAAGATCCAAATCTCAGTTACCTTCTTCTTTTGGACTCGATCATCTATTTTCTGGCCTGAAGTTTCTTCGTTTCTTGAGATATAATATTTTGCACCAGAATTCAGAAGCGATATCATTTGTTGACAACATGAAATTTACTTTTCTTGATGTTCACATGAATCTGCCTCTATATCGTTCTCTTAGATTACTAACAGCACTACTAATCTATTTCGAAGGAGTAACTGGAGAAGTAACATCCTGTTCTCCAAAGAATGCCTACTCTGGTTTATGGCTTGGGCTGTTGGGTATACTGCCCAATGGGGTTTGGTGCGGTTCTCTGGTTCCGGGAAGCACCTTTTTGATGATTGATTCCACTTATTGAATCGACGAATTAGAATGCAAAGTGAGCAACCCGGGCCTATGTGTTATCTCCAAGTGAAGTCGCTTAAGAAAAGAAGCGTATTGGAATTGCGCAAGTTATCTCTGGATAGAAAAAAATTATTGGAATAGGATAGAACTCAGCTTCAAACGATATTGACTATAAATGTTATATTTACGGCTAGACAATTATTTTTGAACTAAGTTTCAACCTTTGGGTTCTCTTTCTCAAGGGTCTCTATTACTTAAAAACCGAAATCACAGGGTCACACAACTATCACTATCTCGTTTTTCATCCATGCGCCCTCCAGACTCAGCTATTATTTAGAAATGCCGGGATTATCTCAAGCTAAGATGGCTGTCTTTTTGGATCTCTTATGCGGCAATGGGCATGCTAGACATGCAAGAGAGGATAACATCTGTAGACGTAACTTTCTACTTCTGGAGGTTTATGAATAAAATTCAAATCACTAAGTAGTTTTATCCCCTTTTCCGACTCCCACGGGGTAGATCTTCTGAAAATGCTGCATTTATGCTGTTGGGCTTCCTGTATGAGTGCCATTGGGGTATCGTGTCTTTACGTCCGTGAGATTTTTTTTTTTTTAATCTAAGTGCTGAACTCTTACCCAGAAGGCCAGAAGTGTACTTGAGGAGTATCTTAACGTATGGTGCTTACAAATAAACTGTAATATGCTATCTAGGTATAGTTATCTGCTACATATGAACTTGACTGTACAAACCATTTTGTGGGTCGTCAACTTTGATTTTTTTCATTCTTTCATACAATGTTTGTGTATTTCTAAATCTGAATTGTTTGAATTAGTTTATTTTAGCTTTTATAGCAAATCTGAATACAAATGTTACCTAGAAGGTGTTCAGTCTCACTAAGACTTCTTCTTTTTTACTTGGTTAGGGATGTTGATTTTGAAATAATAGTAGTGGATGATGGAAGTCCTGATGGAACTCAGGATGTTGTCAAGAAGTTACAGGAGTTGTATGGAGAAGATCGTATTGTAAGTATTATGGATTCAAAGTCGATCCATTCCGGCAATTGATTATTGTATTTATTACTTGCTTGTCATGCACTCTTACATTTGGTCCTTTGTACTTGTAGCTTTTGAGACCTAGAGCTAAAAAGCTTGGATTAGGTATGTGCAAATGTATTTAGATTATACTTCTGTAACGCTCATTCTCGCGTGGTTTCTGATTGTATTAGTTTTCAGGGACTGCTTATGTTCATGGTTTGAAGCACGCCTCAGGAAATTTTGTAGTAATCATGGATGCAGACTTATCGCACCATGTAAGTATGTACGTCTATGGGGTGCAAGGAAAATCAAACATCTCCTTTTACTTATTGGCCTGAATATGTTGTTGAGTTGGCATCTGAACTGCCAGTTTTGCTGGTGCTTCTTTATCTATGAATTTGTAATTGAAAAGAGTTACTCAGTCGTATGGAGAAAGTGGTATCTGTTCCATCAGGATTTTTGCTGCCAGTTTTGCTGCCAGTTTGTTCCATCTGGATTTTTGTGGCACCATAAATGTTTTGGCGCTCCATTATGTAGTAAAATGGTATCTGTTTGTTGTGTCAGGTCCTTCGCTTTTAGCGCTCAAGTGTTCACTGAGTCTTGTCCTTTATCCACTATAGCTCATGTGCCTCATTCCCGTTGTATTTTTTTAACTTTTTACTCCGAGATTGATACAAAAACTTGTTTCACCCGTGCATATGTTTTTGTTTGATATCTTATTGAATAACCATCGTGCTTTTTTTGGATCCGCAGCCGAAATACCTTCCAAGCTTTATCAAGTGAGTAACCTTTGTTCTACATCTGAGCTATTTTGTATGAAGTTGTCAATTATCTGTTAGATAATGTTAGTAGAACTACTTTTGTAGGAAACAAGCAGAGACTGGCGCAAGTATAGTTACGGGAACCCGGTATGTCAAAGGTGGTGGTGTTCATGGGTGGAATCTTATGCGGAAATTGACCAGTAGAGGAGCCAATGTCCTTGCGCATACGCTTCTTTGGCCGGGTGTATCAGACTTAACTGGATCTTTCCGGTATTATTCATTTTTCTTATGATACAGGGCTGTCTTTCCTCTCACTTTTGCCAATAACGTTTTGCATTTCTTGTAGCCTCTATAAGAAATCTGTTCTTGAAGGTGTCATAAGCTCTTGCGTTAGCAAAGGATATGTTTTCCAGATGGAAATGATAGTTAGGGCTTCAAGGAAAGGATACCACATCGAAGAGGTACACAAATTTCGAATTATAAGTTCACAATATGATTCATGATTTATATTGATATTGAGTCAGGAAAAACTGTGTCACCATTTTGAATAAAGTTGTGCAGCCGCTTTGCTGGTTTAGTGGACAATTGACCATTTTGAATGAAATTGTGTCATCTAGATTGGTTTACTTTCATATCTTATTGCTGTGTCAACTTTTATTGATATAATATCAACGAGCGTATTTTTGCGGCTAGCCTGCTTGTTACTCTCTGCTCTCACTGACTGATAAAAGACCTTTTTGTCACTGCTTTAGCTGGGTCCTCGATGTTTACCCATTCTGATCTGTAGGTCTGAAGTCTGAACATGCTGGATTTTCTTGTTTTATTAAATTGTCGTGTTTGTTGGCGATTATGAACATTCTGGCAATAGACTCATTTTCTATTGCTACTTTTAATGGCTTGAGACAGTGTAAATGAGACTAGATTGCCAATTGGGCTGAGTTGGGCCGGAATATAACATATCCGGACTGACCCAACTTCAAAACAGAGACCAGAAACTGAATAAACCCAGTTCCTTCATGCCCTTACCTGGACCAAACTCGAAGTTCTTACTCGTTTGTACCTGATCCCAGACCCGCCTAAGTCAGTTATTGGTTCTTAACCTTCCGCACAGAACTTGTGATTTTGTTTTGTTGACTGATCTGGATAGCTAAACTGAGACTTCAACTTCAAACTACGAAAATGTCCATAGCTTTTACACAATACGGAATATGTAGTTTAGAAATCATATTACCATTGACTACACATTCCAGTTGAACTGTTGAAACAATACAACCTCAAATTACAAACAAAACATAACAAGTCTAAAACAAAACAAATTCTAATGACAACCAAAACAAAACATGTCCATGATCGTCAATTAATAAAGATAATTTCTTTGCTCTGTCATTCTCTTCGCAGAAACCATCCGTTCACATCATAAAACTTCCTGAAAAGTGATACCAAAACACATAATGCTTTTAGTTCTTTCTGCTTTGTATAACAAAAATATCAATTAAAAGTAAGGGTAAATTACTGATAGGTGATATGTGCTTTAGGGTCGGTTCGCTTCACTGTCCCGTGGTTCGAAAAGTGTAAGTTACCCTTAAGTGACTTGTGGTTTCTCCCGTGTTTCAGATAACTTTCCGTCCATAAATCCATTGAAAAACAAATATTCTAATTGAGTCTCTACTTAATTCAAATAGAAAAATAAGAAATAGAAAAATAGCCAAAATAATAAATGAAACTTAGAAGATGAATAAGAATTAAAAAAAAAAATAGGCTTAATTACTTAATGCATACCCCCACTTTGCTGAAACTATCACATTGCAACCCCCAGCTCTAAAACTAGCTGAATGCATCCCCCATTTCCAGAAAAGTTGTCAATGTCAAATTTGGAATGAAATTTCTTCGCAAACTGAAAGTGTGTAATGTAGGTGTAAACAAGTATAATAATACTCTAGAAAGGGGGGGGGGGGGGGGTTGAATAGAGTATGCTAGCTTTTGCCAAAACTCAAGTTTTTGAAACTTTAGTAGAACAGTCTGTTGATATCTCAAAGCTTTGAAATGGATTTGAGAAGCTTAAAGATATAACAACAGAGTATAGAGGCTTCAAAGCTTTGAGACTTGGAATGCTCCAAAGCTTTGAAACTTCCAATTTAAACTGTAAGTAAATGCAGCAAAAGTAAATAGCAAGAACACAGATATTTTACAGAGTTCAGTCACAATTGGACCTAGTCTCTGGCTGAGGGATCTAATCCCTACAGGATTCAAACACAACTTCTCATTAAGTACAGAAAGAAGAACTCAGAAAGAATAAGCTGATTAAAGCCTGGAAGAGTTCTTCTGGATTTGAATGATCTTCAGCCTGCTTGAATTGAATCCCTGAATGATTTGAAGAGCTGTATGTAATTGATCTTTCCAGATGATTGCCCTCTTCAAAATCACGACCTCTGTGTCTCTAATCAGTCTCTGCAATTCAAACTTAAGTAGCTGTTTTCAGTCTGCAACTAACTTGAGAGATTTCAGGAACAGAATTCCTAAAATATCTCCTATCTGATAAGCTCCTGTTAACAGCTTTATTTGAATACATTGCTGATCTGTTTATGGACGTTGGAGAGTCCAACAAACCTGCAAATACTTAGCAAACAAGATCAAACAAATAACAATACAATCTAGTAAAGAGATCTGCTTGAAACAGCAGCTAACCATTTAAGAGAAAATCATGCTAGACTTGTCTGCTGATAGTTCTGAGTTAACATGTATATTCAACCTCATGAATACATCAAGTAATCAATATAAAGTCCACAATAATAGACAATAAACAACATGTAACAACATCCAAGTAACACTAAATCCATCTGCACACAGAAAGATGGTTATAAGAACTTAGCAGTAAAGAATGACTAGAATATCTCAAAGCTTTGAAGCTTTGCCTGCTAACTTCACAAGAATATATATTGGATTTTCAATCCAACTTGATCATCTTAGAACATATATTGCTGAATATAATTATATAACTAAACCAATCATTATCAAAACATAACCAAAACCTGCACAAAATAGTTTGATAATACAGCATATAGGAACTGCTACAGTAACTCAAAGCTTTGAAGCTTTGGTACTTAGCAATTTCTTATGCTTGTGTTTCTAACTTTCATCATCATCAAGGAGCTAAGCTCTCTGCCTGTATTTTCATATCATAATATCCATGAGCTTCAGACTTATCACAAACTAACATACTCGGAGGGCATGATTTCACACAATGTGATGAGATTGATTCACAGACGATTTGCACTTTATGAAAATACCTTCGTCGATTTGGAATTTGATGATTAAATTTCGTTCTCAGTTTGACATTGACGTCTTTTTTACAAATGGGGGATGCAATCAGCTAGTTCTAGAACTGGGGGTTGCAATGTGATAGTGTCGGGCTGTCGGCAAACTGGGTGTATGCATTAAGTTGTTAAGCTAAAAAAATAAGGTGAAGAACGTTGCAGCCACTGTTGCTTTCTCCCCTCTACTATCCTGTGCTAAATTGGGGCTTGTTTCTGCTTCGATTTGAAGGTTTAACTTGTTTCTATAGATTATTTGTTTACCGGGATTTGGGATTCAATGGTTCAATTTAAGGTTTTAAAAAAAAATAGATGGGGATGAAACCCAGAACCGAGGTAGATCTTGATAAGCCGCCAAGGCCTCCACCGACATCGTCTTCAGGAGCCCGGTGTCGACTTCCTCCTCCTCCTCCTTCTCCTCTCTCTCTCTCTCTCTCTCTCAGAGCCTCCCATCATTTCTGCCGCTGGTGCTGGAGTGAGCTTTCACCAGATCGGTCCCTTTCAGCTTCCCCAAAATCAACAACTTGGTCATATTTCCGTGTAATTCAACTGGGAAATTACCAACCTCGGCAGTTACAACCCCAGTCCACCCCTACTTCCAATCTACGATTTTAGAGCTTGCATCTCTTCTCTCCAGTGGGGCTTTGCTTGGATTCAATTAATGAAGCCTTGCCGTCTCTATCTGACATCATTACCAGATACCCATTAATCTCAAAGCTAAGCATTTTGGTAATTCCACATTCCAGGTGCCACAATTTTAGAAATTTATTCTAGCTCTCTGAAATTGGGGTCGTTAAACACTTGAAATGGTTACCCTCTGAATTAGGTTGTATATTCGTGGTTCAATTAATTTTGGGGCAGATCTGGGGTAGCTGAATTCGAGCGATGGACTTTTAGTGTTTTCTTCAATTAATGATAGGTAGTGGCGGCATTGCAGAGGCAATGACGTGGGGCAGGTTATGGGTGGAGATAGTGTTGGTGGAGAACCACTCCCCTTCCTATGTTCTTCTTCTCCTTCGATACTGTTAGAACTTTTTTTTGAAAGGCACCGTTAGAACTTAGTAGTAGTTAGAGCACTTCTTTTTCTTTTTTTTTAATTCAATACTAGTCGAAGTAACTTTTAGTCAACTTTTTTGTACATGGTTTTTTTGCAACGCCCCCTTAACTATGGGGTTAAAGTGTAATTAATCCTATACTTAATAACAGAAAAGTGGATCGAAATGTTAATTGAAACACGGGAGAAACCACAGGTTACTTAAAGTGTAACTATTCAATTCACGGGTCAGTTAAGCGAACCCTTAAAATAATCACTCAAATTAGTTACAATCAGGAACTGTCTATTTTTTATAGATATCAAGAAATTAGCTAACAGGGAGGAAGGAACACGCCATATAACTTACATAGTTCTGGATATGTACTCACTGTAATAAAAAAGGCATAAAGAAGTAAAAATCTTGGAATTATGGCCAAAAGTGACCTATAAATCCGAACCCAAATTCCCACATGAAACAACTGTCTCTTATGCTGTACTCCGTCAATTGTTGCCCAAATTCATTGTGTTTTATCCTAAGATATGTGCTTAATGAAAGTAGAGGGATGATGAGTGCATGAGACCACTTAAAGTATTCGTTGCCAGATCTGGTTGCCTTGGTGGTCTGAGTGACAGCAGTCAAGTTTTCAGTATTGATATTGGTGGTTTTTCAAGAAACTGTCGCGCCATCTGTGTTAAGTTGCTTGGGAGAGGAGCGGAAGTTTGCCCTGAATGAGCCACGTTTGCCCAGTGAAACCTAGCCGAAGCTGTCCCGTACCCAAAGCCTTCTGCCTTTTTTAAACTTAAAATCAAACGTGGACCATCCGGCTCCTAGACTTAGATTTTGCAGTGTCATGTAGGGGGCAGCCGGGTCCAGACCTGAATTTTGGATCCAAATTGCCAATCCTAAATCAGACTGCCTCACTCAAACTAGAAATCTTTTCGTTGCTGCATGGTGTACTGTTTTCGGCTTTTTTTTTGTCATTTTTATTGGCTAGATAACGAGCTTTTAAGTAAACTTCTGGATTAACAATGGACTTCTACGTCATACACCACTAACTTGTAATGGGTGATAACTCTAACACTGTCAATGGCTCTTCCCAAAACAATTATGATATGATACGCAGATACATTATCACCTTTTAGCCTGTATGATGTCTAATGTTTATATTATAAACCATACTCATCTTCTCCAATTGATGAAAGCCACGACAAACACTAACATTTAAAATTAGTTCTTATGCATGTGTCACAATCTGACCATGCCATTTAGAGAAGGTATGGAGTATTCCACCGATATTAAAGAACGAATTGAATATAAAGTACTCATGTATGTCCTTCAATTTTAGAGTTCTGAACTAATATGCGAAACAGACAGGCAGAAATGTGTCGGACACATTTGGGTGTCTGACAAGTGAGAAAGAAGTATCAGTGTCCCGAAAGTGTCTGACACGAATATGGCATTTTCCCTCAAGTATTTATATGTCCCAGCTTACATCCTTCAATTTGATTGTTTGATGTTTGTAGACTTGCTTTAGTCCGTTTAGTGCCATCATAATCCTCCTAGGCATCTAGGTAGCTTGTAACAAATGAACTCGCTTGATCATTTCGCATTTGGCCAATTGCTTCAAATGCCATGTTTTGCTGTTTCCTACATGGGGATGTTCATAATATATAAACTTCACCGCTACCTTAAGAACTATTTCAAGTTTTCTCTTCGCTTTCAGGTTCTCTGATATTGTTCCCATATATCTGAGATCTAAATGTAAACCTGTGAATTCGAGTATTACTCAAATTATTAACTTGTCCTGAAATATGTATACAGGTTCCAATTACGTTTGTTGATAGAGTATATGGAAGTTCAAAGCTCGGAGGATCAGAAATCGTAGAGTATCTCAAGGGTCTTGTGTATCTTCTGGTTACTACATGAAAGGAAAAGAGATTGCAACTCATAGGTGCTTCATTAAGCTGTGATATACAACCTTTAGACGGTGATTTGTCATGAGAAAGAGGCGACATATCTTCCATTTCCATCCATTTTTGTTGTTTTTTATTTTTTTTTCGGAAATGGACATCCATTTTTGTTGTTACTCGCAGTTCTCTTTGCACTTAGTTTTGCTATTTTCTTCAATAATATTGTTAGCTTTGTTCATTCCTATTTGAAACTTTCTTTTTTTGATAGAAATTTCTATTTGAAACTTTGAATAATGTATTCTCTTCAGAAAAGGTCGATTTACAAATATCCGTAGCCTCATGCAAGAGGTGTGAGTCAGCGCATATGCACATTTAACACGACACAAATTATGAGTGTGCAATAGAACTTTTTTTTTTTTTTTTTTTTTTTTTTGCAGAAATTCATTACATCTGAACCTTAATTGTGCAAACCGATCCCTATATTTGAATCAATAGGACTTTTCATTTCACATAAATTCATTACATCTGAACTTTAACTGTGCAAGTGATCCCTATATTTGGTTCAAATATTAATCAAGACCGAGAGAGAGCACACCCAGAACAAGAAATAATCATCTACGGCTCTACACACTTCGCAATCCAGATGAAAAACCATAGAAGCAATTTCTCAAAGTGCACTTTGTTTCATGTGCGCTCAAAATGTCAAACCGGTTCTCTAGAGAGATTCACCTTTCTCTCTCTATACCATAAACAATGGCTTCAATGGCCGAGAAGAAGTCATAGTTCGACAGTTCATCAATTTGAAGATTGAAGATTGTAGCAGCTTTTCGTAGAAGACGAAGAAAGTTATTGACTTATCTTCAGGAGACCCCAATAGTTTGAAATATTTTTCTCTGTCTAGTTTTACCATGAATCTCTCTTTGTATTTATTGTGTTTTGATTCTACCATGAGTAACTAAACTCATCAGGATTAGGCTCTGATTTGGGTGACCTGAACATGTCATTATTTATGTGATTGATTGGTTCTCAGCATTTGTTTGTGCTAGATTAAATATTTATGAACGGATGTTTTTGAGTTGTGATCATAAACTAGCAAGACATCCTGATTACGTTATCCTGCGTACTTTCGTGATAGTTGGTGATGCGGATTGATAACTCTCAGTAGTCGCGGTAATCACGCGCATAACATTAAGTAGTGAATTAAAACAGAACTAGCATGAGGTTAATAGAAATCTTAATCATTCGTAAGAAGTGTTGTTAACGGCGATCATATGAATAAAGTTCCAACATGTCAAATAATTCGAATGAGGCGCCATAATCTCCTTTATTTTATTTATTAAATCAATTGTTTTATTTCAAAATTTTACTTTTATGCAATTAGTTTCAGTGAACAAACAAATCAAAATCCCCATCACTCTAATTCAGTTAAACTCCAACCTCGAGTCTTTTGGGTTCGATATAAACCTGGTCCTTACTGGGAACATGCTATAATAGATACCATGCACTTGTTGTTAAATCGGCAATACTTTAGTAGAGCTTAATATATATACCGTCACATGTAAGCTTCTGACTGCCTAAGTTTTTTGCGCCGTTGTCGGGGACTCAAAATTCGTAGTTTAGTTGTTTAGAGGCAGTTTTATTTTTCTGCTATTTTATTTTTATCTTTTCTTTTGTATTATTTTGTTATTCTTTTTTTTTTCTATTCTCAAATTTCTTTCTTCTAGAATCTGTGTTTCAGGTGCTTTGACGTTGTATGTCCCCCGACACACGTCCGAGCATACCGACATTGGAGAATATGGAATCACTGATCCACAAAAGAGGTCAAGAGTTGAGGCATATAATCTCTATAATGCTGATGGAGCAGCTGAAGCAAAGGGGTTGAGAACCAAGTTAGCAGCCGAACAACCACTTTAAGATCTCAATTTTAGGTTGCGCAACAACAACTGCAAGGAACACCTCATGTGGATCCTTGTGATTTAGCGCAACAAGTGGCGCAAGCTCAAGCACAAGAGCAGCAAGCTCCAATGGCTGACAACTTCAGGACGACTGAAGCAAGCTATCAGTCTGTAGACACGCAAAATTTACGGCCAATCAGAAAATAATGATGCAGCTATGAAGACTAGTGAAGGATAATGAACTTCCAGCAGGATCATAAGTACAAGTGTTCATGATGTCTCCTAAGAAGGATAATGAAATTCCAGCACACAAGGATGGAGACGCCACGTCTTCAACTTTAGAAGCCAACTCCAGAACCCAAATCACTCGTCCAGTAACTCGTAGTATGTCTAAAGCCATGTTAACTGCTGGGGGCAAGGAAGATGTCACTACCTCGGAGAATTCACAGTCACATGCACCCACCCCTCAGGAATCTTCAGCTGACAACAAGTCTCGGGAGGAAAGTTGCGAAAGCAACACTAAGTCCGGCACTAAGGGTGGTCAGCATAATCCAACATGTGATCATGATGATGATATAAGCATGCATGTCATGACTACTAGTACAGTTCCGATCGAAGAGCAAGTTGCAAACCTCCCCAAGGGACTTGAAGACTTAAAGAAAATTGTTGAATTTCGTGACATTCAACTCGAAAAGATGATTGAAAAACTCGCTACTCTTGAAGAAGCAAGTCAAGTGTTTGAAAACTCTCCTAAGGTCGCACCAGAAGCTAGAGTGACGAGTAGTGGTCAAGAAATGCGACCAAGTGTGCGATTGTCAGCCAATGGCACCATCCCGCTTGACCAACTACAAGAGATCATCATGCACCATGAATGGGAGGGATGGAGTGCCGTTGACTTCGTCTAAGTCCTACATCAAGCCTTACACGGAGAGAATCGAGAAGTTAAGCATGCCGGATGGTTATAATCCTCCTAAGTTCCAGCAGTTCTCAGGAAAAGGAAACCCTAGGCGGCATGTTGCCCACTTCGTCGAGACATGTAACAATGCTGGAACGGAAGGAGACCTCCTCGTGAAGCATTTTGTTAGGACCGTTAAAGATGACTTCTTCGAATGGTATGGTCAGCTGAAGCCGAGGTGCATTGATAGTTGGGGGCATATGGAGCAGGAGTTTCTAAACCGTTTCTACAGCACACGGCGAACCGTTAGCATGGTTGAGTTGACTAACACTCGCCAAAATAACGGTGATAAAGCAATTGACTTCACAAATCGTTGGAGGAACCTCAGCCTTAACTGCAAGGATAGACTCTCGGAAGGTTCGGCTATTGATATGTGCATCCAAGGTATGAATTGGGGTCTCCGATACATACTTCAAGGAATAAGGTCAACTTCATTCGAGGAACTTTCCACTCGCGCTCATGACATGGAACTTAGTATTGCGTCAAGTGGAAGCCATGGACCACCACCTTTTGAAGCTTGGAAAGGAGGAGATAAACAAGATTATCATAGAGGCGGGAAGTTCACACTTAAGGCTTCCAATCAAGAGTCCATGGTTGTCACCACCACGCCAATAAAGCTATCGGATAAGAAAAATAAGAATAATATGGAGAAAGTCAATTCTAATGCAGAAAAGACAACATCACGAACTACACTCAAAGAACTGCAATCAAAGGTGTACCCATTTGCCGACGAAGAAGTTCATGAGATGCTCGAACAGTTGGTGGAACTAAAGATCATTGGACCTTTGGAGTCAAAACGACCTGAAGAAGCCGACAAGGTAAACGATCACAGGTACTGCAAGTACCATCGTATCCTTGTGTAGGGTTTTGATTCATGGATGCGCAACGAAAACAATAATAAACCATGCAAAACCCTCCAAGGATCACAAGTCAAGAGACATAACGATGGTAAGGGAAGAAGTCAATAACACACCTTAGGGTTTCTCCTTTGATGACTTCAAACGCGAATTGTGTCACGTCTCTACGATTGATCCACGCCTAGAGGTGAGATCTAGATCCTCCAAATCCTTGTTCTAGCTAGGAAGAATGGAGGAGGAAGAAGGAACCAAGCAACAATGGGGCACCAAGAGGTGGGGCGGCACCCTTTAGGCCGACGGGTAGGGGGCGGCAATCCCAAGGGGGTTCGGCCCCTTTTGGGACTTGCTCTCTCTCCTTTTCTCTCCCACTCACTTATGTTATGAGCATTAGTGTGGGAAGGAAGGAAATAGCATCCTTTATGTAGTCCAACAACTCCTTGTTAACTACCTAAAGGCCTTATTCTAGTCCTACTAGAATTCGGATTAGTTCCCTAGTCCTAATCATGTCCATACATGGATTAGTTCTATTTGCCCATTAATCCTAATCATGTATCTACATGAATTATGCCACCTTTGCAAACCATAATCATGTCTCTACATGAATTAGGCCAACTTGCATATTAGTCCTACTAAGTTAGCAAGTTGTTGCGATTTGATCCTTCTAATTAATTAATCATATTAATTAATTATTTCCCATGTCTAGTTCACCCCTATATGGCGTGTGACCCCATAGGCTCTATTTAGTTGGTAGTAACTATTTACTAATATGGAGCGGCCTCTGGCAATACATCCATTCTAGCCAACAAATAGAATAGTCATCATGACAAACCTTGTGCAAGTAATTGTCTCATCCCTTTGTCCCAATATCCGAATTGGACACGAGACATACAAGTCACACTCGTATATCCAATCCCTAGTTTCTCGATCCTGGGAATAACCTTATTAGTGCAAATAACATCAATATCCCATATTGATTTATTTGAGTCTGGCCAGACATTTTATAAGCACTATACCTCGAGTGGCCTAGGATATTTTCTCCCGTTATGTGGGAGGGACAAATTCTATCTACGTCCATTACGATATCTAAGCTTGCTTCTTATTGTATCCAGTACACGCCTTTATAGCTACCCAGTTACGGTGTCACGCTACCAAAATCACAATAATCCACAACTAGAATATCTAGTGACTCAAGTCTAAGGATGACAATACCGTTGCACCGCGAGAAGCGCTTGTGCTTAACATAACGTGTATGTAGCCTTCTCGGAGATGGGTCAATCCAGTATGCCATTACTCCTAATGCATACCCATGTGTTGGATCATGATATCTCCATATCAATCCAACCCCATACTAGTCTATAGATGATTGTCCTATTAATCATTATAATCGACTAGGGATTTTTAAGAATATAACACTTATATTCTAAGGACTTCATTCATGTTATCATATCTCTATATCGATAACATAATGAATCGTAAATCCATAAATGTCACAATTAATTGATTGCCTCTAGGGCACAATTCCAACAGTCTCCCACTTGCACTAGAGTCAATCTCTTGCATCATATGCCTATTAATCTAGCGCGGTCTTCCACGCTTACAATGCATAGAGGCGAGACATCCGCTGGTGCTTTGCAAATATTCACATCTCCTCTATCAACAATTTGATTGAGATTGAATATTCTGAGTAAGTGCATCTCATGCAGTAATTTACTCAGTCCTCTATGTTAGAATCAGTGACTGAATCTTGCCTGGAACCTTTCCAGCTCACAGTCGCTCCCACTAGGGAAGAACAAAAAGCTCGACTTATAATCTGAAATCTTCTTTGTCAGATTTGAAGTTCGCATCACTGTAACCCCTTACAGCAAACTCTTCATATCCTCTATTTATCAAAAATTCATCCTTAGTGCTTCTCAAATACTAAAGGATAATCTTGATAATTTATTTAGTGACTCTCACCCGGATTTGACTGGTATCTTTGTGTCATGCCTTATGACACATCTGGCCTAGTACATTCCATGGCGTATCTCGTGAATCTAATTCATACGGTCCATTCCCAATCTAATTGGAAAGACAATTAGCCTTCCAAAGACTAATTCCATGTGACACGGGTAAGAATCAATATTCTTTTCACGTTGAACCATTTCAACACCTTTGTCAATTTATGTACTATGACCCAAGCTATACAACCATCTTGATCTACCTCAATAGATCTTCACAAGTTGCTTCGCTTAAGTCTACCATTAGAAAGTCAACTCCCTAGTCAATCTGCGTAAGACTGCCAAGTAGGGGCAACATTCCCAATGATTAAGTATGTCTCTACATACAAGACCAGAAACATAACTGTGCTCCCATTAACATTCTTGTAGACACAAGTCTCATCTTCAATTTTGATGGAACCAAACTCTTTTGATTACATCATCAATTTTAAGAGTCCAACTCCTAGAATCTTGATCCAACCTATAAATAGATTGCTACAAGCAAGATGCGAATGGATTTAAGCATCACAATTGGGGAAAGATTTTGTCATAGTCTATACTATGAGCTCACATGAAATCCCTTTCCTACCAATTTTCCCTTAAAGGTAATCATATTATAATTCATGTTGGTTTCCTCATAACCCACTTGCACCCTATGGGTCCTACCCTTCAGGTGGTTCCATCAAAGTCTATACTTTGTTGGTATACATGGATTCCATATCGTATCTCATGGCTCCAAGCCATTTCTGAAAGTATGGCCACACGTGGCCATCTCATAGGTTGTAGGCTCATCTTGATGAGCAATATATCAGGGGTTATGAGAAATTGTTATTTCTCTAGTCCCATGACATATCCTACCTGACCTACGAGGTTCTTGTGTTATCTGAGTAGGTTGCTCCACAACACCTTGTGATCCTGCTCATGTTCCATCAAACGGATCAATGTTCTATTGTGGTTCTTGAACTTTTCAAGTTCTACTGTCCTCCCACTGTTTCTTTTAGAGACAATCTCTTCTTAGAAACACTGTGGTCTGAGAAACAAACAGTTTGTTCTCGATTAGGTTGTAGAAATAATATCCTTTTCAGGATATTCCACAAAATATTTATCCGACTTGGGTCCAAGTTTATTTGTAAAATCTTTTACATAAACTTCATAAACCCAAATATTTATGAATGACATACTAGGACACTTCCTAGTCCATATCTCATATGGTGGTTTTCATAATTCGTTTTTGATGGAACAAGGTTAAGGGCGAAATTTGCTGTAATTAGAACATATCCCCAAAAGTAAACTGGAAGTTCTGTTTGACTCATCTTGGACCGAAACGTGTCCTACACGGTTTGAACTCTCCTCTTAGACACGCCAAACCCATGTGGCGTGCTAGGTGGAGCGAGTTTTGGATCATATCCAACACTCCCATGGATTCTTGTCAAACTATTGGCTCAAGTACTCTCCTCTACGATCCAATCGTAGAGCCATAGTACTTTTGCCAAGCTGGTTCTCTACTTCATTCCTAAATACTTTGAACAATTCAAAGGATTCTGATTTGTTCCTTCATAAGATACACAAATCCACATTTCTCTGATCCTATCAGTAAATATGATGAAGTACTGAAAACCATCTTTAGCATTTGTGCTTAGTGGCCTACATACATCAATATGTATGATTCCCAAAAGATCATATCCTTGCCTAATAAATAAGTCTTACATGTCTCATGTGATTCAATAATCAAACGAGTTCCAGAAATCCATCCACATGGATTCTGGATATGTATCTCTTATTTATGAGGCCTAAACGATAATGCTAAAGATAAGTGAAGTTCATACCATTATATGCAAACCTCTTAGTATTAATGTTATAGATGAAATTATCATGATCAAGGATATACAATCCACTTAGACAAAATTGCATTACAATAATACATATTATAATAAATGGAACAACATTTGTCCTTTATTATGATAAGGAGCTTTCTTGTCCAAACAAGAAACTATGATAATGGTCCTACTCATAGCAGGGACATAATCACTTTTGTCTAATTCATGAACAAATTCATAGAGGTAGAAATAATTTCCTACGGCTAATTCAGTAACCCCTTGCTTCATTGCCCCACGTGTAGGATTATTTCTTCCTTATCCAATTGTTTTTCATCTCTTGAAATCCTCCACATTTCTATAAATGTGAGATCCTCATCTAGTATCATATACTCATGATGATGAGATAGACACATTGATTTCTATAACAAAATACCAATATTGGAATTCATAATTCCTTTATTACTTACTTCCAGGTACTTTGGGTAGTCTCTCTTCCTCTGCACCACCTATGGGACTCCAGGGCAACTTGGTTATGAATAGAAAACTCACAGAGCGTGCAAGGTGCATGAGGATACACGCTGGATTGACTAAGTCATTTTGGGCTGAGGCAGTGAACACAGCTGCATACTTAATCAACAGAGGTCCATCGACAACACTAGATTTTGGATTACCTGAGGAAGCTTGGACAGGAAAACAGGTATGTTTGTCGCATTTGAGAACATTTGGATGTAGCGCTTATGTTCATGTTGATGCAGAACAAATGTCCAAGTTAGATCCTAAATCGAAGAAGTGTGCGTTTATCGGATATGGCATTAACAGTTTTGGCTATCGATTTTGGGATTTCGATAAGCACAAATTTTTTAGAAGTATGGATGTGGTATTTAACGAGTCAGTTATGTACAAGGATTGGAAACAGGGACAGGTTTCATAAGAGAAGGAAACAGTAGAGCTTGAGATTGGAGATGTCCAGCCACAAGTTGAAGCCCCTGCTCCAGTACAAAGTTCAGAAGTTGAAGTGGTTGCTCCAACATGAAGAGTTTCAGGAAGATCGACTAAAGGTCAGACTCCAGCTCGTTATTTATCGTCATTGTCATATCTTTTGCTCACAGATAGTGGTGAACCCGAGAGCTTCGAGGAAGCAGTTCAGAGTGAAGCCAGAGTCAAGTGGGAGCATGAAATGAATGATGAGATGCAGTCTCTCTACTCCAATAAGACATGGGATCTTGTGGAGTTGCCCCGAGGAAAGAAGGCTTTGCACAACAAGTGGGTTTACAGACTTAAGGAGGAGCATGATGGATCAAAGAGTTACAAGGCTAGACTGGTGGTGAAAGGATTTCAGCAGAAAGCAGGCGTAGACTTCACTGAAATCTTCTCTCCAGTTGTGAAGATTTCCACCATCCGCACGGTACTGAGCATTGTGGCAGTTGAAGATTTGCACCTTGAACAGTTAGACGTCAAGACAACCTTTCTACACGGGGATTTAGAAGAAGACATCTACATGGTACAGCCACAAGGGTACAAAGCATCAGGTAAAGAGAATATGGTGTGCAAACTAAGAAAGAGTTTGTATGGTTTGAAGCAGGCACCGAGGCAGTGGTACAAGAAGTTTGATAACTTCATGTCTAGGAAAGGATACAATAAGTGTCACGGGGATCACTGTTGCTACTTCAAGAGGTTCAAGAATTCTTAAATTATTCTCTTGTTATATGTGGATGATATGTTTGTTGCAGGATCAAGCATGGGGGAAATTGAGAAGCTGAAAGAGAGCTTATCTAAGGAGTTCTCAATGAAGGATTTGGGACCTGCAAAGCAAATCCTTGGCATGAGAATCAACAGGGATAGAATTGGCAAGAAGCTAGTTTTGTCACAAGCTGATTATGTTCAGAAAGTCTTGAAGAGGTTTAACATGCATGATGCTAAACCAGTGAGTACTCCGTTGGCGAGTCACTTCAAACTTTCGAAAGACCAGAGGCCAGCTACAGATGAGGAGAAGGACTACATGGCTAAAGTTCCTTATGCATCTGCCGTGGGAAGCTTGATGTATGCTATGGTGTGTACACGTCCACATATTGCCCAAGCAGTGGGAGTTGTCAGCAGATTCATGAGAAATCCCGGCAAGGAGCATTGGAGAGCCGTGAAGTGGATTTTCAGGTATCTGAGAGGTACACAGGATGTAGCTTTGTGCTATGGAGGGTCAGAGATCAGTTTGAAAGGGTATGTTGATTCAGACATGGCTGGTGATGTTGACAGAAGAAAGAGCACTACAGGCTATGTGTTTACACTTGGCAGTGGAGCGGTCAGTTGGGTTTCGAGGTTGCAGAAAAATGTTGCCCTATCTACTACTGAATCCGAATATGTAGCAGTTACGGAAGCGTGCGATGGTTTGGCTACAGAGTTTCTTGAGGGAACTTGGGAAGAAGCAGAAGAGTTGCAAGCTGTATAGTGACAGTCAGAGTGCAATTCATCTGGCGAAGAATTCCACTTTTCATGCAAGGACGAAACACATACATCAGGTATCACTTCATTCGTTCACTGTTGGAGAAGGATGTGATAAAGTTGGAGAAGATCCACACGATCCAGAATCCTGCGGATATGTTTACCAAGGTTGTGACCTTGGAGAAGCTGAGAACCTGCTCGGCTTCGGTTGGCCTAGTTACATGATGAGAGGCCAAGTCCACACTCATGGAGGATGTTGAATTGAAGCTGGGAGAAGTACACTTAGAGTTAATCGGTCTTCAAGTGGGAGATTGTTAAGTGTGAAGACTGTTTTGTAACCTAGTCTAAATTATAGGGGCTTACAAACAATTTCATATTAGTTATCTCTATATATATTAACCTAGCTCTAGGGTTAGGGTATCACATCACAGAGAATGGCTGAGGGATTATTGTAATTTTCATTCGTTCATCATAGTGAGGGTGTGGACCGTGGATGTAGCCAATTTGGTGAACCACGTAAATCGTCGTGTTCTTGTTCGTGCTTGTTATTTCGTTTTGCTTTTCGTTGCGTTGTTAAATCGCTCCAGAGACGATCCTAACAGGGGGGTGCATGTGTTGATAGATTCTTAACTGTTTCCAAGTTAGATTCTTATTGTGCATTCTCCTGATGACGACATCTATATGGTCAATGAAAGTTTTCGACTAGGAAGCGACATCGATGAAAGTTAGATTCTTACCTAGATTTAGGTTAGATTGTTGTTTTTATGCATGCTTGTACGAAAATGCTAGGCGAAAAGATTTCCGTTATAATGACGTGCTTACTCGTGAATAACTAAAGATTGACCAACTAATGGATTGAGTATCCGTAGGTGTTGAGTTTTATTTTCCAAAATTCTATATAAAGCATTTTCATTTAAAAGTTATATATATTGTACCCATAATATTTCTGACGACCTTTTCGTATATTTGTTTCTTTAACTTTGCAGCTGCGTTCGCAGGAAAGTAGAGAGTATAGTCGAATACCTATTCGTTTGTATCACATAACTAGTGTAAAATACTTCAGGTATAATAGTAAGTATTCAATTTAACTCTTAAATTATCACTTCCGTTAATTCTGTCTCGTAACATAACCGTTGGGGTTAGACTCCTTGCTAGTGAATTTTTGTGTCTTAGCATATGACACTCCAGTGATTCTAGAAATTTTCTATTAGATTCTCCATGTCAGCAGGGTGGGGTGCTACAGTAGGTCCCAAATTAAAATTGCCATTCATCGTGGAGCTCTCAAAATCAACACGAGTAAAGCTTTTGACAGGGTAAATTGAGCGTTCCTTGTTAAAGTTTTTCTCAAGATAGGTTTCCCGAGTAGATTGGTCGAGTTATTACTCCACCGCGTCTCTGTAGCTTCTTTCTTTATCCTTGTAAATGCCCAACCTAGAGAATGAGTATTCCCAAAGGCAGGTTTGCGATAAGGGGACCCCCTCTCTTCATATATGCTTATTTTCTACTTTGAGACCCTCTCCACTACCATTGCGAGTCTCAATACTAGTGACATCTGTCCTGACATCTCCCACATTAAAGGTCGGTACAACATCTCTCACCTTTTCTTTGCAGTCGATGTTTGGTCTTCTTCCAACCTTCTTTGTCCACTTGTTTCTGACTCAATCTAGCTTTGTATAACTTCTGTAAGGTCTCAGGCCAAGATATTAATCAAGAAAAATCTCTTATCATACTTATTCATAAAGTTCCTACAGACTTGAGTGCAATCTATGGTCACTTCCATGGTATAAAAGTTCAAATATAGGACCTACCTAGGTCTTCCTGTCACCCGAAGAGGTAAGAAAAAAGAAAATTGCAGCTTCGTTAGGAATTCTATCTCCGACATGTTAGAATGCTGGAAAAGCAAGCTCCTCAATTGTGGAAGTAGAGTTACATTAGCCAAATAAATTATGTCCGCCACTCCCACCTACATTTGCTCATCTATCAAACTTCATATCCCTCCTAAAAAAAATGGTGGAACCTAAATAAGAAAGCTCATTTTAGGGCAATACCTAACGATGTGCTTTGTCTCTCTAAATCAACAGGGTGTAGTGGGATAAGAAACTACCAATGCTTCAACTCGGTGCTTTTAGTGTCGTATGCTTGGTGCACTTACCATAGCTCAAACTTACACGTCTCCAAAGTCTTATTGCAAGCAAAAAGGCTTTGTGGAGCTTTATTGCCCTAGTAACGCGTCGTGGACATGAAAACGTGTCACTTATGGCAGAGATCTTCTCAATAAGGATACCAAACAGAATTTTAGATATGGTAACCGTATTAACATCCTCAAGGATAAATGAATTCGAGAGTTCCGCTTTCAGAGATTATCTGCACAAGAACCAGCAACCCGGAAGTAAAAGTGGAGGGCTGGATATCTACTATCAGTGGTGTTTAAAATCAAGTGATGTCCTAATCCGCACCCTCGTGCCCAACATCATTGCCAACCGAATCCTCTCAACTCAATTGCCAAGCAGGAAGGAACATGATTGTATCATTTGGTCGTTTAACAAAATTGGCAATTTCACCATTAAGTACAGTTATAACATCCTCAGTGAAAAGAACAACTATTACTTCCATCCAAGAGGGATCTTCCAGGAGGGATGGCACAACAATCAAGCAGATTAAAAAATGAATAATATATGGAGATCAGGCATTCCGGAAAGTGAAAATTCTTTATTTGAAAATGTGCTCCCATCAACTCCGAACCATAAGCTTTCTGAGGCGACCTTTTAACACATGAATTAATCAACCTCATCTTTGCAGGAAGGAATTAAAAACTCATGACCATTTATTCCTTCACTGTCACGTCACCTAGTCCTATTTGGATTAGAAGTTTCTTTGAACTTTAAAGGGGGAAATGCTTTGATCAAAGTCACCAGGACATTATCAGCTCAAAAAATATTGCTGCAATCCACACCATCATGGCAATATGAAAAAAAATACGTAACAAAGCTTTCAGCAACAATGATTTCTCTGTCAAAGCAGTTAAGAGGATCATGGAAAACGAAGAAAGTTTAATTCGAATGGGAGCAACCCATAAAAGTGAGAAGAGATCTATCTCATCAACAAACATGTCTAAGATTAATCTCATAGATTTCCATATCCACCAACAACGTATCACATACATTAATATTAACGGGGCATGGAATGTCCGTACCTATAGGGAAAGTACTATACTGTTGCACATGGTAGGAGCTGATTGAACCCAATGGATTGTTAAAACGAAGACAAACTCTTCTGGCGCCCTTTGGCTGAGTTGTTCGCCTTAGAGCACGGAACTAAACTTGTTTTACATCATAATATATTTTGTGTTAACTTTAATACTTGTAGCTTTATTGTCTTATCCTTATTTTAAGACCGCAGTATATTTGACTTTTCAGGGTTCACTCATTTTTTGCAGGATCAAGGGTGTTGTGGATCATGTTGCATTTTCTAGTGTATCTAATGATTCTTGTGCTATGGTTACAAGAGCTCATACATATGCCAAGGAAGCTGCTCTAGATAATTATCCTCCGTAGTGTATGTTTTATTTTTCTATCCTTGTATGTTTGGGTAATTCTAGTTTGTGTTAGTTTGTTGTTTTTTATTTGTTGGTATATGGATATCTTTTCTAGTAATGACATTTGACGTTTCATCGAAAAGAGCAACAAAAAAATGATTTCACCGCCTCAGGTTTGACACAAATACATTTCGCCCTTGAGAAAGAACACTTTCAACCCTTAATTATGCCGGACTTCACCTCTAATAGTGTCGTTCCTACTTCAAGAGGACAAAATTGTACCAAAAAGTACTACAAGTTACTAACCCCACCTCAAACTTACAACTTCGCAATTATAGTATGCAGGTGTTCTGAAATTTGGCAAGTTAAAAAAGTTAAAGTGACCTTTCACAAATTGAAAGTGATGAAAATATCTTTGCGTAAAACTCGGGGGGGGGGGGGGGGGAGGGGGTGTACTGGTATATTTTAATCTCATGATGGAGGTGAACCGTTGGAGCATTTCTCTTAGAAAAGAAACAAGTTCTAGGTAAATAAATCGATGATTCAACCACTACTTCGTTTCGAAGGCAAACCTAATGGTTCAACCACCACTGTGTAGTTAAGCTAAGTAATATTACGCTCTATTGCTGTATCCTCGGACCTTTTTATTCCACCCTCTTTTCGAGCTTTTCATGCTTACACACAAAACTAATCACATTATCTTTTATAATATGGTAATCTAACCTAATTTAGTTCAATTCAAAGACCTGTCCCACGTGATCCTCAAATTATAAATTAAAATATTTATAGTAGTAATCAAACACGTGGTCACCTGTGTTTTCAAGCTTTCAAGGGGTCAAATCAATGCTTGCATATGCTCACTAATTGTCTCGTGAAAAACATGGAAGGTGGGCAAGAGTTTGAGAGCCTGCGAAATCCCTCACGTTTCTGCTTGCAAAAAGAGAGGAACGGAAGTTTTTCAATAGAGTGGTTATATTCATCAAACCATGCTGCCACAGAAGGGATTCCCTCCTTCCAAGAGGCATCAACCAGAAAGGAAAACGGGGGGGGGGGGGTTGTTGGCTGGTGGGGTCCGGGTTGGAGATTGATTGGTGTTGTTCTGGGAAGGGTGAGCAAAAACAATGTCGTTGACCGGGTTTGAAATCACAATCTTTTTGGTGTTTGTGTGATGGCAAGACGGCAGAATTTAACAGAGTAATTCATGAAGCTATATTACGAACAAAATGTGAATCTGGTTTTAAATTTTTCACATGAAATGTGTGGCGTCCTACGAAATCAAACCTAAAACCTCCTTTGGCTAGCGGATATGATAAGCCAGATATAACTTATGATGTGGGATAGGTAAGATACGATGGTTAATATGAAAATGATCACGTTACCCTGCAATGTCGTGCATTCGGATCCGTAGACGCTTGTCTTCTAAATTATTTTTCCGTCTACAATTAATTAACTAGTTAACATGTTTAATTATTAATTACATTAATTAATGTTGTTTATCATTTAATTATATTGAAATATGTAATCAAAAGAAAAAATAGAAATAAATTAACATGTTTAAGTGTTATTTACATTAATTAATGTCTTTTATCATTAAATTGTATTAAAATATTTAATTCGAAGAAAAAAGTATACACAAATTAACATGTTTAAGTTTTTTATACTAATTAATATCTTTTATCATTAAACTATGTTGAAATATATAATTAAAATAAACAAATTAACATGTTTAAGTGTTATTTACATTAACTAATGTATTTTATTATAAAATTATATTGTAATCCAATATTACAAGAAAAAAAGGTAGTTAAGTGTTATTTATATGTTAGTTCGTAATTATAATTATTTTATGAGGGCATTTTCGTCTAAAAACCACACTAGAATCATATCCGGCTTATGGGGGGGGGGGGGGGGGGGTTGTGTGGGTTGTATGTTTCAAGAAAAAATTGAGGGAGGGGGTAAGCGGGGGTATGATATGTTTTATCCATAACCGTTATCCAAACACAAAATATGATACGGAGAGGATACCAAATTATATTCTCCCTTCTTATTCGCTACCCAGACGAGACCAAAAAGTATAACCTAGTTTGGGGTTCCAAAAGGTGCCGAAAATGAACTCATAAAGTGCTCATAGTCACTATCCAATTGCAAGGCAGAGAATGGGGGTTTAACTGTACCTTTAGTGTGGTTGGCTATGTTTTTGGCCATTGAATTAGTTTAGATCTAAAGACAAAGAATTAAGGGTGAGAAATGGTTCAAGCCAAGGAAGAGATTGGTAATGGCCTAGGGCCATGGGCTTTATGCTAGTCGAAATAAAGAAAACACACAATTGCTAAAAGTTTATTAGGCCCTCGTAATGTATTAAATTATGAGGATTACTGGTTGCACCTTTGAACTTAAGCATTCAGAACAAATCAAGTTGTTACTTTATAATTAGAGAATGCAATTTCGGGAAGGTTTTATTAGAATGTTTTTCTTTTCTCGAGAGGGTTTTCCAAAAGTGCCCCTATAGCATCTATTTTAAGTGTCCTGAATATCCCTAAATCTTACAGTTTCCTAACTCTGTCACTGATTTTACATCGAAAAGTCTAGATAATGCATCCGTTCGTATTCTGGTTGTACTTGTGAAAGAGAAGGAGCATGTGCGACGGCAACTTGAAACTGAACTCCCCTAAGACAACAAATGCACCATATCTATCTTGAAGTTTATTTGATTGTCTTGTTGATTTATTCAGAAATAGCCAAGTATATTTCAGGTCGTGGTCATGATCATGACATTGTTTTCTCCGAAATATACTTGCTTTTTGTTGGAATCTTACCTTCCATAGAATCCATACCAGTTTTTTGGTTTGATCATCAAAAATTGTGTCATCGTCCTAAACTCTAATTGGATTTGCATCTGCGATATGTTTTATAAGTACGTATTTACCTACGTATTAAATAGTGGCAGAAGTGGAGTATTCAATTCTTCGCAATATGTAATGTTGTAATATTGTGTTGTTTTTATAATAAATCCATTGTTAATAATATGAAATCAATAGTACATTCGTTTCTTCCCTATAGTATTGGTTTTGACTTTTTAACCTGTATCTCAGTCACTTTGATTCTATGATTTATATAGCAAAACACTATAATTTGTAGTCAATTTTTCTATGCTGTGCAAAGATTATCAATTATTTGTATCATTTTGCTAATCTAATGATATGGTCAAAGTGACCCGATGAATAGTAACAAAAAGTGAAATAGACTGATACACATTGTACTACCGTTGTACTACCACCCAACATCGAACTCCTCAACCTAAAAGACCAAAAAGTTGCATGAAATGAAGGTCGTAATTATGTTAACAACTTGGTATAATAAATAACATTATTAATCTCGACATATTGGGACCAAATTGACATAATCGCTAAACTTGAGTTGTCGTGAACACTTCTTCATCTACTAGTTACACTATGAGAGTCGACAAATAAATAATTTTCATGAGTTCTGATTTTATTGGCATTGCACCCTAGAAATCAGACATTCATTATCATATTGTTAGTGCACAGTTTCAATAAAACTAAAAGTATTTTTACGCGATGTCAGTAAAATCAATACCGAGTGGAGGACGTGTCAGTTTTCATAGTACATGTGTAACATCGCAAGCGTCCGACTTTGGTTTTAGCATTCTGACATCATTAAGGCACAAAGACCGACAACTTAACTATTTTTTGAAAACTATTTTCTGCAATCTTTATGGAGTATGGGGGTGTTTGGGAACAAAGCTTTCAACGGTTTTGGATTTGTAAAACTCTTTTTTTGGGGGTTTGGAATGGGCTCAGCCATCAAATGTGACACAAAAATAAAACAAAAATTTAACTACCCAAGAAATCCAAACTACCCATATGCAGTACACCACATTGTCTTAATGACTAAAATCAAGTTTACTAGGGGAAATGTATCTGCAGAGTGGATTCAATACTTCAATTCTATGTCTAACCATATTTGCTATATTAGGACATTGCAATGTAATAGAGGGAATTAAACACATGACTTTAGAATATATATTTTACTTGTTTAGCTAGTTAGGTTCATGAACACACAATACATGAGGTGTTTAGATATCCATATCCCAGTTTATCTCGGCCGTTTGAATGGGTATAAATTATACATTTATTGTTATTTGAGATTGCGCCAAACATGAATACTACATCTGTTTCGTCTGTTTCAGCCTACTTCACTTTTTGTCACTATTCACTGGGTTACTTTCATCCGGTGATTTGATTAGCAAAACGATACAAGAATTTGGTAATCTTTGCATGGTGTTATAGAGGAAAGTTTATTCTAAAATACCATGAAAAAATTGTTAAAAAATTACACCGTTTTGGTACCCAAATCGTCAAGTCAACGTGACTCAGTTACGGGTTAAAAAGTCAAACGCAGACGAAACAGACGAAACGGAGGTAGTACATATTTACATAAAAAGGTGACACAGTTGGAAAAGACAAGAGACGACCACCGCCAATCGCTGAAAGACGAAACGACTCTCAAACTGCAAAATTTAGATTCTGTTCAATGAGTACGTGACAAGATGAGTTACCCGGTAACAACGCTTAGATAGTCTAAAAATAATAAAAATTAGAAATTCACCAAAAATGAAAATAATTCTAAAACTACCAAATTCAGAAAATATGAGAGTGATACACCCAGTATCGTACCAGTAGCTTGAGAGAGGCTACGAATCTCTACCAGTAGTTCGTGAGACTACGAATTACTACGAAAAACAAAACAAAACTGAAAATAAACTCAATAAACTCAAAGATAATTCTCATTCTATGCTCAAAATTGAAGAACTACGTAAAATAGCTAACTCTAACCTTGACCTAATGGGCTAGGCCCGATCTACTAATTAATTAATAAACGACTAGTTAAATAAATAAACATTTAACGAGTAATTCTAAATAACTAATATAGATAATAATACGGGTGTCCCGTCTGATACGGTTGACCCGTATCAGAGAGATTACGAGAAATTTTTAATTTACGGAATTTGATTTGGGTTCACTATTAAAAGTTATTGAATAAATAAATACTGTCAAAAATAATAAAAATGCTGATTTGAAGGTCAAGATGACAGAATTTGACCATATTTTGGCGGTGTCACGAGCTAAGCTCAAAACATCGTGTGGCTCGACCATATATCGGATCCCTTTAATTCGACCTATGACTTTGTGTACAAACTGCTTTCCTGAATCTAGTCCATACGTTAGTCAATATTGTGTTTCGTTGTTCTGGACTAATTCTAGTATCAATACAAAATAGTGAAAACATTTTATAAAATTACTTAAATAAACTCTCTCGTAGCTGGATTGTACAAATGAACACAAAAGCATGTACACAATTGGGGTTTGGCAAAAAAAAGTTTGGAGCACAACATTTTGTTGTCATTTTCATGTGCACTTGTTCCTTGACAGATTAGCTAGTTGGATATAAGGTTAGGCATAGGGTTTTCAACGAAAGGCTTGCACTGTGGGGTTCCCAATAAACGAAAAATTCTGAAGTTCCCATTCATTTTTTATGTCCTTCTGACACTGTCTCAAGCCATCAAAGAAGGATAAATCAAATACATAGCGGCCTCTTAGTGGGTGATCACCAATGCATGATACCCACAATTAGTCTACTTGTTAAAGGTGAAACTTTCACATTGTTGCTACCATAATTCAAACGTTGAACCTTAAAATAAAATCTGCCCCCACTAAGTGCGAACTTTTATTTCTTGACCTCATTATATATATATACCAACTATATGTGTGACACACCATCACTGACTATGTTTACGCATTAATAGTAACATCCTCTCTGGCTTCTGAACAACTATGCAAACAAATTTGATGGATTTTTTCTGAATGTTTGTCCTTTGTAGTGAAAAGGTAGGCTTTCGGTGCATTACATTAGATCTTCGATTTAATTCGTAAATGTTGGGCGTTTTAAGGTTTATGTGATAATTGCATTGCGCTAAAAATAATTATATGTAGGTGTAGATAGTGCTTTCTGAGCTGACAGATCTTGGCCACGTGGCAACCATCCAGCACACCATATTGTGCTCCACACACACTGGATCACCAGCCGAGCTGATCCATGTGGGGGCTGCGAGACAGAGCCCTCGCATACCACCGCACGGGACTTGTAGGGACTTAGTGGTTTGGAGGCTAGAGTAAGCCCTGTCGCGTGCGAGCCAAGCCCGCACGCGACCTTTAGTAACTGTTTTGAGAGATTTATGGCACGAGCTCCATAAACCCGGTCAATCCGGTCAAACCCGGTCAACCTCGTAACGGTTCCGGTATTCGCGCACCACGTGCTGTAACGGTCCCTATATACTCGGACGAACGTGCCGTTATGGTTAAGCTAATTAAGCCGCCATCAATGGGCGCATTAACCACACTACAACGGTCACGGTCTCTGCTATATATAGGACGTTACCCTTTCCATACAAAGGAGAACACACTTGCCATACGCGGAAGCTCTGCCAAACCTCTGTCTCTCTCTCAGACATTGCTACTGCCTTACTCTCTCCCTACACACAACCCCTCTCTTCCTGTGCGATCCCTGATCCACTACATACGGTGTACACAGAGGTCTCCCCGCCGGAATCTCTTGTGCACATTTTGGTTAACCACACTACAACGGTCACGGTCTCTGCTATATATAGGACGTTACCCTTTCCATACAAAGGAGAACACACTTGCCATACGCGGAAGCTCTGCCAAACCTCTGTCTCTCTCTCAGACATTGCTACTGCCTTACTCTCTCCCTACACACAACCCCTCTCTTCCTGTGCGATCCCTGATCCACTACATACGGTGTACACAGAGGTCTCCCCGCCGGAATCTCTTGTGCACATTTTGGTGAACCTGACGTGAACTTACTAACAAAAGCAACCATGTCTCAGGAGGATGATGTCAGCAACAGATCGCCGTCAACCGAAGCTCCCTCGGGAGACGAGACCCGCCGTACTCCTACGACTCCCGGTGAGACACCGACGCTAGAGTCTTTGGACGCCACTGTTCAGAGTCAGACGAAAGCTCTCAAGGCTCAGTCTGCGCAATTAGAACGGATCTTGGCCGTTCTGGGCACCCTTGCGCCAAACCCCTCATCAACCACCGCTGTCCCTCAAGGAGGAGGAGCTCCTACCGCTCCAGGATTGGGAGCGTCAACCACACCTCCCAACCCCAATCTGCAGACTCCACCGGCGACTACGCAGCTGCCGTCGGTTCAAGGGTCACGGCTCAGATGTTGCCTCTTGCTGCTCACACTCCTCAGCCCTCGGCTTTGGCGTCTAACCCAACTCTGCAGTACCCTTTGCCTCCCCCAACGGCGATCTGGGGGAACGCGGGTAGTCAGTATGCTCCCAATCCTCCGACGGCGTATGTGTCGCCCCCGCCTGCGGCATCCCCTCTGTCAACTACCGAGGGGAGCATTCCAGAATGCATGACGTCTCTGCAGAAGCGCGTGGACACTATTCTGGCTCATCAGTCATTCGCGGATACCATTATCCCGAAGTTAGACAACGATCCACCTATTCCACAAGAGATCTACCTCATGCCTAACCCGGCGGGGTACAAGGCTCCTAAATGGGATAAGTTCGAGGACGTCAATGGAAACGCTCATGAGCATGTCATGCGTTTCATTGATTTCATGGGTCCGTACGGAGCTGATCCCAAGCTGCTGATGCGAGAGTTCCCAAAATCTCTAGGGAACGTAGCATACAAATGGTACCGAACATTGGAAGCCGGATCCGTGAAGACTTGGGACGACATGGTCCAGAAGTTCTATACCAAGTTCTTCCAGATGGAAGAAAAGGTGACGATGATCCATCTCTCGCGGATGTATCAGAAGCGCGAGGAGGACGGAATCACTTTCATCAAGAAATTCAGGGCGAAATCCTTGGAGTGCAAAGATCCAATGCCCGAAAGCCGGATCGTAGAGATATGCCTGCAGTGCATGCGAGATGAATACAAAGGTATGCTCATCAATTTGCAAACACCTACGTTTTCAAAGCTAATCGAATGCACGAAGAACATCGAGCCTATAGTCGAGAGACAGAAAAAGAAGAGCGCTCCGGAGCGACCTTCGAGCGGCACTACTTACAAGATCGGGAGATTTAGCTACAAGAGGGGACGCGAAGCTGAGGTCAATACAGTTTCGCCCCAGAAGCAAGCGAAGGTTGCGAACTTCGATGTACCGCCTCTGCCATGCTCAGTAGAGGAAGCAAGCGACCTCTGCAGACAATGGCGCAAGGACGGCGTCCTGCCACCGCTCGAGAAAACACCCTCCAAGGAGATGGTGAGGGACCCTAAGTGGTGCGAGTACCATGGCAAGGTCATGCACCCCACAGCAGAATGTAAAAAGCTCAGGTTTGCATTCGACCAGAAGATGAAGAACGGCGAGCTAATCGTCAGTGATCACAGAAAGGACGTGCGCAACAACCCACTTCCTGCTCATGCGGAGCAGGGCCCGAAAGGCAAAGAGGTCGCCATGATCTCGATTGTTGACTTGGAAGAAGTCGCAGAGGATGGTCTACCCATCGTTGCCGAGGTCCATGAGGACGAAGACTACAGCATGGACACGGAGGATGAACGTGCCGACCGGATGAAAGGGTCGCACGGCTTCAACAGATTCTTCGACGAGATGAACTTCTCCGAGAAGTGCCGGACTGATATGACGAAAGCGATCTTGAGAATAGCGGAGGACTACGAGGAGGACCTCGTAGTCTCCAACGGGAAAGTCATCAGGGCATCCCCCTCTACAGAAAAGATTATGACCTTTTCTTCCAGCGACAAGAAGACGGATGCGAGCCACCAAAGACCTCTGTACGTGACCGCCATCATCAATGGCGTCGAGTTCAAACGAGCGTTCGTCGATGGAGGAGCAGCGGTCAACGTCGTTTCGCTCCACACACTGAAGTTAGAAGGGATCCCCGAGCACAAGATCGTCAGACGTCCATCTCCGCTGATGGGATTCGGAAGCGACTCTAGAATGACGATCGGATGGATCCGCCTGGGCGTTCAGATTGGCAAAATCAAGTGCTCAGCAAAGTTCTATGTCATAGACGCGAACACCACGTACCACATGATTATAGGTCGAGCCTGGATTCATCGCTTCGACGCAGTCCCTTCAACGGCTCAACAGGTTATGAAAGCTATCTGGAACGACAGAATAGTCGAGATACCGGCTTCGACGAACCCATTCAACCTGGACGAAGCACATCTCAGCGAGGCGGTGTGGTTCACTGAGATGGCGGACGAGCAAACACCTGGACCATTCAACCCTATTCCTTTGCCTCTCTGGGAGGACATCAAGGACCAGTCGCCTGCGGGAGTAATGGTGACAAGGGAAGATGCCAAGGAAAAGCCGCCTACACGCGAAGAGGCGCCGCGTATCGCATATCATCGAAAGAACGTGTATACTCTGAAGAGAATCGTGAAGCATGACCCCGAGGGCAACGAGATAGAGAGCTTCTACGCCAATGGGAAGAAATGCTATCGCATATGAAGGTGCGCGGGGATGTCCTCACGCGGGCATGGGGATATCCCTGGGCAAATCAATCAAATCGAGCAAATTGCGCTGACGGAAGAGCCAACACAGGGCACTCCAGACGAGAAACTCAAAGAAGCACCCGAATGCATGGAAGACAGGCCCAGACCACAAAAGCAAGAGCTAAAGGAAGTGTTCCTCAGCCCGAACGAGGAAAAGAAAAGGTCAGTCTTTCTAAGTGCGGACCTCACAAGCGAAGAGGAGCAAGGACTGCTACAACTCCTAACTGAATACAAGGATGTGTTCGCATGGGAATATGATGAGATGCCAGGTCTGGATACAAGCATCACCATGCACCGTTTAGACATCATCCCGGGGTCTAAACCAGTAAAGCAGAGTACAAGGAGCTTCAGGCCGGAGCTTAACGTGAAAATTAAGCAGGAGATTGTCAAACTCCTAGATGGCAAATTCATAGAGCCGAATCATCATCCCACATGGCTGGCTAATATCGTGCCAGTAGTGAAAAAGAACGGACAGCTCCGCATCTGCGTGGACTTCTGAGATCTCAATCGCTTCTGCCCCAAGGACGATTTCCCACTGCCCAACATCGATTTGCTTATCGATTCAACAGCGGGCCATCGCATGTTCAGTTTCATGGACGGCTTCAGCGGGTACAATCAAATCAAGATGGATCCCGAAGACGCGCGGAAAACTGCATTCATCACTCCGGTGGGGGTGTTCAATTACACCGTAATGCCATTCGGTCTCAAAAATGCGGGTGCAACCTATCAGCGGGCCATGATGGCTCTGTTTCACGACATGATGCATAAAGAAGTGGAATTCTATGTGGATGACCTGGTGGTCAAATCCAAGCACGAAGTAGACCACCTTGCAGATCTACGAAAGGTGTTCAATAGATGCAGATGTTTTCAACTGAAAATGAATCCCATGAAGTGCGCATTCGGGGTAACATCAGGGAAATTCTTGGGATGCGTGGTTCATCGCCAAGGGATCGAGCCTGACCCTGCGAAAGTATCAGCTATCACCAGCATGACACCACCCCATAACCAGAGTACCTTGAAAACATTCTTGGGAAAGCTATCATATCTGCGAAGATTCATTCCAGCGATTGCAGAAATCACCTGTTGTTTTAGTGCTCTCCTCAAGAAGGACGCTGCGTACAACTGGGCCCCAGAGCACGAAGCCGCATTCGAAAAGCTGAAGGATTTTTACTGACGTCCTCAAAAATAATGATCGCACCTCAACTGGGATCACCGCTTCTGCTATATCTGACATCAACAAGGAGATCTATAGGAGCGCTCTTGGCTCAGGAGCATGAAGGCCAAGAGAGGCCTATCTACTACATCTCTCGCATCGTGCAGCCTGCTGAATCAAGGTACACAGACATCGAACGTCATTGCCTTGCCTTATTCTTTGTGATAGATAAATTGAAACACTATTTTGCATCACATAAAGTAGTAGTGGTCACCAAGAGCGACCCTATACGATATTTGCTAACTCACACTACTCCGGGCGGGAGATTGGCGAAATGGTACATGACCATCTCTCAATACGATATCACATGCGTGCGACCGCGAGCGATCAAGTCGCAAGCGGTAGCGGATCTGTTGGCACAGTTCCCCGATAACAGCCACGAGCCCGTGATCGAGGAAGAGCTCGAAGGCCCTGAGATCTATGCAATCGACGTGCCCTATTGGATGCTCCACTTTGACGGCTCGTCCACAAGGAAAGGTGGAGGCATTGGGATAGTCTTGACCAAACCAGATGGGGAGGTCCTACAGATGTCCGCAAAGCTCAACTTCGCAGTCACAAACAATGAAGCGGAATACGAAGCTCTCATCGCAGGACTCCGCGCGGCGAAAGCCTTGGAAGTAAGCAATTTAACGGTCATGGGAGACTCCAAGTTGATCGTCAAGAAAGCCTCGGGCGAGTACGGTTTGAAGGAGATCAACCTTCTGTCTTACCGCACCTTAGTGCAAAAGCTGGTACAGCAGTTTTGTGATGTGAGGTACGAGCACAAGCCCCGAGCAGACAACAGACATGCAGATGCTCTGGCAACCTTGGGATCTAAGGTCAGTACAGACAAATGTCCCGCGAAGATCTCCATTGAAGTACGAACATCGTCGGCATTGGCAGAAGATGCGTGCGACGACGAACACGTGGATGACGCAGACTGGAGAAAAGCAATCCTACAAGGCACAAGCAGTGAAAGCTGGGCACTCACAAAAGGGTACTGCATACATGATAACACCCTCTATTACAAGGGTCCTGGCGGAATACTCATGCGATGAGTCTCCGAGCGAGAGGGACAACTTTTGTTAGAAAAGATTCACCAACACGCTTGCGGAGAAAGCGAGGTGTCAATTTACAGGAAGGCTCAGAGATATGGCATTCATTGGCCAGACATGTCAACAGCCACAGCCCTGATACAAGGAAAGTGCGAGAGTTGCGCACTAATCAAAGATTCTCTACTCATCGCCCTAACCGATGACGACACGGACTGGAGGAAGCCACTATTTGATTTCCTCACCCAGGGCACCGTGCCCGAATGTGTACACCGTATGTAGTGGATCAGGGATCCCCGATCCACACACTGAAGCTAGCAGGGATCCCCGAGCACAAGATCGTCAGACGTCCATCTCCGCTGATGGGATTCGGAAGCGACTCTAGAATGACGATCGGATGGATCCGCCTGGGCGTTCAGATTGGCAAAATCAAGAGCTCAGCAAAGTTCTATGTCATAGACGCGAACACCACGTACCACATGATTATAGGTCGAGCCTGGATTCATCGCTTCGACGCAGTCCCTTCAACGGCTCACCAGGTTATGAAAGCTATCTGGAACGACAGAATAGTCGAGATACCGGCTTCGACGAACCCATTCAACCTGGACGAAGCACATCTCAGCGAGGCGGTGTGGTTCACTGAGATGGCGGACGAGCAAACACCTGGACCATTCAACCCTATTCCTTTGCCTCTCTGGGAGGACATCAAGGACCAGTCGCCTGCGGGAGTAATGGTGACAAGGGAAGATGCCAAGGAAAAGCCGCCTACACGCGAAGAGGCGCCGCGTATCGCATATCATCGAAAGAACGTGTATACTCTGAAGAGAATCGTGAAGCATGACCCCGAGGGCAACGAGATAGAGAGCTTCTACGCCAATGGGAAGAAATGCTATCGCATATGAAGGTGCGCGGGGATGTCCTCACGCGGTCATGGGGATATCCCTGGGCAAATCAATCAAATCGAGCAAATTGCGCTGACGGAAGAGCCAACACAGGGCACTCCAGACGAGAAACTCAAAGAAGCACCCGAATGCATGGAAGACAGGCCCAGACCACAAAAGCAAGAGCTAAAGGAAGTGTTCCTCAGCCCGAACGAGGAAAAGAAAATGCCAGTCTTTCTAAGTGCGGACCTCACAAGCGAAGAGGAGCAAGGACTGCTACAACTCCTAACTGAATACAAGGATGTGTTCGCATGGGAATATGATGAGATGCCAGGTCTGGATACAAGCATCACCATGCACCGTTTAGACATCATCCCGGGGTCTAAACCAGTAAAGCAGAGTACAAGGAGCTTCAGGCCGGAGCTTAACGTGAAAATTAAGCAGGAGATTGTCAAACTCCTGGATGCCAAATTCATAGAGCCGAATCATCATCCCACATGGCTGGCCAATATCGTGCCAGTAGTGAAAAAGAACGGACAGCTACGCATCTGCGTGGACTTCCGAGATCTCAATCGCTTCTGCCCCAAGGACGATTTCCCACTGCCCAACATCGATTTGCTTATCGATTCAACAGCGGGCCATTGCATGTTCAGTTTCATGGACGGCTTCAGCGGGTACAATCAAATCAAGATGGATCCCGAAGACGCGCGGAAAACTGCATTCATCACTCCGGTGGGGGTGTTCAATTACAGCGTAATGCCATTCGGTCTCAAAAATGCGGGTGCAACCTATCAGCGGGCCATGATGGCTGTGTTTCACGACATGATGCATAAAGAAGTGGAATTCTATGTGGATGACCTGGTGGTCAAATCCAAGCACGAAGTAGACCACCTTGCAGATCTACGAAAGGTGTTCAATAGATGCAGATGTTTTCAACTGAAAATGAATCCCATGAAGTGCGCATTCGGGGTAACATCAGGGAAATTCTTGGGATGCGTGGTTCATCGCCAAGGGATCGAGCCTGACCCTGCGAAAGTATCAGCTATCACCAGCATGACACCACCCCATAACCAGAGTACCTTGAAAACATTCTTGGGAAAGCTATCATATCTGCGAAGATTCATTCCAGCGATTGCAGAAATCACCTGCTGTTTTAGTGCTCTCCTCAAGAAGGACGCTGCGTACAACTGGGCCCCAGAGCACGAAGCCGCATTCGAAAAGCTGAAGGATTTACTGACGTCCTCAAAAATAATGATCGCACCTCAACTGGGATCACCGCTTCTGCTATATCTGACATCAACAAGGAGATCTATAGGAGCGCTCTTGGCTCAGGAGCATGAAGGCCAAGAGAGGCCTATCTACTACATCTCTCGCATCGTGCAGCCTGCTGAATCAAGGTACACAGACATCGAACGTCATTGCCTTGCCTTATTCTTTGTGATAGAGAAATTGAAACACTATTTTGCATCACATAAAGTAGTAGTGGTCACCAAGAGCGACCCTATACGATATTTGCTAACTCACACTACTCCAGGCGGGAGATTGGCGAAATGGTACATGACCATCTCTCAATACGATATCACATGCGTGCGACCGCGAGCGATCAAGTCGCAAGCGGTAGCGGATCTGTTGGCACAGTTCCCCGATAACAGCCACGAGCCCGTGATCGAGGAAGAGCTCGAAGGCCCTGATATCTATGCAATCGACGTGCCCTATTGGACGCTCCACTTTGACGGCTCGTCCACAAGGAAAGGTGGAGGCATTGGGATAGTCTTGACCAAACCAGATGGGGAGGTCCTACAGATGTCCGCAAAGCTCAACTTCGCAGTCACAAACAATGAAGCGGAATACGAAGCTCTCATCGCAGGACTCCGCGCGGCGAAAGCCTTGGAAGTAAGCAATTTAACGGTCATGGGAGACTCCAAGTTGATCGTCAAGCAAGCCTCGGGCGAGTACGGTTTGAAGGAGATCAACCTTCTGTCTTACCGCACCTTAGTGCAAAAGCTGGTACAGCAGTTTTGTGATGTGAGGTACGAGCACAAGCCCCGAGCAGACAACAGACATGCAGATGCTCTGGCAACCTTGGGATCTAAGGTCAGTACAGACAAATGTCCCGCGAAGATCTCCATTGAAGTACGAACATCGTCGGCATTGGCAGAAGATGCGTGCGACGACGAACACGTGGATGACGCAGACTGGAGAAAATCAATCCTACAAGCTATTGCGGAAGGCACAAGCAGTGAAAGCTGGGCACTCACAAAAGGGTACTGCATACATGATAACACCCTCTATTACAAGGGTCCTGGCGGAATACTCATGCGATGCGTCTCCGAGCGAGAGGGACAACTTTTGTTAGAAAAGATTCACCAACACGCTTGCGGAGAAAGCGAGGTGTCAATTTACAGGAAGGCTCAGAGATATGGCATTCATTGGCCAGACATGTCAACAGCCGCAGCCCTTATACAAGGAAAGTGCGAGAGTTGCGTACTAATCAAAGATTCTCTACTCATCGCCCTAACCGATGACGACACGGACTGGAGGAAGCCACTATTTGATTTCCTCACACAGGGCACCGTGCCCGAATCAAGAAAAGAAGCCGAGAAATTGAAAAGGAAAGCGTCTCGATATGTGGTACAGGAAAACCTACTTTGGCGAAGAGGTCACGAGGGCAACTTGCTGCGATGTCTAGACGGCAGAGAAGCACAAGAAGTCATGGACCTTTCTCATCAGGTGGAACACCAAGGAGGTGCTAAATTATGCAGACAGCTCCTCTCAATCGGGTATTTCTGGCCCACGATGGAGGTCGATTGCCGCACCAAAGTGCGACGCTGCCAGGAGTGCCAATTCAAAGGGAACCTAGTGCACGCTCCCGCCGTGGATCTACATGCATTAGGGACGCCATGGCCATTTCACACATGGGCTCTGGACTTCATCGGTCCCATCCGACCGACGTCGCACGGGAACCATTTCATTCTCACCGCGACTGAGCTATTCACCAAGTGGGTGGAAGCAATACCACTGAAGACGGCAAATGCGCTGGCTGTGGTCAACTTCATCCAGGAAAGCATCATATGCAGGTTCGGAATCCCAAACACCATTCTTTCAGATAACGGTACTCCTTTTGTTAATCGTCAGGTAGCTGCGAAATTAGCGGAGTACAATATCAGGCAGATTTGTTCTACCCCTTATTACCCAAAGGGAAATGGACAAGCCGAAGCGACCAACAAAACGCTGTTGAGAATTTTGAGCAAGATGGTCGCAGATGACCACAAGAAGTGGGCCGACTCTCTAAGCATAGCTCTGTGGGCCTACCGAACTTCTCCAAGGACACCCACGGGGGCCTCGCCATTTCTACTATGTTATGGGGCCGAAGCTGTAGTACCTGCGGAGGTTAGAGTCAATTCGGCAAGGCTGGCCTTCCATGCACTCTATGAAAATCAACGCGATCACGACTTAGTCTTGCTGGAGGAAAAGCGAGAACAAGCCAAAAGGACCAACAAGCGGTACCAGGAAAGAATCGCTCGCGCCTACAATAAGACGGTCCAGCGAAGAGATTTCGCAGTCGGAGACTTGGTCTTGCGCGCATCTGATCACTGTATGCGAGAAGCGACTCACCCGAAGTTCGCAGCCAATTGGGAAGGACCCTTCGAAGTCACAGAAGTCTTTGACAGTGGCTACTGCAGCATACGAAGGTTGCACGGCACAACCTCAACTCCGAGTTCAGTCAACATGCGCTGGATTAAGAAGTAATATCCCTGACTTCTCTCATTTCATGCGTTTTATTATAACGTCGCTTAATGTCTTGTGTGGCTACGATTTACACAATCTCCTCTCCCATATGAGAGGATTGTAATCCCATCTCTCCCATATGAGAGCATTATAATAAGAAAATTCTCCCAAATGAGAAACTTCGTATGTATGCATGTCAATTTTACTTTATTTCAGTTTGTTATAGCTGTTAACAGTGAGTCATCCGCTACAATAACAATCCGCGAATGCGATCTTAACTGATCATCTAAGCCTATCTGTTATGATAGCAGCCCATGCAAATGCGATCTTAACTGATCATCTAAGCCTATCTCTTACGATAGCAGCCTATGCAAATGCGATCTTAATTGATCATCTAAGCCTATCTCTCACGATAGCAGCCCATGCAAATGCGATCTAACTGATCATCTAAGCCTATCTCTTACGATAGCAGCCTATGAAAATGCGATCTTAATTGATCATCTAAGCCTATCTGTCACGATAGCAGCCTATGCAAATGCGATCTTAATCGATCATCTAAGCCTATCTCTTACGATAGCAGCCTATGCAAATGCGATCTTAATTGATCATCTAAGCCTATCTGTCACGATAGCAGCCTATGCAAATGCGATCTTAATTGATCATAAAAGCCTATCTGTTACGATAGCAGCCTATACAAATGCGATCTTAATTGATCTTCTAAAGCCTATCTGTCACGATAGCAACACATACAAATGCGATCTTAATTGATCTTTCAAGCCTATCTGTTGCGATAGCAGCCTATGCAAAAATGATCTTAGTTGATCTTCTAAAGCCTATCTGTTACGATAGCAACTCATGCGCAAAATGATCTTATTTGATCTTCTAAAAGCCTAGCTGTTGCGATAGCAGCTCATGCGAAAAATGATCCCAATTGATCTTCTAGTAAAGCCTATCTGCCACGATAGCAACTCGCACAATTTAACGATCTTAATTGATCTACTAAAGACTATCTACTACGATAGCAATATTGTGAAAATAATCTTAAGTGATTCACAAAGGCCAATCACAAGCCCATCTGCCAGGATGGCACAGCTGCGAAAATATGATCTCAAACGATCTAGTGAAGCATCCGCGAATTCATATAGCAGATCGCAAATGCGAAACCATTACGTAGCATTATGCAAGGCGAGATATGCCGAAACGCATGCGAAGTTGTATTTTGTTGTAAAGAGACAGCAGATAATACAAAAGGCTATTTATCATTATGAGTCAAAAGACTTACAATTTATCTGTCTAGATAGCAGCTTACAAGCGAAAAAGCTCGAATCTAACTACGCAGCCAACATGGCTTACAATACACTCGAAAAGCATGAAGTAACACATCGCGGGAATCCTGACTGAAAAGGATGAACCCACCGGTCCTAACACCGGCAATGCAATACGCAGATCTGCGGGTGAACATCTGTTGCAAGGGGGATCTTGCTCCAAAGAGCCACATGAAGCCATACGTTCAAGATCCCAGTATTTGACAAGACCCTTGTCAGATCTGCACCCCATAACATTTGCCCAAGGAACCACTGGTTCCAGCGATCAACAGGCAAGCAGAAGCTCCAAAGGGCAAGGGCTCCTTGTAGACGGGGATGAACGCAGCGTTCCGTCACCCTGAGCTCACAAACGTGGGGGCAACAAATCCTCCTCCAGGGAGGCTGAAGAAGAATTCCGCCGTTCATTACGAGACGGTAGCACGGTCACTTCGGCGCTGCACCTCGCCGGGAGGCGGCCGGAAACATGACCTGCAAACATAATACACGAAGAAATTTCTTCGAACACACATGAGATATCATCTCCATCTCCTTTATGATGGTTATAAAGAACAATAAGCCTCATAAAGCGGATCTTGGAAACTATTTCTACAGCACAAAGCGCAAACTCAGGATTCACAACTTGAAGTTGCCATGAATCAACGAAGAACAAGCGTTGAAGTCAGCAGTCGTAAGGACTTACGGCAAAGCACATTTTTTGGGATGAAGAACCCAAATAGCAAAAAAAAGGTTTATATAGACCCTGTGGAGACTCTTCAGTTGCCAAAGATGAGTCAGCAGAATTCGAAAAGAGGGTAAGTTCAATCACTTACGCCTTGAATAGCGGTAACAATCAATTACCCTACTAAAGGCTACGACGATTCAGTTGCGTATCCTAATAAATGACGGATGGTCATGATTCGGATGGACTTCCCAACGGAAGCGTGCTTATCTGCCGAGAAATTAGCGCGAAAATCAAGCAGAGTATCAATTGCTGATGTCATAATTGGATATGCACAGAGATATCCTATCAAATCCCGGGAAAGGGAAAAACGGGCAAATTCATTCTTGTTGTTAAAAAAAAGGGGAGAAACCCTAGCAACATTACATTAATGTTTCAAACATTACATTAATGTTTCAGCTATTTTCTTGCTATTTTTCAAAATTCGAAAAGTCAAAGCAAATTCTTGATCAAGGAGTCTTGGGGCTCGAACTGATGGCTCAGCTTCTCTACTTGTTCCACTTCTTGCTTCAATAGCTCGCACCTGGCACTCATCTCATGATAGAGCTTCAGAGCTTCATCAACCTTTAGCTTTTGCTGCTCCACCTTCTGCTTCTCAGCTGCGAGATTCTGGTGGCCGAGTTTCAAAGTTACGGCTGTGCGAATCAGCGTGACTCTGTTCATAAGAAATTTGAAACCCAGTCTGCCCTGGACTTTGGTCAGGAGATTTTGGCACATGCCACATAGCAATTCAGCACTCTGGACAGAAATGGTCGCAGGCGTAGCCGCAGACAGCTGCTCCAAAATCCAAATGGCTTCAGTAAGAAACAGCCTCCTGTCGAAGGGCCCTATCTCCAGAGATCTCACAAACGATTGGGGGTAGGTGAGGCGCATTCGAACCACCCAGTCTACATCGGTTTGGTTCAAACCTGAAGAGACGTCAAAACTAAGTTATGATGTCAAACTCGCAAGAAAATAATGCAAAATGCGAACAGTAAAGCTCTGCTTACCAGTTCCTTCCAGAATCTCATGAAGAGAAGGAATGCGCGCTGCCGGGGTGGTCGAAGACTGTCCTCGCTCCATAGCTCTCCTATCAGCTGCGAGCTCCAATCTCTCGTAGTCAGGAGGAAGAGTGTAGACCGCACCAGCTGCGATTGCATTCCCAACCTGCGAGCCCCAAAAGCTCCACGCAGGAATAGGTGCCTCTGGCTCAGTCATCGCCGGAGGCGAAGGGACAGCCGAAGTCGCTTGGCGAAGGACGCTCTCAGATGCGAAAGCATTAGCAGCACTTGTCCTTACTTCCTCAGCACCAGTATGGACATCTTCATCCATCAGCACAGCATCTGCTTCAGCATCATCGGAAAGTTCGATGATGTCCTCGAGAGGCTCACTTGCATGTTCAGCAGCCGCGACAGGCTTCTCGGTATGGGAGCTCGGAATCGGAGCATAGGACGCAGAAGGCTGACTTCTCTGCTCCAGCACAGGTTCCTCAGCATGACCTGCAACATTAAATGCGATGATATGAGTGTTGGAATAGATGCCCTAGAGGCAATCGTAGATTTAGTGTGAACAATGTTTTGGCTAGAATATTCATTTATTAATTATGGCGATATTTAATATAATGAAGTCCTTAGATAAATTGTGTTATTTATCTTAAATATCCCTAGTTAATTATAATGATTAATGGGACAATCATCTATAGACTAGTATGGGGTTGGATTGATATGGGGATATCACGATCTAACACATAGGTATGCATTAGGAGTAATGGCATACTGGATTGACCCACAACGAAAAGGATACATTAGATTATGTGAAGTCACAATCGCTTTTCGTAGTGCTAATATTATTGCAATCCTTGGACTTGAAGTCACTAGATACTCTAGTTGTGAAATATTGCGCTTTGATGTTATCAAACGTTACACCGTAACTGGGTAATCATAAAGGTGGCTATCGGGCGTGATAGGAAGCAAGCTTAGAGATCGTAGTGATGTAGATAGGATTTGTCCCTCCTACATAATAGGGGAAAATATCCACGGCCACTCGAGGGATGAGGCTTATTGAATGTCTGGCCAGACTCAGATAAATTAATATGGAGATATTAATGTTATCTGCAAGTATAAGCATATTCCCAGGATCGAGGAACTATGGATTGGATATACGAGTGTGACTATTTATGTCTCGTGTCCAATCCGGATATGGAGACAAAGGGATAATGCAATATGACATATTGGGCACAAAGGTTTGTCGGGATCACTGACTATTTCTATTGGTTGGGTTGCATGGATGTGTTGCTAGACACCGCTCCATGTTAGTAATAGTTACTACCAACTATATAGAAACCTATGGGGTCACACGTCAAATAGAGTAGAGCTAGATTTGGGATTAATTAATATGGATTAATTAATAGAAGGATCATTGTGCAACACCTTGCAAACTTAGTGGGACTAATTTGCAAGGAAGGGAATAGTTCTAGTCCTACTAGAATAAGAAAACTCTTTTATGGAAACAACAAGGAGTTGTTGGAGTATATAAGGGAGGCTCTAGCTTCCTTCCCACATATGAGTTATTAGTCATAACACACAAAGAGTGGGAGAGAGAGCAAAAGAGAGAGCAAGACAAGAGCTAGGGCCGAAACCCTAGCCCCGTCCGCCCCTCTACCCGACGGCAAAAAGGGAGGCCGCCCCTCCTTTGTTGCTTTGTTGCTTTGTGCCTTTGATCTTCATCCCTCTTCCTCCAAAGCTCAAGCTAGCACTTGATTGAAGGAAGAATCTAGATCTCACCTCTAGACGTGGATCAACCGTAGAGACGAGGACATCATTCTTCGTGTGATCTCACAAATCAAAAGGTACACATCTTCTATGTCCTTAATCATGTTATGATGTCTCTTCCTGTGATCCTTGGTGGGCTTTGAGTAGGATTAATTTTTGTTATCCCGCTGCGTTACCTACGTCAAAACCCAACAGTGGTATCAGAGCCACAGGTCGTAGAGCATAACATGATATTATGTGTTTACGATTTCAGTTCATACACCGTATTATTGTTTATTACGCGAAAACTGAAAAATTGGCATAGTAGATGCAATATTGAATTTGATTCAATCAAACAAGACCCAATTTAACATTGGATGTTAGAATTGGTGAGTTTAATCACATAGGATGTGAATAATTGGGTTCTTGAAAAATTAGGGTTCATGGGCACATGATTGAAAAGGGGTTTTCAATTATGGAAATAAAATTATGGAATTAAATCCATAAGGAAACAACCTTGCTTGGGCAACAAGGAAGGAGGAAGGGGACTAGGGCCGAAACCCTAGCCGCCCGCCCCTTCCTTGCGCGCCAAGCAAGGCCGCGGCCCCCTTAGGCGTGCGGCGGTCCTAGGGTTCGGGCCACTTGTTGGCTTGGACCCTTTGGACCGTTGTGAAACCCTAGTTACCCAATTTCATTAAAATTAAACAAGCGCGTTAAAAATTGGTTTTAACTGTATTATGTGCTTTATTGCATGGTGGATGGATATGGCCTAGGATTGTGGATGTTTATTGTTTTTGTGGTTTGGTTTACGGCCTGCGAGCTGATCAAATTAATGTAATAATTAATTAAGTTTTACGGCCTGCGAGTCGTTCTTTTTCTCCTCGACGTGTGAGGCTTTTGTTATTTATTTATTCTAGATGTTAGGCTAGAATTAGAAATATTTAGATGATAGCCAAGAACATGGAGAAGAAGACCGGAGAACCAAAGGAGCCAAAAGACATCCCTAGGCGCGCAGCTATGGTGGAGCACATGGAGATGAGCTCGGCACTTTAGGGCAATTAGATATTATCATTGGCTTGATAATATCATTAGTCTAGAGGCCATATCCATGCCACGTTTTTTTTATTTTTGTGGATGTTTATTATTCATGCCTTGTTATTTATTTTGTGTGTATGGCGCTACAAGCAAAACGATAACAAGATAATAATAAACAAGGTTGGTCTTTTATTGTGGATAGCCCAATCCAAATAAGTAGACCATGTTGATAAAGATCAACCAAACAAATTAAAAGAAATCCCTCAATTAAATATTGCGTTTTGCCTTCTCTTGCCAAAACACCCTTCATGATCATGGACTATTAAAATTCGGGCTTGCCAAAGCAAGGCGATTTTAATTTTTCATGATGTGTTGCGGACGACGCAAGCTAGTAATGCGTGTATGTTGAAAACAAGAGGTTGGACGCAACTAGGCAAGAATCAATTGGATTGATGATCCTAGAGGCATGACAATTAGGAGTTATCCAATTGGATAAAGAATAAAAGAAATTTATTCACCTAATTGGACCAAGAGTTGCATGTGATGCAATTGGAATGGTTCCTACCTAAATAACCAATTCTTGGGTGACTTGCCAAAGCAAGCTCAAGAAGAAGTGAAATAAGGATCTTGGACCCACTAGAAAGTATAAAGATATTTTCCGCTTTAATGGTGAGGGCTATTAAACCGAGAAAAATAGTGGGAGCTATATTTGATGATCTAGCCATTGTTAAATATAGTCAAATTGTTCAAAATACTAAAATTGCATATTTCTCGTTTTTGTAGAATTCCAAATGGCAAACAACAACGCATCGAGTTCATCCCTACGATCTGTCCTTGAGAAGGATAAATTGTCTGGAACGAATTTCCTTGACTGGTACAGAAACTTGAGGATCGTCCTCAAGCAAGAAAAGAAGCTGTACGTCTTGGACACTCCAATTCCAGACCCACCACAAGATGAGTCTCTGTTAGCGGAAGTAAGGGCACGTCAGAAACATATTGATGATTCTAATGACGTGACTTGCCTCATGCTTTGTACCATGACTAGTGAGCTTCAGAAGCAACACGAGAACATGGAAGCCTATGATATGATCATACACTTGAAACAATTGTTTCAGGAACAGGCAAGGCATGAGCGCTATGAGGTGTCTAAAGCATTGTTCAAAAGTAGTCTTGCAGAGGGGAATCCAGTAGGCCCTCATGTACTCCGAATGATCGGGTACATAGAGAACCTTGAGAGACTGGGGTTCCCACTCGGCCAGGACTTGGCGACTGATCTCGTCTTGCAATCGTTGCCTGACAGTTATAATCAGTTCATTATGAACTATAATATGAATGAGATCACGAGTCTTTACCAGACCTATTGAACATGCTAAAGACAGCTGAGCAAAGCATCAATAAAGGCAAGGGCAAAGCCATAATGATGGTACACAAGAAGAAGGGCAAGTCAGTTGCATCTACTTCAAAAGGAAAACGCAAGAAAGTTGCGAAATCCAAGGATGCCCTAAAGCCTAGTGGAGGTGTGGCTAAAGGTGAATGTCACTACTGCAGCCAGCCGGGTCACTGGAGGAGGAATTGCCCTAAATATCTGGAGGATAAGAAGCTTGGAATAGTGATTCCACCACCACCAGGTATTTATGTTATAGACGTCAATCTTTCTATTTCATCATCCTGGGTATTAGATACCGGATGTGGTTCTCACATTTGTCGTAATGTGCAGGATTTGAAAAGAAGTAGAAGATTGCGAAAAGGGGAGATAGACTTGCGCGTCGGGAATGGAGCAAGGGTTGCTGCATTAGCTGTAGGCGTTTATGAGCTATCTTTGCCTTCTGGACTTATTTTAGAATTAGACAATTGCTTTTATGTGCCTGCTATGAGCAGAAACATTATTTCCGTTTCTTGTTTGGACGAGAAAGGTTTTTCTATTTCAATAAAGGACAAGTGTTGCTCCATTTATTTTGATAGTATGCACTATTGTAGTGCGCATTTGTCTAATGGATTGTATATCCTTGATCTAAATAATCCAATCTATAACATAAATACTAAAAGGATTAAAACTAATGATTTAAATCCTACATATCTATGGCACTGTCGTTTAGGCCATATAAATGAGAAACGCATATCTAGACTCCATAAGGATGGACTTCTAGACTCATTTGATTTGGAATCATATGAGACATGTGAATCTTGTTTATTAGGAAAAATGACAAAGTCCCCTTTCAATAAGAAAGGCGAACGGACTAGTGAGTTATTGGCACTCATACATACTGATGTATGCGGACCATTCCCCACGCCTGCCAGAGGTGGTTATACCTACTTCATCACGTTTACTGATGATTTCAGTAGATATGGATTTGTATACCTTATGAAGGCCAAATCCGAATCCTTTGAATTGTTCAAAGAATTCAAGAGTGAAGTAGAGAAGCAACTTGGCAAAAGTATTAAAGCTCTACGATCGGATCGTGGAGGAGAATACTTAAGCCAAGAGTTTGATGAGTATCTTAGAAAGTGTGGGATAGTATCCCAGCTCACTCCACCCGGAACACCACAATGGAATGGTGTATCTGAGAGGAGGAATCGCACTCTATTAGATATGGTGCGATCTATGATGTCTCAAACAGATCTTCCGATATCCTTTTGGGGACATGCTCTAATGACGGCAGCTTTTACCATTAACCGTGTTCCATCCAAATCAGTCATGAAGACGCCATATGAGATATGGACTGGGAGGCGTCCCATAGTGTCGTTTATGAAGATTTGGGGCTGCGACGTCTATGTAAAGCGTTTACAAACAGACAAGCTCGGGCCTAAAGCGGATAAGTGTAAGTTTGTGGGATATCCTAAGGAAACTAAAGGATATTACTTCTATAACCCTACCGAAAACAAAGTGTTTGTTGCTCGGACCGGCGTGTTTCTAGAAAGAGAACTAGTCTCTAAAGAAGCAAGTGGGAGGGTTGTAGAACTTGAAGAAATTCATGAACCACAAACCACTGAACCGATAATGGAACATGAACAGGAACCACAAGAAGTTGTGGAAGAACCTGTTCAGGTAACACAGGAACTCCGTAGATCAGGAAGAGTACGTCATGAGCCAGAGAGGTATGGACTTCTCGTGACTGAGCCTGATGACGTACCACTCATGGATGATGAGCCTGCAAACTATGGAGAAGCCATGAATGGCCCAGATTCTAAGAAGTGGCTGGAAGCCATGAGATCCGAAATGGATTCCATGTACACCAACAAAGTATGGACTTTGGTGGAACCACCCGAAGGGGCTCGACCCATAGGGTGCAAGTGGGTCTTCAAGAAGAAGACCGACATGGATGGCAAGGTAGTTGCCTATAAGGGGCGATTGGTGGCCAAAGGTTATAGACAGATTCATGGTATTGACTATGATGAGACCTTTTCACCAGTCGCCATGACTAAATCCATTCGAATCTTACTTGCTATTGCAGCATACTACGACTATGAGATTTGGCAAATGGATGTCAAAACAGCGTTCCTTTATGGGAACCTCCTTGAGGATGTGTATATGACACAACCAGAGGGTTTTGAGGATCCAGAGAATGCCGATAAAGTCTGTAAGCTGCAAAGATCCATTTATGGATTAAAGCAAGCTTCTAGGAGCTGGAATCGACGTTTTGATAACGCGGTCAAAGAGTTTGGCTTCATCAAGAACGAAGATGAGCCTTGTGTTTACAAGAAGGTTAGTGGGAGCTCTATAGTATTTCTGGTCTTGTATGTGGATGACATACTAATCATTGGCAATGACATTCCTACTCTGCAATCTGTTAAAGATTGGCTAGGAAAGTGCTTTGCAATGAAAGACTTAGGAGACGCAGCCTATATACTGGGTATAAAGATCTATAGAGATAGATCTAAAAGGTTGCTTGGCCTAAGTCAGAGTACATATATTGACAAGGTGTTGAAGAGGTTCAACATGCAAGATTCCAAGAAGGGATTCTTGCCCATGTCACATGGAGTCACTCTTTCCAAGAATGACTGTCCCTCCAATGAGATGGAGAAGGACCGCATGAGCAGGATACCCTATGCTTCAGCCATAGGATCCATCATGTACGCCATGCTGTGTACTAGACCAGACGTATCATACGCGTTGAGTATGGTGAGCAGATATCAGTCCAATCCGGGTGAGAGTCACTGGATTGCTGTCAAGAACATCCTAAAGTACTTGAGAAGAACTAAGGATGTATTCTTGATATTTGGAGGAATGGAAGAGCTAAGTGTAAAGGGTTACACTGACGCAAGCTTCCAAACCGACAAGGATGATTACAGATCGCAGTCTGGATACGTGTTTTGCCTGAATGGAGGAGCTGTGAGCTGGAAGAGTTCCAAGCAAGGCACAGTTGCTGATTCTACAACAGAAGTTGAGTACATTGCTGCTGCGGAAGCGGCGAAAGAGGCAGTATGGATAAAGAAGTTTATCACTGAGCTCGGTGTGGTCCCTAGCATAGTGGATCCCGTAGAGTTGTACTGTGACAACTCTGGGGCAATCGCACAGGCAAAGGAACCAAGATCGCACCAAAAGTCAAAGCATGTACTTAGGAGATTCCATCTTATTCGTGATATGATCGATCGAGGAGATGTGAAGATATGCAAGATTCCGAAAGATGACAACGTGTCAGATCCGCTCACGAAACCTCTTGCGCAGCGAAAGCATGAAGGGCACGCCAGATCTATAGGCATACGAGATGCGCCAGATTGGCTCTAGTGCAAGTGGGAGACTGTTGGAATAGATGCCCTAGAGGCAATCGTAGATTTAGTGTGAACAATGTTTTGGCTAGAATATTCATTTATTAATTATGGCGATATTTAATATAATGAAGTCCTTAGATAAATTGTGTTATTTATCTTAAATATCCCTAGTTAATTATAATGATTAATGGGACAATCATCTATAGACTAGTATGGGGTTGGATTGATATGGGGATATCACGATCTAACACATAGGTATGCATTAGGAGTAATGGCATACTGGATTGACCCACAACGAAAAGGATACATTAGATTATGTGAAGTCACAATCGCTTTTCGTAGTGCTAATATTATTGCAATCCTTGGACTTGAAGTCACTAGATACTCTAGTTGTGAAATATTGCGCTTTGATGTTATCAAACGTTACACCGTAACTGGGTAATCATAAAGGTGGCTATCGGGCGTGATAGGAAGCAAGCTTAGAGATCGTAGTGATGTAGATAGGATTTGTCCCTCCTACATAATAGGGGAAAATATCCACGGCCACTCGAGGGATGAGGCTTATTGAATGTCTGGCCAGACTCAGATAAATTAATATGGAGATATTAATGTTATCTGCAAGTATAAGCATATTCCCAGGATCGAGGAACTATGGATTGGATATACGAGTGTGACTATTTATGTCTCGTGTCCAATCCGGATATGGAGACAAAGGGATAATGCAATATGACATATTGGGCACAAAGGTTTGTCGGGATCACTGACTATTTCTATTGGTTGGGTTGCATGGATGTGTTGCTAGACACCGCTCCATGTTAGTAATAGTTACTACCAACTATATAGAAACCTATGGGGTCACACGTCAAATAGAGTAGAGCTAGATTTGGGATTAATTAATATGGATTAATTAATAGAAGGATCATTGTGCAACACCTTGCAAACTTAGTGGGACTAATTTGCAAGGAAGGGAATAGTTCTAGTCCTACTAGAATAAGAAAACTCTTTTATGGAAACAACAAGGAGTTGTTGGAGTATATAAGGGAGGCTCTAGCTTCCTTCCCACATATGAGTTATTAGTCATAACACACAAAGAGTGGGAGAGAGCAAAAGAGAGAGCAAGACAAGAGCTAGGGCCGAAACCCTAGCCCCGTCCGCCCCTCTACCCGACGGCAAAAAGGGAGGCCGCCCCTCCTTTGTTGCTTTGTTGCTTTGTGCCTTTGATCTTCATCCCTCTTCCTCCAAAGCTCAAGCTAGCACTTGATTGAAGGAAGAATCTAGATCTCACCTCTAGACGTGGATCAACCGTAGAGACGAGGACATCATTCTTCGTGTGATCTCACAAATCAAAAGGTACACATCTTCTATGTCCTTAATCATGTTATGATGTGTCTTCCTGTGATCCTTGGTGGGCTTTGAGTAGGATTAATTTTTGTTATTCCGCTGCGTTACCTACGTCAAAACCCAACAATGTGGTAACTTGCGCTATAAGATATTTTGCTATCTTTGCTAAAGCTAAGAGTAAGCACCTCCACGCGAAGGTGGGATTGAGATATCTTCATCATACACTAAGGACGTGGAACCATGTCCTATTAGTGTCTCCTCACTAAGCAAGTCTTTAAAAGGAGCGTGACCTGGGATGCGAAGAAACCAGTCATGATCCTGTTTCAAGTTGCTCAGGTCTAGCACATGCATATCGCTCAAATATTTACCTGAAGGTTCTCCGCACTTGTCTACTAGCCAACGGCGGATGTCAGTCTTTGACACACCATGCTTTAACGCACCCACAATAACATCTCTATAAGTTACTGCGAGATTGAAGATCTCACCTTTATCGCCGCCTGCGATTTCCTCAAAGTCCGCTTGAACTTGCTCCAGCGCTGCTGCATCCTCTTCCGGAACCGCATCTTCTTCCTCTGCCTGGGGAACCACCTCTTCGGGAAGCTCATCTTCCTCGCTAACTGGACGCACTAAGTCGTCAACATGCTGCTCTTCGAGGCTCCGCTGTCTCACACGCGCGAGCTCCTCCTCTTCCCGCTGCCTCCTTCTTTCAGCAGCCTCCGCGGCTGTCTTCCTGGACTCAGCAAGAATGTCCTCGCTTATGGGGTCGTCTGGAATGCCAGAATGGGTATCTCTCTTTTGTCTCTTGGCCAAAAGGCCACCAATGGTCTCATCATCATCATCATCTGCGAAGATATGATTGGTTTAAGAAAAGAAGTGCAAAGAAGTTACGATAATGGGAAAAGAAATGCGACGGAGGTACCTCCTGATTCTTCCTCATGCATCACAACTGTTGCTTCTTCTTCTTCATCGCTTTCTTGGGGCTCCGGCCTCTCTTCCTCTTCCTCTTGGTTGAATGGAACAAAAGACTCAACTGCGAGCTCTTTTCGCACTTTGCTGGGCATGCGACCTTTTCCTTTGTCCTTGATAGAAAGGGACCTCATTAGAGGAGAAGCTGGAGCACTTCTAGGGGAAGAAATCGTAATTCCCTTTTGCCTAGGTCTCTTCACTCTTGGCGCCGCAGTCGCTGGAGGGGACGGGTCATCTCCAGGAGGAGACGGAGCCGGAGCGTTGTCTATCAGCGAGTCGGCAAAAGCATTCATGACTGCGCGAATCTTTGTTTCGACCTCAGGGTCCATCCTCCATGCTAGCCGGAACGACTGCTTTTGTCTTCTGGTGGCAACAATGGTGTTAACCAATGACTTGGAGCGGTCACCAGATGCGAATATCCGCACATGACACTACAGCAAACAGTACAGAATGAAGGCATCAGCATAAGAAAATCAAAAGGCTTAACGCATGCGGAGAAATTGCTTACCTTAGCAAATGCCTTGCTATATCTGACGACATGCGTATCGCCCTTCTTAATTGCGGCGATCTTCTCCTTCAGAATGACATCAGGACACAAGTGGTTCTCGCGATCCAACAGTGAGTAGCAACCATACTCAGACTCGCTCAGACTGCAATTGGGGCGAAACGGAAAAGAGTTTCTTTTGATCAAGGGAGCTCTACTTGGCTGCGCGGCCGACTCCGTCTCAATCCTCGTTTGTTGGGCAATCCAGTATGCGAGCCAGTTTTGGGAACAACCACCCTCGCGGGTTCCCGCAGGCTGCTCAAAGGGAAGATTGTTCATGAAGACCGTTTTGCACTCCTTTGTTAGCAAGCGCTTATAGCACCCTCTGATAATGGACTGGGGCCAGATTGATGGGGCCACCGCATCAAAACCGAACTGAGGAGAAACTCGAGTGGGGTCAACGTCCACGGTAAGCTTTTCATACCTTGGCGCGAGCTCACGAATATGCTCTGCGAGGGCAGGAAGGGAACCTCGCAGACACCAGCAAAAGAACTCGCGGTAGCGCTCATGAAAATGCGGTCCCTCTTCGAAGAGAAGCTCTTCTGAGAAGACAATACCTTTAGAGGGGTACAACTTTGGAAACCATCGCACGTTCTCAATGCGCGTGGCGTAGGGCCTGGCAGTAAACTCCTTCCGTTTGTCGCATATCAAACTCCAAACGCACTTGGTGTTGCTTGCTCCGAACCATCTCGCAGCTCTTCCGCTGTTGCGCGCTTCCGTCTCGCCTGGGGGACACCACTTGTCAAGTTTGAGAGCAGTTGGAGCATAAGACGGCCATCGCTCGAAAACCCACATTGTCAAAAAGGAAATATTGACAAAAGTCAGTACATCGAGGCGGCCACGCGACTCTTTCGTGGCTAGAACCAGCTGATCAAGCCTATAGTACAGCGTGCCCAAGACCAAGGGTCCGAGTGCGACCCTCTGGCCAAGGGCGAGCCTCACAGCAAGTGGAAAAACATGGTAGAAGACCCCATCATGGGGGTGACCATCAATCAAGTACCTCGACAACCAAGCACAGAGGAAGGCACAAAGGGTCAAGTGATAGCCCTTACCCTCTACATAATTCTCGGCCTCTGGGTTCTCACTCAGGAGCTTCTTAGTGATGCTGCTGTTCGCATAGTCTCGGAAGAAGTACTGTAACCATTTGTTCCAGGTGTTCTTCGCAGACGTATCAACCAACTGCCAGTTCGGAAGAGGCTTTGTAGTGGTCCACCGGGTGGAGATTTTCTTTACCTCTGCTAGGCATTCCTTCATCTGTGTGTATAAAGCAATCTCCGCAGATGTCCTCAAGGGACTCAAAGGGTCCACTTTGCCCATGGGGGAAAGCTCGTACAGCATTTGAACATCCTCGAGTGTGGGGGCAGCCTCGAACTCAGCAAAATGGAACGTGTGAGTCGCAGGCGAGTAACGGGACAGAAGGTCTAGAAGCATGGACTGATCCAGCTTCACGGCAGCACCCTTCATAGCACGGATAGCAAAGTATACGCCGGCTTCATCAAGAGTCGCGGCGTGATGGTCCAACACGTGGTCAATCCACTCATCCATATAGTCCAATTTCTGGACGAACGCCTGGGTAGAAATCGCAGTATATGGGAAGTGCCCGTTCTCGATTCCCAATCGAACCACATCCTCGGAACCAATCAACTCGAGCAAGGCCGAGTTAACTGGGCGAGTCAGCGTCAGCAATCGCTCAACTGGGACAGGATCAGGCATCCTCTTCGCCTTAACCCTCGCATGGTAGAAATCTTTGCCGCCTAAATAGGGGGCTTTTCGCCACAAGGCCTGCGGAAGGTCGGGTATCTCTTCATCTTCCTTGACGGGTCTGGTTCCTCTTGTCTTGGCCATTCCTGCGGAAGAGCAAGAAAAAGGGGGGAGAAATACCACACTTCAGTTTGAATTTTGAAATTCAAGATCTATGCGAAGGAAGACGAACAGTTTCTGGTATCAATTTCAGAGATCAGGGAGTTGCAAGATCTCATATTATTGAAGGATTAAAGCAAAAGTGGGTTCAAAGATCAAAGCCTCTTCACAAATTTCATGGGTTTACAGATTTAACGCAGTTGAAGGCAAACACTGGTATCTTAAATCAAAATTAAACGAGGCGAACCTTGTTTTCTTGAAGCTTGCTTGGATATGCACAATTGAAGAACACGATTTGCAGTTTTGAACTGGTGATTGATTATCTGAATCTGCTCTCGAAGATCTCCGGGTACCATTCACTTTAAGAGAAAGAAGTGATGCTTTGCAATAATGGGGGATACAAAGTATTTATCCAAAAAATGAAGGGTTGCGTCCTTTCGGTAGTCGAATCGCAACCGTCACCGTCGAATCGCGCAATCACAGGACAAGCTGACGTCACGCCTAAAACCCTAAAGGCCAGACGGCACGACTCTAGGGGTTTTAGGTCATAATGACACGCACGGGGGCTGAACTTACCCGTATTTGAATTGGTGCGTGGCAGCAACGCGTATGTTGGTTTCCGCGCATGGAAGTCTATACAGCTATGAGTCTTCACGCGCAGAAAGGGGGCTAATGTAGATAGTGCTTTCTGAGCTGACAGATCTTGGCCACGTGGCAACCATCCAGCACACCATATTGTGCTCCACACACACTGGATCACCAGCCGAGCTGATCCATGTGGGGGCTGCGAGACAGAGCCCTCGCATACCACCGCACGGGACTTGTAGGGACTTAGTGGTTTGGAGGCTAGAGTAAGCCCTGTCGCGTGCGAGCCAAGCCCGCACGCGACCTTTAGTAACTGTTTTGAGAGATTTATGGCACGAGCTCCATAAACCCGGTCAATCCGGTCAAACGCGGTCAACCTCGTAACGGTTCCGGTATTCGCGCACCACGTGCTGTAACGGTCCCTATATACTCGGACGAACGTGTCGTTATGGTTAAGCTAATTAAGCCGCCATCAATGGGCGCATTAACCACACTACAACGGTCACGGTCTCTGCTATATATAGGACGTTACCCTTTCCATACAAAGGAGAACACACTTGCCATACGCGGAAGCTCTGCCAAACCTGTGTCTCTCTCTCAGACATTGCTACTGCCTTACTCTCTCCCTACACACAACCCCTCTCTTCCTGTGCGATCTCTGATCCACTACATACGGTGTACACAGAGGTCTCCCCGCCGGAATCTCTTGTGCACAGTAGGTAAATGACAGGCATCCGTATGCGGTACATGGAAAAACACCTAATTCTGGGAGGCGCGCTCTTTTATATTTCTATGCATATTCGTATGGGGTATAGGGGGAAGCATTTGTTTCTGATTCTGGTTGTAGGGAGGACTCAAGTAAAGGTGAAGATTTGTTCAAATATGTGACTTTGATCAATCAGGAGGACAACTCAGGAGTGGGGATCACACAATCACAGGAATGAGATCACACGATCTCAGGTCTAATAATGTGATCTCGAAATGGAATTCTGCTTCTGCACGATCACAAGGAGATCGTGCGATCATAATTTTCTGATCGTGCGATATCAGGTCTGAGCTGGGGCGGTTTGGTCGGGTTGGACTGCAATTTAGGGTTTTTATGTCTATAATTGATGTAATTCGTGGCCTTAGACTGGTGTCATGTATTCTGGGTCAGTTTGCGGTTTCTCTCAGTAATTAACATTCGTTTCAGTTTCATGGAGGCAACTAATCTCTTATTGAACCATGTTAATTCGTGTTCTCGTTTTTGTGTTTTTCTCCTTTATCGTTCTTGGTATTCTCGTTATAATATACTATGGCAAGGAAATTCCAAAAGGGATTTTTCGGGACCTTGAAAGTCGTTGTATTGCTCCATTTGATTGTGACGTCATATAATATACTATGGCAAGGAAATTTGAAGAGGGATTTTTCGGGACCTTGAAAGTCGTTGTATTGCTCCATTTGATTGTGACGTCATATAATATACTATGGCAAGGAAATTCGAAGAGGGATTTTTTGGGACCTTGAAAGTCGTTGTATTGCTCCATTTGATTGTGACGTCAGCTATATGTCTTCAACTGAGGCGAAAGGTAGCGCCCTTCTAACTGGACAAACATTTGTTTATATAGTCAGGGACTCTCTCTAGCACCTTTGAGGATGCTATAGCTGTTGTCCAAGTAATTCTTTAGCCTACTCTCCCCACCAACACAACTTGTCATGCTGGTCGATCACCGAGGGTAATATGGCTGCTGAGGGTCAGGTGGAACAGTGTTGGGCCTGATTTCTGGGGCACCTTTAAGAGTCTTATCTCTTCCTGGATCCATTTGGGCCAGACATGCCGCATTTTTGGACCTTTTTCCTCCTTCAGTTGGCCATTTTACTTCTGAAAATGTTTGTTGTGGGCTTCTTATGAATGGGCCTTTATAACTCTCTGGACCGTATTAGATAGATTACAGAAGCTCTCAAGATTTAACCCCAGAAGGATAAATAATTTCATTTTCCCCTTTGAGAATTAAATAAATTGTTTTTATTTGCACTCCAGTTTTGTCGTACGGAAAATAGTGCAAAACAATGAAATAGTGCGAGTTGGGTAGGTATTTGTAGATACCCAAAACCGTGATACCATTCACGAGTCACGTGGCACTCCGGATTAGGAACACGTGTGTAGCCGTTAGTTATCGGCATTTTATTTTAGTTGAATCATCGATTTGAGGTCGGTGATGAGAAAAGACAAGCCGAACGGAAGTGAAGCACAACTGTTGGAGGATGACGATTCAGGGGAGGACAACACCACCATTATCAAGCAACATAGAGAAACACTTATGTAGGAGTGAGTCAAACATCAATGAGCTTAGAAGGCCCTGATACCTTGTTTTTGTATCGAGGGATATTGAGCAAATGCAGAAAGGTGGCCATGGCATAATATGCGAGAGAATTGTAAGGGGGAAATTAGAAGTTTGTTATTGATAAATAAAATAAATTATAACACACAGACGTGTCTGCTTGATAATGCTTTTGTTTTCTAGAACGCTATTTTTTAAGTCAAAAATTATATTTGATGTGTTTCGTAACTTATTAGACTTCTGTTTTTTGGACAGCAACTGCTTTCCCACCGCAATTTTTGAGAAGCATTATCGGGGTTGCTTTTTCGAACATGTTCTTTATGGAATTTTATTAATAAATATTTTTATCCATAACAATAAATTAATAACTACCTATTTAATTGCATTAAAATGCTATCATATCTGACATTGTCATATCGAGACATACAAGTGTACAACACGTATAAAACAAGGGTAAAAGACAATTACCACTCCTGAGTTTAGGCATAATTCCATCCCGCTACCCTGGGTTTTGGATAAAGACACTCCGCCCCCATTTAACGGAATATTCTGTAGACACTTAGCACCCTTCTGTTAAGTTCCGTTAGATAAGTGGTTGACTAAAATTTTCGGACCATATTGCCCCTGTGTGATTCTTTTAAACTTTTTTGCTCATTATATCCTCAAGAACTAGACCAAATTGATCAAACCCTCCGCCACAAGCTCCTCTAAGAATCAAACAAAAATTTTCAAACCCATTTCATCCAAAAACAATACCAGATTGATCAAACCCAATCTAAATTCCATTTAATTAGACTCTTCTTCATGTTCCAAGCTCATTAAACCCACAAACACAAATTCAACCAAACTCATTTCCGAGTTCTCAATTCAGCCCTACCAAATCTCACAAGCTAATTTCACTTTCATTAATAACAGAAATTAAGCAAAAACAAATACACCACCACCACCAATACCCAACACAGCCACAACCACCACCAATACCACAATGAATAACCTAACCACCACCAATACCACAATCAATAACCTAAGTCTCCATGCCAGATTCTATGGTAAGAGAAGAAAAAGTCCAAGCAACATTGAGAGATGTGAACTGTGAATGACACAAGCCCCAAATGGTAGAACATGACTAGGAGCATCTTCATCTTCATCTTTTTCTTCTTTGCCAATCTGCAACTCCCCAAAACTTGAACTGATTTTAGCAATGTTAAGAAGAGGTCCCGAGATGACTTGGACTTGAACTCACCTAAGGAGACACAGGTCCTTCACTCGGATAACTCAGAGGCGAAGAAGGCTGAGAACGAGTCTGAGCCCGAGTCGGTGGACGATTCTTACAGAATCGAACGAGTTAGTCCCGAGTTCGCCGAAAACCGAGAACTTCCCTGAAGACATCCCCGCGCCGATTGAAGAGCTTGATTTGGTCATGGAATGCACGTGGAAGAGATCCTCCACTCTTCTCCGTCGCAGCAGGATCCAATCGGGTCTGGGGATCCCGGCGAGTTCCAGACGGATCTGGAGGCCTCCGATGATGAGCTCGGCCTTGCCACAAATGCTGGACGGCGAGCGAGGGGAGTCGGCGGTGGCGCCGGAGAGGAAGAGAGAAGAGAGGCTTTGGATCTGGTGAGGTGGACAGTGGATTTTCGTGGTGGGTGTGGAGAGGAAGAGAGAAGAGACCGAGGGGGAGAGAGGGTGGGTGACCGTCGGTGGTGGCGACTGCTGGTCTAGCTCCTCCACGCCGACAGCGATTTGGTTTGCGTTGATTCTGTCGAACGGAAGAGAGAGAGAGGGGGGGAGTGAAAGAGATGGAGGAATTAGGGTTTACATATGAGGTAATGAATATAGGGTGTAACTTTATAACATTCAAGGGGTAAAATAGTCTTTTTAACGGGTATGTTAGTCTACTTTCAGCTCCATCCAAAAAAAGGAGCGGAGTGTCTTTTTCCAAAACCCAGGGTAGTGGGATGGAATTATGCCTAAACTCAGGGGTGGTCAGTGTCTTTTACCCATAAAACAATGATTACCAAACACAAAATGCAAAAAATACTTTTCTACAGCAAATTATGTGTGAAGTTTATCAAATACTTCTTCAAGCGGTTTCTACGGCAACTTTTTCACACCACATCCTGCACATAGCTTTCTAAACCACTACAGTATTCCCAAGCTGGCCCTACATCGGTCAACTAAAAGCTATAACAATCTCACAACACAATGACCATTATACCCTTAGTGTATTAACTACAACACACAATAGCACATTGCATACACTTTAACATAAAGAGGAAGCTATGGTGTGGATCCGTATACACATCAAAGCAAAGATGGATGGTGACCTTCTTTTAGCTCTCTCACTCACTCACTCACTCACTCACTTTGAAGCCAATTATAATTATTCGTGTCTTCTTCTTCACTTTCACTAAATTAACCACCCTCGCACCTTCTCTTCCATCTCCATGTCTCCCCCCATTTCTATCACCTTTCATTGTCCACGTGATTCTCAAACGCCTCTGCACCATGTCTCCAATTATATTTTGTCCAACTCTATGTACTCATTTGGCAAATAGTGTTTTTGCTCAAAACGCGGTAGGCAGTCTCTTGTTTGATGTTTTTAGTTTGTATATTTATTTATACTAGTTGTGTTTTTCTTAACTCTTTATCCCGTTTTTAACAAATGCCAAATATTTTTTCTAATCCATTTTCATCGTAGTAAAATCTTGAAAATGATATTGGATAAACGAATAACCTCGTACAAATGAATAATTTTCTCTGGTCTCGGCTTGGGCAAAGAGTCTAACAAATGGATGTTTGACAAACGAATAAACTCACCAAATAAAATGTTATCATGTCCCGAAGGTATTCATTTTTCAAGGTTTTACTATAGTTATTTTGGAATGTTTTCGAGGTCTTTTCTTTTGGTGCACAACCTTTAACCAAGTTGAATCTCATTATGCTTTATCGTTGAATGACAAGCCGCTATCATAATCTCATTATCCATGTGTATCTGACTTGGGCGTGAAATAACCTGATTTCTTCTCATGAGAATTTGTAGCTCATGTGGCAATGTGTGAATGCCGTGCTCTAGGTACAACCCTAATTTGTATAGGTGCATCCTAAACCCTAAGTTCACTCAGGCCGTGAAGTATAATTTGTAAAGGTGCATCCTAACCCAAAATCCATTCATGTTCTTTCTATTCGAACCCTAATTTGTAAAGGTGCATCCTAAGCCCTAATTTGTAAAGGGGTTTAGGGATTACGGTCATGGGCGGACTGACATAAGGACAGGTGGATGCTATAGTCCCCACCCATTTTTTTTAATATCGTAATTTTTTCCCTCGTATTATTTTATTTTTCTAGTTTAGCCCCAACAAAATTATTTACTCTAGTCCCCACTCAATTTCATAAAACTTAATTTCACCCTTGTTTTGTTTCGGTTTTTGAGTTTAGCCCCTACAAAAAATTCATTAGAGCTCCCTCACCTTCTTGAAATTCATTTTTACCCTTACTCCCTTTGATTTTTTATATTTAACGCCCTCTGCAATGAATTTATGGATCCGCCCTTGACCACGGTAGGCATGTTATCTCAAAATGTAGTATAGATTAACTCACGTTGTGAAAATTTATGACTCAATACCAGATAATTTTTTCACCTTCATCTACCTTTTTTTATTGTTGATTTTTCAGGCTTTCAGGTTGTACCGAACAACTTTAAAATTATAGAATAATATTGCTTCGAGGAATTAAAAGAGAAAAGAGAATTTAAAAGGACAATGACGTTAGCAGAGTACACAAGAGACTGTAGCTTAGGGCAGAGCACGGGTCGGTTCGGCCGGGTATATTCCCGTTTGGCTGACCGACCCGATTGATCGGTTATTGCTTCATGCCAACCCGACCCCGATCGAACAACTACCAGAACCGACTATTTCGGGTTGATCGGGGCCGGATAATTTCGGGTTGATTTCGGGTAAATCCGGTGGTTTTCTCCACAGGCCAACTCATCGCGATGAAAAAAAAAACGAAGGTGGAGAGGTCGTCGGAATACTGATCGGAGGTGGAGAAGAAGGTGAATCACCGATCGGTGAGAGAGTGAAGAGGGAGAGAGAGAAAGAGCAAGAATCGATGACTTACAATATGAAGATCTGAGAGAGAGAGAGTGAGATCGAAAACTCCGATTGAAAGTACGGCGTGAGCCTCCTCCGTGCGACGTGAGCCTCACTCCGTGCGACGTGAGCCTCCTCCTCCTCCTTCTTCTTCTCTTCTCTCTCTCTCTCTCTCTCTCTCTCTCTCTCTCTCTTCGTTCTCTGTAAAACAGAGGCGGTACTGGGCTAGTGTTGAGATAAATAGATGGTTACCAACCTGCCTCTCACTCTATCGGGTCGGTCCGGGTGTCTTCGGGTTCAGATGGTTAATACCCGCGCCCCACCCGTTTATTGGCGGGTCTGGGGTAAATCAACCCAAACCCAATCGTGAAAACAATTTTTTTATGTTTTTCCGATCGGTTCGGCTCGGACCGGCCGGGTTGCCCGGGTTGTCCGGGTTTTTGCTCACCCCTACTGTAGCTTGGACAATTGAGAAGTACGTAGGACTGTATCTTTGAGTGTGGTTCATTCATTGTTATTGTTGTACCAAGTGCTTTGCCCACATTCAAATGTTGAAACAATTTCATAAATATTTTACTTTAGCGTTACATTTCATTAATTTTAGTTCCCTTTATATCATGTGAGATATATATCTCACTTAACTAGTAGGAATAGTAGTTGTGTTTTTGATGACCCAAAAAGGAGGTGAAAGTGGGTGGGGGATGTTTTTGTTAGTATATGAATGTCCTAATTACTAAGTTGGGCAAAAGTGGAGGGGTCTGTCTGTGAAGGTGCCTGTGTTTGGAGTCTTACTATTGTGCTTTGAAACTGACCAAAAACATCTCTCTCAATTCATTCCTTATAAGGAAAATCCATCATGCCCTTTGACACCCAGACACATGTTGGGAACATGCAAACTATCAGATTTTGGGAAAACCTTACCCCCCACAATATGTGGCCCCACAACCTTAGTACAGTGCTAGTAATTTAAAAATCAGTAAATAGTAGTAACAGTAAAATAAAAATATGTCCCTATTTCAATTTTTAACATTGCTTAAATTTATGTTTTTAAATAGGTTTTGAACGTTCCTTTAGCATGAACACACCCCCTTAAGTAAGCACATACTTCCTCCGTTCCTCCAAGTTCTTCACAAAATTATTTGGGTATTATTGGGGCAAGCGATTTGATTGGCAAGACGATGCAATAATTTGGTAATCTTTTCATGTTGTCGTAGAGTAAACTTTGTTCTACGATACCACAAGAAATTACCAAATTCTTGCTTTATTTTGCTAAACAAATTGCTATACTCAAATAATACCCAAAAAAAATTGCGAAGAACCTGGAGGAACGGAGAGAGTACACAATGCGTGCATGTCAAACAAATAGTATTTTGTAGGTTGCGTTTGGGGCCTCATTTACAAGACTTTTTACGGTGGTTAAGGAAAGTAGGGGAAGTCGAAGATAGAAAATCTGAATTTGAATGCAGTTTTGGGTTTAAAGCAAGGATTGTATATACATAATTGCCCTAAATTGAGGAAATCGATAGTGAAAGATTAATAAGATGTATGAAAAAAGAGTCTAAATAGGTTAAATAGATAAGATTTGAATTACTATGTATACTTAGTAGTCATTTGTTCATTATGTTCTGAATATTTGTTGGGACTAAAACTCTTTCTTTGACTTTAGTTTATTATTGAGAAATGGTTTGATCCTAGAAACAATCAAATCCAAATATATGCTCAAATTTCTTGCGAATCCAAACGAAGCCATAAAGAAATTCAGTTGTATGAAGTTGCACAAGTAATGAAAAGAATAATTAATGGTGTTGAATAAATGTAACTTTTCATAGTACTACTATATGTACTTATTGTTTCTCATAGTATATTATATGTACTTATTATTTCAGTGCCCTATTTTTTTTTATGACGTGAGAATCTGCAGTCTGAAAAAATTCGGACTGACAGACTCACAATTGAGAAGATCAACAGACAGTCTCCGAAAAGGTTTGAACTCAAGACCTCCCGGCATGCCCAACTCAACTTCTCCCCACTGTTCTTTATTAGTTACGAAACTGTGAAAGATGAATCTTGAGAGATAGGTCTCTTCTGATGAGAAATCGCAATGCAGCAGCTAAGCTAGTCTTTTGTTGTCTGGTCACAAGTCTTTTGTTTAGTTTACTGTATACTTTGTTCAAAGTCCTTTGGTGATCACCTGCAGAATTGATTCTATCTCTTGGCCCTTAACTTGTACTAGTGTTTTCTATTCATGAAGTTCTATTTATTTTTTTTCATAAAAATGAATTGCAAGTAATAATTTGAGAAACTAAAGTTTGACCATCTTCATGATATATATGTCTCCAAGATGCTGCATGGCATGTGGGGTGATGTGAGAATGAAAGGGGCAGCTGGGTTTTGATGTCCATGATTTCAAATATGTTGGAACTTGTACATGCAATGAGTACAACTAAATAAGTTGCTTTCAAGCCTTCAACTATTTTGATGACATAAATTCTGTAATATGGAGTTTGATGGTAATATTTATTTCGCGGTCAAAAGACCATGATGACAGGACAATTCAAACTCATTTGCTTTGCACATTAAGAATACATGTCAAATATGTGGTGGCGGTATATCTTGATCTAAAGCATTCAAGATATTCTTGTTTATACTCTTTCCGTCTCCAATCTTGTTATAACACCTCTTTTAAGAAAATAAAATAATTTATGCTACGAAAACATTAAATTTCGGAGAATACATATTATAATTCAAGACAAATCATTCATTTTTTTTGTGTGATAGTAGCTTATTTTGGTTTAGTGCTATTCTGACCAAGTTGGAGCTAGCTACTTGTGATCATTAACTGAGCCATAAGACAAAAGTAATCGTTGCATGTATAAACACAATCTTTGAACAGATGAAACTAAACATTGAAGACAAATGAAAAGTACATTGATTTTTCAAAAGTGTACATGCATGATGCTAAAAGGGTGTAAGGGCAAAAATAAATGTTTGAAAGAGAAGAAACAAAGAGAAAAGAGGAAGCATTCTATCTTAATTTTCACAAACAGACATCAGTCAAAGCTTTAAAGAGCATCCCATCATTGTAGAAAAAGTGGCCAAAAAAAATTTCCAGCATGCACCACAACAATTTCTTGCAAGTGTTTGGACAAACAAAAATCTATGTTGAAGAAAAGGAACATATAACAAAGAGCATTTTGAACATTGCCTCCCACAACTCAACAATGAGTTTGCGAATCTCCAAGATTGAAGACATCTATAAGTTTGGACACTTCCTGAAACTGTTCACAACCCAATGTTTCTTTCAAGATTTTAGAACATTTGTTCGAGAACTTTGATGATTGTTAGTTCAAATTCAATAGCTTAGTTTATGTTAGTTGGTCACACTCATCAATGGGATGTAAGAAGTACCGTACTACTTAAAAGAAACTACTTAGTCTTTTTTGTGTCAAATAAGTTCCTTAATAACAAGGTATTTTCTTAGAAAAAACTATGAGAGACTTACTTAAAAGTCTCTAATCTATTACAATGAAATTAAATTGATGGTGTCAAATCCAGGTTCAAAACAAGGGATTGTATTATAAGTATAATACATATTTATTTTTAAAGTGTATGTTAACCGTATCAGTATGCTGCGGAATGTTAATATATCTTCTTCTTTTCCGTTAACATATTTTTTATGCGTGAATATGTGCTCTTGGAATAAAATACACGTGTACATTATATTACTTATATTATCCATGATCTTATGCATCACATAAAAGTGGGGTTAGTGTCATCTGATTCTCCTTGCAGACATATAAACTGATATTCCATACACACACAATGAAGATCTTATGATAAAAGCAAGAAAAAACTTACAAGAAAAACAATAAAAAATTTGCAGTCACTAATTTTACACTGTTGGCAGGCAATCTAAAATGAACTTAAGCTTCTAACTTTCTCACACACAAATGAACAGCCAACCAAGCAATGCACTAATCTTTGATTACTACAAATTAAGAGCATCCCAAACGAAGTTCCAAATCCAAATCCTCTTTTGCATTTGTACTAGCACTAACAAGTCCAATCTCCAAATCCAGCCTCACATTGAACTCTCCCTTCTTCTTCTTCAAAACTCCAAACTGATCACTAAAAAGGGCTTTTGGAAATGGTGACTTGCTCAACAGTTGTAATGGAGTGGTAGTTGTGGTTGTAGTTGTAGTGCTATTACTACTCATGCCCCATTTTGTCATTTCACTCTGAGAAAGAGAAGATGGTGAGGAGAGATTGGGAGAGACAAGCTGAGAGAGACTGGCCATGGAGGGAGTGATCAACCCAAGTGTTGAATGAGGAGGTGAGGATGAGAATGATGAATTAGGGTTAGGGTTTGGGGAGAGATTGAGGTTGAGCCCATTATTTCTAGGGCTTGGAGGAGAGTAGTGCCTCAACCTAGCTCTATCTCTCCTATGGACATTCATGTGTCCACCAAGTGCTTGAGCAGATCTGAACTCTCTCTTGCAGAAGCTACATGTGTATGACCTTGGAGGCCATGAAATGAGCCCACTCATCATCAATAGATCTCCTCCTCCATGAGTAGTGCTCTCACAACAGCTGTAACATTGCTCCCATGATGTTGTTGATGATGAATCCTTAGTGTTCTTCTCTTTAATGGATCTTCCAAGGAGTTTCATGTTGTTCTTCTCCATGTTTGTACCCTCTTTGATCCTATCTAGTACTTAAATCTACCAAAAATCAAGAGAGAGAACTCACAATCTTAGCTCATTTCATGTCAAATGAGAGAGAGAGAGAGAGAGAGGTACCAGGTGGAATGTGTTGAGGGTTGGAAGGAGGGGGAGAGTGTTTGTTGATGAGGGTTTATAACAAATGTAAAGTAAAGAGTGGGAAAGACATGTAAGTGTGGATATATTTGGTCACTACTTACTAAATGTGGAGCCTAGTTCTGCCAGCTTACACTGTTTTAGCCAAAACTGGAAATATCCCATTTGAATGTTCCTGTTACTTCTCTCTTCTAAACTCTTTGTTTGTGTGTGTGCCAGTCTTTTAAGTCGTGAAATCATTGCCCTGCACTAATAATGATGTTCCATCAATTTGTGTGTAAACCTCCATACTCTTCTTTCCCTTTAAATTTTCAAGCAGATGTTGATTGGAGACTCAAGATATAATTTTATGTATCCGTCTCGTGTCTTTATTACAGTCTGAATTCAGAAAAAAGAGACAGTTCATCACATTTTGAACTTGAACCTGGTCTATTTTATGAGTCATGCATTTGTTGAGCAATTAGGATTCTTAGCAAGTGTGTTGAGGATGTGACTTGTCATTCTACGAAATGACATTGTTGCATAAGTTGGTTCTTGCATCCCATTAAAATCTTACATGTCTCATCTCGGATGAGATAGAACTAAGTGATAGAGAGGTAAAACATACCACAGCAAGTTAATGTTGCACCAACTTAAACACAATATTAATTACAGTCTATGTACTTCAACTCAATCAATTTTGGTGACTCCAAAAAACGATATTTCATAAAAGAGTCATGTTCTCACGAACTCGTGTTCATTGATACTATTATGAGAGCGTGACGTGGCATCTTTACAGTTATAAATTTTTTTCATTAATGAAGGAGAAATTGCATGCACATACCACTCTGATTTTTCTCTTTCCCATCATTTGACTTTTTTGACTCGTTTCTAGGTCACTTTGACCGAGTGATTTCAATCGCAGAACGATACATTTTTTGATTTTTTGATTTTTTTTTGAGGAATAATGCTTTCATAGAAACTAGGGCGTCACACCCGAAAAATCCTTGACGTACATCATGAGCCCAGTTAGGCACGAATGAAAAAAAAGACATACTATCTTCAACTAATCCTTTTCGCGCGAAACAGTGAGCTAGACCATTTCCCATTCGTCCAACAAAACTGAAGGTGACTGAATGAAAAATCCCAATAATCTGATCAAATTCATACTTCAAAGCTTTCATATCAGCCAAGGCATTCGTCCACTTCACCTTTCCAAACCCTCCCTCACCGCATAGACGGAAGACAGAGAGGGAGTCTGTTTCTATGACGATAGAAGAGAGTGATCTTTCACTGGCAAATTTCAACCCGTCAACAACAGCCGCTAACTCAGCCAACAAGGGGGAGCGAAGACGGACCACGCGATTAAATCTACCCGAAACAAAGTTACCTGCCTCATCTCTGACCACACAAGAAAGAGCATAGACCGGTCCGCTGCTAGTCCATGCCGCATCACAATTAATTTTTAAAAATTCAGCTGGTGGCCGCTGCCATGGTTGAACTAAATTGGTGCTTCAAGTGCAAGTTTCATCGAACAGACCACTAGTATTTGCTTCCTTGTGCCATAGGAGATAGTCAAGGCCGTATCTAGCTATGGCATGGGCGTCTTTTACAGCGTTGTCAAAGCGCAGTTCGTTCCGGTGCCTCCATATCGACCATATTATAGCCGCAAAATGCTCACAAGTATCTGGTGTTGAAGTCGCAAAAACATCGGCAATCCAATCTCTAATTTTTTGATAATTTTTTCACCATGTTATAGGACAGCTTTTAGGAACAGCTTTTACACTACAATACCTTGAAAAACTTATTAAAAAGTTGCATCATTTAACTATCCAAATCACTGAGTCAAAGTGACACAGTGAATAGTGGTAAAAGTCGGGATGATGGGGAAGAGAAACAGAGTGGTACTCTTTAAGATTTGAGTCTTAATAAACGTGTATCCCTTTCATTAATATAAAGATATTTGTAGTTGTGAAGATGTCACGTCGCGTTCGTGAGAAATGGGTATTCTAGGATGCCATCAAGATATAATTTATGACTTATAGAAAGCATAACTCAAGGAAAATAACAACAACTAATGATTAATTACTGTTTTCCTTTAAGTCATGGGCTTGGGCTTGGGCTTGGGTATTACATCTCGCACAATTATAACATACCCTTTCTACTACATTGTAGTCCCGTTTAGCACATTCTAGTACATCTTAAGCAAAGGTACAATATCGCCTTTCTGGAACCACTCTTGGCAAGGCATTGGGGGTCTGATGAGAGATCACGAGGGTAGTTGGATCAAAGGCTTCAGTATTAGGGTGTTCTCTGCTTCTCTCCATTGAATCTCTTGCTTTTCTTGCCGGCTTGCAACTTGCTTCTATGCTGAATCTATACCACATTCTTGTTAGCACTGATTGTTTGGAGCTTGTTAAGATATTTCACAATCCTGATCCTGACCACAGTGCTGAATGTATTGTTATAAAATGGAGGCTGCTAGGCAGTGATGTTCATGTATCTCTCAAGCATGACCACATATCCACCAACAAGGCTTATGATATCCTTGTTGCTTCTTCTGCCCCTGATAGGCTTAGGCATGCTAGTTTCCCTTTTGTTTCCGCTTTTAATTCAGTGTTTTTTCCTGCTTTTGAACAATGTGTTTGTAATTATCCTCCTCCTGTGTTGGAGAGTGTTTTGTTGGAGGATGTAAGGAGTGCTCCCCCGTTTGAACCTCCCTAGTTTGGGTGTTTTCTAAATCCAGTTGATCAGGACCGTGAGCCAAGGGTATGCGTCCCCCATCCGAGTCATGGACTCCAAGTGTTTCGAGGATTGTTAAATGTTTGTTCACGAGCACATTCACCCCGTGACACCAAGCCAGATGCGTCAAGCTCAAAGTGAGTCGAAGTCTAGTCGGCACTAACCATCTCTCCAACGAGTCTAGCCAAGCCAAGTAGAATTCGGCTTGGCTCATTTATACCTCTAGAAACTGTTTGCGCATTTCCGAATTAGGTCATGAAATGAGAATCCCTCCTTAAGTGATGGCTCTGGCACGACCTCTTCCGAATCCCAAACCGCTAACATACAACTCGAGCTCATTGCTCTTGGGCATAGCTCAGTTGGCAATGGTCTGAGTGCTATGGTGGATGACGTGGTGACGACTTATTGTGTGGGAGTTCATTTCATGTTCTCACAAAATAAAATAAAAAATGATAGTTTAGGCAATAGCACATTTCAGACTGATTAGTTAACAGCTCAGATATCCTGATTGACCGAGACATATCCCCTGATTCAACACCTCCACTACCTTCAAAGCAGGGAAGTGGAGGACCCACTGAGTTGGGGTTCTAACTAACCAATAACCACCTTGAGTCAAGTTTCAAATATCTTTTATCTATATAAAAATGTAAATTAATAAATAAAGATGAATTGGAATGAAAGGTAAGGGAAATCTCAGTGAAAGCCATAAAAGAAAAATTCTTGGCCATTTTTCCCTAGAGAGAATTGCAAAAAGATGAGTGGGTTATTTCAGTGATCCGGAACAGAGAGAAAAGATCCGGCCGTATATAGAGATAGGGATGAGATCCATGATGAAAGCTATCTCTATAGCTAGTGGGGGCAATTGAATTGAATGAAACAAACAAAAAAGAAAGAAAGAAAATTCTATATGTAGCCTTGACTTTAACAAGGTCATGTGGTCGAGAACACAGGGATTACCCACAGTGTAAGACATTGCCGTCTCTTTTACACTAGCCACCACCACCACTGCCACCACTACCACCACCACCACCACCAATTTTGATGGAACAGAGACCTTACTCTGTTTTTGCTCTGTTTTCAACATGTGACAGAGAGAAAAACAGACAACATGGGCATGTTTTGGGGGGATCTATGACTAGTTTGCTAAGTGATGATTTATTTTACTGGCAGATGCTGCTGCTGTCTGAAATTGAAAAGAATCATCAAACAAACAATTGTCTTGTCTACTTTGGAAGACTCTTTTTCTTGCTCTCTCTCTAGATTGGATGGGAGTTAAGAGAGAGATGTGATTTTTAAGGATGTGTCTGGTCTGTAATTATTATGAGTTTTTGTGTTACTACTGCTGTGTGAATGTACTCTGAGTTACGTTATGGTTTGGGATTGGGCACATCTAAGCCTAACAATTCAAGACATGCTCTCTCATAGTTTGAAAGTGCTTGTAGAGTTGTTGACGTGGTACTTATCTGTGCATCAAAATTTTAATGAGTACTATCTAGAAGAGTACTACCTCCGTTTTGTCCGTTTCGTCTGCGTTTGACTTTTTAACCCGTAACTGAGTCACTTTGACTTGGTGATTTGGGTACCAAACCGATGTAATTTTTTAACAATTTTTTCACGGTATTTTAGAATAAGCTTTCCTATATAACATCATGCAAAGATTACCAAATTTTTGTATCGTTTTGCTAATCAAATCACCGGATGAAAGTAACCCATTGAATAGTGACAAAAAGTGAAGTAGGCTGAAACAGGCGAAACAGATGTAGTACATATGAACTTTGCGACTCTGATGTATCTCGGATTACGTCTTAGACGTATTTAGATTTATTTATATACTTCGACTATTTTGATGTAAATTAGATTTATTTATCTAGATGTAAATTAGTAATTCATGATACCAGCTATTTTCCTCTTCCGAGGAAATTTGGGTCGCAGTTGTACCAAATTATGAATGAGAAAAATGTGAATAAATTTGTTTAAGAATATATAGGTTGTGAGTTCTTATCGGAATATTGTCAATCTGAATCCAAAATGAAGGATTTGGAGTTCTTTTGTCTTGCGCCCTCATCTTCACAGTTTCCAGTTTCCTACGATCATGTAGTCATTTATGCACTTAAAGTAAAAGAAATTGAACCTTCTTCTAGGAATTTCGCATATGTTCTTGTGTATACCCTTCCACTTTAGGAGCAAAACACTCCCCCACCGGTTTGTTCGTAAACTTTCTTGTGTATACCCTTCCACTTTAGGAGCAAAACTCTCCCCCACCGTTTTGTTCCCCAAAACAAAATAAGTCGTGAACGACATGAGTAAGCTAGTAATTGTACATAATTATGAACAGAAGGTGTTGAGAAGTTACACTTTTATCTTCCACTTGTTCTCTTTATGTGTCTTGTGTGGTACCATAGATTAAAGCAACACACATTATTTGCTTTTAGAGCAAACAATACTCCCTAGTCCCTACGCACCGTTGTCTTAATCTTAATAACACCCTCATACACAGAAAACAATATAGCGAAGGATCTAAAAACGATAATTCCCACACATAAAAACAATAATAGTCTAAGAATTCATCACATAGGTAAAAAGGTTTCATCTTCAAGCATGAAAGCTTCAGAGTTTACAAAATATCCAAAATACACTGATCTCCTCCACTACATTTGACTTTCACTGTACATACACATTGAATGTGAAGTTCGGTGAAACTAAGGAACTGAACCTATATACTTTGAATTCATAAAGTTTCATACAGTAAAATCCGCAGAGATACCCAAAAGACCAATTACTCCTTTCATTGCCTGAACATCCAAGATGAAGTTCCTGCAAAAAAAGTTTCACAAATAACAGATTAGATGAAACTCCAGACAATCAGAGAAGCCTGCTAATCTCTTTGGCTTGAGAGTTCAATGTCAACTAAAACGCTGCGAGGAAAAGACCGGCGTCTGGTCAATGCGACAAAAAATCCATCCGTGTTGCGACAATAACTGAAAACCAGTTAAGCAGATGAGCATGGAGTACTATATTGCAATTGCAAAGCATTAAAGGGATGGACAGAAACCTACAATTCTATGATGTAGATACTAGATAGTGAATAATAGTGTCGCAGTTTTCACATTGTTGAACACAACCATAACCGTGCGCCCATGAGCGACTAAGGGACTATAAATGCATTATTGTAACCCTCGAGAGGTTATAAATTGACGCATAGATCCCAATTAGAGATGTTAGGCTAAACCAAACACTATTCACGCTATCAGCGAAAGAATTGAGAACACCAAAGACTACACTTACTAGCCCCCCACTAGAATAAATTTCTAGATCCTATTCGAGATCCGCCCATGCATGTACCTTAGACAGCTTATATGCTTAATATAGCTGCAGATGGCAAATACTGCATCTCACATTTCACATCACATGTAGTACTACTAAAAGTTAATATCACTCGTAATCACTCATTATTTAGGCTCCACTTTCTTTACCTAATTTAAGTTGACTTACTATATTTTCTTAGAAAATAGAAAAGGAAAGGTTTCTTACCTTGAGAATGTTAATGTTATTTTTCTTTCAAGTTCTAATTAAATTTTGCATAAAATTAGATGCTAATTTTCTCCTATTTTATTTTCTAAGGGGTCACCTTTATGAGTAAAAAGTAAGAAATTTGAAGTTAGAAGTAAAAAAAAATAGCCTAACAAAAAAAGAAAAAAAAAAATGTATTTAAGAAGATCTATTTCAAAAGCTAGTCGAAAAGTCTATTTCTTCATGCCTTGAAAAATATTAGAAAAAAAAAAGTCACCTCTGAAATGTTACAGAACGACCTATTCGGGACCGAGATATCTCCGGTTTTTAGAATCTGATTTTTAAAATGTGACTGAAATGAAGAGAGAAAAACATGTTCTCTATTCAACCACGCGTTGGAAAAATTTATTTCCAAAAACCTTGGATATTTTGGTTCCCAACATGGCCAATAATATTCGAATAAATAAAGTGCCGAACAGACAATGAGATAAAGATCACAACCTTCTAATGCTCATCCATGATTTGTGAAATGAAATGACTCTGCTTAGTTTGAAAAAGTTATTTCAAATATGTTAGTTCACATCTGAGACATGATTTATTGGTCAGCATGGTTTCGCTAGTACAAATGACAGTTTGCTATGAAAATCTTTTGATGCTTACTTCTTATAGTCTTTCTAAACATCGCAAGCAATGACAGAACTTACCATTCCCCAGTGCTTCATGTTGGTTTGGATGGTGCACGGTGCTCAAGAAACTTCCACTGGGACTTCGCAGAATCAGGTGAAGGAACTCCAGATTCGACCATGCGCTTCATCCATTTAACCTTGCTGACAAGCTCTTCCAAATCCATTACAGCGGCTTCTAAAGTATCAGACTGCATACAATTGAGAATAGTTTCCCTACTTCTCTTCTTCGAGGACCCACTACATTCGTACGGGTCTTCTCCAGCAGGGTCTGCAACTCTTTCAGCTGGAGTATCTCGAACATGTGAAGATGAGACACCGTCTGACAAAATTGTTTTCTCAGCAGCACTATCGCCCATTTCCATGCGTGAGTTCATCTCAGGACATTGCTCTTCTACCTCAGGATTACCAAGGCTTATTCCAGGAATCTCCTTCGAGTGCTTCAGCTTACTGACAGGTGGCGATGAGTTTGCTGAAACCTGAGAGGAGAAAGAAGCTGCTGTCTCGACATCTTGCACTGTCGCATCAATACCCAGCCTCCGTTCTTCTGCAACAATAATGGGCATCAATTGATAAATTAGTTCATGATGAGACTTGTGAGTGGTGACTCGGGAATTATAACTCCAATGCACACATCAAGTTGGCTGTTATGAAATATCGTCCCATAAACTGCAACAATAATGGGCATAAACAACCTCAAGACTTTCTCTATTCTAAACTTGCGTGGCAATGAATATTTTCTTAACTATCAGATATTAAGTACCATGCGTCCCGATGAAATAAAATCTTAGCCCCCTCTCAATAATACTAACAAGAGAACAACCAGATCGGATGACTTGCAGGGTTATCAGAGAATTATAACTTACAAACCAAATAATACTTGACTAGTTAGGACTTCATATCAATGTTTAGAGATAGATATTGGCCTCTGAACAACCACCCAAGACCACAAAACATAGTTTCATTCAGTGTTGTGAACAGTGTCAACTCACAATATCAACCATAAGCTAAAAATGTGGACGAAATGCCAATGTCAACCATCTTTAGACCTGGCAGATTGGAGAGTATCCCAAAATATGTAATTGATGCCTATCTTAAACATAGTAGTGTCCTATTGTCATCTGCAATTGAATTATTGGTTAAATAGAACACTAACAACTAAAAAAGTGAGCGAAAAAACCTTTACATGTACACGTCGGGTAAGAACCAACTCTCTTGTATACACAAAATCAAAAATGTAGAAGGAAAATGTTTAATTTGCCAAGCATCTAGGGTTTAATTGCTGTTGTTACCTTCATTCACTGGTTTTATAACTCGAGGAAACCGGCGAGAGCATTCTCCTCCCTGTACATGGAAAGGCAAATAATGAATACCGACAGGACTCAGCAAGCACGATGAGTCAATGAGCAACAGCACTCCAAGATTACGAAATTGAATCACATGAACAAGTTGTTCACGTCGATGGGCCGGGGTTGGACCCGACCCGACCCGGACCCACGACGGACCCGACTCTTTACATCAAGGCCCAGACCCGACCCACTATAAAGAGGCCCATCTAAACAAAGACCCCGACCCGCCCCAGACACGATGGGTCTAACCCATCAGACCCGACCTGACCCACCATCAATTTCTTATTTTTTTTAAAATTCAATTTGTTTCAATAAAACATTGATATCGATATGCAATGCGATAAGTAAACCTATAATAACAAAAACTTAGCTATGCTTAAAAGATAAATAAAAAACTTAACTAAAAGCATTGAAAGGAATGATAGGAAATAATGATCGTTTTCCGAAAATAAACCAGAGAATAATTATCTCTGTTAATACCTATAATTAGTTTTCAATAATAGTAACCTAAAAAAAATGTAATGGCATTGCTTTCTCTTATAACCTCCACAGTCCACAAATCATTCCTCCTTTCTTTGTTAATTTCTCTTCTCATTAAACTATATCATCATGAACTACGTCTAATCCATATCAACAGGATATGGAGGTCATGCTGAGTTCTATGCACATCCGAATTAACACTGGGGACAAAGAGATGATGGATATGGATTATACATCTGAGGAAATCAAAGTTGCGCTCTTACAAATGGCTCCTGATAAAGCCCCTGGCCCTGACGGGTTTAACGCTGGTTTTTTCCAACGATATTGGAGTGTGGTGGGGGAGGAACTTACGAAAACAGTGCTTGACATTTTAAACAACGGAGCTGATATTGGAGAGTTTAATGCTACATTAATTGCCTTGATTTCGAAGAAGAAACAACCAAGAGAGCCTTGTGAGTATCGCCCGATTAGTCTCTGTTTTGTGATATATAAAATTGTGGCGAAATTCACTGCAAACAGATTGAAGAAATTGCTTCCGGAGCTGATGGATGAAAATCAAAGTGCTTTTGTCCCAGGGAAATTAATAACAGATTATGTGCAAGAAGTGGTATGTGGCTCTCAAAATCGATATGAGTAAAGCATATGACAGAGTTGAGTGGAGGTTCCTTGATAAGCTCTCAATTATTGGTTTTGGTGCTTGGTTTATGGGACAGATCCTCAACTGTATCTCGTCTGTGCGTTACTCTTTCGTACGTAATGGCACGACAGTTCGAAGTGTTATCCCTAAACGAGGTCTTAGACAAGGGTGTCCTCTTTCCCCCTATCTGTTCCTCATTTGCAGCGAGTTCCTTTCACGTGTTGTCACACAGGAAGTTAGGGAGGGTCGGTTGGAGGGTGTTACGGCGTCCACCTATTTTTTGCTGACGATTCATTATTTTTTACAGGTGCAAATATGGAGAATATTAATCTTTTGTTAAAGATTACAGAAGACTATGGAAAAGCCACCGGACAACAAGTCAATCTGGAGAAATCAGCTGTGGTCTTTTCTTAAGGAGTGGACGCAAATACTAGAGCTTCCCTACTAGCAGCAACTGGAGTTCAGGAAGTTGAGCGATTCGATAAATATCTGGGTCTACCTACAACTATGAGCCGCAACAAATCTATCACCTTCATAAGTCCAGTTGCAAGCTACAGGGTTGAAAGGAGAAATCATTATCTGTTGCAGAGAAAGAGATTCTTGTCAAAGCAGTTGCCCAGGCGTTGCCAACCTACACTATGAGTTGTTTTCGGTTACCAGATGGGATTTGCGACAAGTTGGAAGCTCTGATTAGGCAATTTTGGTGGTCTAAGAGCGACAAAGATCGAGGAATCAACTGGATTGCTTGGGATAGAATGCAGCAACCGCGCAGAAGAGGAGGATTGGGTTTAAAAGGCTCAGAGAATTTAATCAAGCAATGTTAGCAAAACAAGCGTAGAGGATCCTTAATGCACTAGGTTCTCTTCTTACTAGAGTTCTTAAAGCTAAATATTTTGCTAACGATAATTTCTGGAGCGTGGAACCAGGTACCAACGCTTGGCTAGCATTCGACATGGGAAATAACTTCTCAAAAGGGGCATTCGATGGAGTATTGGAGGTGGCCTCTCGGCCTCTTTATCCGACCCCTTCATTCCGCAACACCACGGCTATAAAGTCGTCACTCCACATATTGTTCCATGACTGCTTCTGGGAAATTTTATTAAGGCTGACCGAACATGGGACACAACGGGATTGAGACAGTTTGTTTGGGATGTGGATGTCAACGCCATTGAGGCTATTCCAATCCCGGCCAACTCAAGACCGAATAGAATCGTTTGGCATTTTGAGGAGAAAGGGATATACACGGTCAAATATGGGTATGAGGTGGCTACAAATATGCAAGACGAAGGTATTTATAACTCTTCTCATGATTCATGGAGTTCCTTTTATTCAGAAGATTCTTCACTTTATGTGGAGAATCTTCCATGGGAAATTACCAACTTGTTCTAATCTTGTGAAGAGAGGAATGCGGGTTAACAACTGTGAAGTTACAATGAAACAGAAAATCACCTCTTCGCCGAGTGTAAACGTACCAGAGAGCTCTGGACTAGTATGGGTTTCAATAAGGAGCTGCCTGCCTTTCGTTTGTTACAAATTCTGGTTGGCAAACTTGTTGGGACATGGGACGTTGAGGACAAGAAAAAGTTGTGCATCTTCTTTTGGGAAATACGGCGCTTAAGGAATGGGATGATCTTAAATGGTCTAAATCGAAACGACTTTCAGTTCTACAAGGAGGTTGAAGCTCGTTACAAAGAGCTTGAGCTTTCAACAGGTTAGGCACCTTTGCAGCTGCACGCTCTGCAGCTGGCGCCACTGCCGAAGGTCCAAGAAAGCCAAAGCGCAAGCCATGAAGATGGGGATCCTGCTACCACAACGGCTGGGTATTAACAGTATAACTGTTGAGGGAGATGCAAAAATGGTTATCGAAGAATTAAAGATCCTCAGAAGGGGTGGTAATATTGGGGATTTGTCTGGAACTCATGACATCTTGGTAGAAATTCACCATTTTGCAAAATTCTGAGAGCAGCTCACTCAGGTGGATCCCAAGAAGCAGAAATGGTGCAGCCCATTCCTTAGCAAACAGAGCTCGTGGAGCTCTCTGCTCTATGCAGTGGTTTTCATCTCCGCCGGAATGGCTAGTTCCTTTGCTTACTGATGATGTAAGCTTTTCCCTTGGTTGAGTTTTATGATCTGGTTTTACCTCAAAAAAAAAAAGAAGAAAAAAAAAAAAAAAAAAAAAGAGAGAACCTCTACCAGCCAGGAGAGCAGTGAAATGCAGCTTATGTTTGGAAGGTATTAGCACTGCTTTGTTGTGAAAGATTCTAGGAACAGAAGCTCGTAATCTTGTGAAGGGTGTTTGGTGCGCGGTCTATAAAGGACTTGCATTTGATGTCACCTCCTCCAACAAGGAGCAAGTGCAAAGTTGTATTAGGGAGAACATCAATGATGGTAAGCCAATCAGAACTAGTGCCTCAAGAGGGGTCTTTTTCTTTTTGTCCTCGTCCAACCTCGATGGTAAATCCTCTGCCCATGCTTCCTTCCTGTGATCTACTCATCCTTAAAAAGATTATACTAGCTTTCAAGCTTTGCTCTCCTAACCATAATTTCCCCAGAAAGAAACCAGATTCTAAGGTCTGATGCGTACTGAAAGAGGCCAGCTAACTGGCAGACTGCAATAAATAATACCCAAAGTTCGATATTACAGAAAATCAGTCTAGTACTTGTGACCCTCCCACTTTTTGTTCAATCCTGCTTACCACTTTACACAATCCATAAATTCATAGCCCTTGCTTTTTTCCATCCAGAGAAGGACCAGGTTGGGCGGCAAAATCAAGAAAGCCAACCTGAGAAGGGCTCCTCTATTTTCTCCTCACATCCTATTGGTCAATTGAGCCTAGTTCTCTCCTCCAAAAATGATGCTTCTTTATTTGGCAATGAACATTTAACTGCAGGCACCACAAACAAAGGCTTCAGATCTTCCCAACATTGTGAACATCCTCAACTTTCACTTGAGCTTCATTAAGGTCCAAGTACCTAAACTGTGCCTCTACAACATGAATAGGCACTTCGTAATCGTGTCTGGTTATCTATGAGCCTGTGGTAGAACATTTATCAATTTTGTATGCTGACTGTACACCTAAGAGTGTTCTCTGAATACTACAAATAAAATGTCTTTGAACATAGAATCACGAGGAAGTCTCCAACCACATCTGCAGTGTAGCTCCTGGCGCTCACTCAAAAAGAGTTCAAAGTTTAAATATTTTCATCCCTTTCCTCTGCAACCCGCTCTCTCACAAGGTTGCTCCCTGCTCTAGCTCTTTTGGTAGTCATCTCTAGAGTACAGTCAACGCCTACCCTCAGGAAATTACAAGCAGCAAAAGGCCTAAAAGTACTAAGTCGAAAGGCAAGGTCCAAGAGAATGCCCGTAGCTAAAAACAGAAAAAGAAAAATCTGCTTTTGGCAACCACATAATTAAAGATCTGAGGAAGAACTGAAAGCTCCAAGGGTATTCCCAGAAGCTGAGATTATTTTGGTCTCGACGTCATTTTTCAGTCCAAGACATAACTAGCCTTTTCCCAGATTAACCAGGGTCGGCTACATGGGTAAAACTTCTCCCTCCAAACATAAATCCTCCCTTAGGTTTAATTTGACCAAGACGTGGCTAATTGTCCCTACCCACATTTGCTTAGGTATCCCTCTCCCACGTCCGCCACCGTTGTTCCAAACCGTGTCAAATGTAGACAATGGCTTCACCTCGGTTTAGGTCTATAATGCAATGAGAATATATAAACAATGAAAAATGTTCCTTTTGCTTTCGTTCTCTTTATTCTACATGCGACTGTCAATGTAAACATTTCCCTTTGGAGGGGACAGGTTGACAACTTTTGCAGGCAGGGACGATTTTAGGAACTGTATGAGTTTATGCTATAACCACTAAATCGAAATAGACTTTCAACAAAAGTTGTGAGAGACAAGAAGAAACCTGGACACTCCAACCAATATCCGGGGACCAATCTAATGATGGCCGCAGATCCTTGAAGAAACCCTCATAAGATGAACCTTCACCAACAGGAGGTGGTGGCAACACAATCTATCAAAAGAGGTTATACAAGTACATCAGCTACGACGGGAAATAGAGCAAGTATTATTATCATGACAGCGACAATATAACTAACAAGACCATGAACGTTCAATCATCAATGCAGTCAATAAACATTCGTCGACCTTGATCCACAAGTCAATATACAAGCAACCTACTAAAGCAGGGATAATGCATGAGTGCCAACCAAAACCACATTGGGACGTGTCCACTACCACAGCATCAGAACTGGGTACATAGTATTATGCTATATATCGCTACACCCCAATCAAGTATACAAATAACATCATTAAGCCTCAGACCACATCCCAGAAACCATAGGTGCAGAGCTAACATCAATGGCAATAATCAACCAAACAAATCTGATAACTTCAAAAAGAAATGAGCATCTGGAAAGTTTATTACCTGAACCTTATCGCCAGGAAATATTTCAGTTATCGTCCCACTCCAATAACAACCATCAGACCACCAATCTACAAGGTCCCCAATCTCCCATTGACCATTGATAACAACTAAAGTTTCTGAAACTGTATGAACATCAGGAATTTGATTGTCATGGCATATTGGAGGATACTTGGGGCGAACCATCAACTGCTTTTTTGCACCCTTCGACCTCTTACCAGGGAATTGGTATACTCTGGTCATTTTTATTTCTGCAAATCACCCAACTAGCAGTGAATATCCATTTTCTAATGTTTAGCCATTAAACAACAAGAAGCAATTAAGAAAGACTGAATGTTAAACATTAAAAGAAACTTGTGCTTAATGACACTGCCATTAGCATCAAGCTCTGATCAGACATCCAACATATTATCAATGACAGCAAGCTTTAGCAGCAACTACGCCGTTGAATCTTTCCATACCAAATACAGAAATGCGACATAGCCAACATAGATCATAAGAAAAACATATGAAACACAGCAGGTACCACTCATACCCGTATGCTAAAATGAAAGCAGCACCATATATAGCTGGCTTTAAAAGCAAGGAGAAAGAGTTCAGTCTCCCCGGACAAGCCATTTGTGTTTTTTAAGGTTTATATTGGACAAGCGTATTGAAAGGTTTAACTCGCATATCCTTGTGTTGAACAGTTAAAATTAGGTGTTGGACACACTTGTCGACTTCGACTTGTCAGCGATCAACACGTACGTCTGGTTTTATAGCCTTTCGACACATTGATGACGTGGTGTTCCTGGACCGGACGTCGAACAGGTGAGAGCACGGTTCACTGGTTACCGGTCCGACCATCAGCTCAATAATGAATGAAGTAGAATATTTTTATATTTTTAATGCACCAAATGATAAATGAATCTTCTTGTGATAGATAACTAAAGCAAAAAAGTTGTCACGAATCATACTCAATAAGCCTAATGTGTGTAGATGTTCTAGTACAAACTTTATCAAGTTGAGGGTGAATTGAAACAAATCATAAGAATAACTATTATTATTTGTTACCCTTGCAAGCAGAATATGCAAAATTAGTAGCTGTTATTTTTTAGCACTAATTCTTATTTAGACTATACTAATAAACAAAAATTAGATGAAAGCATAGCTTACATCTGGAAGCACAATATGCATGTAATAGTAGGAAGATGTAGCGTATTACAAAACTTCCTCAGTTCCCTCTCTTTCCCACTACTTAGACTTTTTGACTCGTAACCGTGACACTTTGACCCGGTGATTTGGATAGCAACACGATGCAATTTGTTGATAGTTTTTCATGGTGTTGTAACTCTACAATACCATGAAAAAATTATCAACAAATGCATCGCTTTGCTATCCAATGCGCCGGGTCAAAGTGACCCAGTGAATAGTGGTAAAAGCCAAACTGTAGGGAAAGAGAGAGAACAGAGGACGTGTTTAAGTTTCAAACTGGTTCAGGGAGGGCGTCTTTGTTTAGTCGTTAGCAGCGGGACAAATTACACGGGCGTTTGGGGTTCAAGCTAGATAACCTAAAATGTGCACATTAGGGTGTGCACCCACCTTAAATCGGGCTCCGGTGATTAAGGTGAAATCACTCAATAACACGCTCTAGCAAAATGGGGGCACAAATTATGAAACAACAGGATGCTCTGTGCAAACTATGAAACAGCAGGGGCACCGATGTAAATTTTAGTTACAAGTTTGGGCCAACCTTTAAAGAAAAGCCCAAGAAGGCCCAACCTTAAAAGAAAGCCCATGAAAGTTTAAATTATAGACTCGGGCAAGGAGCCCAAGCTACAATATCATATATAGACATCCTAATTCATGGCCAGTGGAGAGAGAGATAAGTCTCTTTCCCTCCAATGTGCGACTGATTGATTTCTGAAAAAACACATCCACCCAGGGCTTTCGAATGAAGCAAGGGGGAGGGATCTTTGTACGATACACAGAAGCTTTACTCTATCTCCTCTACACAACCACTGCTATTGCAAGTCAACAACCCACTCCTTAGTCCTCACTCTCTTCTCCCTCCGTCGGAGCAGCAGACTTAGTCCTTTCCAACACGATATCATGGGCATGTTTGGAAAGTGGAAACACAGTTCTCTCTAAGGATGAAGAGACTCAAATTCTAAACAAGTAAATTGTTCCATCATCTAACTATTTCTAATGTGATACTTCTCCGGTGAAATTTTTTAATGTGATACTTCTGATACCATAACAAACATCCTATATATCACAGAATATTTTGCAATACTTCTAAATGCCATATAACTAGTATAGTTATAATTAATATATATTACTACATAAGCGCTCTCTCACGGCGCTCTCAAATGCAGTCCCTATCAACTTAGCCGCTTTTGCGCTCCCAATCAAGTTGACTTGGGGCTCGAATTTTCCCGACAGAAAATTTTCTTTGTAATTAGAGAGCCGGATAGATCAACTAAAGGTTTGTTCAACATTCGCCGGTCGAACCACCGCGGCAGATGACGAGGCGTGGTTCACTTGCATGAACAATCTGTTTGAGGACCCTGAACCAGGACAGGTCCAGTTGAACCAGCTGGTCCGGTCCGTTTTATAGACTATGGTGTAAAGAAAATAATATTTTAGACCACAGCTGGTGGATTACAAGAAAGTTCAATTTTTTCCTAAATCTCTACCTATACCACTGGTGTTTCATCCGCAGTTACAAGGACCGCTAGTTTTATTAGTTTACCAGTTACAATGACGCTGTCAATTCTAATCCTTGTTTACTTTTTAATTACCGGATCTTAAGGTCCTTTCCCACGTGGCATACAGATGACTTCAGAGCATGCCTATATCAAATAATTTCAATTGACAAAGTATCCAAGTATTATATCAAGCAAAACTTACCCAAAAAGTAATATATCAAGAACTAAAGCAAACATGCGGTGGGAAAAAAACATGGGTCATGGACTACCAAAAATCTCAACCTTGACAAGAAAAGGTTTTACTTACTTTCATCTGGGAAGTCAAAGAATTCCAGAGCATGGGCAAGCTCGCCATTTTTCATGCATATCTCTTTAATCTGATGGAATGTATAAACATGTGGTAAGTGCCCAAAGAAGTCTAAACTCTGTTAATGGAGCAGACAATTTAGTTTCTCAAACTTTCAAGATAATATTAGCCATGGCCCAACAACCTAGAAGTGGCCTCATCTACCAACTTATTCGGCTCCAAGTAGAAGATAAGTGTCAGGTATAAGTTTGTTCGGGTCAGTTATTTGTGACTTCAGACTTCTGACCTGCTCACATAAGTTCAAGTCATCTTTTTTTTCGCCCAATTATAAGCTTAAGCCAACAAATAGCTACTAAGAACTATTCTGCAAATCATTTTTATTGGTGGAATAATTCTGACACCAACAAAAAATGTAACATGGTAACTGTTTCAAAATTACTAGGACGTAGGAGAAAGAAATATGTAATTTTTCAAGCATAATTTTTACGCCTTTCTTAATTCAAATGACACGTGAAAGATCAGGACAAACATCTGAAACTTCCCTAAGGAAACTTTTCAATGTGATTACACCATGAGTCCGGTTGGCTCACAGGGCTACGACTTCACGGTCCAAAAATGTCTATCTCTTCACTGTGGTCCAGAGTTTTGAAATTCCAAAGTGCTTCCTATTATGCGTTAACCATGCCAGAATGGGTTTTTGGTATTTAATCATTGCACAGAGGAACTATATCTAAGTATACCATCCATAGAAATAGCATGCATCACAAAAGCAAACTTCAGCACACAATATATAATACCTTGCACTGAAACCATGCACCACGAAACCCTCTCTGATAAGATCTACACTCAGCCAAATCTCCGACTTTAAAAGGCAGCATACTTTCCCTCTCCATTTCGTTGAACAGATAGCATATAGCAGGACCTAAGACATTTGCACTTAGAGTTATAAGCTACCATGTTGTCAAACATACAAAATGCAGTATAGTACAAGAGTTAAACATGTAGCTGATAAGCAGGCGCATTCCTTCATCTACACTGTTACGGAGAAAAGGGCAAGTTTTGTCCACCTCTTCAGAACCGATGTAAATTTCAAATAGACCGAAAACCATTTAAAACACCTTCCTAATAACAGTTAAAAGAAAGTAGTATGGCAGCAATGAGGAATCCAAAACACTCTGCTTAGCCTCCATCATCCTTTAGAAGCTGAGCAATTTTTCAAGATCGTAATAACAATCTTTTAAAGATGAGGCATTGGGATTAAGTTGTTCGATAATTAGAGATGTCTTGAACATGGTCTTTCATAGTTTACAGTGAGCTCAACCCGTTTGATTATCAGATTCTTATGTATCTTGCATGCTACATTCAGTGTAGAACATCCAAAGAGTTTTTTTTCTTTACATAACAAGTTCATATAAGCTGGTACAACATCATCTAGTTAACTAATATATCATACAAGGTTATCAAGTCTCAGGGTTTTCAATGCCTCACCTCTAAGAAGCACGGGTACGGATAGGATACGATACGGAAACGGACACGGGATACCTCATTTTCTAAAAACGAGGACACGGCACGGATACATCAACATTATTATTATCTTTTAATATATATTTGAATTTTTATACTACGTGACATGATAAAATATTGGTTCCAACTTCTTTATAATTATAGCTTAAATATCACGGAAAGCATATATTAAGTATAACAATGAGAAGAGAAACAGGGTTAACTTAGGTGTGTTCGAGTTGGACAAGCTCTGTCTGGGAATACTCTTGAAGTTGTCACATGTGAGAACTCAAAACATCACTAGAACTTTTCATTCAAAAGGGTAACAAGTTCATATATATTGAGCCATCAATTAATCAAATGTACGTATTACATTTTAGCTTATTTAAAGTTCAAATATCTCATAAAACAACCATTGTGAAAGTCTAAGAGGCAACTATCGTCTCTCCTTAACCCCCCAAGTGTCCTCCAAGTATCGAGTCTAATAAAATTCTGTAAAATACTCAAACACGCCAGCCGTATTTTGGAGAATCGTATGAGTGTCCCAAGTGTCTGACACGGATACGGGCTGTGTTTTGGAGTGTCCATGCTTCCTAGCCTCACCTCATTCCTACGATTTACACTTCAACTCGCGTACATTTGCTCATCCAAACACACCGTTTATATCATAGCTATTTAACTTTGCGAAGTTTCAAGGTTTGCTCAGGTAGTGCTTCTCAATTTTCGTCTACGATTGTCATATTTCAGCAATAGTTGAATCATGAATGAGAACATTCGCTATGAAAAATATGCTTCCATTTCTTTTATTTTATAATTCTCAAAAAATATACATATGGTTTTAAGTTTAGACAACCACATTGCGTCCCAGTGAACCATGGATTACAAGCAGGAAGAAGAAAATGTGTGTATGCGAAAGGTATAGCATGTGAGTATGAATCTACATGCAGTGATTGAATGAATAGCTTCAGTGTGTACCTGTATGTGCCAACAATGGACAGCTAAAAACCCTAATTTTCCAGGAAGAAGACGGAAGCCACAATTCCAATCTCGAGGAGAAATCCCCAAATATCTTTGAACCACATACACAGTGTAAGCCTTCAAATCGACTACCAGAAAGAGAGAATTGCGAAAGAAACAGCAGTTGTTCTTTTTCCACCGATTGGATTAACAACTTCGGTGTACCGATTGCGGGAGAGAAATATGACTCGTCGGCGAAGCCACCGAGAGATTTGGTTACTCACTTGCTCAGGTTCTCTTCGTCGTCTTTCTTCGTTTCCTCTCCCTTCCCTCTTTCCTTTTGTAAACTCTCAGGGGTTCTCGAACAAAAAATTTGGGGAAGATTCCACGTGAGGAATTGCCATTTGAGATAGAAAGGTCAAGGTGAGTGCGGGCCGTGTCGGGTTAAGGGCGGGCTGAAGGAGAGCAGGCGGGGGGCGGGCTGTGCACCCGTGTGGAGGGGGCCGGGTATGGGTTGTGTCGGAGGGTGGAGAAACTAGACCCGTGCGTGCCATGGGTGTGAGTTAGGCGGGCCGTGCACGGGTTCAGGGTGTAGGGGGGTGTTTTTGTGCAGGTCTAACCAGCCCGGAGGCGAGGTGGGTTGTGCTCACTCGTGGAGAAACTAGACCCTTGCGTGCCACGGGTTGGGTGTAAGTTAGGAGGGCCTTGCACGGGTTGAGGGTGGAGGGGGCTGTGTGTGGGTCGGGTTTACCTATTTTGGGCGCATGCCGGGTTATTTTGGCACACGGGTCGCCCCGGGCTGCCATCTTGACATATAAGCACGGCTGGCTTTTGTTTTACCGATTGACTCATTTTTTTGGGTTTGTATGAAATTAGATTAAAATTAGAAATTTGTACTAATACTACGCTAACTAATTTTTCGGACTTTTTGAAAATAAATCAATCTTATGTAAACCATTTCTCTCTCAATATGACTCACTCTACACTTTGCACACGAGTTGAAAAGTTTTGCTATCTCTCTCCGTTGCAAACTCTCTCAACTCTTCAACAGCCTCTGCGACTTCAATGACTTCCTCCAACTCCTCTTCCACTGACACCTCTCCCATCACCACCAGCACTTCCTCCATTGATACCACCATCCCCACAGCTATTATCCCACTGCCAACCCCACTATCGATGCAAACACCACCTCCGAAAATACAACCGACGCCATCTCCACCGCCGTCTCCTCTACTCCCACCGTTCCTCTATCACCATCAACAACCACAGTCGGTGAAGAGGTTAAAAAAATCCTTCAATTCCCCGTTTGATCTCCCCAAAAACGTAGCTATTGTGTAGGAATTCGAGGAGTCTTATATTTTCGTCAATTTGAGATTGACGATCGCGTATCCGGAACCCTATATTCGTCGCAAGTATAGGGGATCCGTCAAAAAAATGTTGACCAATCCCATCTACTTTTGACGAATCTAGGATTGCATATCCAAAAATTTGTGAATGTGATACAAGTGAAGAATGAGTTCAGCTCGAACTTCATTTGATTAGTCTAACCTGTATTGATGGATCAAGAGAAACTGAGTTTCATCAAACTCCAATAACGAATCAAATGGAATCTGGCAAAACAAATGGAATGAAGTTTGACTCGTTAACCTTACTTGATTCGTCATTTGGAGTTTGCGAATCAGCTCAAATTTCACTTGTTTCGCCACATCTTTATCTAACACTTCATTTGACGAATGAACACTTTTTTACGAACAAACATAGAGTAAAATACTTGATAGTTTGACGAATTAACATTTTATTTGACGAACTAAATGACGAATCGGCAATTCCTTGACGAAGAGAACGTCATTGGCGAAATAAAAAACATTTGAAAATAAATCAACATTTTAGAAAAGGGTAAAAGACAAAAACCACCCCTTGAGTATGAGGTATATACAAAAAAAATCCCTCGTGTTCGGGGATATACAAAGACCGTCCCTGTCAGAGTTAGCATATAACGGTTCACTAACAGAGGTGTAAAAAGACAAAAATACCATTCGGATCAAAACAAATTACACAATATTAATACCAACTATTCTCCTCCTCATCTCATTTCTAACCCTAAATCTCTCCCTCTCTTCCCCTTCACAAGTTCACATTCAGCCTTCTATCTCATACACCCACTCACAACCCACCATCTCCACCAAAGCCATCCTCATACAACCCACCATCTCTACAACCCCCTCTAGGTTGTGATTTACTTCTATCTCATAGAGGTTCGATTGCCGATGTTTGTCGCCGGGGTGAGGGAGGAAGATCGGAGTGAGGGAGAACTGAAGTAAATCGGAGACCTTCCTGGCATACAGCGGTGGTTTCTCGGACGACGTTGCTTCTCGGTCGATGGTGGCTTCGACTTTGGTGGATTCCTACGGTGGTCGATGACGGCTCGTCTTGCTTTGTCACTCGCTGTTATCTCTCCCTATATCTTTTGTTCTGTGCTTCAGCAATTTTTAGGGTGATTCCGACGGTTGTGATTTGGTGTACTGCTTCTTCTTCCTCCTCTTCGTCTCCTTCTTATGTTTCTTTGCTTTTTTCTCTGCTGTAAGTTTTATTGACAATGCTGGAAAAAATGGCCCATGTTAAGAATTTTTGGTTTGTTGCAGTTTTGTTGCTCTTTAGTATGAATTTGAGTCTTTTAAGCTAAATTGATGTTTTGGGAGCTTTCTGTTGTATGAATAATTGAATATGATGATGGTTTGGTGTTGATGAATGATGAACATTTGAGCAAAAAAAAACACATTTAATGTTTCTATATGAGGATTCGGCGGCGGTGGTGGTGGTGAGGATTTTGGTGGTGTTCAAGAACACCAAGAACATGAACAAAATAGACACAAAATGTCAAAAACACATGTACGGGCAAAATGGTCATGAAAGAGACATAATGCACCCTCGTACTAACTAATTGTAACTGAAGGGTGCTATTTTTCTAACGTCCATCCGCTGACAGGGGGATTTTTGTCTTGGCAGGGGTGGTCTTTGTATATCCCCGAACACAAGGATTTTTTTGTATATACCCCATACTCAAGGGGTGGTTTTTTTCTTTTACCCTTTAGAAAATTCAAAGTACATTATTGCCCTTAGTTATATGTACGATTCTCCGCGTGCGCATGTACCCACCGGGACCAATTTCTTCAAGTCAATATTTTATTGGATATGTACTTATAACTTTTGAATTTGTCTTAATGTGGAAGTAATTATATTTCTAGCACAGGCCGCACTCATTGAGGTACCGTCTACGTTGTTTGACGGTGAAATAATAAGTGCCAACAGCAGTAGTCAATTCTCTAGCCTCAACGAGGGTGCAATCAAATTTAAGAAGACTAATTGAAGACAAGCTTCCAAACTTAAGTAGATATTGAACATTCCAAACAATTCAGCCCATGCTTTCGCCAATAGAAGACTCGAACGAGATACTAGTTTTTATGTCGAAATGCCCACATGGGCTAATGATGTTTTTTTTTTTTTTTTTTTTTTGTTTTTTGTTTTTTTGTTTATTTTATTGTGGATTGTGTAGGTTTGGCTATCCTGAATAAATTCTAAACTTTTTCCCCTAAAAAATATCTTTTGTAATATATATTTTTTTGAGCGAAATTCATTGAGTTATGAAGAGGGGGCTTTAAAACGGCCCATTACATCATAGTTTGTAATATATCTTTAATTACATTTGTATGTATACTTATTTATGTTAATATAAATAACACGAAGAAATGGTTCGAACCGATCTGAGCTGTTGGGCTAAAAGTACGAACCCAGATATAGTTGGGCTCTAATACTGAGCCCAAGCCCATGACGAGCTGAATTTAGTCGAACCCAAACCCTTAACATTGCGCCTGAGTTGGGCGGCCCACTGGACCCATAGCCAGCCCTACTTCAAACCCTTCAACTGGAGCTTCCTCCCACGCAAAGCTGCTTTCGCTGTTTTCCAGGTTCGTTCTATAATCTATTCTAGTGTAGTATCTTTGTTATTGACTTTCATCGAAAAAAGGTACTAGTATTTTTTTGGGCACGGGTCAATTTGGTTCTCTCTGTTATACTACCTCTGTCCCAGCTCTTCCCCATCATTTTGACTTTTACCACTATTCATTGGGTCACTTTGACTCGGTGATTTGGATAACAAAATAATTTAATTTTTTGATAATTTTTTCATGGTGTTGTAGGGTATAAGTTGCTCTATAACACCGTGAAAAAATAATCGAAAAATCGCATTATTTTGCTATCGAAATCATCCGGTCAAAGTGACCCATATACGAGTCAAATATTTCCAATGATGGGCAAGAGCTGGGACAGAGTAGTATTACTCTGCTTTAGGGTTTGGACTTGAGTAAGTCCAATTGAAATTGGTTTAGAAAATGGATTGATGCGATGCAGATGCGTGAGAGTTTTAATCGAGTTGGGGTTCTTGTAATTGTGCTGATCGTCATATTTTCATTGCATGTTTGGTTAGCCATTGATATCAATTTGGTTTTGAATTAGAAAGAATTCATAAGTAGGGCTTATTGATTTCATTGATACATGAGCTGGGTTTTGGTCAGTGTTGTGAGTTACATATAGTGCAATGCTTTATTTTATATGTACTACTATAATCTACATCTTATTTTTTCTTCTACAATTATCTCTAATTATTTTTTCACGGCTTGTTACATTCATTTGATGATGTTAGTAAAAATTAGTTATATTATGAAATTATTTATTCACATGCATCCTTCTATAAACGATTTATTACCAATAATTTAACGTGTTAAAATACTTTGTTGGAAAAAAAAATCTCTTAATCAAAGCTCAAAAGCGGCTCGATAAATCTCGGATCGTGTTGGAAACACCAAATGAGCAAATCTTGAGCCTACTTCTAGGTGCTTACCGCTTCAAGAGCCGAGCTTGAACATGCATAAACCTGGCTGTTTATGTAGGGTACTCGAAAATGTGGACTTAAGCAATGCTATTAGTTCTTTATTGATAATTCATGGTTGGTTTATTTTGTTGTCTTTTCAATTTAACTGTGCAAACATCATTTGAAGATTTTACTTTTGATGACTAGAAGGTAAAAGAAGACGAGTTTGGGGGAACTTTGGAGGAGGGCATGGCTGCAATTCCGAGTGTCTTAAACTCTTTGGAGTATTCCAACCAAGAACAAAATGGAGTTCCATCAACTTCTCCCCCGTACTGGGACGTAGACGATAATACTGATGATGGTGAGTTGTTTTATTTCACATTTGGTCATTATTTATACTTACTGTATTTGAGTTTCTTGCATATTTTGTAATGAGTAAAGCATGGGGAATCGGAAAAGTACTTGGGAAGTTTTTCCCTTTTCTGGTTTAAGTTATAATGGTGTTGAGATTTCGTGCTGGTGAGTGGTGGAGACCTCTTACAATGTATCCGGCAGTTGTGAGATTTGGCACGCTTTTGTAATACTACTATTAGTTATTTGGATCATAAGGCTGTTTCCTGTTTGATAAGGTAATCCCACACACACTATCATACTACTCTAGGATAAGATGAAACTATTGTTTTACAGTGTGTAATGCTCCTGAGTGTATGATTCCTTGCAATTTGTTAGGGTATGAGCGAATTACGATTAGGTAGCTCCTGACCCCTTCGTCCGTCTATAGATTGAACCGGTGCCAATTCAACTATATTGTTGTATTTCACAGAGATGCTATTAGATGTCTGACTGTTAATTGATCCATTGATGGCAATGCCAAATGGAACACTTTTTTCCGCTGCTACATATGCAGGCCTGTTCCGGAGGGATAACATTAGTGGCATATAAAAACCATATTAAGGGTTTTTAGATTAAAGATGATGCATGCCATCAGAGTTTTGTTAGAGCGCATATGATACGTGATCCACATAAGAAACTGGAGGTGTCTGAAGTAACTTGTAATATATACAATTAGACTATCTAAGTAGGTATAACACAGATTGCTTGAGCAAAATCTTAATTGACCGGTCTTGAGTAGTTGTGACATTCTAAGCCCAAGAAGTAATGGAAAAGGGGTTACCTGAAATTCAGAATGGAAAAAGCAAAGCAGCTTTGGCATGGATTGAAGTCTAAAACGGGTTTAGTTTGCCCACTGCCACAGTTTTGAGAAATTTGTGAATATTATGTATGATTCTAGAGTCAGCTGTTTTTGTTGAGATTGAGTTGGCTGGACTCAATGCATGGATAGTAGTCTATGTACGCTGTTAATTGTCGCCTTGGATGGTTGGAGCTCCATTTCAGTTGAAATATTTCCCAGTTGGAGTTGCAGATTGCATGCGTAGGAGGTTTGTTACCAAAAACACTTGGAAGTTATGATGATATGAAGGCTAAGGGGTAGGTGGGATAATGCCTATACTATTTTTCTTGTCAAGTCATTTGGTTACATAGCGGTATGACAACCTTGGTTTATTGTAGCTCGTGGTGTTGCTGGCTGTTATATATAGTGTTTTCTTATTTGTTGTGTTCGAGTTTCTGGCAGAAATTTGGAATGCAGCTATGCTTTGATATCTGTATTGTTTTTTCGAAGGAACAATAATCAAAGTGGTCTATAGAGAATAGTCAAGTTTGCGAATTTTCAAAATTGTGCTGTTTGGTATTCAATAGCTTGCTTTCGAGGTTTAGTAAGTATAAACAGTTTTGCTTTTAAGTCATCACTCTATTTGATTCTCTACATGCAGCAAGGATCGGGAACACCCTCTAGTCCTCTAGTTTAATGATTGTGGACATTGCTTGTAATTCTTCAGTTGATGTCTTTTGACCTGTGTTTATGCGTGGTTGTTATGTTATGCTACCACTGTTACTTCTTTTATCTATCGTAATATCACAGGGCTTAATCCTTCTCACTTGTATGAGAAGTACACATGGAAGATAGATAGATTCTCGCAGAGAAGGAAAGAAATTCGCAGTGACTTGTTTGAGGTTGGCGGTTGCAAATGGTTAGTTAACATGCATTTATCTCATCTTTTCATATCCTTTTTGTTTTGTATCTTCTAGTTTTTTTCCACGACCTCTTTATTCAGTGTACGTAGATATGCACGCCAAACCGAAGCCATTGTTATTTCTGGTCTAAACGTTTTCCATTTCTTTTTTATTGTTTTATGGAGATCGTCTCTACTCCAGAATTCTTACTACAATCGGCTCTCATTTACGGAAATCTGTATATCCTTGGTCTGGCATAACAGTAAAGCCACAGTTAGATTTATGTTTTGTTACTGATATAAATCTATGTTGTAACATAGGATACTGTCATCTTTTACAAATTCTAATTCTAATCCTCTTACTGTTTTGGCAGGTACATTTTGATTTACCCTCAGGGTTGTGGTGTTTCCGATTATATCTCTTTGTTTCTTTGTGCGGATCATGTGAAGCTTCTTCCAGGTTTGCTTAGAAAGTGGTTTGGACTTTTTTCTTGTCATCTGATTTAGTACTAATGATGATCTCCTAAACCTTATTTTTTGGTTCATGAAGATTGGAGTCATTTTGCTCTGTTCACTATATGTGTGGTGAATAAAGACTCTAAGAAATCGAAATACTCAGGTTGCTGTCTTCCTCTGTGCATTTTGATGGAGTTCGTGCTCCGTTTAATTCTTCACTAATTCCTTGTACGTAAATGTGCAGATACTTTACACCGGTTTTCGAAGAAAGAGCACGATTGGGGATGGAAAAAGCATATGAAACTATCTGACATGTTAGATGGTTTCCTCTATGATGATACTCTTACTGTCAAAGTTCAAGTTCAAGTTATCAGGTGCGCTTTGAGATTTTTTTTTCCAATTATGTAACTAATGACAGAATAATTTCCGCCTACTCGCACCATATCATGATATTTGCTATCAGAGCTTTCCATTTCCGCTGTTCACCTGGAATTGTATCCAAATTCAAAAGCTCCACAACCTATATTTCTACTCCGTAGGTTGAAAGAAAACTATAAATTGCGGTTAACAAGTTCATTGCACTTAAATCATACATGATATTTGCTAAGAATGCTATTATTTCTATTTTGTGCATGCATATTTTCTTTGTAGCTTTTTCCTGCTTTGAATTCAAACAAGCACTCTTCGTGTTTGTTTTGCTATCAGCTTGATTTGTATCAATCATCTATAACTATTTAGTGGCGTTTTGTCTTAGGGAAAGACCAGATCGCCCATTCCGCTGCCTTGCCTCTCTCTATAGGAGAGAACTTGTTCGGGTATACTTACCAAATATTGAGCAAATTTGTGCTCGCTTTGTTGAAGAAAAAAGGAACAAGCTTGCGGAAATTATAGAAGATAAAACAAGATGGTCAAGGTAAAAAACTTCACATAACTTTTATCTTTTGTTTCCTATAGCCACAGATTTTGACTCCAACTCTATTTTCATATTGAATTCATTCGTTCTTTTGACATTTTTTTCTCACATTCGTTCTCACTGATGGGCTGTGATTGCTACAGTTTTTGTGCTTTCTGGAAGGGGATTGACGAAGATACTAGGCTTCATTTGTCGAAGGACAAAAAAGATGTGATTCTGAGAGATGTGGTAAAGCAGTTTTTTGTAGAGAATGAATTCACGTCTACCTTGGTGATGGATGCCTTGTACAGCGGACTGAAGGCTCTAGAGTGCCAAACGAAGAACAAGGAAGGCAGTGGAGATTCAACTGATGCTGAAGATTTGACAGTTCCTATAGTTCGTGTAGAGGAAGATGCATTTGTTTTGGAGGACGATTTGCCAAAACTATTGGAGAGGGCTGCTTTGGAACCATTGCCTGCAAAGGATGAAAAGGGTTTTCAGTACCGTATGAAGGTGAGCAGTACAAAAGCTACATGTATCTCTGCTGATCAGAATACACGTTTCCGATAGCATTTAATTGCACTGCACCTTTAAATTGTTTCTCCTTGGGGGTTGTCTATTCGGTCCCTTGCCTTTCCATTTTATTTATTTATTTATGGATAAGACACTTTGCACCCCTGACGTTTGAAAATTCCACTTTACCCCCGCATATAATGGACCTTAACGTCTAAAACGAGAAGAAGACTAATTTGCCACTAACATTGAAGCAAAATTCCCCCACCCAAAACCCTCTTTGTGGAATCTTTCAAAATTACCCCACCCAATGTGGAATTTTTTCTAAGTAAAAAGGTGGAAAGTGTCTTTATTTATTTATTTATTTATTTATTTATTTATTTATTTATTTATTTATTTATTTATTTATTTATTTATTTATTTATTTATTTATTTATTTATTTATTTATTTATTTATTTATTTATTTATTTATTTATTTATTTATTTATTTATTTATTTATTTATTTATTTATTTATTTATTTATTTATTTATTTATTTATTTATTTATTTATTTATTTATTTATTCTTTTGAGGTTGGGTGTCGGCAAGCATGAACATCTAGGTCTATCAAAATTAAGCAGGACGTAAATGGCTTAGTATTCACAGGTGCATCTGAAATTGTTGAACTCATATTAGTAATTGAGTAGCAAGATTTCAGTAGCTTATCATCCACATTACCTAGTCAATAATTTTTGATTTTTTTTACTCATTATTACTCTGAATATTTAACTCTTGATGTTCAGGGTGAGTCTTCTGTAAAGGACTTCCTCAAAGACTCTGTTGAGGGTGAGAGTGGTGAAAGGCGCCTTGCTGAACTAGGTCTGAGGATTATTGAAATATTTATCATATCTCATATATTCAGGTAAGCCTCAAAATTTATCACTTGTTCAAGCAAAATTTGAATTGTTTATTAAAATTTTACTTTCTTGTTAGCCATGATCAGCAGTTCTTTTCTGTAATATATCCCTGTACTCTAACGTGTAATGTGCCTGGCTAATGCAAGACTTCACCGTCATCATCATTGCTTTATTATTTTGTAGAAATTATATTATTGAGGTTTTCTTCCAAATCCTAGATTAAACCTTGTATCGGTTTATAAGTAGTTGACTATAAAACCTTGAACCTCTGGTCAGGCATATGTCATTTATTAGAACTTAGAAGGTATCTTTAGTGGCCTAAATGCCTGATTGAATTTTGCACAAATTGCAACTATTTTTTTGGGTATAAGTAGCAAGTCTAAGAAGACATCCTTCATGTATTTGCTTGCTTATCTTGTAAGTTGAAATGTGCGATTTGAACTATGTAAGGTACGATTGGATTAAATGTCGGCTTTGATTAAAAAATGCTAATATTTTAATTTGGAAAATAATGGGCGTACCTTATGGGGAAAGAAAATTCGTATTGAACGGAGGGAGAGACTAGGGAGTATCTCGCACTTGCAAATTTGTTTTTTCCATTAACAATATCAATTTAAAGATTAACTAGGAAACTATGACACGGTAGGAGGGGTGTTCTCTTTGCTTTGCACAATAGTTAAGTTTCCTTAAAAATAACTATTGCAATAACGAAAATAACAAATCTAGAAACATAGAGGTTCTGATAAATATACTTTTACATGTAGCTCCTGTGGTTACGTTGTTTATGATAACTTCCTTGATTTGGTCTAGTTTTGGCCTCGGTGATGTAAACTTCCTAGTATTTTTGTGTTATGCATCTGAAACTCAAGAGTACAGTGAAGTTCAAAATTCATTCACGTGGAGTAAAAGAATTACGAGGAGTTGTGAACCTGATATTTCTCGTCGTAGCACAAGTACATACAGTAGAAAATGTGCATTTGCTGTAATCGTGATGTTCTATGATCCAGATATATTTTTTAGAAGATTTGATCTAGAGTTCATGCTTTCAGGTCCAATTATTTATTTTTTTGTTCATCTTTCTGTAGTAAAATTGAAGTTGCACACAGTAAGGCTGTTACTTTCGGAGGGCAAGAGAAGCTCACCCGTGAAGAAGAAGAAGAAGAAGAAGAAGAAGAAGAAGAAGCTGGGCGGCTTGCTGAAGCTGTCAGTCGGCTATGAAAGTTCCGAGACTGGACAGTTGGGCTTCTTTGCGCCGAATGATTTTTCCGTTTTATTGTTCAGAACCAGAATAGCATTTCTTTATTTTTTCCCAATTTTCTTCCGATGAATAGTTCTCAACCCTTTATTTTTTTCCCAATTTTCTTTCAATAAAAATAAATCAACCCTTGTTATCCTAGACTAGAGGTTTCCTCTCCAACATTGCAAATTTATACTACTTCAATTCTTGAGAATGGTAATTAGCAAGATACATTCTGAATTTGCTATTTGAATTTGCTATTTTGGTCCAATTTGACTAGAGGCTTCGACGGTGGTTTCAACGACGTCTTCAGGTGTCTTCCGACATCTTCGAACCAGGTTTTGGATATGGTTTTGTCTTCCTCTGTATTTTCCTTTTCCCTCTCTCTGTCTGTCTTCGCTCTCAGGTCATGACAGACCGTGATGGTGGTGGTGTTCTGCAGTGGTGATGACGATGACGGTGGCCGTGTTTTTCTTCCTCCTCCTTATAATATGTTCTTTAGATATGTTTTTTTTCTTGTTGTAGAAATGTTATCATTTCCTTTTATTTTTCTTCTATATTATTTAGATATTTTTCTTTTGTTGATTTAGACATGTAAATTGTTAATGTTGATGATGTTGTTGTTCTTGTTGCTGCTGTGGTATGGTTTGCAGAGGAGAGAGGCTGAGAGAGTAAATACGACAAAGGAGCAGGGGCAATAATGTGAATTCCTTGCGTTTCTTAAAAGTTGTGCTTTCACTGATAGGGAGAACGTGGTGGAACATAGGAAGTATTTAATATGATTTTATATGCTGTTTCAGTACTAGAGGCTGAAGTCATGGCTCTAAGAGAAGCTATATTTCATAACTCAAGTTCTTCAAAGAGTCAGTTTGGATGTGATTGTAAAAGTGTAGTGAATATGGCTCTGGGAAGAATTGGGGTTAGATGGGATGTTTTTGACATTCTAAGTGATATTATTGCTATAGTTAAGAGTAGTAACTTGAAGATAGCTTGGATAAGTAGGAAAGCGAACAAAGTAGTTGATATGTTAGCTAAAAGGAGCCATATTAGTTCTGGGTTTGGTAGTGAAGTTTTGACTGATGCTAATTTTTTAAAAGCTTTGGCCTATGATTGCTCGGGTTTGAGTGTTTAATGAAATCTTTGTTTGACAAAAAAAAAAGTTTTTGGTGAAGCCATAATAAGAGTTTTGACTTTTCGTGAGCTCCGATAATCTCGGAGGCGACAGAAGGCGACAGAAGTTCTGCGGCTTTCAAACCCTAGCCATGGCGGCCGATCCAACGGGGCTAGCGAAGAAAAACGATCCCATAGCAGCAGGATCCTTGGCTGGATTGGCTACACAAGCTTCCGGGAACCCGTGGTATGCAGGTGCTGCTCGCAATCGGTACGCAACTCCTATGACGGAGGAGGAAGAGGAAGTCATCGTATTCGATAAGGAACGATGTCTCGCTGGTATCAACAGTTATCAACACTGTTTGATTGGATCTTATGTCCTCGGCGGCAGGATAAACACTTGGGCAATGAAGCTCTTATTCAAGAAGATCTGGCTTGAAGGAGAGAGTATCGAAATATCAGAGGTTCGTCCGAACACCTTTATATTCAAATTCCCTTCCAAATCCTCTATGGAGCGTGTGCTATCTGGGGGGCCTTGGGTCTTCGATGATAACATGCTTTTGTTACAACAATGGGATATAAGGCGCAGGGTTGAGGAGGCCTCTTTCGATTCAATGGATATCTGGGTCCAAATAAAAAACCTCCCCCCCTACTTACATACAGTTGAGGATGCAAGTACGGCGGTTTCGAGACTGGGTCCAATTATCGATGTGGATGACAGAGTCATGTCTGGAGATGGCGATTATATGCGGATTAGGGTTCGTTTGAACCCCTTCAAGCCTCTAAAGCGAGGTTGTTATGTAGATATTGCCGGGAGCAAGGAATGGCTATACTTCAAGTATGAAAGGATCCCGAGTGTATGCCAATGGTGCGGATGTATCAATCACGTGTCATTTGAGTGTCCAAAAACACCCAGTGGCGATGTAAATGCCGTGGCAGGTTTCGGCCCTTGGCTGCTTTCCAAGCCTCCACCGCGCAAAAAGGTGATAGCGAAGAAGGACGATCCAAAAAGGGATGGGAACAACAGTGTAGAAGAAGATTTATTCGGATCGGACAGCCTTTCTGAGTCCAGTGAGAACTATGGCTCAGACGAGGTTAATGCAAGGATGGACACAGATGGAGGAATGGGATCGGAGACAGAGGCCCAACAGGAGCATGGAATTCAGATTCATGACAACCCGCTAGGTAGGGAAGACAAAGGCCAGAGAAGTCCAATCAATGACAAGGGAAAGGGTGTTGATTCGGGGTTGGAGATGAAGGCTAAAGCACGCAAAGTTACTGGTATCACAACCGTGAAGACCCCCAGGAAACCTCCCAGCAAGCGCAAAACTCGCGAGCTGGCAAACAGCCCCAAAGTCAGCGGAAGAAGGGATGGGAAGACTAGCAAGCAAATTGGGAGTGGTGGGATGGGGCAGATCACCGCTACCCTTGACAGCACCCCTGCCCCAACCACGGTTTCTGGTAATCGGATTCCAACAATGGAAGTGGACGCCAAAAAGACCCTCTCTGCATCATTGGCGGTGGCTGCGTCGCAGCACCGCCAGGCACAATGAATCTCCTAAGCTGGAACGTGCGGGGGCTTGGGAACCCCCGTAACGTTACTTCTCTTCACGATTTAGTGAGGAGACAGAAGCCCAACCTGGTTTTTTTGATGGAAACTAGGCTTTACAGGAGGGAGATGGAAGTAGTCAAAAGAAGGTGCGGGTATGCAAATGGCGTCTTTGTAAGTTGTGAAGATAGGCGCGGGGGTCTAGCCCTTATGTGGGACAGGGAAGTTCTTTTTTCTCTAATCCACATGACGAAGCATTACATTAAAGGAGCTGTCTCGAAGGAGGGCTCGAATGATGTTTGGATTTTTACAGGGTTCTACGGTGACCCAGTCCGAAGGGAACGAGAAAATTCTTGGAAACTTTTGTCACGCTTGAAGCCATGGGGGCAGCCTTGGCTAATAGTCGGTGACTTTAATGCAATTTCTTCAACGGCTGAAAAGGAAGGTGGAAGAGAAGTCACCTTACGGCAGATTGAGGATTTTCGCAGAGTCCTTCAGCAGTTAGATCTGAGGGATCTGGGTTTTGTGGGCAACCAGTTTACGTGGACCAACAACCAACCAGACGGACGGGCAATTCGGGAACGTATTGATCGCTGTGTTGCTACTGACGACTGGATTGAAATGTGGGGACGGGCGAGGGTCAATCATCTAGTTGCAGACACTTCAGATCATGTGCCGATTGAAGCCATCATTGGGGGTACTGCTAACAGTCACAAGTGCGGACCTAGACGCTTTCACTTGGAAGCGATGTGGTTCGATAATCCTACTTGTATTCAGGAAATCGAAAAAAGCTGGGCTAAAGATTGCGGCTCGGTGGTGGAAAAACTCCAAACAGTGACCAGTGATTTACAACAATGGGAGAAGGAGATTTTTGGAAGCGTTAAGATTCAACTGTCGCGGCTACGTCAGCAGCTGCACGAACTGGGCTCTCTCCCCCAGACTTCTGAAAATATCGAAGTCACTCGGCAAACAAAGGAAAAAATTTCTGAGTTGCTCAGACAGGAGGAGATTATGTGGCGGCAACGCTCCCGAGAGCTCTGGTTGAAAGAGGGTGACAAGAACACGAAGTTTTTCCACAGGAAATCGAGTATACGTCGAGCGAGAAACCGCATTATTGGGATTGAAGACAACAGTGGTCATTGGGTCGAGCAATCAGATCAGGTATCGTTAGTATTTGAAAATTATTTTAAAGATATTTTTTCATCAACTCACCCCTCGGGACAGGACATGGAACCACTGTTAGGCCCCATTGATGGGCTGTTATCTGAGGAAAATAAGTCTCTGCTGGAACAGCCATTTACGGCTGAAGAGGTGCTACAAGCTGTTAAGTCAATGCCAAGTCAGAAGGCACCAGGGCCGGACGGCTTTCCGGCACTTTTTTACCAAAAATTATGGCATGTTGTTGGTGCGGAGGTTACAACAACGTGTCTTAACGTGCTGAATGCAGGAGGGGCGGTTGATGATTTTAATCATACACTTATTGCTTTAATCCCGAAGGTAAAGCAAGTGCGCAAAGTCTCGGATTTTCGTCCAATTTCATTATGTTCAACGATTTACAAGATTATTACAAAATGTCTTGCTAATCGACTTAAGTTTGTGTTGGACGACTTAATTTCCGAAAATCAAAGTGCGTTTGTACCCGGGCGACTTATTTCAGATAACATCATTACAGCCACCGAGCTGTTACACTCTATGAAGACGAAGAAAGGTAAAGAAGGAGTAGCGGCTTTAAAGTTAGACATGAGTAAAGCTTATGATCGTGTAGAGTGGAGTTTTCTGAAAGTTGTGTTGGAACGTATGGGGTTTGGGAGCAATTGGTGCTCAGTTGTGATGCGATGCGTTTCTACGGCCTCCTATAGTCTAATTATTAATGGTACAGTGCAAGGGAAAATCATACCTGAGAGGGGTTTGAGGCAGGGCTGTCCCCTATCCCCCTATCTCTTCCTTCTTGTGAGCGAGACTTTATCCCGAGGCCTATCAAAAGCAACTTTGGAAAAGCGAATTACAGGGGCTAAAGCTTCGAGGGGTGGTCCAGTGGTTTCCCATCTTTTCTTTGCGGATGATAGCCTAATTTTTACAAAAGCTAATTCTAATGAGCTCTCTGAATTATTACATATTTTACATACATATGAAGTGGCCTCGGGACAAGTCTTGAATGTCCAGAAATCTGCGATGGTCCTTTCTGATAACATCAGCGCAAGTGTGAGAGAACAACTCAGTGGTTTAACAGGCATTCCCACGGTGGACAGTCACGACTGCTATTTAGGTCTACCTGTAGCATTCGGAAAGAAGAAGAAGGTCATGTTTCAGAAAATTATCGAAAGCATCATTAGCAAGTTGAAAGGCTGGAAGGAAAAAACACTGTCAATAGCAGGTAAGGAAATACTTATTAAAGCTGTAATTCAAGCAATCCCTAATTATGCTATGAGTTGCTTCCTTTTACCGGTGGGCATTTGTCATGAAATCGAGAAGCTTATTAGACAGTTTTGGTGGGGTGACTCGAAAGAGAAAAGGTCCCTTCATTTGTTAAGTTGGGACAAGTTGAAGTGGGACAAAGAAGTAGGGGGGCTCGGGTTTAAAGACTTTCAATCTTTTAACCTATCCCTCCTAGCAAAGCAAGCGTGGAGAGTCCTCAAGAAACCTCACAGCTTACTCAGCAGATTGTTACGGGACAAATACTTCAAAGGGGGGGGGGGGGATTTTCTGCACTATAAACCGAAGTCCCAAATATCTTTTGGGTTTAGAAGTATTCTTGCTGGTAGAGAACTGTTAAAGAAGGGTCTGGTCTGGAAAGTGGGAGATGGTAAAGATATCAACCTGTTTAAGGACAGTTGGATTCCCAGGGGTCATATTGCCGCAACAATAACCCCTAGCCCTGATTATGCTAGTATGAAGGTCTCACATTGTATACAATCAGGGCAATGGAATGAAAACAGATTGAGAACTTACTTATGGGAGGTGGATGTTCATGATGTCTTGGCAATTGCTTCTATTGACGAAGGGCAAAGGGACACAGTGTCTTGGACGCAATCTCAAACTGGGGTTTACACAACTAGAACCGGGTATGGGCTACAACAAAAATTGAGACAGGAAGGTCCCGAAGCCTCAACAAGTACAAAACTTTCGTGGTTGAAGAATTTATGGTCTATGCCTATTCCAAAAAAGATAGCTTTTCCAATCTGGAAATTGTGGCATGATATCTTACCGGTGGCAACAAAATTGCTCGAAAGGGGCATTCGTGTCCCCACACAGTGCTCGGCTTGTGGCAGAAACCCAGAAACGAGTAATCACTTTTTCGTCCACTGCACCATCGTGTCGAAGATTTGGGAAGAGATTCTGGGTATAACAAAAGCCCAACTGCGCCATTACGACCTGAGAAATTGGATTGAAACAATTTTCAGTTCGGAAACTTCAATATTCAGACAAAAATGGGCAGTGGTAATTTGGTGTTTCTGGATTGCTAGAAACGACGACAGATTCAATGAAAGAAAGTTTGAAAGCAATAAAGTAATTGAGCAAATTTGGTACTACTTATCTGTCTTCGGCATCATAGAGAAGACTCTTGACAAGGTCAGATCCGCCGAAGCAGCTCATCCTCGGACTACCGCTGAACAGATCGAGAAATGGGAAGCCCCGCCGGAGGGCTGGATCAAGATAAACACCGACTGCGCCGTAGACCAGAAGATGCTAGTAGCCGGGACTGGTTGTGTCATGCGAGATTCAAGCGGCGTCTTTGTTGCCGGAAGAAGTGAAAGAACACCATACAACAACTCGACTCTTCAATTGGAGCTCACCGGAATAGAAAGAGGTCTGGCTATGGGAAGAGAAGCAAGATGCAGAAGAGTAATGGTGGAGACAGATTCCAAAGACAGCAGAGACCTTCTCGAGAATTGGAGAAGACGAAGAGGGAGCGTTGAAGTTTCCGAGGATATAGCACGCGTGGCCGACAGATGCATTGAATTGGCGGATGAGTTTGAAGATTATCAGCTTGTCCACGTGGCTCGAAAGAAGAATGCGGTGGCAGATGTGTTTGCCAAAAGGGCTTTACTACATCCACAGTTTTGTTTGTTTACTAGGCCTCCTTTATGGGCTGCCGATGTTCTGGATGTAGATTGTGCCGGCCTTTTGGCCAATTAATGGAATATTTTCTCCTCAAAAAAAAAAAAAAGTTTGGATTTTTATGTAATATATATATTTGTTGGCATATATGATACAACCTCTCATGGTGAAGAGATAGAAGTTCAACTTGACTAAGTGTTAGCAAAAAGAACTTGACATACACTGCAGTAGCAGGCTAACTCAGTAAGGAATTATGTAGCTCATTTTAGTTTACATTTTTGTTTGACTTAATGTCAAATAAATATGACAACTTAGTACTGGCGCCTATCGATGAAAAATACAAGGAGTTGATAAAAACGTACTTTAAAATTTTGAGCGAGGATTATTCACGAACTCCAATGAGAAGCGCTTAAGCGAGGATTGGGATCGGGAGCGAGATCGATGCCCCTCTATGGATCTTAGGTGATCTAGTGCAAAACTATGGTCTAACAACAACTTCTAAAAAACGGGTATTTAAAATTAGACTCCTCACATTTGATTAACTTCTAATTTTATCATTTTTTTATTTTAGAGGTTTTTTTCTACATGATTAATTGATTATGATATTTACTACATATTTAATCATTTTACTCTTACATAGCTTATTTATTAAGAATTTACCAGATGACTTTAAAGTTTGCAGCTAGAATGGTAGCTCACGTGGTAGAGTTTTAGAAGGCCCTGCATGATGTCACTGAGTTCAAACCTGAAAGACAGCAAAAACAATTTCTCAAAAAAAAGAATGACTTTAAAGTCTTGCAAAAACTTTAGTATTTGTAGCAAGTTCTTCCGGCTAGTTTCTACATATACAATTTCTTTAAATTAACATGTGTATTTGATTTGCATGATATTATTGTGAGAAACTGGCTACTTCCGTATGGCTAAGACAGTTTAATTTGATGATATAATAGAAATGAGATCTCGAGCAATTGGAAGAAAGCTAAATAGCTAGAAATAATTCTGGCTTTGGGTGTAGCTTTAGTACCAAGCTCTCCTAAATGGGTGTGTTGGGTTAAGCCCCCGATTTTACGAGCAACAAATTTCGGCATCTCATGTGTTTGGGCTTGAAATTTTAGCATGACTTACATATGAGTTGGGCTTGAGTTCTGTAACTTCGGCCCACCCGACCCGACACGGACTCACTTTTATATATACTATTTATATGTTGTTTATGTTTGTACTTATCTATATAAATTATATATTAAATATGCTACATAAAACTGTCAAACACATAATGTTGTGATTAAATATTAAATGTATTGTCATTAATAATTAATTTTATTTTTCTAATTAAAATAAATTAATATTTTGGCCCGTGGTTGGATTAGGTTTAGATTTTTTAGAATCTTGCAGGCCCCTGCTTGAATCTTGGCCCGGTTGACAGTTTGTGTTGGGCTTGGCCGGTTCAAACTGACTTAACCCGGTTCCACCTGACCCTAACATAAATTATTGCGCATTAATGTCTTTTTAGCTCGCTTATACCGCTAAGTCACTCAACACAAATATATTTTCATACAAAAGACAAACAAGTTAGTGAATATTCAACGCAAAATTCATTCACTGTATCAGTCATACTCGCATTGACCTAACCACCCAAAAACTAAAAGTTTGATAACGATTAATAATTTTTGTTGACATTAACGTGGTGTCCGGACCAGTTTGCACGCACCTGAACTAATTCACGAAATCCTAATAATTATTGGTCGTCGTGTGGTGTGAACCTAAAACCCGAATGAGAACAAACCGTTATTAAACCTCAAGCTTCCACCACTAGGCCAATCCCTTGATACAGTAACTACTAACAATTAAGGACACATAATGGATAAAAATGATTATTCCATGTCACACATTACCAAGTTGGGAGTGATTAACTGATTCCAATAGTCACGATACATGGGGACCAATGGTTTTTACTCAATCAAACAACCTACAGAGTTAAGCATCTAAGGGCATGAATGATAAGATCACATGATCTTCAGTCTGTATCTGATAATAATCAAAGATGAGGGTCTGAAAATATCAAAATACAATTTAGTAAATTTAGTAATTTACCATGAATGTGAGCGTCATGCATGAGCTGTAAAAGAGAGCACTCGTTTGTTTCCACGTCACAAAAACGCATGAAAAAAAATAATTATCGCCGTAAAAATAAATAAAATTACCACAAAAATAAATATAAATATTTATTTATTATTTATTTTTTATTATTATTTCTGCAGCTGCTTCTTTCTTTGTTCGACCTCAAATCTCTTTCTCTCTCTACCTCTCTCTCTTCGACTAGAGCTTCCTTTCGTCGCAAAGGAAGCTACTTTCGTTTCTTTTCCAGGTTCTCATCATCATCTTTCGATCTATTTCAATTGCATTTCACATGGGTCAATTTCAGAATCGTGTTCTTGTTAGTCTTGAATTAGGGTTTGAGACTTTGGGGGAATAATTTGTTAAAACGAATATTTTTTCTTGACGGCGATTGATTCTTAAGCTATTGATGAATTGGATGAGGGTTTAATCGAATTGGGTTCTCATTAGAATGTGTTTAATCTCTGTGTTTTCATTGCATGTTTTAATTAGCCACTGAGATCCGTTTTAGTGTAAGTTTCAACTAGTTATGAGTAGGGTTTATTGATTTTTGTTGATATAGAAGATGGGTTTTGGTTTAATCTTTGTTTGCACAAGAAAAGGTAGATTTTTGATTCTGGGTTTTGAAAAAAAAAAAAATGGTGAACACATGATCAGTCTATTACTTTGTTGACTACTTCTGGTTATTTTATTTGGTTTATTTGATTTAATTGAAAATCATCCTAGGATCATACCTTTAAGCGGGTACTTCATTTCTATTTAGCAGGTAAAAAGTGGGAGGAGTGTGGGGGGAGTATAGGAGGGGGACATGGCTGGGACTCCAGGTGATGAGTCTGGAGTTGCGAAATGTTCGGAGCCCATGTCGAGTAGTCAGCGGCATTGCGGGGAAGCGTTGGCAGAATGGCGGTCTTCCGATCAAGTACAAAATGGAGTTCCATCGACTTCTCCTCCTTACTGGGATGTAGACGACAATGATGATTGCGGTAAGCTGTTTCCTTTTGATTCCTTGTAGTTCTGTTTACTTACTGGCTTTGAGTTCCATGAATATAATTCAATAATTAATGTTTGGACAACGGGAAAAATTGTGCTTCAATGTTATATATCTTTGGTTTGACGTAGAGGTATGTGACTGCTAAAAAGGTTGTAGACCACATAACAACTACTTTTTTTGGTTCACGAGACTTTTTTGCTTTGCAATTCAGTCATTAGGAAAGTTCACTTGTTAAAGCATCCCTTTCTTATATAGTTCGTTTCTTTGGCTTGCCATCGTTCTGGAGTGCAAGTGTGGCATGTTAAGTCCTTGCAATCTGTTAGTGTATCATGAAAAGGTAGCTCCCAAACACTTCATCGGTCTATATTTAGAATCACTACTCTTTAGTTATATTTTTTAAAGAAGAGAATGCTACTAGAGTCCTAACTGTGAGTTGAGGCATTGATGGTAATGCCAAATGAAAATATTTTATTCAGCTGATATATACGCAGGCCTGTTTTGAGGTAGGAAAAACCATCTTGAAGATTCAGATGAAAAGTGTAACTTTCGCCAGGCTGAGAGAAGCTGTATATCATCAGAGAGTTTGCTAGAGATCTTGATATGATACGATGCTTAATGTTGAAGCATGGAAATGGTCGGAATAGTTTGTTATTAATAAAACATGTTAGCAGTCTCAATCAATCATTACAAAGGATACAGTGTCCAAATATGGAATAATTGATGTCCAAGATGGGGTTTTTGTCATTCTCAGAATGCATGGATGTCTTAAAATATTTTCTCATTAATCATCGAGCATCAATGTAGCGCTGTTTTAAGTCTTGGTTTGGAAATGATATCTCCAATAATAGAATCAGATTTTTCAACACGTGATTGACACGGAGAAAGGAACTTCTCTCTTTTCATTTCGATCACATGTTAAAAAGTTAGATTCGGAAAATTAGAGATAAACATACCCAGTGTAGAAATGCTTGTATCTCTTCATCTAATATCATTTAACCTGTGTTCATGTGTGATTGTGAAGGTATGCTCTGTGTTACTTTTCATTTTTTACTAAAGATATTATCTATCATAATATTTCAGGGCCTAGACCTTCTGAGTTGTATGGGAAGTACACATGGAAGATAGATAAGTTCTCACAGATAAACAAGAGAGAACTTCGCAGTAACTCATTTGAGGTCGGCGGTTACAAATGGTTGGTTAAACATGCACTTTCCCCTTCTTTCATTTGATTCCTTTTCTGTAACTTCTAGTTTATTAGTTTTTACAAATGGTTGGACTCACATCTGTAACGGCCGATACGCAACATTTGTCGGTAAAAAACGGCCTTTACGCAGCGTTTTCGGCCAAAAAAGGCATACACGCCCTTTTTCGGCCAACAATGGCCTATACACCTGTGAAAGATTCACGGATTCGTATCCTGATTCCTGTCACAGTCTCTCCGATACGGGCCGGTTCCGTTACTCGCAACCGCTCCCGATATGTCCGCCGAAACCGTTTTTTAAAACCCTGGGACGTAGTGGCATTCACAGCCTGTTATTCTTTACCACTTCTCTACCATATTAGCAAGCATATCCATTATATACAGAATATATGGATGCAGTCTATGTAAATGTACCCGCCAAATATAAACCATGTTATTTGTTACGGATTTGATCATTTATTTGATTTCCTTTTTTACATTGTGGTGCATAATTATACGTTGGTATACGATATGTTATTGCCTTTTTGGTTTCCTTGAACTTTTCGGCATATACGTCGGGTGAAAGATCCTTTCATTTCTTTGGAATTATGTTGTGTTCAAACCGGTGCCAAACTGAGAGTTGGTCTATACCTTTTAAAGTTTTAAGATTACGTATGGGTTCTTGTACAGATCGTAATTTCCTTCAGCATACAGCAAGGAAATGGAAATGGGTTCTTGTACAACAAAAACACTGAAGTACAATTTTCCTGGTTGCACTGTATTTCATGATTATGGCTGTACTCCAGATTGCTTATTATTGCAGTGGAGCTCGCTTAAATGGTAGAGATATCTAAAATTCTGGATATCCTAAGACCTTGTCCTTGAATATAGGAACTCCATTTTTGACATCAATCTTAGAATGACGACCATGACTTTGACTGATATCATGCTCGGATTTGAACTCACAACACATTTCATCCCAAGTTACTGCTGAAACAAATGCCACTCTTCTGGTAGATTGCTCCCTTGTGTTCCCTATTTTATCTTTTTATTTGGGAACTTTATTATTCTACCTCTCTTTGAGACTTGATGGCATGTAAAAGAGTGATAAGAATGCAGGAAAATTCGCCCTTTTCAGTCGTACAAGGAATGAAAGAATATGGAAATTTTAAACTACAATGCTAGAATATGGATTGATTTTACAGTTGTGATTCTGACTTACGGATCTAAGCGTATAGACAAACTGAATTCTAATTTCGCTTCCTGCTTTATGCTACCTTTAAGATCGTGCACTAAATTTAATATTTATAATTACCACTTCTGATCATGAATTTGTTATGAGGTTTAAAATAATTTTAAGGCACTGCCATCTTCATTATATTCTAATAGTGAACTTCTTATCGCTCTGCAGGTACATTTTGATTTACCCTCAGGGTTGTGATGTTTGCAATCACCTCTCTTTATTTCTCTGTGTGTCTAATCATGACAAGCTTCTCCCAGGTTTGATTTTTTCTTCTTTTTGTTAACTGACTTTCTTGAGGAGCACCCTTTTACTCTCTTTTAACTCGTTTTGGTTCATGAAGGATGGAGTCATTTTGCTCAGTTCACTATATCTGTGGTGAATAAAGACCCTAAGAAGTCAAAATACTCAGGTTGTTGTCTTCCACTGTGCAGTTTGATGAAGTTTTAGGTTCCTTTTAGTTCCCCACTAATGCCTTTTACGTAAATATGCAGACACTTTACACCGGTTTTGGAAGAAAGAGCATGATTGGGGATGGAAAAAGTTTATGGAGCTATCCAAAGTGTTAGACGGTTTTGTTGATGCTGATACTCTTACTATCAAAGCTCAAGTTCAAGTTATCAGGTAATCTTTAAGAAACCATGTTTTTGATCATGGAACTACTGAGAAAATTATTCATAAAATATTTTCTACGTACTTGCTTAAGCTTATACTTCTCAAGGAAAGAGCACCACACATGGTTATTCATATGCTTAGTTCTTTGTGAATTAGTTTTTGATAACACAAGAATGGTATTCTCATATTACCTACCCCATCTCATAATATTTTTTATATAGCTTTGTGTTAATTTTGTTGAACATGTGGAGGCGGAATCCTATAATACAATTGAAAACGGGCCAGTTCTTGTTTCTGGTTTCTGATATGTTTATTGATATTTCTAAGAACATGGGTTATAAGTATTGTTAGCATGACGAGTGGAATAAACTTCTTCTCTTTCTTGTGTCTATCAACTTTTATTTCAAACACTGAACTAAATGGAAAACATAAAGGCTAAAAAAAAAAGGAAAACATAAAGGCTAACAAGGTCATAGCATTTGAGTCACATTTGCATTCCTAAGAGTACTATTTCTATTGCTGCCACTGATTGTTTTCCTGTGTATGCCTAATGTTGCATGCATGTCTTAAGTTTCAACTCGTACAAGCGCATTCTTTCATGACTGGCTTCCTTGATTAGAGAAGGTTAATGAAAGCTCAAATATTCTCAATAGGCAGACAAATGGAAGAGAAAATTGTTACGAGAAGATAGAATTGATGTTCTGCTGAAAGAAAAGCAGTTCTTCAGCTCAAGAAAGAACTAACTCGTTAGCCGAACCAATAATACGTAAACTCGTCAAATTTAAATTGACTTATTTCCCCTCATATATTTAATACTGGTATCAGGTGGATCAGTAATACATATTCTTTGAACTACAGAATGTCCATAGCGCCCCTTCTCTTATAACCCAGGCAAAGTAACTCCTCTAATTGGTATAATTCTAACTTATGTTTTTGTGTGGTTCTATTGGTTCTGTTTGCAGCTTGATTTGGGACAATCATCTATTACTAATATCTAGTATTGTTTGGTTTTTAGGGAGAGAGCAGATCGCCCCTTCCGTTGCCTTGATTGTCTGTACAGGAGGGAACTTGTTCGAGTATACTTAACAAATGTTGAGCAAATTTGTCGTCGCTTTGTTGAGGAAAGAAGGAACAAGCTTGGGAAATTGATAGAAGATAAAGCAAGATGGCTAAGGTAGCGACTAGCGACTTGAAGTACTGATTTATCTATTGAAGTACTGATTTATTTATTGATTCCTGTAGTGTAGCTACAGATTTTCACTCAACATTATGGGTTTGAAATCACTGGCAATGGTCTTAAAGATACCAACACAATAGGACAACTTATTAATATTTCTTCATCAACGTATGAGATAAGGTGAAATGACAATGCTAAATTTATTTTCATTCTCTGTGGGAACTGAAAAGGAAGATGCAAGTGTCTTGTACTCAGTGAGGAGCGACTGCTCCACTATGAATTTCAGACTTCATAACCTTTATGCTAGGGCTTATGAAAATTCACTCCTTACTAAGTAAGATTATAGTCTAAATCAAGTTGGTTTTGTATAAAGTTAATGTGTCACCACGTAATTAATCACTCTGCAATGTTTCTCACACGTTTCACAGTAATTTCTGAAACTAAAGACAGGCCCCATAGTTTTATTGGAGCAAACCTCCCATTCCGGTCTTCTTAGTTCATTCTATTCTCAAATCTTTTAAAACAGTAATATGCTCTGTAGAGGCTACTTTGACACGAGAAGTGAGTATGGATCATTGTAGGAGAGTGTGCTCTTCATACAAGCATCGGTGTTTGCTCACTTGTGGTCATTGTTGGAAAAACAGTTCATCCTGTACACAAATGCCACAAGTATAAGACACTTAGAAATACGGCAGTGCCGTTGTTGCATCTCAGAATCCTCTAAGTTGATGTTTTTAATTAGTATTCTTCTCACCTGATGTATTTTCTTTCTTATCTTTGGTTAGTCTGGCTGTTACCATTATCTTAAATTTAAATACTTGGTTCATTATTTTTGGCATTTGCTGGTTCAATCTAACAGATGGACTGTGATTGCTACAGTTTTTGTGCTTTTTGGATGGGGGTTGACCAAGATACTAGGCTTCTTTTGTCAAAGGACAAAAAGGATGTGATTCTGAGAGTTGTGGTAAAGCATTTTTTTGTAGAGAAGGAAGTCACGTCTACCTTGGTGATGGATTCCTTGTACAGCGGACTGAAGGCTCTAGAATGCCAAACAAAGGACAAGAAAATCAGGGGGAAGTCAACGGATGTTGAAGACTTGCCAGTTCCTATAGTTCGTATAGAGGAAGACATGTTCGTTTTGGTGGATGATGTATTAAAACTATTGGAAAGGGCTGCTTTGGAGCCATTGCCTACAAAAGACGAAAAGGGTCCTCAGAACCGTACCAAGGTGAGCTCTACGCCCATGGTGTTATGAATTTACTGACTATGCTGAATATTTTCTGCAGTGGTGGTTTCAGTAATTCTCTGTTGATCAAAATCTGTTTTTCTGGTAGCACTGAATTTCATTGTTCCTTTAGTTCATAATGAACATATAGGTCTGTCTAAATAATTCAGTACATTGATGGACTAGTGATATCCTGTCAGAAGAATTTAGAGGGCTTAAGAGTAGTAACGTATTCTTTTGTTCCTTTTATGTATTCATTGGCATTCACAATTAGCATGTGGTATTGTTGAAGGATACTAGTGATTGAGTTGCAAATCTTGTGTTGGTTCATCATGTTGTGCATATATGATGTTATGGCTTGCTCAGTATCCTACATCTTCCTTGCCAATATTTCCTTTACTGACAATTGGGTTCATTATTCATTGGTTCTGCAACTCCTGATTCTCAGGATGGGTCTTCTGGAGAGGACTTCAACAAAGATTCTGTTGAGCGTGATGAAAGGCGCCTCACTGAACTAGGTCGGAGGACTATTGAAATATTTATCCTTGCCCATATATTCAGGTAACCCACAAAGTTTATGTTTGATGCTGAAAGTGTCATCTCTTCTTAAGGAAATTTAAGTTGTCAACGAATTTGTTCTAATCTAAACACCATGAGTCATGACCATCAGCTTTCTTCTGTGATCTTCCTGTATATCACTGAATGTGTACGGCCTTGTTGGCTTTTGTATAGTGTAATTTATTGTAGTATGGCGTATGGTTGGCAATTGGCATGGGTGGCTTGTGCGAGTCTTTGTCTGAATCATTGACTTATGAAGTTGTAAAAGTCATCTGCTTTTTAGATTTTCTTCCAATCCTAGTTTCAAACCAATTTGATTTTATTAATTGTTGACTAAAACATTAGACCTCTGTCCCCACAGATGTCCTTTTAGAAGTTTCTCTTTAATGGCCTAGTTGACTTTGCACAGATTGTAAGAAGTTTTGTATACCTAGGTATATCTATTACAATATCCTCCAATCTTCGTATATTTTGTAGGAATTGAAATCACGTGTTCCTTTGAAGAAATTGGATGAGAACCGTGAGCTCTTTTGTAAAAATATATTATATTATGTGAAATACATGCGAGTACAGATAGGGGAGTTGATTCGCATAAAGCGAAGTAGAAAACATCTCACCCATGCAAATATGTCCTCATTAAAAGATCGATGCTGGGAATGGCTAAAAAGTATGAAATGATAGGAATTAAATGACCAATGCTAGGAGTGGCTAAAAAACGTATGAGATGACAGGAATAGTGTTTCCAAACACCGAGGTTGTTGGAGCTTGCTCTGGGGCCAGATCGGCATTCAAATTGCTGGATAATAGGTTGATTGCCGGCATCTTTTAGCATTTTGAATGACGCCACCCATTAGATAACGATTGGTTTTTCTAACTAGTCTGTATTTCATTGGGGTGAACTTGTGCTCTTATCTGTCCACTTCACTATTCCATTTCTTGGTTACGAGAAGCACTAATATGATTTCAGTTAAGATTATAGACCAAATTTCGTAACTCACTAGGGTAATGGTTTTCTTCAGCAAGGGTTTTTCTAAAGGCTTTTCAACAAGAGATCAAGTGTTTCACTTATTCATTTGAGCATCCAGAAAGTTTTTGAAATCTGAGTAGTGACAGTTCTGAAAACTTCATTCATTGTGGTTTCTGGAATCTTATTTTATTGAAGTTGCAAGTTCATTTTTGCAATTGATCCAGTGTTTCACTTGACTGTCCACTTCACTATCCTATTTCTTGGTTAGGAGAAGCACTAGTATGATTTCAGTCAAGATTCTAGACCAAGTTTCTTAATCCACTAGGGGAATGGTTTTCTTCAGCAAAGGGATTTTTGTAGCAAGAGATCCTCATATAGCTTCACACTTCTGACTTCTGCTGGGAGCATTTACAATTGTTTTTCATGAAATTTGCATTTCCTTGGACCATGGTTGGGTAATTATCACAATTGATCGAGACGAATGTGGGCTTTCACATCTCTTGACTCACTTTTAAATTGCTTTTTCGCACCTCTCAAACAGTTTGAGGGAGAGAGTCAAGATATGGCAATTCTAAAGGGTAGAATTCCAGACCTTTCAGGGGACTCAACCAACCTTGCCTTTCATTGATTCCTTTATTGTGGTAGAGTGAATGCTACTAGGGCTGTTAGCGTCTTTTGTTATCAATGGATACAATTTTGAGAAGTGTTCTCTTTTACTCTGAAAGGATGAAAAAAAAAAAAAAATACTTAGGATTCTGTTTTGATTAGTCCATATAATTATGGAATATATATTTGTAGATGCATGCAACTTTGTATACATACCAGTACTATTATAATGCACTTAAAAGTCGCAATCAACTACCACACCATTTTACCATATACGAAAGTCGCATAGAGTTGTAGGAACTCTTAGACAATTTTCCTTAAAAATCGAAGTACTATTATAATGCACTTAAAAGTCGCAATCAACTACCATACCATTTTACCATATACGAAAGTCGCATAGAGTTGTAGGAACTCTTAGACAATTTTCCTCAAAAATGGAAGTACCTGTATAATAGTGAAATCAGCAAATCTGAAAAGGCTAAATCAGATACTTGGCCATCGTGACTCGTGAGTGAGGAAATAATGATTGCTTTTTTGTAAAGCAGCAGATTCACTCACTTCTTATCTTTAGCAGAATGTAGCTTATGTCGTTATGTTATTTATATTAACCTTCTTACATTTTCCAGTATTTTCGTATGGAGTAGTGTTATCACTAAGAAGCACGGGTACAGATACGGGTATTGGAGACGATACGGAAACGGACACGAAATACGTTATTTTCTAAAAAATGAGGATACGACACGGCACGGATACGTCAACATTATTATTATCTTTTTATATATATTTGAATTTTTATACTAAGAGATATGATACAATATTCGTTCTAACCTTTTCATATTTATAGCTTAAATATCACGAAAAACATATATTAAGTATAAGAATGAGAAGAGAAAGAGGGGCAGCTTAGGTGGGTTCGTGTTGGACGAGTTGTGTTTGGGAATACTCTTGAAGTTGTCACATGTGAGAACTTAAAACCTCACTTGAACTTTTCGTTCAAAAGGGTTCATTTTCATATATTGGAGCCATCAATTAATCAAATATATCGTATCTACTTTAGCTTATTTAGATTTTAACCCATTTAAAGTTCAAATATCTCATAAACCAACACGCGTGAAAGACTAATAATCACTACGGGGCAACTGTCGTTTCTCATTAAGTGTCCCTAAAGTGTCCCCCAAGTGTCCAGTCTAATAAAATTATCTAAAATATTCGGACACGCCAGCCGGAGTGTCCGACGCGTATTTTGGAGAATCGTACGGGTGTCCGAGTATCCCAAGTGTCCGACACGGATACGGCCCCTGTTTTGGAGTGTCCATGCTTCCTATGTTATGCATCTCAGACTCAGGAGTATAATGAAATTGAGAAACAAAAACCATTCAAGTAAAGTTATGAATTAGGAGCTTTGAATTTGATGTTTCACGTTTTAGCGTAAGAACATACAGTTGCGGCTGTAACATTCTCTTAAGAATCCATTTATATATGTGGTTTTGCATGCAATTATGTTACTGTACGATCCAGAGTTAGGTCTCTTGAATGACTTGTTAAGGTTCTGTTTTACCTTTGTAACTCTGTGTTTCTGTTTTAGTAGTAAAATTGAAGTTGCGTACAAAGAGGCTGTTGCTTTCGAGAGGCAAGAAGAGCTCATCCGTGAAGAAGAAGCTGCATGGCTTGCTGAAATTGAGCAGAAAGCAAAACGTGCTGCTGCTGAAAAGGAAAAGAAGTTGAAGAAAAAGCAGGTGAGAACCGCCCACAATCTTAGATTGCTCCTTAAATTAATTTAAAATTAATTTCATCTATTCATCTATGTTGCAAGAGTTGCTGTTGTCCTATTAGATTGCTCATTTACTTACCTGTTAAGTGTTTACGAGTCTGATAATGTAGAATAGAATTCTATAGTGGGGGGTTTATGCAGGGGATTGGCACGAAGTCCCTTCCCATTTGTATTAAGCAATGTGCCTATTAGGGTCATTTGGTGCCCTTGCTGCGTAAGTTGAATGTCACAGCTGATCCGTGTGGTCCCACAACAGGCTTGCCGCCTTGCCGCCTCTTGAAGCAGGATTAGACTAGGGTCAGGCCACCTCCTTAGTGGGGTTCGTTTGTTGTTCCAAGCCCCCTTCTGTGGCCTCCAGTCCAGTGATGCCCTTTTGTCAGCTTTGTGCCTTAGGGAGTGATCCTCTGTTCCGCTTGCCTGGGGCGGATCACCTTGGCTTGGGCCAAATGTCCCAAGTCCCAAATACCAACAAGAAATGGGAATAGACTAGGATCAGGAACAGCCCATTGGTCGGTTTTTTTGGCCCTAGGCCCTTTTGTCTAGTCTCCAGTCCATTGGTTCCCTTCTGTTCCAGTTAATGCTTTAGGGATTGATTCTCTGTTCTGCTTGCCTAGGGCGTATCACGGTAGCCTTCGTCCCCTCATACCTAGCTGTTTGGGCCACATTTCAAGGTGTCGAGGGGGCCGGCCCACGCTTAATACCGGTCCGGCCGGCACCAAAATGACCCAAAACCGGCCCCCTCCAACACCCGCACCGGCCCAACCCCTAACCTCATTTTGTCCCCCAACCCGGTGCGGTTCGACTCTTACACAAACTGACCCGGCCCGCCCCCACCAGGCCGCACCAAAATATTTTTATGTATATTAATATTAAAAATATATTATTTAATATATTAATAAGGCCAGGCCCCTCTGCCTCCCTCAACCCTAACCCCACAGGTTTAGAGCCCGGGAACGGTGGCGTTCATGTTCCCAACCCTCAACCCGACCCGGCCCCTCTCCCCCATCAACCCGGCCCTGACACAGCCCCCTCACCGGCCCCCTCCAACCCTCCCGGCGCGGCCTGCACCGTTGACACCTTGAGCCACACGTCCAAATTAGAGGCAAATAGGTTGTAGTGAAATGGGGCCTAGTTTAAGCTTTCACAATGGTCCCTTGTCAAAATCTGATTTTTCTGGGACCGTACATCTGGCGAACTTATGAAAAGAGTCCTGATCTGAAAATGCAACTCCTGTCAAAACGAAAAAAAAAAAAAAACCCTACTTCAATCCACTATATTTGCAGATATGCATGTGTGTCGTCCTCTCGAGTTCCATAGAAGTTTTTCTTCTGCGACATTGTTTAGCTATATCTTGTTTTGTCTACATTTCAGGGTAAACAAAAACGTAATAGTCGCAAGGGAAAGGACAAGGGAAAGAGTGAGCCTAATGTTCCAGCCAAAGATGAGGTCCAGCAAGAAAGACCACCTACTCCTGTAAGGGAAACAGAAGAAGCTGAAAAAGCGATTGAGAAGACTGACTTTGTGGAGGATGTTTCTGATGTATCTGATTCAGTGGATTGTATGCCTGAAACACCTCAGCCTGATTCAGAGGACAGAGAGGCTAGTCCTGTGAATTGGGATACTGATACATCCGAAGTACATCCTCCCACAGAGGGCGGCGGCGGAGTTGGTGGCTATTCAGCTTCACAGAATGGAAAGAGTGAAAGGAACGGCTCATCTTTGGCAGATGATAGCTCATCAACTTGTTCCACAGACTCAGTTCCATCAGTGGTAACAAATGGGCCTTACAGAGGGAATAGCACACATCCAAAGCAAAAGAACCAAAAATCACCTAGCAGGTAAATTTTATTATTTATATAGAGTTTCTTTGTAGGTGTGAAGTGCTAGCCATGTTTATGTAGCAATGAGTAGAATGACCAAATTTCGCATTCTCCTCGGATGTTCCACAGACTCAGTTACCATTTTCATAATCTCTTTCTTGTTAGTTTTTCAATTGCACCCCGAAATGCTGTGGAATTGTTTCTAGGTAAAATGAAATGGGTGCAAAGGATGAACACTGAACCTGTGATCTGTAAGCACACATAAAAATCCAATGATGGCCTGCAATGTCTTAAAAATTTTGTAATATACATCGGGTTTTTTACATGAACTTTTGGTTGTTTACATGAAGTTTTGATTTTTTTTTTTCAGAGGAAGGAATCGCCGAGGCAAGGCTAGTAGTGATACAACCGGTTTGGCCACTGAAGTTGCCTGCCAGCAATCAGAAGCTGCTGTGACATTGCAGAGGAATGAAACTCCCCATGGCAGTTCCAAGACTGGAACTGCACACGACACTGCTGTTACCTCCTTGCAAGACCGCATGAAGGAGCTTGAGCAGCACATTGTGGAGAAGGTGATGTCTTCTCTGTTTTCTGTCTTTGTTCAATTGATTTGCTTCCTCTTCAAGAATACCTCACATTGTTTGGAACTTGGATCTCGTCGATGTAAAACCCAAGAAAAGAAAAGTAATAGAAAGTAAAGGTTTGTCTGGGAAACAAATGAAGAGAAAAACATGACATTATGCGATGGAGTTTCTTGAACTTTGTTACTCGAACTTCCTCTCGGCAGTAGTTCATCATTGTTTTGGAAACTTGACTTGTAGATTAGCTTTATCTAGGGATGTCAGTTCGGTTAACCGTTACCGGGCCCGGACCAAACAACCGTGAACCGCCGGTTACGGTTAACCGGACCATGTTATTTCTCAGAACCCCAATCCGGCCCGGCCCGTGTAACCGTAACCGCCTAAACCGGTTCGGTTTGGCCGGTCAAACCCCCCCCCCCCCCCCCCCCCCCCTTTTAACATATTTTTCTAATCATCAGTTTTGTTATATATATTGAATTAGCCGTTACCGGGCCGGTTAACCGAGCGAGTTAACCTATCCGGGCCAGTTATCGGTTCGGTCCCGGTTTCGGACCGGTTGCAGTTAATTTCGGGCGGGTCGGTTAGGCGGTTAGGGATATCTATAACCAGCCCTGACCACCAATGGTCTTTGTCAGTTCCTAAGGACATTAGGGTTTTTCATTGTCCAAAAAGTGATTTACACAACTCAGAGTAGAAATTTGTCTCTCTTGCTATCTTTTCTATGCTTCCTGTATCTTTCATTTGAAGTTGAACTGACAAATATTCCTGTTCTATGTAATAGGAAAATGTTGTTTCCTTGCGAAGTGAATCAAGCATCAACAAGGGTCACGAAGATGCACCTAAACCTTCAACAGAGAAGGCAATGGGAGGAGGGCATCCCTCTCCTTGCAGCAGCCCCAACAAGAATAGTTCTGTTGTAAAGAAAGAATCAAAGGCTGTTAGTATAAACCCATCTTCGGCTAGCCCGGTACGAGAAAAGGGACCCGCTCCTCCGCTGGTTTCAAGTGCTTCCACCACCGCGGCGGCAGCGGAAACCGGTGGACATAAAATTGCGTGCCCTAAACCAACTGCCGACAACGCTACTAGTCAACAAGTTCCAGTCGTGTCAAGGCCCTTGAGCGCTCCCTTAACTCCTGTACCTAGGCCCACGACCACAGTGGCGGCGGCTAACGTCTCAACCGCACCATCCCTAGCCCGGTCCTTCAGTGCAGCGGGCCGGTTGGGCCCTGACCCAAGCCATTGTTCTTCTTCTGTTCCTCCGGTGCAGTCTTACCGAAATGCCATGATGGGTACTCCAGTTTCTGCAAGTTCCAGTCAAACCACCCCCAACTTGGCTGCTCCGCCGCCTCGATGTTATGAAAAGACGGAATCGACCTCCGTGAAGCAGTTTGAAACAGTGGGTACTAAAGTTTCTGCTACTTCACCAGAGTTCTTCCCTTCAGGTTATGAGAGGACGGAATCCACCACCACCTCCGCCGTGAAGCCTAGCCGTCAGTTTGAAGCAGCGAAGCATGATTTGTCGCAGAATGGGTCCCACATGATTGAAAGGCCTCAAAGGGACGGCGTAAGCCACAACCCTTCTTCTTCCCTATTAAATGATCCTCATCACTTTTACAACCCCATGGTGGATCACTTCAGAACTGGGCTGGCAGCTTCTACCTCAGGCAGAGTAGGCGGCTACCAGGGTGGCGTGGTGGCGGCTGAGGAGTTCCCCCACCTCGACATAATCAACGACCTACTTGACGACGAAAATGGGCTTTCCATGACCGGGCCGGGCCCGAGCTACCGGAATTTCAGTAACGGGCCTGGTGGTCCTCACCATCTGAATAGGCAGTTCACCTTCCCGGGAAACCTTTACATGGCGAATGAGATGGATCCCTCCTTAGCAAGCTCTTGCAGGTACGAGCGGACACAGAGTTACCACAATGATGGGTATCATCTTGGGTATGGATTGTTAGATGGGCACCTTGATCCAGTTAGGGATACGACCATGTATCCCCAGGCAAATCTGGGACCCTACGAGAATGGGTATGTCGATCCATTTATCCCAAACCAGTGGCCCATTTCTGGTCCGGATGTATTTTCTCTTGGCGTGACGAACGTGGATAACGATGGATATGGATATGGATATCATCATCATATTCCGGACTATTCAAATGTAGAGAGCAGCGTTAATGGTTATACCGTTTTCCGGCCTTCTGGGCATTGAGAAGATGAACTATACCGACGACGGAGATCGCCTGTGGAATTAGCGTAGGCTATAGTCCGTTGTAATAAAATAATTATTATTACTATGGTATACTTAAGAAGGATTCGAGTGTTTTGTTTGTTAGATTTGGAGTGAGGCTGTCCCTGGTCAAGCGATACATTTTGTAAAGAGGGATTTTCTTTTATGACATCTCTGTGTTTATTTTCTTTGGACATAGAAGTGGCTTTACCAGATGTAGTACTATTTACCTTTCTCATGTTTCTATCAGTCCTTGCACTCTGGAAGGACACATCCTTCTGGATTTGATAGGTGATGCTGAGATCTGAGAGAGGTTTACAGTGCTCTTGGAGTTGCTGCCCTGGTGGTCTGTGTTGATTTAACAGACACTTCTGGTTCTGATGCAATGGGGAATACCGTGTTAGCAACTTTGTTTCAAGCGCGGATGATTATCATAAACGATTCCCAATTGCAAGAGCGGAGCTCTACCATCTGAGCTCAAGAAGCACTAGACCTCATGGTTGGTTATATCAGGCTCGTATTCTCGTGTAGTGATGCTATGCCTATGTCAGATCAGTAAGCATTCGATGGCTTTTGGGATGATCTGCCAAACCACTGGATCCTATATGTCTTCTGGCTTGTGGATCCAGTACGTGATTCGAAAATACTTGAACAGGGTGCTGCTTCGTACTGAAATTGAGTCAGATACTGATAACACTGGATGCTGATTGGTATTAAAATTGAGTATAACACTGGATCCACTAATAAGCCACCACTAATGCACTACACGTCGCGGTTTACTCCATTGTATGTCCACCCCAAAACAGGCCCTCCCTGCAATTAGCCAAATCAAGCATCACCCTCACGAGTCACGAGGAGTATTTACCTGATGACAAGGTTTTTCCAAGTTGATCAAGCAAGGCAATTCTTTTGTCAGATCACTCGCCACAACGACAGTGCTACTCAGGGCCAGATTCAGGAATTTGTTGGAGTGGGGGCTAAAAGTCGAAATTAGGCAAATATATAAAAATGAGTGGGGGCTAAACTATACATTCTAAAATGTTTGTGGGGGCTAAATAATAATTTTATGTCAAAATTAGGGATAAAATTGCAAAAATTCAAAAATTGAGTGTGGGCTAAAGCCTCCACCAGTCCCTATACAGGTCCGCCCTTGGTGCTACTGCGACGAAGAAGAGACCACGATTGTTCTTTCGTTTACCATAAATGATGTCAGATGCTAGTAGATTACACGATTTTCAGTCAATTACAACTGCACCGAGAAGAACATCTCTGCAAATTGCTGATGGTAGAAGTCGAGTGTTCTTGATAGTAGTTGTCACAACCCGGCAGCAAAGTGGTGATAATTAATATTTTGAAGATAACGTTTGACGAGCTTCAAGTTACTATTTTCTTTTTCTTTTTCTTTTTCAATGTTTCTGGTATAACAGACTTGATTGACATTATAAACTTCCCGAAGGTTTTTACTACTCGAAAGTTGCCTGTTGAAAAAACTAGTTCACGGTTTACTAGCTTCAGGGAAACACAGGTTAATTAATTAGTAATGTGGGAAAAAAATCGTCCATTAATTACTTTATAAGACGTGAATTTATGCGACTAATCTCAACGACCAGCAATGGAGTATATTTCTTCTTCTGGTAGTCTCTTTCTATTTTAACCTTAAGTCAAGAGTATTAGTCGGGACAAAAGCCACAAACACCTCTAAGAAAAACTTTTTTCTACATTATAAAACTACCCATCTTATCGAATGTCCAGAGCTCCATTCATCATAAATTCTTTGAAAATGAAAATGTCAAGAAAGATTAATCGCTTGCAGGTGGTTGAAGCAACTTTGATTGCTCTTTTGTTGCTGATCATCAGCTTCAATGACATGGCTGTAACGGCAAGAGAGCCACAATACAATCATAAGGGAGACGGCGATGATATTGTTGTTGCGGTAGAGAAAATGAGAGGTCCTGTGCCTCCTTCTGGGCCTAATCCTTGCACCAAAATCCCGAACGACTGTGACTGATCTTTTGGTTGTTTCATCATGTATTCCACGTCACAGACGACGCAAATTTATTTCATCATTTGATGCTTAGATTCTACCAGGATATTCCAAAATCGGCTTATATTTGAAGTTTGCATTATACCTACATGTGTTAGAGCTAGTGTGAGAATGCTGTGGCGGTGCTGGAAGTTGCTGTGTGAAAAATATTGTGGAAAAGCTATCGTACATATTAGATAAAATGTTATTTGGTAAATATTACGTGAAGGTTGCGGTGATTTTTTTTTTAAAAATATCAACTGGGAACCTGCTGTGAGAGAGTGAAATGACAAAAATATATGACATGTGTCATTTCCGTAAAGATAACTATTGAAAATTTGACAAATTGTAAAGTCGTTGTCGGTTGTAGATAATTTAATCAAAAGCGAGTTCTGGAAAAGCATCCCCCTTGCTTCCTGAAAGCTGGTGTGGGGCAGCAGACTGTCCGAAAGTCAAAAATATAATTTTTTTTTATCAGACGCACTAAAACTGATTCGGCTATTAGAAGCAGCTGTACTGACAACAAAAACAATCCCAAACCAGCCTTTATTTGTCCTAAAACACATGGTTTCCTCTAACAAAGAATTTCCACTTTTGTCGTTCCAAGTTCCAATGCGTGAAATATGTCGAAGAAGAAAAATGCCAGGGGAATACAAATAAAATACACGTAATCGGACCAAGACCAACTTTGGGAGTGCAAACCGGGGGAATAAAACGGACCTCACGAATAGAATAAAACAGACCTTGAGAATTGGAATGTTATTGTTCGCACACATTGCCGCACATAGCATAAACTACATCAAAAAACGTGGTACACAATACCAAAGCAAGAAGATAACTGAAATACCGGTCTGGAAAAAATAAAGTTAAAATAAGTTACTTTTTGACAAAATGACACTTAATTCGAGATTTTCGTTTTAGAAAGGAAGTCACTTCAAATGGGACATAGCTCCTTTACATATTTAAGTTCCTATCTATATCTGCGATATAAACTGAATACAAGTACGTTCAATTGTGGAGACGAGAAAGCTTAAATATTTCAACATCATATAATTGGAGAAATACCACTATTACCATATTCTGGAGTGTTCCATACAAAGTACAATGACGCCTGTTTTAGAGTCTTAGGGCTAGTTTGGGAATGCTGTGGCGGTGGTAGAAAGCTGCTGTGTGAAAACACAGTAGAAAGCTGCTGTGAGTTCTTAATAAAATGTTGTTTGGTAAATATAACGTAAAAGCTGCTGTGAAATATTGATAAAGTAATTTTTGTTTGGTAAAATCTACTGTGAAGTTGCTGTGAGAGGGTAAAATGACAACAATATATGACACATGTCATTTCCGGAAAGATAACTATTGATATTTTAAAAAGATTGCAAGGTCAAAATCGGTTGTAGATAAATTAATCAAAAGCACTTTCTAGAAAAGCATCTCCCCCCTTGCTTCCTGAAAACTGCTGTGGGACAGCAGAAACTGTCCGGAAAAGCAGAAATTTTATTTTTACCAAACACACTAAAACTGCTTCTGCTGCCAGGAAGCAGCTGTGCTGCCAGCAGAAGCATTCCCAAACTCACCCTTAGACCTACATTGTGGATTCAGCTATGCCACAAATTCGGCGCCATAAGCCTTGGCCGGATTTGTGCTGAAATATCTTGTCCGTAACACGTTGACGAGATTGTCTAACATTCCAAGGTTGGTCGCGACATTGAACATTTTGAACCTGGACTGGACCGGTTGGTTCGACCGGTCAACCGCACACCAGGATCACGGACCGGTCCGGTCGAATATGTCACTGACCCGAGAAACCCGCTTGACCTGGGCGGCTTTGTCACGAAACGGTCGATCCGTCGGGTTTGAAAACCCGCGGGTCACTGTTATTTGAAAAATAGATTGCATATTTGGTCTATTGTGGGGAAACAAGGCTATTTATCACCAGCCTTCCACGCGCTACTAAGTTAAATAATATGTAAAAACAAAGTTACATGTTCCCTCTTGTCAAACAATTTCAATTGGCAACTAGGGTGGTAGCTCAAAGCGTAGAACGTTGGAAGCCCCTGCATGAGGTCCCGGTCAATCCTCATTGCCGACAAGACAATTTCTCAAAAAAAAAAAAAAAAACAATTTCAGTTGTATCAATTACAATCATTATTGTATTTAGATGCAAAAGAATAGAAGTAAAAAAAGCATATTTCGACCACCTATAAAATATGTGATATTAATTTTTATAAAAATACAATAATATTTTCATGAACAAAAAAAAAAAACGTTTTTTTTAACAAAAGATGTCACATGAATTTATTTCACTATATATATTATTATAGGGTAAAAGACAAAAACCACCCCTCGAGTATGGGGTTAATACAAAAACACCCTTCGTGTTCGGGGATATACAAAAACCACCCCTGTCACTAACAGCACACTAACGGATGGGTAAGAAGACATATTTACCCTCATTTTAGCAAAAAAAGTCACACTATAAATACCATTTTTCTTCTTTCTTCCTCACTTTCTAACCTAGCTGCATCCTTCCCCTTCCCAGCTATCTCTCTCTCTCTCTCTCTCAGCCTCCACCACCATCAAACCCACCATTTTTTCTTCTTTCTTCCATGTGGTTGATTGATTGTGTGTCTCTCACTTCGTCTCCGGCGAGAAATTTGGAGCTTCTCAGGTCCTCAATCTCGACCATTCGTGGTTTCAGGTAACTGATTCGACAAACCCCATCTCTCGATTCGTCTTTTTAGAGTTGGGTTTCGAACCTCCAATCAGGAAAAGCCCCTTTCTTGATTTGGATTTGGATTTCGTAGAATCGAACGTTGATGGGTGATGATTGTACTATATAAGTCTTTTCATCTTCATTTCCATCTCTTCTCCTCTCTTCTCCCACTCTGTGAAAGGGAACCCTACTCCGTCCCTCTCTCTGCTCCACTCTCTCTCGATTCCAAAATCAGTTGAATCTAGTAAGCTGTGGGTTGAGTTCCAGTAAGCTAGTTGGGTGAATTTGGATTTGAATCAGTTGAATCGAGGACTTCGTTGATTCAGAACGTTTGGGTTCCGATCAGGGAATCCAAGTCCAAGACCCAATTGGTGTTTCAAGTCAATGGAAACGTCCGGCAAGTTCAGTTTCAGAAGCGAACACTGCAACAACCCTCTTATCCGGCTCGGACAAGACCGGGAGGGCGATGCTATAAGTAACGGCGGAAATTAAAAGCATAACATCCCAAAATATTCATTTATTACATAATATTAAACAACACAAAAGTTTCTAGATATTACACAAGCGTTTCTGAAACTACTGCATTATTCTTAACTAGCCAAAACTAGATTCTACTCAAGGTGGAATCCAACTACGGGAGTCTCGTTCCCAGCTACACCTTAGTCTTCAGCTCCTAAACCTGCGGTGGGAAGGAAACAGGAACCGCAGTTTTCAAAGTCAGCATGGAAATACTGAGTAAGTGACACCCGAGCTCGTAAAACGGAAGATGAGGCATAACTTTCTTTTCACAATTATAAATAGGAAATAAATCATAAAAATTGTAAAACTTGCGGAGTAAATCAGGAACTCAAATATAAACTGTAAAACTGTAAGAAGTGAACCTGACGCATCCAGTAAAAACACATATAAGATTTTCTTTCTTTTGATATTCCTTTCTCATCTTTCAAACGGGGATGATTAGTCCCAATCTCTTTCTTCTTCTCTTTCTTAAATATCCATATCTCAGAGAATCCGTATTATTAAATTTGTTGACACGGGAAAGAATCTACTAACTCTACGCATCCAAGACCTTAAGTGCCGACACCCCCCTAAGACTTCTTGCGGCCAGAGAGGTGAGTACATGGAGCGACCCGACATGTTGCGACCGGGTTAAAATAAAAACGGGTCGAGAGGACGAAGCCAACACGACCAATCTAATCTCAGGCCGAGTGAACAAAGTCAACACGAAAACAATACGCTTCTCCCGTACAACTCTTTCCACTTTACGTTAGTTACGCATTATTACTATTTTTCGTGCGACAATATCAAACAAAACAACTTCTTTAAAACGCAAGAAAATCTGAAATAAACATGTAAATATATAACACATACTTTTCGAGACAACTATTAAAATCAACTTGCGACACGAAAGGAGCTTGGCACGCAAGGCTTGGCATGTTCACTTACCTTACTTTCCGTAGCAAAAGCACGTCCTAGCAGTGGCTCGGGCCTACAAAGACGTCACCTATAAATCGTGTCTTCTACGTCAACAAATAATAAAAGAAAATGCTACAAGTCCTCAAGAGTGTTTTCTTTATACTAATCCAAACCCCGCTATTTAAATTTCTATCGTTTTATTTTCTATTCATAATTTTCTATAAACGAAACAACTCTTCTATTGTCAAACGACTATTATTATTATTATTATTATTATTATTATTATTATTATTATTATTATTATTATTATTATTATTATTATTATTATTATTATTATTATTATTATTATTATTTAAATGTGACTAATTGGATTAATGAAATTATGAGCTAAAGAAATTATACTTAAGAACTAATTTGAATTATAACGACAAAGTGATATTTCGACTATTATATTTTTAAGAAAACTTCACACGATACTATATTATTTAGAAATAGTGAAAAGTCTAATTTTACAAGTTAACAACTAATTAAATAAGCTAAGTGATTAAACATTGTTTATTGCAAGTTTTTAACAAAAACGCTTCTATTATAATTTTTAACAAACCACCCGTTTACTATTTTCTTCACCGGAATCAATTTTTCAAGACGAGAACAAAAACTACTATTTTTAGAAATTATTGTTAATCCAAAAATTATTATTATTATTATTATTATTATTATTATTATTATTATTATTATTATTATTATTATTATTATTATTTTTATTTTTAACTAAAAGAGTGGAGTTAAATAAACCCTAAATTATATTTAAAATTAAAAAATACCCTATTTATTTCTAAAACAGTTATGTTAAAATACTCTAGGCACCCCCTAGTTTCTGAAAATACCAAACAACCCTCTTTGTCATGTTATTATAATTTCTGAAAAATACACTTTAACCCCTTTTCAACAACAATCTCATTTTAGCTTCTCTAATCATGAATCTAGCTATCTAGTGTTGATTTTGATTATGTATAACTACTAAACAGAGGGTATAGCACGTACCTAGGCCAAGAATGGCCGGAAACCGTTGAGATATGCGACGGGTCGAAGTCTCGAGTCGGAGTCGCCGGAGTTGAGCTCACCCGCCGGCTTTAATGGCTTCTTTGGCCGGTTCTGAGTCTACTGCTGACCTGGTCGGGGCCTTAGGAGTCCACTGGAAGCAAGGGAGAGGTTGGATGTTGCTGCTGCACTTGGCCGGAGTTTTTGGCCGCCTTTAATGGAGGTCGGGGTGGCGGCAGTGGCTTTGCACCGCTGCTGCTGCTGCTGCTGTGTGTCCTCTGTTATGGGCAGAGGAGGTTAGGAGGGAGAGAAGATAGAAGAGGGGGATAGAGCTCGGGGTTGCTTCTTGGTTGGCCTCTCGGCGGTTTCCCGTCGGGGCTTTGGTGGTGATGGTGGCCACTGCCACCAGTTTGGCACTTCTGCCGCTGGGTTCTTTGGTGAACAGAGAGCTACACGAGTGTAAGAGAGAGAGAGATGGGCAGCGAAGAAACTGAAACAAAGTGGGTTCGATTTTGGGGGTGTTTGCCGCCGGTAATAATGGCGGGTGTGGTGGTGGTTGGATGCTGCCACCACTGCTCCGCTGCTGCTGTTGTTGTCTTCAAAACAGAGGGAGAGAGAGAGGGAGCTAAGAGATGAAAGTGGTGGTGGTAGTTTTGCCGAATGCTGCAACGATGGTGGTGATGATGATGTTGACGGTGATGAAGGTGGTGGCGTTGGAGGTGGCTGCTGGTGCTGTGTGGAGGTGGTGGCTGCTGAGTTTCTTAAATAGTGTAGGTTACTTGGTGGCCAAGTAGTAGAAGGCGGTGGTGTGAAGTCTCCCGAAGGGTGTTGGGGCGGTGATGAAGTTTGGAGGCGGCTTTTGTTGTTGTTTTGCCGTGAAGAAAAGGTTTGGTGAAGATGAGAGAGTGAGAGAAGTTGTAGTGTGTAGGTGGAGTACTATTACTTATAGTGATTGGGTGTGACAAGCACACATAATTTCGCGGTGGTCGGGTACGCGTTTAAAACTAAGATTTTAACTAAAATTTTACGAAACGTTAACTTATTAATTCAGATTGTTAATCTGATATTATTCTAAAATTTTCTACAAACAAAACTCGAACATTTATTCTAATATTATTTTGCCAATAAAAATTATTATTATGCTTCTTTAATGACTATTTTACCCCTACGGATTAAACGGGGTATTACAAACACAGTCTCCGAACAAGGTTAGGATGGCGGTGGTGGTGGGTGTTGTGCTATTCGGTGAAGGCATATCGAGGCGTAGGTAGTTCTTCACTTGTTCTCTCTCTCCCTCGATTCCAGATCTGAAAGCCGCCATCAGCGGCGCCTCCAGCCTCCGACGGATCAACGACCCACCAGTCGATTCTTCATCCTTCCGGTGGCGCCCTGTTCGTCTCTCTGCTTCATCTTCTTCTGTAAATTAATCTCTCTCTTCTATAACTTATATTTTTTCCTCAGTCTCTCTCTGTTTTTTTTTTTTTTTTTTTTTTTTTTTTTTTTTTTTTCTGTTTGGCGGGTTTTTACGTCAAAGCTCTTCGCCTTAATACCAGAAATTATCCCCAAGTTCCGATCTTTTTTGGAAAGTAGAACTCAGCCTCGAGAGCAATTGCACAGAGTCGTTGGTACTAAAGAGACTGTTTGGTATCAGCTTAAAGATACAAAGACTAACAAAATTCTCACAAAGTCAACCGGCGGTAGATTGCAAAGACCAATTCGCCAGCCGGTTCAAGACCCAATTTTCTCACTTGTAGAATCTCAGCAGATACAACATAAGAACAACAAAAGGTAAGAGCAAATCGATCAACAATTGAATTGAAGCCGAAAATGGTTACTTTGGTTACTTTTGTAATTCTGGTAATTGAAATCGATAGGTTCTGGTAATTGAAATTCAGGTGAGTTGTTTTTGTAACTTTTGTTGTTTTTTGTGTTGGCGGTGGCGGTGTGGTGGTGGCCAAAACACCAACAACACTATGAACAAGAACAAAATAACACAAAAACACAGATAAGGGCAAAATTGTCATAAAAGAAGTCAGATTGCACCCCTCTCTTAACTAACATTAACGGAAGGGTGGTATTTGTCCAACGACCGTTAGTAACAGGGGTGGTTTTTGTATATCCCCGAACACAGAGGGTGTTTTTGTATGTACCCCATACTCGAGGGGTGGTTTTTGTCTTTTACCCATTATTATAGTATATGCAAACCAATGAAATTAAAATCTTACTCTAAGAAAATAAATTAAAAATACTATTTCAACTATTTATTGTGAACTAAGTATGTGAGTTGTGAGATCACAGTTAATACAAACACATAACATTTTAATGACTACCAACAGAACAATTTACTTGCACTACTAAATGTTACATATGAATATATTTCACTATGTAATTTATCGACATAATATTTTTTAATTTTATTATTGACCAACTGGTTCGATAGATGACCAGCGGTGATCCAGTGACCCGTCATCTTTGTCGGTTTGAGTCGCCAACCCAAGTTTTATAACTGTGGTTAGCTATATATCGGTAATCTTACATTTGGCCACTATAGCAAAAGTAAATATTCCATCTGTCTCATTTTAAATGCACTCCCTCTCTCTACAAGACTACAACTAAAAATTTAGTTTTTTTTAGTTCCCTTCCCTTCCTACCCGAGTATACTGAGTGGATTTAGGTGCTCTTAGAGCGAATCACACGATGATGCGCTATACCACTCATCTTTAGGCACATCAGACAAAAAAGTTGAGTAGGAGAAAGAAAATGTGCAGTTAAGAAACTTGATCTTCTATATCATGCATAAGTGGTTGGTGAATTCTTTTGAACTAATGTGCCTGTTAATGAATAGTGTAAAACACCACGTGTCCATATTTACATAATGCTTTTGAATCAACTTATCTAAAATTAACCACTCCCCCATTCAAAATTTACAAAAATGGATGAGAAAGCTGGAAGTTCAAAGGGGATTTGTGATCTTCCCAGCTGCAACTCTATGATCTTGGCCTTCTTCAGGACAATTGATACCCCAGAATTTAAGCGCTCTCAAAAGGCGCATGGACATGCCTTTCTTCCCACTAAACTAGTTTCGAGACTGTTGTTGAGTTGTGAAGGCAACAAACAAACTCAAATAAATCCTAAAGATCGAAATGAAACTTCTCAAGATTTTCCCAACTCAAAAATGGTATGTAGAAACAAAATAGATTACGATTTAATAGTTCAGTGCATTATAAGAATCATAAGGTCCCACCTCAAAACTAATTGAAAGTGAGGAATTTAGCCCAATATGTTACTAAGTACATGCGAAATAGAGGAAGTCTCAATGTGAGACGAACAACAATTCTGAGTACACTGAAAAATATGTGGCAAAAACTCCTCCATCAATCACCTTCTACGACATGTATTTGTTCTCGTAGTTGCTTTCTATTTTAACCTAAGGTCAAGAGAATTAATAGGGACGAAAAAGCCACAAACACCAACACAAGAAAACACCAATCAACCACATTATAAATGAACCGATCTTTGCAAATATCCACAGCTCCATCACCTTTCTCACATTCTCTCTCGCTCGCGCTCTCTCCTTTGAATATGACAATGTCAAGGAAAATGAATCGCTCGCAGGTGGTTCAAGCAACTTTGGTTGTTCTCTTGTTGCTGATCAGCTTCAATGGCATGGTTGTGATGGCAAACAACGACCCCAATCACAAGCATACCACCAATGGCGCAGATGAAGTTCTGGTGAGAGCTCCCACGCCTCCTTCTGGCCCTGATCCTTGCACCAATATCCCCGGAGGCAATAAAGGTGGCCATTGTACTGGCGGAGATGACGTTCTGGTGAGAGCTCCCACGCCTCCTTCTGGCCCTGATCCTTGCACCAATATCCCGGGCGAGTATAAAGGTGGCCGCTGTCCTGGCGGAGATGACGTTCTGGTGAGAGCTCCCACGCCTCCTTCTGGCCCTGATCCTTGCACCAATATCCCCGGCGAGTATAAAGGTGGCCGTTGTCCTGATCACCCTCACACGACCCTTTGATTGTTTCATCAACTATTTCCATTCATGTGTCGCCGACAAAATTTTATTTCATTCATTTGATTCTTGGATTTTAATATCATCCGATCACAAGTCCCTGTAATAAATAACATCCTTATGCCAACGCCGGAATTGGCTTATACCTATATGTAATAATATTTGCCCAGGAAAGGGTCGGTTTCTATTGCAATTTCATTTCGGATTTTCACGCCATTCGTGTATACTCTTTCTAATATCTTGAGAATTCGGATGTCATTGTTTGAGAATGCAGCTGCCTTAGCCTTACCTATATCCAAAAAAAACCTAGTACGACTCTGTCTCTTCTCTTTCTCCCTATGTTGACTTTGTCACTTGTATCTGAGTCATTTTAATCCGGTAATTTGGATAGCAAAATGATGATTTTTTTTTTGACAATATTTCATGGTGTTGTAGAGTAAAAGATACTCCACAACATAAAGAATTGATGCAATTTTTTAATAATATTTTCATGGTGTTGTAGAATATCACCATGAAAAGATATCAAATGATTGCATCATCTTACAATCCAAACCACGAAATCGAAGTGACACAATAAATATTGGTAAAAGTCAAATTAGGGAGAAAGAGAAGATACTAAATAGTACGAAAATACTAAAAGTAGAAAACTCATCGAGTAGCCAATCGGGAGGAAGTTAAATTAAAAGCAAGTTACCATTGCTTACTCTCTCCCTACTCACACCCTACACTTCTCTGTGTTCTATCCCCTACTTGAGGTGTACACTTGGATCTCTCCTGATGATTTCCTTGTACACATCAGGCATCAAAATGACAAAATTACAGTTATTTTGCTTTATGTGGATGATATTATTGTGACAGGAAATGATCCTATCTACACAACTTCTCTGGTAACTTCTCTTCACTCACAGTTTCAGATGACTAATTTGGGTCCTTTACATTACTTTCTGGGTATTCAAGTTAAAAGAACTTCACATGGCATTTTTCTTCATCAATCTAAGTACATAAAAGATTTACTTGCGAAGTATAACATGCAAAATTGTCAAGCTTGTCCTACTCCACTGTCTTCTACCGGGAAATTTCATGTTTCTGATGGTACTCCTCTCCAGGATTCTACTTTTTATCGATAACTTATTGGTTCTCTACAATATTGCACGTTTACTAGAACAGATATAACATTTGCAGTCAATCATTTGTGTCAGTTCATGCATTCCCCTAGTTCTGATCATCTTACTGAAGCTAAACGCATTTTGAGATATTTACAAGGCACACATGATCACGGACTTCTTCATCAAAGTGGTCATTCTCCTACTGAAGCCTTCTCTGTTGCAGATTGGGCTGGTAACTCAACTGATCGGAGAAACACTATTGGGTCCGTTATTTACATTGGGCCCAATCCAATTCACCGGGCTGCCAATAAGCAGCCCAAAGTGGCCCGTTCTTCTACAGAAGCAGAATACCGCTCTTTAGCCGTTACTGCTGCTGAATTAACTTGGATCAAAATGCTTTTTAGAGATCTCAAAATTTTATTTCAAAACCACCAACTCTCTGACGTGACAATTATTCTGCCATCTCTGTGTCATAATCCTATAATGCATGCTAGAACTAAGCATATTGAACTTGATTATCATTTTGTTCGTGAGAAAGTTCTTCGTCGTGACTTAAGTGTTTCTTTTGTAGGAAGTTCACATCAAATTGCAGACATCTTCACGAAAGGGCTATCAACTCTACACTTTCTGGAACTCAAGAACAATCGCATAATCCATGCTCAGCCACCATGAGTTTGCAAGGGGGTATTAGATGAAGAAATAAAGACAAGGGACAAATCTGCAATTATCTCAAGTTATGGGCCAGAGGCCTTTATGTTATTATGTAATATTCTAAGGACTAGAGTGTAGTAGTCCGTTCTTACTAAACCGTTGGAGACAGTGTATTTAAGCTCTCTCGATCCTTCTAATAAAATTAACCAAGTCGGTTCATTCTCTATTGTTTCTTCGTATTCTCGGCATCTTCTTCAATACCCTAATAGGGTTTCATACCTTCTCCGACATGTATTTGTTCTCGTAGTTGCTTTCTATTTTAACCTAAGGTCAAGAGAATTAATCGGGACGAAAAAGCTACAACCACCACTAGGAAACTAAACATAGAAAACACCAATCAACCACATTATAAATGAACCAATCTTCGCAAATGTCAAAAGCACCATTATCATCATCATCATCATCATCATCATCATCATCATAAATACACTCGCTCTGTCTCCATCTTATGAAGATGACAATGTCAAGGAAGATGAATCGCTCACAGGTGGTTCAAGCAACTTTGGTTGTTCTCTTGTTGCTGATCAGCTTCAATGGCATGCAGGTTGTGACAGCAAACGATGGCGTAGATGACGATATGATGAGAGCTCCCGTGCCTCCTTCTGGGCCTGACCCTTGCACCAATATCCCCGGCGGCTCCTATAATGGTGGTCACTGTCCTCACAAGACCGCCGATGGCGTAGATGACGATATGGTGAGAGCTCCCGTGCCTCCTTCTGGGCCTGATCCTTGCACTAATATCCCCGGCGGTAGCTATAACGGTGGTCACTGTCCTCACACGACCCTTTGATTGTTTCATCAACTATTCCATGCATGCCACAAGACCATTCAAAACGTGTCGTCGATGTAAATTTATTTCATCATTTGATTCTCTTAAATTTTAATTATCCGATCACAAGTCCCTGTAATAAATAACATCCTTATACAATGCCGGAATTGGCTTATATTCGAAGTTTGGATTATACCTATATGTGATATTCGCCCTGAAAAGGGTCGTTTTCTATGCAATTCATTTTCTATCGCAATTTATTTAGTCCGGTATAAATAATATACTCTTTCAAATATCTTGAGAAACCTTTTTTTTTAAGGATGAGAAGAGAAAAACTCGAAAAGAGCTTACGTCCGAGTATCTTGAGAATTCGGATGTCATTGTTTGCGAACATAGCTGCATGTGGCATTAGCTATATCAAAAAAAAGAAGACATAATACGAAATTACTAAAAGCAAGAAACACATCGAGTAGCCAATCTAGTGGAAGTAAAATTAAAAGCATTTTACTTTTTGACGGTACGAAGATTTTTCCAATTTTAGAAAAGAAGTCACTTAAAATGAAACATATCTTCATTGGTTAACTACTCATCTCTATCTAAGCAGGGGCGGAGTCAACATGCGGCCTGGATAGATACGTGTCCTACCCAAAACTTTGAAAAACTATAAATTGACCCTATGATGCATAAAAAAGTTAGAATAATGTCCTTGGCAAAATTAGATAATTGCCCAGGTGTCGCGCACCTGTGACTAAGAGTCTCTCTAGCTGATTAACAATATCGTCGTGACAAAAGTTCGGTTATGAACATTCGCTCCAACGTTCACTACCATCTCACGTTCGCGACCTTTTATTGAAGCAAATTAGACTTTGAAACAACCATGACAAACATTGTGTTATTCCAATTAGCCATCATGATCATCAAGAAAGGAATTTACAGAACACCCCCCAAACACTCTTGAAAAAGACAATGAGAGTCCCTAAACCAGGGACTAGAAAGAACTAAAGAGTACAAGAAACATGTCATTCATCATTGATCAAGACTTGCTGAAACTGGTGGCAATTGGAATAACCACAACAAGGATGAGAATAAGAAGCAGAATGATCCCAATGCACACACACCTCCTGCGACTCTTCTGGTACTTCTTGGTTGGATGGAGGTTCTTGGCACTTTCGTTGACATATTGGGCGGCGTTCATCACGCGGTGCTTGATATCATTCATCTTCCCCCCCTTGAGCCTTCACCATCAGTCCATCACCACCGTGTCCAAGAACACCTGGTGGAGCTCCAACAGGCTCCTCTCTATTTCATCCTCCGTTTCTTCTAGAATGTCATACTTTGACTTTTCAACCGGTAACTGGGTCACTGATTTGACTCGGTGATTTTAGATAGTAAAACGATGTAATTTTTAATTTTTTTTCATGACATTGTAGACTATACAGGACCATGCAGGCAAAGATTACCAAATTCTTGTATTGTTTTGCTAATCAAATTATTAGATCAAAATATTCATAAATAGTGACAAAAGTGAAGTAGCCTGAAAGAGAAGAAAGATGTGTAGTATCTAGCAAAGGATATGATTTGAGAATGTGGTCTTGTGTAGTTGGCTCTGCAATCTTTTGTCCCATTTGGAGTACTTTTTTTGTATGAAAATGTTTCCTATTGATAAAGAAAAAGAATTGAATATAACAAGTTGTGTTTTTTTAGGTTAAAATAGTCATTATTTACCAAAATATTGCTAATATAGAAAGTAGTATGCGGATAGTCCGTCTCATACCAAAATATTGCTAAAATGGAAATTATGAAGATGGATCTGTCCCAACCGGATCCGGGTCAGACCCAACCAGATCCGGATCTTCTCCCACCAAAATCCAATCCCGTCAGATTATAGTTAATTAATCTATCCTATAATTTAGCTTTGCCATACAAGGCCAATCCGTCAACAACAATTATAAATAGGGAAACATGTGATAAACACTCATCCATTAATCACCTTCTACTACATGAATTAGCGCAAAAATAATCTCAACGTCCTGCAATATACATTTCCTCTCGTAGTCAAGGCTTTCTATTATAACCTTATGCCTCGTTTGGGTAGAGAATAAGGAGGGAGCATAAGATAAGTTATACCCTCTCTTTCTTTATCAAGTGTTTGGGTGCCGGATAAGAGAGGGGATAAGTTATGTTGCCTTATGCTGATGGAGCTTTTAATGGACAAATTTTATACCACCAACATGAAAGTATAAGGTCGGATAAGAAAATATAGCATATTAGTATGCTAGTAGGTTGACAAAAATACCACCACAAACTATCTAACTTCCTACCCTTGTCCTAAAACCCTATAATTTTGGGATTGATAACTATTATTTTGGGATTGATAACTATCATTTTGGAGGAGGTCCTCATGGATTTGATAACTATTATTTTGGAATTGCATAACTTTATTTGAGTATGTATGGTTGAGATAAATATGAAGATATTTTACAGTGCTTGCTGAAATTTCGTTCGTTTAATTCAACTTGTTTATTGTAGGTTTTGTAACACCATGCCAATAGGCCAATAAGTACTAGTAATTTATACTCCGTACTTTGCTATGGCAATGTTGTATCCATGAATATTTGTTATTTGCATGTTACTAAAATTTTATTTCGCGTATTAATATACATTTTGTATACATTTTGACGACGTCGTTATTGTGTAGAAAAAAGAGTATTAAAATATAAACATAAATGCTAATACATTTTGCATACATTCTTCATCATCAATTTGAAATATACAATCTTTTATACAAAATAACAACATTGAGGGCATTACATTTATTTTGACACATATCCTGCTTCATATCCGACAACACCCAAATACGGACAGCCAGCATATCTTATCAGGACATATCAGACAGCATTCATATCCTTACTCATATCCCAGCATAAGCCTTATCCCTACATACCATATCCTCTACCCAAACGAGGCCTTAGGTCAAGGGAATTAATCGGGACCAAAAAGCCACAAACACCTCTAGAAAACCTTAACACAAGAAACACCAATCAACCGCATACCATCATCAAAAATTTCTTTCGCGCGCAATATCTCTATCCTCTCCGAAAAAATGGAAATGTCAATGAAGATGAATCACTCCAAGGTGGTTCAAGCAACTTTGGTCGTTCTCTTGTTGCTGATCAGCTTCCATGGAATGGTTGTAACAGAAAACGACGCAGATGATGAATTGATGAGAGGTGTTGTGCCTCCTTCTGGGCCTGATCCTTGCACCCACATCCCAGGCGAAAAAGGTGGTCATTGTCACCTCGGACCACCTTCCGCCCTAAACTCAGCCCCGGTAGGTGGTGGTTGATTTCCCATAACGTGTCCGTAAAAATTAATTTCATCATTTGATTACTAGATTTTGGTTAAAGGGCGTCTCTGCAAAAAACGTCCTTAAACCCATGTTTCCATATTTTGTCAAGAATGTGTTTCCGTATTCTATCTAGAATGCCAATATTGGCTTGTATATGAAGTTTGGATTATACCAATAATGTAATATTTGCCCTGGAAAGGGACATTTTCTGTAATAAAACCATTTCATATTTTTGCGTGAATGACGTAAAAACATCGTCAAATATCTTCAGAATTCAAATGTCATTGTTAGCGAACAGGTTTTCGAGTATTTGTGAGAAGTTTTGAGCTAAACTTTTGAAAAAAGCTAAAAACCTAATACAGAAATATTAAGGCTTTCGATTATTTGTCTAGAAATTTTGAGCTCAAACTTTTGGAAAGAGAAGTCACTTAATTGTAACAAGTATGCTATCTTCATTGGTTAACTATTCAAGTCTAAGAGTATCGTCCTGATAAACATGTAAATTACAGCTTCAACACCTCTTGAATTGTTCTCGTCTCCATACAAGCTTCAACAACTCATCAACTAAAATATTATAGTCCTCATTCATTTTTCAAATTGTGAACTTTACCTTTATGCATCGGTTAAAATGTTGTAGCATATGAATCATGAATCACAAACATTGTGTTTATTTCCAATAAGCCATCATCATCATCCTCAAGAAAGGAATTTACAAAATACCCCCAAACACTCTTGAAAAAGACAATGAGAGTCCCTAAACCAGGGACTAGAAAGAACTAAAGAATACAAGAAACATGTCACTCATCATCATTAGGCACATTTGATCATTAGGCACATTTGATCAATCAAGACTTGCTGAAAGTGGTGGCAATTGGAACAACCACCACAAGGATGAGAATCAGAAGCAAAATGATCCCAATGCACATACACCTCCTGCTACTCTTCTGATACTTCTTGGCGGTGTGGAGGTTCTTTGCACCGTCGTTAACGTATTGGGCGGCGTTCATCACGTGGTGCTCGATATCATCCATCTTCTCCCCTTGAGCCTCCACCATCACCGCCATGTCCAAGAACACCTGGTGGAGCTCCAACAGACTACTCTCTATCTCCTTGGCGGCATCGTGGCGGTCTTGGATCTCCACCACTGTCTCCAGCACCTTCCCCCTTCCATGCTCCTGCACACCCACCACACAGCAAGAGAAATGTCACAACCAAACCAATTCAAATATTCAATCTAGGCAGAAAATAAAATATGCCCTTCTACAAACTTTGTCAATATTATAATTGTACCCCATAAATCCGAAATATACTTTCATATTAGTCCCTCAGGAAATTTAGGAGACTCCTTATTTCACCCTCTAATCAAATCCATGGACATTCAAGGCAGTTTAAAACCCTCCTTCCAACTTTGTCAGTATCACAATTTTACCCAGTTATCTTAAGATTCTTTCAGTTTAGTCCCTCCATGATTTGAGGTACTCTAATTTTGCCTACCAATCAAGTCCTGGAACTTCAAGCAGCAAAATCAAACACCAACCAAAAACTACCTCAAAACAAGTACCAGTAGTAACTAAGCAGCTATAAAACCATTCAAACTTTGTCAATATTACAGAAATACCCAGTGATCTTACAGTTTCTATCAATTAAGTCCCTCCAAAAACTCATTTCACCCTGTAATGAAATCCATGGACATTCAATCAAAATAGCTTAGAACCCTCCTTCCAACTTTGTCAGTATCACAATTTTACCCAGTAATATTAAAGATTCTTTCAGTTTAGACCCTCCATGACTTGAGGTACTATATTTTTACCTACAAATCAAGTCCTGGACCTTGAAGCAGCAATTCAATCAGCAAAATCAAACACCAACTAAGAACTACCTCCAAACAAGTACTAGTAACTAGGCAGATAAAACTCTTCTTCCATCTTTATCAATATTATAGATATACCAAGCAATCTTAAAGATTCTATCAATTTAGTCCCTCTGAAAACTTAGGACAAAATCAAACACCAACTAAGAACTACAACTATATAGCAACTAGGCAGATAAAACCCTTCTTCCAACTTTATCAATATTATAGATATACCCAGCAATCTTAAAGATTCTATCAATTTAGTCCCTCCAAAAACTTAAGATTTCTAGTGTATCCCCCCATTCAAGATTACACCCAAAAACATCAGGAACTTGAAATTTGTTTCTAAAAAAATGAAAAAACTGAAGGGGGTTTATGAAATACCTGAACTGCCCTCTGAAGAAACTCTTCACCACCAAGACCATTCCCATTAGAAATAATCTTATCAATGACATCCTCATCAGGGTACTCCCCAGTCACAGTAAAATACCTCCTCTCAACAGTCTCTTTGTACTCTGACATCATCCTCTGCCTCAAACCCTGAAACTCCATCATCAACTCCTTGAGCTTCTTCCTCAAACCATTCGTCACCGCGGACCGTGTCCGGTCCATCATTGTCCCCTCTTTACATCCGGAAAGCCGCCGGCTGACCAAATTAGCCCGGTCCATCTCTTCGAGCTGCGATTTTATCGTCTTGGCCTTCTTTAAAACCGCCACCACGTCGGAGTTTATCCTCCGGCGGAGCGATTTCAGCGCCTCGGGCTTGTGCAGGGCCTTCCCCTGTTCGTTGGATTCGTGCAATCGAAGGAGGGTTTCTCTGATTGAATTCATTTCTTGTTTCACCTTCTCTGCTTCTTCGAGGAATGAACCGAGGTTTTGGTCCATCTGGGTCGTTGCAGGAGTCATTTCCAGGTCGGGACCGGCTTCGAGGTCTCGGAGAGCTTCTTTCTTGAGATCGACGTAGTTTACGAAGGATTTGGTCATCAGGTCGTTCATTTTTTAGTGATGGGGTTGTGAAGAGAGTGAGGGAAATGAAGGGAGAGAAAGGAAAGTGAAGATCTTGGTTGAGATTGAGAATGGAAATGGTGAAAAGCAGAGATAGATGAGATCTATTTGAGAGGATTTAGGGGACACAGAGAGAGATTTAAAAGGTTGTGCCTTTTGGAAATATAGCCGTTGCAGTTTCTTTCTTCTAACGGCTAGATCCTGATTTAAAAATTGTGGATCTTAAATGAGTCGTTTGTTAGGATTTTACATATTGCCCTTACAGTTTAACTAGGCGTTTATTTTTTTTATTTTTTTTAAGGGAAGGCATTTAATGACTTGGATACAAAGACACTTTCACGGTTACGCCTTCTCAGGTTTGACACAAAGACACTTTCAGCCCATTGAGTTTGGGAAATGACACTTTTCACTCCTTTAAAGTGACAAACTTTAGGGACACTTAGTCAGTTGCACCCCATGTGATTCTGTGATTCCATACTGTAAGATGACAGATTTGTCTAAAAGTAGCTACTACTTCCGTTTTACCTCTTTCTTTTCATTTGACTTTTGAGAGTCATTTTGACCCAGTGATTTGGTTAGCAAAACAATACAAAAAATCGGTAATTTTTTCATGGTGAAGAGAAAACTTTCTTCTTTAACAACATGATGAAATTATCTAGTTCTTGTATTGTTTTGCCAACTAAATCAGCAAGTCAAAGTAATCACTAAATAATGACTGCGAAGAGAGATAGAAATGAGGAAGCATAAATGATGAACGACTACCAGACTAACGACGTCTCAATTAGGGGTTGTGGGTGTCCTACTCCTCTAGTTTGACACACCTAAGGGCTGCAAGCGTCAGTTCCTAACTACGGTGAAACTGTCTTTAGATCAAACTTAATTTTACGACACTCACATCACTGACTATATTTTGTTACTCTACAAGGCCAAATTTGTCCCAAAACTACTTTCAGTAACAGACTCACTAGCACAGACGTTGAAACTTGCTAAACTTGCCTCATGCCAGTCACTAACTTGATAAACTAACTTCATGACCATTATATGCTCAGATTTTAGACTAAGGCAACATGCTAACCCTCAGTCTGAAATCGATGTAGATTTCATGTCAAGGTTTGATATCAGCAATCCCATGTAACATTATAGTTCTCGACAACAAAGGAAATATAACATCAAACTTCTATAATTACAACAATTCTCATCAGAGACAGAAATGAAACTAGATCTCCTGAACATTTTTGTGAGAAGATTTACATTTCAACCGGACCGCTCCATCGTGTCCACCACGTGCTCGCTCACTCTGCACACAAACATCCGTACACTAACCTCGTGCCAAAATTTTACAATTGCCACATTACAAAGAAACTAGTCATTAAGCTGTTTGGTCCAATCAAATGGAGCCCAATCCTTGATGAAACTCGCAACTGCTCGAGTCTGTGTCTCTAGGGAATCGCGCTTCCTATTACGTGCATACATGTCTTCTTCTGGCAATTCCAGCAGGCCTCTGATGACATTCACACCAAAGTTGCTCTTGAATACTTCTTCGTTATCAATCACGTGCACAAAACCCTTGCTCGGTCCGAATTCAACGTGGAAGTACGGGAAGTCCTTCGGAATCGATGCACGCAACCCCTTCCCCTTCCCCCTGCCTGATTCACTCGTATCAATGAGCTTCTTGGAGTTGTGCTGGCTCCACTCTTCTTCAGCTTCATCAATCGCCTGAAGCAAATATATATTTTAGATCATGAAATTAGATAGCAACATGCTACAATACTACTCCATAGAGTTAGGTTTGCTCTCTCGTATGGCAAATACGGTTGCGGTCAGTGCAAGATTGAAGTTTGTTTCCAAGGTTGCGGTCAGTGCAAGATTGAAGTTTGTTTGTTTCTGCATTTTGAATACTGTTTCAATACAACCATTTCCACAGTTTAACTACAATCAATTTAATGCACCCATTTGTAAATTACTCCCACTAAATCAGTTAGCTGGTTATATTTAGAGGCCGATGCACTACCTTTTCTGAAAGCTATCAATGATGTGATAAGAGCTGTGAAATGACAGAAATTAACTAGGGTTAAGAGGTAATTGACTTTTTGAACTAAATAAGTTGTCATTGATATACTTGCCTAAAACGGAAATCCAAAAATAATTGTCGTACTTCTTAAAAAGTTGCATACTTTTCTCTTATTTTTCTGTTTTCAAGAACAAAAAAGCATATGAGACAAAGACAAAGGACAATTCAGTAAATTTATCAAAATGAAAGGAGGGAGTCATAAAATCCAATATGCGTGAAGATCATCCTTTTCTAAAGATCAGAACAAGGATGGGCTAGGAAGCAAGGACAGTGTATAACGGTGCGCTCCTAGGTTGGGCATGTTGGAATATTGTGACATGCAGACAAGCTGCAGCAATACTCACCATTTGGGTGGGTGAAGGTGAAGCTCTTTTAGCAAAACACACGAAAATCTCTCTTAACCTATTTTTATTTCAACAAATTGCAGACAAGCTGGCAGAACAATCTCTTCCAAATGTGAGTTTTTCCTTGCATAACGTGCTTATGACCAATTTGTCTATATACATATTTTGAGCGTTACTAACTCATTAGAAAGAATAAAGCCAGTCTTTTAGCATCACTTTGATGTTCCAAACAATGTTATCGATTTTCGAAGCATCTCCCCATTTTCTTTGCACCTGTAACAAACATACCTATTTTGCAACTCAAGACTAGGAAGATAAAGGTCTCAGTACTCTAGTTTTCTTCCGCTTATCTTCTATGTTGACCTCACATACACAATGACACTATAGTTTTTTCAACTATAAATTTGTATTGAATATATAATACATGTAAGCGCTCTCAAATCTAATCCTTCTACCTTTTTAGCTTTTGCCGCTCCCCGGCTCTCACTTCCGTCCAGGTGACATAACATATAGCTCTGCTAGTAACTAGCCTTTCAAAGTTGATTTGACCAATATTAACCGAGTGATACCCTTTTGAGGAAAACTAGTGTATCTTGACACGAATCTGTTCATGTATAGTAGTCATCGTACTTTTCGAGTTTTGAAAAGCAGAACAGTTAGGGAAAGAAAGGGCAGGGAAACATGAAAGGAGACAATGCAGATTATGTATATCCTTAATGATAATTGGGAAGACGGGCACCTTTGAAACATCAAGACCATAAATTACAATGAATTAGGACATCAAACGTAGAATGAATAAAAGCTTACCTTTTTGAAATAAAGAGGAGCATCTCCTGCAATGTCTTGGGGCAAAGGAATGCACTCAACCATGCAATGGCGCCTTTGCTTAGCCAAGCCCATCACTGTTTCAAGGAACACCACATCCTTCTTTTGTTCGGCAAACATCATGAAAAGACACTTCTTGAAGTTGCGAATTTCATCCCACACGTTATCGTCAACAGACCGTGTAGCTGACTCGTGCTGTAAACATAAGTAATTCTTGGGATAATAAGGAAAGAGGAAATAAAAAAACGGTAATATCAAACGAAGGGACAACTGATTGTTCAAATAAAGATATAATTGTTTTCATAGCAAGCCCATCAAACTCCTAATCCAAAGAGCCTTACATAGGTACTGACAAGTACCAGACCAATTTCTGTGTTAACACAAGTTAACACTGGGACAAAGTCAGCATTTTAAGGAATAGATGTATAATTTTTTTTTTTTGAGGAATAATAGTTATATAATTTCTGTGTTCAGCTGCTAAGAAATCCAAATGCAGGGCTGAACTATATGAAAAGATGACCATTCAAATACCAAGTTGTAAATGTGTGCGCATCTGCATACTGAATAGTGGATATTTATAAACAAAGTACCGAGGTTATGGAAACAGAAAGTAGCTGATGTGCAGACCCTTATTTTACGATTTTTTGTTCTTTCCTGCCTCTTTTCATTTGTATAATTCACACACAGATGAAATGAGATGTGTTTATATTGTTGTGCTTTCCGACAGTCTGAGTCACGTACAAACGTTTTGAAACTGCACCAAGTGTTCTAGAGCTGACACATGACTTTCTATGATTTTTTTCGTTCTCTATTTTTGTTTCTTTTTTACATTTTTTGCTTTACATACCGTTACAACTGAAAAGTATTTGCGCTTATTTGTAGGAAACTTACACTCCCTCCAGTTTATATATTAACTCATCATAAATAATAATCTAACATTTCAAACCCACAACCGATGTCCAAACCACCCTATTCCCACAACCCATGTTCATCCGTTTTCCGAAAAACCTATTCAAGTTAGCAACTGCAAGTAATAGTTGACCTTTTCTTTTTCCCTAATTGTTTGTGCTATTTTTTCTATAGAGGTAAATCTAACTCATGTTTTTTATAGTAAACAAAGACATCAAGTGGAGGAAAATTTCCTCGATTGTAAATTGACGGTTTTTATGCTAATTGTCTCTACTATTTCTTATTGTAAGGCAATATCTGCAGAGACGCATTGCTGTTGCTTTAAGTCATATATTTTCACCCATGTACGCGCACATAAATTCACATGATATGTCTGATGGCGTTCCTATGGGATTCTGATTTCGACAACATTCCCACTTAAGGTTTTGACAACATCACAGGTTATGAATTTTCGTATCTCAATCAACATTTAGAAATGTAATATCTATTGGCATCGTGCTCATACGTCTCATATGCCGTATTCCTTTTTGTTTATGATGAAATGTACTATGGGAGCATATAACAAAAATTGTTTCATCAGTAAAGATCTCAAAACAGAGGGATGGCAAGACTTTTATGTTTAACGTACATGAATATGCTTGGCAGTTCACTAACTCTCTTTACAAGGCAATGTTGTAACAATTTTTTTGTTTGAAGGATGCCATTACTATTTTTCAGCAATTACTATTGGGCATTTAAGAGACCAAGTACAGCTAGGAATCAGAAATATGGTGAGGATCGATTGGTCGACCCCTAATCTTTCTCTTAAATTTCTTCATCTTCAGCATTTGTTAAGTACAATTCTTAAACAGCGATAACATTATCTCCACATTGAACTTTTTACATTTTGAATTTTCTCCACATGTTATTTCCCAGTAATTTTAGAAAAGATATGCAATATTTGTTGCCTTTCTAGTGGCAAAAAGAGATTTCAAGAGGTTTGGATCCTCGAATTACTTTCCCACATTTCTCTTTCAAATTTTATTCATACTAACAATATTAAATTCTGTTCTGGTTATGTTTTCAACTACGGCCAGTTTTATGTTGCAGCATCATGAAGAACATCTCAAAGTACAACAAAAGTCTTGGTGACACTAAATGTAGCCAACAATAAGTAATGTTGTCGTATATCTAACATTCTCAAATATTAAAGTGGAACTTTAGATGATTGTGATATACTATTATATACTTGTCATTCATGAATGAAACTAAATTAACATGATGCACATTTCAACTCATTTCTGTACTCATTTACTTGGTGTGTTAAGGATTAGGGTGTTCTAGAGTTGGCAAGTGCTACATTTAATTTTTAAGTACTCTTTTTTATCGTCTATCTTCTTAATCCACTCACTCCATGACCTACCCCACTCTCTTCCACCTCAAACTACATGATATCGCACGGCTCAATAACATTCAAACTCAATTTACTAAAAAAAAAACCTAATACACATTCGTCTATAACCTTTTCTTTTTTTACTTCTGTAAGTTCGTAAATATCTACTTAATCTTTCTTATGCCTTCCTTCAACGTCCTAAAAATGAATCAATGATAGCTTTTGGCAGTGCCATGCTTATGTACTGGCTTTCTTTCAAAGAAACCACTGTATAGATATTAAGAAATCGAACGGAGATGCGACTTTTACGCTTACCTGTGGGATTTTCATATAATAAGTGATCTTTTTTTTCCGTAGGTCTTTCATGTCCCGGACAATCCTATTCTAAGTGCTGCAATATTAGGTTTACCATTTCTCCATGAATATAAAAAGATATTCAATCCCGGACAACGTATTCTAAAGTCATGTACGCCAGATGGGACTCAATGCTAGGATGCAATACAGAAATAACAGGCAAAAATACAAACACACAAACTCACCTGCAATGTTAAAATGCAGCAATGACCAGGCACAACAGATTGCCAGTGAGGTAAACTAAGGTAGGTAAAATTTGCAATAGCCACCACAAGATGCTTCGGCCTGCTAGGGTTCTCAAAGCAAAACTGACACCGCTCTTGCTGAGTCATGATGCGCGTTGGATAGTTTGCCCTCTCACTTGATTTGTGATCATTGCCCACTTTCTTTTTACTCTTTCTCTTCGGACCACCTTCAAAATCATACTCATCATCTGCCTGACCAGATATACTAAATTTACTATTCTGCATAATTGTTCGGGCAAGATTCATGTCGGCATCGTCCTCTTGTTTCTGTTTCCGGATAGATGAGTCATGGACGGCATATCTAATAAGTCCCAAGGAAAATGCACAAGATCAGTATGTCGATCATAATAGGTAATGTAACCCCTAAAATGCTAAAAGAAAACAAACTTCAGGTTCAATTAACTAAAACATGTACAGATGCTACATTACTAACATGATCAAGAACAGGTGTATGTGAGTTTCACTATTTTGGAGTAACTTTTTTTTCATTTATAAATATCATGATGATAGTATTGACAAAGTTATTTGAAGCTGTTAGGTTACCACGAGGGGAGAAAATAGACAACAGAACAGCAAAGGGGTGTCACCAAATTAGATCTTTATAGAATTGTGCAAGATACATTCCAAAATTTCAAAAACATATAATTGGACCAAATACAAACAGTTGTCTTACATATAAATCATTATTAAAGTAAAAGCTGTATGCATAAGGATACATAGACCCGGACAAAGAATCATTGAATGCATTTACCTTCTTGTATTTCCTTCATTTTGCTGTCTATTGGACGAATCCCCGGCAGCCTTCTCTGCTCTCATATTTTCCACTTCTTTCTGGTAACAAACATCAAACAGTACAAATGTCATATTAATAACACAAATGAGTACCCAGCCCTACTTCTTAGTGGTAACAAAATCAAACAGTTCAAATGTCAAACTAAGAACCGAAATCGATAGCCAACCAGAGTATAAGCAATTCAGAAAGAACAAATTAAAAGAATAGAGAAAGCTATCTTTTAATTCCGGCAATTTATCTAAGCAAAATTGATTTCAGTTCCGTTAGATCTATGTCAAACAGAAATAAAGCATTGTTGGAAGTCTAAAGCGACAAACTTATCCTGTTTAGTTCCGGCAACTCCAAATCAAATCTGCATACGTTCCACCCCCTAGTTATGAGGATAGAAACAAAATGGATTGAAAATTCTCCCAAAACTCATATCACATGCTGACGTAACCAGCCTATAGGCTGCAAAAGATCCAGTACTGCGAGCGTGGATATGTCTGTGTGGATCCAGCGAAGGTCTCAACTAAGAGAGTCTTAACCAATTGTTTTCAAAAATATATCTGCTAAAAAGATCGGCTCAGAAGTTGCACAAAAATTATACTTGAAGGTCACCTTACTTTAGGCTTAATAAAGATTTTTGCACAAATCAAAAGAGAAACTTAGCCACAATGATGATAACAATGGATACAAGCAGACATGGATAAATACGCAGTAGATGTCGGATTAATGGTTTTCGGGTTAACCAATATTCTCTTTTAGTCTTGGAAAGATGACTTGATGCAGGAATCTTGGAAGCATCAGAAGCAAAGGCAATTTACGAATCGCGAAGCTGGAAAGGAGAAGGGAATATGTACAAGGAGAAGGAAGGGAATGAACTAAGTCTCGTGGAAGGAGAAGGAAGGACATTAGCTTCTTCTTTTATCTAAGAAAGGAGTTTAACATGTAACTCAAGCACAGGTTTCCAGGCTTTCAGTAGGGGAGATGCATCAGAATCCTCATAAAAGGGTATAGCAAATTCCTTTAACTTCATATCCGCATGGAATAGAACATTATATGTATTGGAGTGACATTTTGAATAACATGATTGAGCCAACCAAGTATGGGAGTTAAAAAGAAGTTACTAATTTCGAGTACCCATGTTAAAGTAAAAAAAGACATGGGACACAACCAAAGGCCCAAACGAAATAGTCCACATCTAATTGATAGCAGGCCCATAATAATGACACAAAAATACTCAGCAACCTCACTTCTGTACAAACAAATTAAATACGGGAGCTGTGGGGCCACGTTACGCGCCAGTAACAGCCAACGGTATATAATCATCAAAGTTGCTACTCAACCACAAGGTACACAACAGGGTTTTGGGTTTGGAGTTCTGGCCATGTTAGAAAATCGCACCAAAAACTAAATGAACCAAGCTCTCTGCAACTCAATTTGTTCTGTAAGGTTTAGTTTTAACTCAATGTCAGTAACTAGCAAACAAACATGAATATAAGATATAGCTCGTTAACTAGTCAAGTCTGAGATCTGTGGTTTTGAATCTCAAGTATCTGATTTTGAATCTCTCGCCAAACCAATTCAGCCCTTCTACTTCCCTCTCTTTGACACCTTTCGTTTTGAATTCAATTGAATCCTACGAGATCTGTGATCATTTTGCTTGATCTGGATGTTCCATGATAAAGCCTAGAATTCCGCGTAAGCAGTCAAATAGCACTAGGAGATTTCTATAAGTTCCTTATTTTTGCAATTTTTTATAGGTAATTAATCATAAATATAATAAAATAATATTTACACAAAACTGTAATGCCCTGGCAACAATACACATAGCGAAAGAAAACTAGCATTAAAAAAGGCTATGCCAATGAGTCCAGAAAATCCAACAAGTGATCGATAGACCCAAGTGGCACAAGAGTCCGCCACACTAGGAGCAACTGAATGAGGCCTCTACAGAAGCATCAGACATGCGAATCCCATCAGAGATCTTCCAGTTACGCACCCTCCAAATGATCCACATGACAACTAGAGGAGCCTAACGCCACACTCTCTGCCTCTCTATGTCCATCCTAATCCCATCCTATGCAACAAGGAACTCTGAAACAGTAGCAGAGGGCAGCCCAACAGATGCCAAATGTCCCAGGACCAGACCCCAGAAAGACCACATAGCAGCGCAATGAAGTTGAAGTTGGTTAAACTATTCTGCACTATATCTACACAAACAACACCAATTGACTAACACTTGACGGCGTCCAACCAAGTTATCAATAGTCAAAATCCTATCATGAGCTGCACACCAGACGGAAAAGGAGACATGCATTGGAGCACCCACTTTCCAGATTAAAGGAGCAGGAGTCCAAGATACATGAGCCTCACACAGAAGAATAATACTAACAGCCCGAAACAGTCCATGGGAAGAAAGGTGCCTCTCTAAGGGAATAACAACCCCCTGATGGGAGCCCGAAACAATGAAGTAGATAGAGAAAATTTAAGAAATCGTTCAGCGCCCAGTCATTTAGCAGGGGTCTATCAATATTTGCACGAACATTTCTCTTTGGCTTCCCTCTTCATTACGCCTTCTCCATCTTTTCAGTATCCTCAAAGCGCATCACTCCTTGAGCACAAGGTACAGCTTTAGAGCATATTTATGCAGGTGTACTCAAACAGCTCTATTCAAGCCCGGTTCCAACTCATTAATGAGTAATAGCATCGCCGCAAGTTCAAAAAGATCACAGTGAGTTTGGTTCAGTTCAATTTTAGTCCTAATGATAGCCCCAAAAGCAGGGACCACAAACGCAGCCGATATAGCTCATAAAACGTTGAAGGTAATATATGATAAGAAATAACAAGGGATCCACGAGAACTGAGGCAGGCAAGGAGAATAAATATTATATCTTCTTGTTCACCATAGGAGGACTACTCACTAGAATAGTCCTGGCAAATTCAGATACCCCCCCCCCCCCCCAAACCAAATCCACCCATCCATTAAAATACAAGCTCGCACTTTTTTTTTTATTATTTTCTAACCCCTACATGGATTCAGCCTCTAAATAGTAGCTCGGGAAATTGGCAGTCCAATGCCATGATCTCATAGGGGATCTACACAGAAATAAAATGGCTACATGAATGTTCACACAAAAGATGAAAAGCATAATCCACAGAGAAGTAAACCAATTAAAGAAGCTACATAGGCTAGCAGAAACGATAATACGAATAATTTGAAACCAGAAAGAATAAAGATAAGCAGAAAGGGAAGAAAAGTCAAAATAAGTGTCTAACCATAAGTATTTCAGCTTCTTCATGCTTTCCCTTCAAGCGGAGTTGCATTGCTTTTGCTGCCAGCTGGTTTGCACTCAATCCCTGATTAACAGCTGCAGCTGCATCCGTAGATCTATGTGGTTCTGACGGAACAGACTTGGGTTCTTCTTTATCATAAGGGGCAACCACAGAACCGTTGTCATCATCATTGCTCTTCCTACGGAGAGCCTCACGCATAAAGTTTCCATCATTTGCGAACTTGTTTAAGCTTGACATAGCACTAGAGATAACACTAGCATCCTCAGATGACACAGGTTGACCTTTCTTCTTTCCCCAAGATAGAGAATCATGCACCTTCGGAACTTTCATCTCTGGATGACGATGAGACACACCCTCCTGTCTTTCTCGGCCGAAATTCTGTCATGCAGATGAGAAATATTTACATGGTCAGGAGAATGAATACCATTTTTAACCACAAACATATAGACTGTCATGAATTGAGTAAACTAAGGTCACGTAAACATTTGAAAAAGATGGTCCTACAGGAAACTTAAGTCTTAAAGTTTTGTTCATAATCTCAAATGAGTTTAAATATTACCAGCGAACAGATGATACACAGGGGCCTTATCATAGTTAAAGCTGAGTACCTTTCCAGTTACCTTTCGCCTCTGGCCATCTGCATCTGTTTGTTGTTCCTCATTTTGGCCCCTCTGTCTGTTTCTTATGGCATGAAGATGAGAGCGTGAGGGAGCAGCTGTGCGAGATGCCACAGAAACAGTCAGCTGACCAAGTGACCCCCAACGATCTTCAACAACCTAGAGAGATTGTTAATTCAAATTAGATTTAAAAACAGCTGCTGATATCCTCTTCTAATAGTTTTAAGACGACATATTGCATTACCTCTTGAAGGTCCCGGCCTTCCCGAGCTGCCTGCTCCTGAGCACGCTTCAATGCTTTCAGTCTCCAACTTGCGCCTCCATCTCCAACAATAGAAGCAGATAAAATTTTACTACCTCCAACTTTTGTCGCATCTTCCTCCTCTGGGTAGCCCATCCCATTGTTTTTAAAATATGGATTCAACTCCCTAGGATTTTCTTTTTTCACCTGATAAACAAGCAACAAAACATAAGCTAACGTAAAATGAATTTATGCTTTTCTCTGAAATCAGCGAAGGTGCATTCAAAGTGGGTCTAAATCATAAAAGAAAGTCACCATGGAGGACAGGCAACATGAAGTGATATGGTCCTACTAAAACTTCAAACTTCACCGAACCATTTCTGTTTCCAGAAACACTAGGGTTTTAATACAAACAACACAAACCTCAAACACAAAAGAAGTTTGTATTCCATGGTTAAGTATGTGAATTAAACTTGGGGATCTTCAATAGACAAATGCATAAGCTAACAGCCAAAAAGAGCAGCTAGCTTTCTGCACAAAGCCGAGTAGGACTTACGGGCTAAATTCAGTACATCATCCAATTGCTTTTAACATCCTTAGATATACAGTAATCTGCCAAATCATTTAAAATGATCCAATAGCAAAGAGGAACAAAGAAAAATAACCTCAGCACCATAAGTCAGTGAAACCCGAGACCCTTCCCCCCCCCCCCTCCTAAGGCCTTCCTTAGATTCCTAACCTCTTTTTCAGGTCTATTTGGCAAAGAAAAATTCACCCTCATGCCACCAAGATGCTTTTTGTTAGATTATTATAGTGAGATCTGTGATCACCACATTTTTCTTTATAATGGCTTCAGCTATCTTGCTCAACAACAAAGTTGTATTGTTTATCTTTAGAAAAGGCATACCGACTTGGTGCGATTTTTTATCCTCAATCCCTTATTTTAATAACTTTTTCAGCATTCATGCAGGATTGCTGCAAGTACGAATGCGTGGAATGAGACTACTAAGATTTTTCAGTTGCTGAGAGATTGTTTAGAAGACAGAATTGTCAATGATTCAACAAGATAGTGATTTTCATAAATTAATCCAGTGTGTCCACTGCAACCGAAAAGCGTTAACTGGAATCCTGAAAGGGAATTTGGGAAACCAGATACTACACCTACTTTTCTTAGGCATCAAAGTAGAAAGGCATTAAACACTAAGATTAGGAATGAGAGGCTTCCAGTCTAAGAGTATCTCTCAAGAGGAGATGGTGTGAAATCTTATAATTATACTGTTGCACCATCTACGGCATTGATAGACTGAAATGACAAAACCCTTTTTGCTTCTCTAGGGTTATTACTTGCAAAGGATTCAAGGTTACTGTAACCTTTTCTTATCCAGAAGAATCAAAAAGAGACTTCAGATAGGAAACAAGCATATGCTTTGGATAACGCAGTGACCAAGGTTGAGTGTAGCACAAGCTCTGTTCAAGGAGAGAGATACATTATTTGTACCAACCGACCACAAAAGGCAACAGACAGAAATATGGCGATAAAAAATGAAATATCAAAGAAATGCATGGAGTAAAGAAAGAGTACAGATTATTGCAGTAAGTGAAGGTGGCCGATCGAAAAATGCTATAGACGACGAGCAAGAAAGAATGCACACCTCTTCTGCCCGAGGTTCCTCCGGTTGGTCAGAAACCAGCGCAGGATTCTTCTCGGCACTGTCTTTAGGTCTAAGCATCCATTCCAGTCCCATTTCCTTTCTTATGGTATTGTGATTATCAACCGGACGGGATCCTTTATCAGTGGATTTATCTTTCTGTTCCTTTCCAGAATCGGATGACGAGTCATCATCCGACGACCTATTGCTTCTCCTGCTTTTCGACTTATGTGCTCTATCTTTCTTACTTCCTTTTCTCCCTCTTTTCTTCTTCCTATGTCTCTTTCCTCCTACGTCAGAACCACCATCACTTTCACTTCCAGTAGAAGACGAAGACCCTTCATCTGACAAATACCACTTCTTTTTCTTCTTCGATTTCGTCGGTATTCTCTCAAGGTCATCCTCGCCTGAACTATCGTACCGCGAGCTACTCTTTTTACTTTTATGTTTATGCTTCCTCTTCCCTGACCTCGATTTCTCTTTACCAGATTCATCCGAACTTTCAGCCTTTACCTATTAGAAAAATAAAAAAACTCCATAAATTTATTGTTCAAATTTCACAAGATGAACAAATTTGAAACACATCAAAACAGAGACTTCACCTTATCAATCTGATCCCTAGGTATGAATTTCACTCCGGAAAGCATCCTTTACTAAGTTTCCTCAGCTAATATGTAGGTTATTATAGATAGAACTGCACAGAAACAATCAGCATAAACTAATTAATTAGCCTGGAAGCGAATCCAATTCTAATACATCAACTTTCAATCTCACAAACCAACACAAGCAACAAAACAGGAAAATAAACTCATGTATGTTAGTTCATCTACCTATTTCCCCTGCTAAATCTCTCAAGTTTTCCATAAAAAAAAAAAAAAAAAAAAAAAAAAAAAAAAAAAAAACACACACACACACACACGCACACACGCACACACTTTTTAGCTAGGGCACATAAATTTGGAATCTGGAGAAGCAAGACCTGAAGCTAAACTACTAGAATGAAGAATCGTTGCGAATTGTGCGGAGAGAGAGTTGAGAGACTGGGAATAAGATATTTACCTAGGGCTCGCAATACTCAGCAGTAGTTACCGGTGCTTTATGTCGGAGTTGGAAAAATTGACTGTCGCCGGAGATATGACGGAGATATGTGCCTTCCCTGAACCCTAGGCAACTTCGTCGGCGACGAGCGAGGCCGATCGATCCTTCGATGGCAGTGCAGGAAGAAGACGATTAAATTCAGAAGAACGGTTAAACTTTTCCTGAATTATTTATCTTCTTAATTCTTATATCTAATTTAGTTATTTTTTCTTTTTGGTGAATCCAAAAAAAAAAAAGTGTGGGCCGATGTAAATAAATTTTGCTCCAAAAGCTTTGCGATTGGGCCGAGGCATCGGCTTATTCAAGGCTGGTCTATGATAGGAGTCCAACCGAATTCATGATGTTGTAGAATAATGTACGCTCTACAGGGCCATGAAAACGCTACCAAATTTTAATATTAGTTTACTAGTCTTTTGATAAAAAAAATATTATTAGTAGTTTACTAATCAAATTATCGGTCAAAGTGACCCAGTGAATAGTGCGTTCAAAAAATTTAGTGGAAACGGAGATAGTATCTACAAATTTGCCATTTGTGTTACGTTAGTTCGAGACCTCACCTATCCTCACCTAATCAACTTTTTTTTAATTATAAATAAATAAAGAAAATGAGTGCTAGCTCAAGTTGTAGAGCGTTTAAAAGCCCATACACGAGTTCTTGGGTTCGAACCGAGTAGACGACAAACAGATAATTCAGAACTTGGGCTCTCCCTCGTCACACAGTTAGAGCTAGTCTAAAAGAAACCATTCAGTTGATTACGCATGTTAGCTTAAGTACTCTGTTTGGACCTTTGGTTAGAGTAATTAGTTTGACTTTCTGTTATATACGCCGAACATCAGTATTCTACAAGAAATTCATAATGCAGCCTAGAACTATCGAATTCGAACTCAAAGACTATATGCAGATGCTTTTTAAGTAAACTAACACCCATTCAAGCCTTAGCTTCAAAAACATATAATAACAACAAGCTGTTTGTTAAGCTTCTTTTATCCTAAAAAATCTAAACCAATGTAAGTTTTGTAATGAAGGTGATGCCCGTGTTCTCATTTGTGAGTGATCGAGCCTAGAACTGAAACTCAATTAGCACATAAGATGACCCAGAGATTTTATAATCTCGTAGCAATTCAATTCTCGAAATATCTTACATATGCATGCCAAAAGAAATATCCTTTTGTTACGCTCCACAAAGATTCTATGTAACACAAAGCCGAACAAGGAAACTGGACTTGTGAAACTGCAGAGGCTAGATTGACAAGATATAAGATAAAAGCCAGCAAATGTGTGAAGTTCGCCTAATACTACATAATTACAATAGCTGCAAGAGATGGCACAGTTTAACATCACGATTCACGAATAGCAAATGACAGCGGAAGTCAATGCCAATAGACGGAGCAAAGGACCAAGACCCACTGGTTCATGGGGCTAAAACTGGGGTGCTTACTTAAAAACTACAACAAGTTTTGTGTTACAAACCAAAATCAAGTCGGGAAGACGTGGGCTTTTATTTCCTTTTCCTGCCACGAGATTTTCTCGCAGGGACAGAAGATTTCGAAGTTCCCTCGTGACTCTCTGACGAAACTTCCTCAGATTTCACATTATCATCATCATCGCTTTCACCATCATAAGTTTCCGTCTTGTCAGTTGATTCTTCTTCTTCCTCTTCTACTTCTCCGGCGGAGGACACTTTTGAAGAGCTTCCTGGCTTTGCAGCCCGGTCTCGTAGCTCCCTGAGTTTTGCTTTCTTTGAATTTAATACCTGAACAAACTGGACAAAGGAACACCACGTTGTGTCATTTGTGTGCTTGTCGGAAATACCAACATCAATTATGCCAGGAAATGAACCACAATTTTCATAAAACCAAAGATGGTGATGCAGCCACATGCTCATTCCAATGGAGTACGTGACAAGGATGAGTAGAGCCATAGGCATGATTACACAGCACAAAAATAATTTAAAAAAAAAAAAAAAAAAAAAAAAAAAACAGAGTTTGTGCAAAAAGCAGCAAACAGACCTTTGCATAGATTGCATCTTCAAACTCTGTCTTCTCGTTGCAGAATTTATCGCTCTGAGCTAAGCACTTCTCAGCTTCAACTTTTAACCTCTCAAATGACTGACTTTTCCTCACAACTTCGTCCTGGTCAGATTCACAGACAAATAACATAGAATGAAATCAGCAAAAGAATAAAAAATTGTCAAATAATATAATAATGTACAGAGAACCATTCGTCTTCAAAGGTAAAAACTAGCGTTTTCAACAAATGGTCAAACAATTGGTTCTTGTGGTTTTGCAGATTACTGATATACGAGGGAGACTGAATCTACGCATCTAGGCATTGGCTAGGTGTCTCAAAAGTTTCTCAGAATTTTAAAGGGATATCCATAATGGAACACAGTCTGAAAATGGGATAGAGAATAATCAAGGAAATTATCTGGTCTATTAAGGGTAACAACCTCGACAGTTATCTCGGACCAGGCAAGTTTACTTGACATCTTCAGATGTAATAAAGAATAAGGAGGAAAGGAGTTCTTCCACCTTGTCTGTGGAAGAACTCGTTACAAAAGGTTAATGTGATTCAAGACAATGGCGTGTAAACACAGGCTTTTCACGAACAAAATAGAAGTAATGGTGGCTGATGGCAGGTCTGAGTGTCTGACTCACATTTGTGTGCTGCAAGCCTGCAACAGTCACAAACTTGAAGGCACAAATGAGTTGGGTTTGACTGTATGCGCATAACATGTCAGTTTATTGATGCAATCATGCTGCGAAGCAAATAGATTAAGCACCATATGACTCCACCATTAGACTCTTTCCTGAGGTAGGACAAGTCACAAGTCGGTCTGCCCTGCCATGGGCTGGAAGGCTTGCGAAAAGTCGGTTCACACTGACGAGAAAGCATTTCTGAATTTTGACAATTTACTTGTATATTACCCACTTAGGTAGAGAAGCTTATTCATTAGGGATCCAGCAGAACCTGGATTAATGAAATGCCAAATTTAATGACCGCAGAATGGTTTAATTTAATTGAAGCAGGGGCATGGGCATCATTCAAGGAGATAGAAGATGATGGCATCTCAGGTTTCAACTTTCACGTGAGCTTTAATTCAGCAACCAAAATGGTTTGTGAAATGTGGAGGATCAGGTGGTACTTTCAAAACTGATCATGATCAGGTGGTACTACCAGTTAGCTGCAATCTAAAGCGAACACATCCTTACCATGAATTACGAACGCAGATATAATGAGAAGTATTGGCCTGAGATAAATATTGCTGGTTGCAGAGGGGGTCACAGAGAAGAGAACAAGGCATCAGATTCTGCCAACACTTTTGAGTCTTCTGAAAAAACCCACCATAAGGCTTGGTACCCCTTGTGGTTACAGTTTTGAAAATCCCTCAGTAGCCTTCGGTACTCTATCTAATTAGAGAATACCAATGCTCAAAGAAACCTTCAAGGTCAAGTTGGCCAGAATTTAGGAGAACCAGGTTAAAAAAAGCCTGATTTTCTTTGTTCTTGACAAATGAATAAGAAACTAAGATTCTCATTAAGAAAAACTTCAGTACTTGACCATTATGTCAAAAAGAAAAACCCTTGTGTTACTACTTATCCAAATAAATATGATGAAAAGCCAATTTTCGGAGCAACATGTAAGAAAATCAACTGCCCCAATCAAGACCTTTCATTAATCACAGGACAGTGAATTGCTCATATGATGGACAATGTGGAAATAAGTGAAGTTCACAGCCACAGAAATAGCAGCATTTAATTTGAAGAAATGAAAATAGGCATGGAACATAAGAAAACATAACGCATATGCATAATCTTACACTTAGTCTTATATTTGCCTCCATAAGGAAATCCAAGATTCCTGCTGTAGTTTTCTTACTACTTGGTGATGGTTTACACTTCCAGCGCCATTCCAATTTTGTACCTTCTTTCTCAAAAGTCCAAGACAACTGCAAAATGTTACGCAAGGCATTATAACTCCAACTAAAGCATGTGGAGATATCCCAAAAGCCATACACATCTTAAGCCAGTAAAGCAAACATGTACTTAACCCCAATTGTGCACAAAATTGTGTTCATCTTTAATAAAACCAAATGAAATTCTATATTCGCTTCAAGTCAGAATTCAAACTAATACAAGATCTAATAGCCCTGCGTTTACAAGGGCCAACTATGAATTTTGCACCTTCAATGAAGAACCTAACAAAAAAACAACTCCATCCATAGTTCCATATAAATGCATTGAATCAATGTAATCGCCAAATTCTCCAGGAATGAATACAATCACAATACCAGCAGTATATACGTGCAACATTAACATCTATCAGTTTCTTCATCCATGAATCAGTTAGTTGTACACAAGAAAACTTCTTCAGATACAAGCGACTACGATAATTAATAAACTATTTCCACGGGCAGAGAAATAGCCACCAGATATTTCCACAGATCGATGCACTGGACTTTTCAGAGTTCTGCAAAGAATTATGCGAAAAGAGTTCTCGAGCACAAATCTCTGAAAACGTGATGAACGAAGGAGACACGATAAGAATTAGCATAGAATTAACGCGGGTGAACCCAGGGTATTGGTGACGGAATCATCATCGGGAAACAATGAAATTATTATAAAGCTGTTCGTAGTATGTTATGACCATCAGCAGCAACAACATCGTGACGACCCTGATACACCATGGACAAGAACAATCTGGAGCAATTCACCCACAAATAGGTGGCTGTTCGTGGAATATCATCACCATGCAGTATTGCTACAAGTTATATACAGGCAGCAAATGGTGATGAAATACCACGAACACCATCAATTTGTAGCCAATTTCGATCACAACATATGAACCATGCCAGAAACTCAATTTCAAAAGAACCAATGAAGAACTCCATCAAAGTGATCGTTGTTCCTGCTGTATCATCAATCAAACACAACACACCAACATTGGAAATGGATTGGTGATACGCCAGGAACACGATCAGAATGGGGACTTCTGATTTCGTGATAAAGAACTCCATCAAAGTGATCGTTGTTCCTGCTATATCATCAACCAAACACACCAACATTGGCAACGGATTGGTGATATGCCAGGAACACGATCAGATTGGGGAGTTCTGATTTTGTAATGAAGAACTCCATCAAAGTGATCGTTGTTCCTGCTATATCATCAACCAAACACGCCAACATTGGCAATGGATTGGTGATATGCCAGGAACACGATCAGATTGGGGACTTCTGATTTCGTAACGAAGAACTCCTTCAAAATGATCGTTGTTCCTGCTATATCATCAATCACACAACACAGTGAATTGGTGATATGCCAGGAACACGATCAGATTGGGGACTTCTGGATTCGTAACGAAGAACTCCTTCAAAATGATCGTTGTTCCTGCTATATCATCAATCAAACACAAACAATAGATTGGTGATATGCCAGGAACACGATCAGATTGAGGACTTCTGATTTCATTTGCACTGAGAAATGAATTCACAAGGGGTCCTTATATAGCCATGCTTCCCGTGCCCATCACGGTAAGTTCAGTTAGGTACAATGCTTTTGGTTTGATCTCCATTTGTTCATGAACGAATCGTTAATACTTTGGGAAACCCCTTTCTGAATCCGGAAACAATTAAAGCCAATACCTAAAATTGGAATTATTCTTGCAGATATGGACTTGATAGTTTACACTTTACACAAGCATTAAAGAATGTCCAATAGTGGAATTGTATTCAGAACAAGATAAAAAAACGCGCAATCGGCTTCTTATCGCTAAGCAACAAAAACTCCAAACCCTAGAAGAAAGCAATTCAAGCAAAAAATAAATAAAATTACTCTTTTGTGGCCATTTCCAGCATCAACGAACCGGTAAACTGAACCGGGCTGTTGAAACCCTAGGTGGCGCTCAGCCAATTCGATGTACTCCGACACAGGTTGATCCCACTGCGAAGCTCTCTCTTCGATTTCATCTTCCGTCGCTGCGAAGAAGTTAAACGGACACTACAGTCACTGTATATCACTGAAATTGCTTCAAATTTACAGAGATTAACGGCGATTAGGGTTTTGGCTCACCGTTGAGAGTCCAGGCGTCGAGGCCGTCGGTGACGGCGAGGTCGAAGCGAGAATCGAACCATGTGCCCTTGACGAAGACGGGGTCTGATTTTTCCGGCGCGGCGTCGCCGGCGAGTTCGAGTTTCAGGCATGTGTGCCGAACCGAGTCCATGGGCGAGTTGTCGAAGATTCCCGCCGAGTCAGAGAGGAAGAAGACGATTGAAGTCTGAGGTCGAATTTATTTTTTTTTTACAGTAATGGACAGAAAAACAGTTTAATACGATTTAAGCCCCAAAACTTAGGAATGGTCTTCAGTTTACCCCTTGGAGAATGTGCGCACTAGCACTAATTGCCACTTGCCATGTCAGTTTAGTCCGATATTGGACAAAAATAAACTTCTGGCATGCCCATAAAACAACTAAGTGCATGTCAAATATTTTTTCAAGTCCACATAACCTAGGATCATACTAAGCAGATCCAGCTTATAAATAGAGAGAGAACTGCTAGTGAGGACAGTATAGATTGTATATCAGAATATGTAGGTAGTTACATGTTGCATTACATGGCCAGAATGAAAGCCAAAACAGCCCAATTTAGAAGCTCTGGTAAATATTAACAGTTGAAAGGAAATTTGAGAAAAAAAATAGAGAACACACACAAACACACATTGATGCAAAAAAGGAAGAAACAGCAGGAGATCTGCTGCGAGTAGTAGTACTATGTCTCAGTAGTAGTGTTCCGTCCATTTACTGTGGAACCTTAAGAAAGCAGCTCAAACTGGTCTCTCTCGCCCTACCTATGTATTCCCCCTATACTTCAATAACTGTTCTCCTGTTGTCAGTTCTCCTGAACAACGCGAGGAGTAACATCTTCTTTCTCATTTCCCTCCAAGAGTGTTGCATTGTGCTCCAGCACGGATTGAACATTAGGTCCGTCTGGGGACTTCTGATCCTTCATCAGCTCGATTTCATCCTTCGGGACGTCAGTGAGCTTCACGTCTCCGTTGGGTGGACCCCGCACGGTGGGTGCTTGAGCAGCAGCATTTGGCTGCTTCCCACTTTCATTACTTCCCCCGCTCTTCGCCAGCACAATTTCAATCTACAAATTAAGGAACACAACAACTGGTGTTAAAATGCCCTAACATGCTTTTTTAAGAATCTTAGGCACAAGCAAAAGTGCCATGCAGGGTGCGAAATAGACAGATACTTATCTTATTAGACACATGGAAACAGAGGTGCGAAACATACAAACAAGTATCTTCTTAGGCATAGGCGAAACGCGAAACAGACATGCATGTATCTTATTAGGCACAGGGAACAGAGGTGCGAAACAGACAGACAAGTATCTTATTAGGCACAGGCGAAACAGACAAACAAGGAAGATATTCAGACAGAGTTCGCTTCACTATACCATGTTAAGAATCTTGAGGTTCCACTTCAAAATCAATTAGCACTGAGGGGGGTAGCCACGTATCTTATTTGGCACAGGCAAAACAAACGTAATCCTGATGTGGGACAAACAGGATACAAACACGATACTCAACAGAATTGTGGGGAGGAAACGAACCTTAGGCTTCTGAACCATCCTTCCTTTCAACTCATCCTTCGTGCCAACGGTGGAAGTTGATACATCTAATTGATTCACGGGAATGCAAAGCAATCAATGCACAGAACATAAATCATAAGCCAAAAAGTAAACATCGAGCAATGTGGTTTCTTACGTTTCTCCAATGCCAAACCATTGGTCTTCAGAATCTCAGCAATCAGGACAACAGTAGGAATAGCTGAAAGATTCACACAACAAATGTCAAGAACGAAATTAAGAACAAACAGTATTCAAAATGCCCGCTCCGTTGAAGGATTCAAGAGAAAAGTACCCATTCCCAAGGCAGAAAGCACAACATCATCATGCTGCTTGATTTGTTTCTGCGATACATCAGAGACGGTCGTTACATCTTCAGAGGATTCCGATTCTCATAGACAATCTTAATCAAGAACATGTTTTGCATTGGAAGCCAACTAATGAAATTACCGCGGGAAATCATTAACCCAAGGTTAAGAGGCATTTTAGACGAAGACGAACATTGGTTATGAATTTTCAGAGCAATGTGACCAATTACATCGTGAGCACAGGCTCTTGAACTCACAATGTTGTTTCAAATTATCAGCCCCAAAAAGTAAATCAGACGCAGGACACTTGTTCTCTTGTAGTCGATCAATGTCCATGATATATTCATATGAGGAGGAAATGAGTTAAATTATGTACCAGTTACATGTTATAATGTTTCAATAACTACGAAGAGGAGATGACTTATAACCATACCAAGAACGCTATTTCAAAAAAAAGAAAAAAAAAACATACCAAGAACGCAGAAATTATAATGAAAAAAAAAAACTTGATTATAAAATCAAGATCAAAGCCAGGTATCTGCCTATTTTCCCCAATTTCATAGGCTCCGTTTGGTTGGTGGTAAAACATTTTCCTGTAAAATGTTCTTTCTTGCTTTGGCGTTATGGTGCTGTTTGGTTGGAAGTAACTCCTGTAAAATGTTTTCCCTCAAATGATGTAAAATGATTTACACATTTCAAATCCGTGAGTCATTTTTCCCGAGAGTGAAGGAGCACAATAACTCATACTAACACCACCACCACTATCACCTACCTCCACCACGACCCCTCACCGCCACCCACCTCCACCGCACCCATCACTATCATTTCCGTCACGACCCACTGTTTTGGTAAGAGTCAACCAAACACAATAAATAATTGCGGGAAAGCTTTTTCACACAACATTTTACGCGTAAAACATTTTACTGCGAACCAAACAGAGCCTAATTAGGGTTCAATTAGCACAAGAGAAATCATCAGAAATCATACTCAAATAGACCCCAATAACAACATATTCGAGTTATTTTCAAAACCTAGATTGATGGAGGGGAAAAAGAAGAGAGACCTTGGCCAGATTGAGGTAGAAGAAGAGAGGCTTCTTGGTGTTGGAGACTTGAATTCGGTTCTTCTTGTGAGCGTCGTTCTTCACCTCGAGCTCGGCGGTCGGGATTGTGGCTGGGTTCGCAACAGCGACTACCTCCATGACTCTTCTCTCTCTCTCGATCTCTCTCGATCTCTATCTCCTCTGTTTTTACTCTGTTTCTATGTATAGAATTGCTTCGAGCTTCGTTTCAGGGAATGGTTAGTTACTTCTTATATAAGCCGATCACAGCGGTGGTGGTCGAATGGGGAGACGGACACGTGTCGCCTCAGCATTGCTTCGTGGTAGTTATTTTGTGGCAGTTATATGATTCCAAACGGCTTAGGGCATCTCCAATAGTATTTTGCAAAAGTAAGGCATTTTTTGCCTAAAAATACGGATTTGCATTTTATCCGGTACGTGTTTCCACCTTTCACTCCAACAAGAACATCTAAATTTAGGCAATTTGAACTTTTAAATATTATTAGATGACAATGAAAATAGTGAAACTTATCCCGAAACTAAGAAAAATATTAAATTTTACATTTTAAATTAAATAGGTAGAAGTTATATTTGATTAGGACACGTGTAAGTTGTACCTAAATTTTGGGAGAGATGGCGAAGTATATCTCCTCGCCAAACCTGGCGAGGAAGATGTCGAGCGAGAATTTTGCGTCTTCTTATGCATGATCTCTTGGAGCCTACAATTTCTCCAACTTATCCAAAATTTAAATAAAACAGTAAAATGCCGGTTCTCTTGGAGATGCCCTTACGGGGAGGCCGTTATATTGTCCTCCGAATGACAGGACTGCCCTCGTGAATATACCGAAATGACAATTAGGTACATGCTATTTTCGTTGCACACGGTGTGATCGATCTCAGCCAGTGAGGGCAAACGGAACTAGAAGCAATTAGGGGATTTCCTGTGCCCGAAGGCACTATCCTTAAAAAAACACGTTTTATAATGGATTTTACTAGAAGAGAAGATGAAAATGGCATCCCGATAATTTTATATGATACCCATCAAGTCATATTTTTATACACTTTTGACAAGTTATATGTTGGGTTTTGACTTGCAATCAAGTTTGGCAAGGTTTTTGGTCAAAGTAAAGGTTGTTTTGGAAACAATAATTGTTTCCAAATTGGTTTCCCATGCAAGGCATTGGTGTACCTGTGAATTAGGTCGGCAGAGTATCATTTGTTTCCTAATATTGATTGGTCTACATGCCTATAAAAGGCACTTGGTTTAGTACGCACAAAGTAACACATGGGGCAGAAAATTGAGAGCTCTGAGAGGATTGTTAGGGTGTGTGTTCAGGTGGGTGTTTCGGGTTGCCGCCGTGGCCAATGGCCACGGCGGCATGCATTGTAATCGGGTTCTCTTCTCAATAAAATATCTGGTTCTGATCGTGGATTAGCTAGCGGGTTCGTTACGAATTTGTTAGTGAACCACGTTAAATATCTGTCTCGTTCTTGTTCCGCTTTCGTCGTTCTTGCTCGAAAACCCACAGGTTATAACAAACTGGTAACAGAGTTCTGAAACAGGAGTTATGTTACACCATTATATAAATTAATCCGATAGATAAAGTAAATTTTTAAGTAGTGGGTAGTTAAGTGGGTGATATGTGAGATTTAAAGACTGTGATTGATTTAATCTAAAGGCCGAAGAGGGTTAAACTATGCTATTTTATAGAATAGACTGGGTTTCAGTTCGAACCGAGCTTAACTGATTAACAAAGAGTTCAAAAACACGAAACTCGGTCCAACTAATTGAGCAGGCTACAACAGGCATGCTATTTACTTATTATCCACCTACCCAAAACTTCATAAATTTCAAAAGTTTAAGTCACGCACCTAATAACACTACTTTGTTCCAAAAATATACAATCCTATACGTCCAAAAACAGCAAAATTTAAGAGTTCAATAAGACCAAAATTAACGAGCTCAAAAGTAAGAAAACAACAACAAACGAGTCTAAATTGTAATTCTCAGACGTTCTGAAAGCATCAGTATGGTTGGGTAATTGATCTTCTGCACGACTTTTCAAGAACCGGACACATGACGACATTTTGTGTTACTAGTTGCCCAACTTATTTTTACATGTTTCTTGTAATTCAATATAAAATTCTCAGAAAATGTTGGTTCAAAAGAATGAGGCTCCGTATGCAATTTTATTGGAAACAAGAAGAAATGACAGAGACAGAAGTCCAGTTTATCTATTTACTTATAATGTAATTTCTTCTCTATGTTGTGTTCTTCTATGTCGTGTCAATAAGCTAATTAGAGCAACGATGTCTTTACCCTTAGTTGACGACCCGTTACTCTCTTTGGCATGTAGTGTAACGTGGCAATGTGTGATTGAGTGGCTCCTTTCCTCACTTACGCTAACCACCTCCTTATCTTGCACATTATTGATGTGGGAGGTAAGAGAGGAGAATTTTTTCGTCCTTCCTCACCATTGCAGAGCTAGAGCTCTCTCTCTCTCTCTCTTCTGCATTCTTTTCTCTGCTCTCTTATCTCTCTTCATTATTCATAAATCTCAACATGGTATCAGAGTCAGGTTGGGCCTGAATAACCGATTTCATATTTACTCACTTTATTTATGAGTTTGAAGACCAGTTTATTTCTGTTGAAGATCGATCATGGAGACTCCAAATACTGATGATATTGTTGCTTCTGCGCGACGTCAATGGTGGAATTGATCCCTCATTGTCATTTTATATTCATGTCATCTTCTCGTTTCTCAGCTGTTAAATTGTCCTCATTACTATTCGTGGCAGAGATCTATAAGCGTAGCCTTAGATGCTTAGAATAAGCTCGACTTTATTGTTGATCGATTCCTCAACCAGATTCCTCTTATAATTTAGCTAAAATATGGCGTAGCTGTGATATTATGGTAATCTCATGGTCGTTGAATTTCTTATCTCTTGAAATACCTGGGAGTTTGGTGTATAGAACCACCTCTAGAGAAATATGGGTTGACCTGAACGAGAGCGTCTCTCGAGAGGGATGGGGAAACGTATAATAAAAGAGGGTTCAAGTCCAACCCCATTAGGGGAGGGGGAGGGTGAGGGGGAGAGGGTGCCATGTGGAAATTTTTTGCTCTGGGTGTAGGGTGGTTAGGTGGGATCCCTCTCCTCCCCCATGTGGTTGGAGATGCCCTAAGTAGCACACAGAGACACGAATTGAGAAAAGGACGCACAATGCAAACTTACAGAGTACGGAAAAAGATACAGCATTGCACGAGGCAGCGAGGTCTGGAGTGAAAATGAAGACAGGGAACACGACTGCTAGTATAGTTCTATTATCTTTTTCTTTTATCTACATGGTTGTGTACAATAAATTCATGGACTTTCTTGATTTTTTTCATGTTAGCGTAAACTCTACGCTAAGTTGTATGGCTATGAACTAATTTTCCCTCATTGATGATGAGACGTAAATAATGTTTTCATGAATGCAAATTCTTAGTTATTATTCATACTCGTGTTATCTAGTATATGATGAGTATTGCTTTTGATTGCTTGGCCAACAATTGAGTGTTCTAAGAAACTTGAGGAAAATTTAGCTGGGGTTGTAATACATGTGCGAGAATCTCCTACTCTCCTATTCAAACCATACATCGGGAGATAGTTGTTATGATATGGTCAATATGCTTGAATATGGGTGAACATCCCCTTTTGCCTAATGCTAGTAGATCGAGAGATTGCTAACTTCAGGAGTTTAGTTATAGCTTGAGTGTGTGTGATTGATAGCTAGCATGATCTAATGAGATTAAATAATAGTGTTGACAACTACGATCATCAAAATTGGGGGAAACTAGGGAATTCAAGTCTTTTATCAACTAGTAACTACAATATGTTCTATCGTCTTTTTGTTTTATTTTGCTAACCAAAATTACACGTAGAAATAATCAAGTCAACCACTTCGCTCGTTGACCTAGATATTAGATAGTAATTGCAATTTAACTTCCTTTGGTTCGATAATTCCTGGTATTTACTTACCACATTCATTGCTTGCTACGATTTTGTGCACTTGCGAATTACACTAACCCGCTCTTGGAAGGAATCTTTTTGTGCTAGAGATTTCATTGTTCTCTCCAGTTCTTGAAGGAGACTCAGAGACTCTGATGGAATGATCATCTAAATCATTGGAAGATAGGAGCTCAGTGGACGCAATTTTGGATGAAGTCTTACCTGTTTTTCGAAGACTCCGCTTATTTAGTACTGCCTCGGCAAGGAGGCACAACAATGAAGCATCACACATGTTGGCGGAACATGCTTTCAAGCTCAAGAACTCCAAATCATGGATTGAGGAGGGTCCTAGTTGGATTCTTGAGGTTATTTCAAATGATTTTTTTAGCTCCAATTACTTCTTAATGGAACTTTCCTTTATTATAAGAAGTTTGTGAAATAATTTGTGTAGATGGTTGTGGAAAAAATCATAGATATCATATTATAATAAGTTTGTGAAATAAATGATGCTAGGAGTGATGCTTCCTCATCCCCTATAAATCATCGTCCTAGTTTATCCCATCCATTTACATCTTTCCTTACCGGTACCTATTCCAAATTCATAGGTGGTCAAAACAAGAGTTGTTATTTTATTTTCTTTACAAACTGCAGTAATGATGTGCACAAATTCATCATCATATCACCAGATGTCTTCAATTAGAAGCACAATTGAGATCATATAAATAATCTGTAAAACATGTCTCTACAATTTGGGTAAAACATTTTTGGGGAATGTTTTGCTTCAAGATCCACACAAGTAGCTTTTACATATTGCCTAAAAATCACAAAGGACTAATCCTCCCAAACCTCGCTCTACCACCACCGGGACGCTTGACAAGCTCTACCACCACCGGGACGCTTGACAAGCGAAGAGCATATGAACAGGGTCCCGAAATACAATGAAATCCATGTTCTTGGCTTCTTCAGGCCTTGTGGACTATTTAATCCCTTGTGCACTGTCATAAAATATTTGGACCTCAGGTTGATCGATAAGATTTTTTAGGTTGGTTGTCTTGTACATATACTAGGCCACGAAGGAGGCTAAACCTTCTAACCAGTCATGTTCTTTGTTGAGTTTAACTTTCTCCAGTGTCTCTATGTAATACAACGGGCTGGTAACCGAGTCATACAACTAATCAAATGAATTTATCTTTTCTAAGCGCAATCCGGCCTCCCTGCTCCTCGCCTCAAGTGGATCCTTGTAGTAAACCAGCAAGGTTAAATATCTAGCTATGTCATCCTCTATATTCTCGTTTTCATCACCCTCTACTTCATCGATCTCATATTTTTTGATCTTCTCCTGCTCATCTATATCCATTACTTTATGAGAAAAAAAATAATGCATCTAACACCTGTCACATTTATCACAGTTTCAATATGCATGAAGTGTAGTCAAGGATGAGGAATAGGTATGATTGACCGCAATTCACTAATAAGTGCACTAGTATCGGAAAGTAGTAAGAGTTGTGATGTATTTCAACTCCGTGTTTTCGAACCCACAAAGATAATCTTTTATCATTGTAATAGAAATTAACTAAAGGGTCGTACTGAAAGTAATTGAAAGGTTGTTTTGATTGATTGTTTGTATCATAATGACTGATAAATAAACAAAAAAAGTAACAAAATATTTAGAATTGAAGTGATGGAAGATGCTAGGTATCCAACGGATCTCGTAGAGTAGTTTGAATTCTAGAATGTCTGTTTAAAAACACTACTTGCGCTTTCTACCTATATCACACCAATTAGTATATATAATGAATCCCCTGTCAACAGTACTCACTACTACGCAACCGTTCGGTTACAGGCCTCTCGTACCTCGATCCCTGCTGATTCTATTCTAGTCCGTCTATTATTTACCAATGAATGTGGCATCTCGGTCCCCCACTCCACCGAATAATTATTCCAACGGCTGATTAAACTCACCTCTTTGTTCATATCACTACGGACTGGAATTTTAATCTCATTCTAGCCTAGGGTTGTGTCTCGATCGCACACCCAGAAAATTAGAGCTTTCTGTGCAGCTACTCCATCCAAACCACGTGATTAAGATTAAATAAGAACAAATAGATCGTAAATCAGATACTTAACTAAGATACTTTCAGATCATGAATCCAAATTTTGATCATTTAAAAATCAATCATACCCCAGGTTCACCATGGATCCCTGGGCAAGAAACTTACTTACATATAGAAAAAGTATTCATGTTCTCCATACAGTGAAAAAGAAATGAGAGAAAAGAAAACGAACGCTTAATTCTCTAAGTCTCGAGACTAATACCCGCTCCCGTAGCTCCACTCTTATCCAATGGTGAATGATACGATTCTCAGCTCCCTATGTCACCCCTATACTATTCCCTTACATGATGTGTCCTTTGTTAGAGACTCCTCATATCAAATTCGCCTCCTCGTCAAGAGTACGGATTCCACGCCCCCAAATAGGGCATAGAGAATGAAGTCATCGTACGAAGGTTTCGCTTCTGAAGCCAGATCTTCACACGCATTTGCCTTCGAACACTCCATCTTCCAATGACCCTTCTCTTTACACAAAGCACAAACGTAGTTTGGAAGTTTAGAACTCTTTTCTTTCTCTTATTATAACCTCTTTTGGCTACCATCATCCCAAATATGGAACGTCATAATCTCCATACGTGGCTTTGTGCCGCATGTCCCTGGTGTGAAGAGCCAATCCTACCTTATCTAACGTCACGATAAGCAGACTGAAAGAACCGCTCATACGATGGTGGTAGCTACCCCAACAAAATCAGAGCGCGAAATTTACCACTTAATATCTTGTTAGTATTTCGCAACTCAAGTAAAATTTCATTAATAAGATCGAAGTGATCTCTTCAATACGTACCTTCCATCATTCGTAGACCAAACAACTGCTTTTCGGCAACATTTCCATTTCCTACCTGATGTTGTTGGGTACCAGCTTGTCAAAATACAACAGATGTTCTTATGTCTACTTGAGGGTAGTTTGAAATAAGGCAATCATGTTGACAAATCAATGAGGAGATTGTTGAAGTAAACTGAAATATTTATGCTGACATTGTATGCCTATCCAGTCACATTGTGGTTTCATATCTTTTAGACATGATATAAGTGTTAAGGGTTCATGTCCAAGCCATGCAACAAAATCTGGTTGTTAGAGTTGTCCATATATTTTTCATGTTTATCACTCATAAAGAGAATATATATGAGCTTCAAGTGTTGGTTCTATTCCTTCCACCTGCGAGCTCAAGTTTTCTTCCAAGATAAGGAGTCACTAGGTTGTTTTGTAGACGTAAGCAGTACCTATTCCGCGGACCTGATCATGGAGGAACACTTTGCATACTTTCAAGAGCTTTTCTTACCCCTGATCCTTGTGGACGAGGATCATCTTAAAGGGGATGGAATGTCATGATCTAGGGGTCTGACTGCAAATAGATCATACTCAATTCAAATGGAAGGAGAAGTTAATTTAATGATCAATCAAAGATTAATTTTATGATAGTTAAAAATACAATGGACGGTCAAGATTTGGACTTGACGGACTTGAGAAGATTTGGACATGAGAGGATCCAAATCCTTGTAATAGACAAGTGTTATTCAGGGGTCATTTTTTTCATTATTGACAATTGTTATTGTTCTCCATATATAGAGCTGAAATGTGGATCTGGATCCTCTCATGTCCAAATCTCCTCAAGTGTATCGACGAATGTAATCAAACTCTTTCAGACCTACATTCTCTCTCTCTGCTCTCTCTTAGTTCATCTATACTCACTCCTTCTTTAACCCGAGTTCTTCACTTCTGGATGGTGAATTGGCCGGATTCTGGTCAACTGAGGTACAATCAACCACCGATCTCCTGTCAGTGGACTATGACAGATGAGCGAATTTGTGTTCGCATCTCAAGGTTGTCTTTGCGGAAACTTCATCCCCCTTGAGTCATGCTCTGATTCTTCGAGTGATGGGCAAGGAGCCGCTATATCATGTTCTCCACAATCGTTAAACTGCCAGTGGAAACTCGATGTTGGCTTCAAGCTAACTGATATCAATAATGACTGCTCTTGTGTGAGGTTCTTTTGTTGTGAGGACAACGACAATGTTCTACTCGACGGGCCCCGGATGGTTCAGGAAAGCTATTTGATGGTGCAACATTGGTTTAGGATAGCTGTCCGATGGAGGCTGAGATTGAGGCAGTTCTGATTGAAGAGATGGAAGCTGCTTCGATCATAGAGGAGAGTTTGCCAGATCTGAATTGGTCACTGGATCCGGAAAAGGAACTGGGATTATGTCCTTAAAGCACCAGATGAGAACCAAAAGGTGGGTGGTACCTCGAGGTTTGATGTCTTTGGAGGAATGATTCAAGACTGGTTTCAGTGAATTACCTCCCCCACCACAACTTTAAATAAGGCTTCTCTGCGGGCTTCTTCACACAACATGAAGAGATACGGTGACAACGAAAAACCTTAACGAATAACTTTACCGCATATAAGAACCGGCCCTATAGCTAGCTCTCAGGGCCGGCCCCATGTGTTTAACCATTTTCTTTTAAAAGATGGCTATAGTTGAGTTAATTACATATTTGAATGATTTTTTTAAGTGAATTGTATATTAGTTAGGTGGTTATATATGTTTTTTGCCACAATCTCGACCCAAATTCAAATCAATGGAAAATATTTTAGTTTTAACTTTTAAGGTATCAAAAACCAAATTATAATGTCAGTGAAAATTAATTAAATTTAACATAATATATTCTCTAAAATCAACAAGAATATATTACACACATGTACCAAAAGTCTAAATATATATTTTCTAAAATAAACCTAATATGTGGAAAAAATTCTATGAAATTATTAATATGAAATACAAAATAAATTTTCATTTATATGTTCAGACAACTATTAAACCTGAAGATTCAGAGCTTAGTCATGATGTATCCAAAAACCCAAATATGTTCCCTCAAAATCCAAATATCAGAGGGTTGGACCGAAGAAACTTTGTTATTTACAACTTTACCCTTATTTTTCTTAAATTTTATGATTTAGGCCCCACAATTATATGACGAGGAAGCAAAGCCCAAAAAAACAACAACATCTGGAAAGAAATGCACACCCCATAGTTGGAACAATCAAAGAACCTCCTTGATGAGTTTTGGTCATTTCAAGAAGGTTTCAACGAACAGGGTGTTCCACAAATGAAAAAAAAAACGACCCTCCATGAAAATGACTGGACGATGTGTTCACCCTTTTTTTACCGGTCTTCTTGCTGCCCTTCGAAGCTTCTTCCTCCTATTCAGCAATGGAGTCCCCGGAAGACTAATGGGGCTTCTAATGGTGAAAAGAAACATTAATTGAAACAAGTGGGTAGGATGAACGGTAAGAAATTGACCAGAAAGGCTCTTGACATAAATACCATCGCCGTCATTAACGTGTCTAACAGTAAGATTTACGAGTTTGACATTGATGTCTTTTTTTTTCGCAAATGGGTGTTTGAATCAGCTAGTTCTAGAGCAGGGGGTTGCAATTGCTAGTTTTGACATAGGGGGTATGCATTAAGTAATTAAGTCGTTATATTTTGTACCACATCTTTAGATTGGACTTCTCCACACAACAGAAGAGATACGGTGACAACGGACAAGGTCCTGTCCAGATACAACATTACCACATATATTTCCTTCAAGAGAGAACTTGAACAATTAGTATGCCAAATGGGTGTTAGGTCAGTGGTAGAGCGTGTGAAATCCATGCATGACGTCACAGATTCAAGCCCGACTATATGATGTAATCATATAAAATAATTAGTATGGACTACAACATAAATTTTCATTTATACGTGTGGACAAATATTATTACAAACTAGTTTATTCAAGACAAAGGCCGAGAGTGTATTTTATTACTGAAGCAATCTTAATAGAGATTAACAAGTTTGCTAAGTTTGCATATATCTTTAGAAAGAATAAAACAAAGAGATGGTATTGTGGTGTTGGTTTGATGTTTAGCTTGAGGGACGGAGTCATGTGGGGGCAAGGGGTGGCACTTGCCTGCAGCCCCCGATTTTGAAAATTATCACTAACATCCTGATTTTCTAGTTTTTTTATGAATAATCCTACGAAATATACTATCTTGCACCCTCCCCCCCCCCCCCCTCTCCTTTTGAAATTAGTAACTATCAGTTACGCCCCTCTATCAATTCTTGCTCAGACTGACTTGATTTTCTGACTCCGCCGCTATGTAGATTTGGTGAGGTGGTCTTTTGTGAGTGGCTAAGACCACATGGGTAACCATGTCTCCGTGAGAGACTTGTTTTCTTAAGTCCATCCATCGGGTAGCCTAGCACGGCATAGTCATACAGAAAATTTAGAGCTTAGTCATGAAGTATCCAAGTATGAGAGGGTTGGAACTTGGACCGAAGCAACTCTGAACACAAACGTAAGGGTACTAACTACAAATTAGAAAAAATTATCTAATGCCTGTGCTTGTGCTGTCTATATAAGCGATCTTGTTATAGAGATTAGCCTTGTCCAGCCATCCGCCTGAAAACCCTAATATCCATACGAAATTAACCTCGATCAGCAGCGGAGCTTTACGGGTAAACATATATTTCTTCTTCTTGCCTTCTTATTTTTGTGTTTAAGATCTTGTGTTCGTCAACACCAAGAAGCCGTACTAGGGTTAGGGTTACGGTTTCGGTTTCGGTTTTGTTACATCCGCAGTTTGAGCAATGGAAACGGTCCACAAAAAGTATTTTGAGAAAACAAAGAAGCAATTTCTAGGTTTCATAAACATCAACTTCACCTGTTTCTTGGACACAACATCATAACAAGTATGAACGTAGTACTAGGGTTGGGGTTTTGTTCTTTCACGGAGTAATTATTATCTACTACTAAAGAATCTAAGCAGTTTTTACTGTTCACATGACATATAATTTGATCTGGGAATCGGGTGTTTGCAGAATCAGCTTTGCGGTACCGTACATGGCTCTTCCGTTCCTACTAGTGTGTGTTTTTTTTAGGCTCAATTGCACATTGCATATCTCCAATATATCAAAACTGCCTTATTGCAACCTATACTAGGGTTGAGTTTTAGTTATTTTTTCTTTATAACCTATACTCTATTTCTTTTGTTGAAGTATATTATAACGTAGGGTTTTTATCATAAGTTAGTTTATCAGTGTCCATAAACTTATTCACTTCAAAACTTAATAGTAGGAGGTTGATTTGCTTTCTGAAGCGTGCTTTTTGGTTAACTCTCATACAACCGATATTAACTTTTACAATTTAAAAATAAACATTGATAGATAGAAATTGATAGATATCATATATTTTGATCACTTTACTTTCCAACAGCATGTTTGCAGATTTTGCCTAGTAAGGAATACCTCGATTACCCATAATGAACATCAACTTTCTCAATTTTATTTTGTTGGCCATTAGTTGTACTAGGGTGGTATGTACAGTAATGGAGAATTACATTGCATGAATCAATTGATGAATTATTTTGAGGTTTCTATTCTTCTTAGTTTATCGTGCTCTTTTGATTTTGCAGCCATGTGCATGCTTTCACTTATTTCGACTTATTGTAGGTTTTAATTGTTCCATAATTTTGATTGAGGAAACGGTTTCTTGGTGCCGTTCTACTAGCCAATAGTGTGTTTTATGCTTTTGTTTTTGTAATAATATGAAGAAAAAAATGGGACTGAATATTTTGTTGTTGCTGTTAGATATGTCTCCTCCAAAGATGTCTATGTTGGGAGTGTTTGTGCAACCATATATAGTTCGCAGCAATTCAGAAACCCGATTCTTTCCCACCTCAAAAGAAGGGGAAAGTGTCGCCGTCGAGACATGTCTAAGTTTTCTTGGTAGTCAAGTCGCTATCAAGGGATCTTCCAACGGTTTCCTCCTTTGCAGCTTTGAACTAGAACCTCCGCATATAAACTATTGTGTATGCAACCCCATCACAAGAGAATCGAGAGCCCTCCCAAGAAGTCCTAAAAAACCCCGCTACAATACGACTGTTGGGTTTTCTTGCAATCTATTAAAAGGTACAACGTTGGACAGCGTTGCTTTCCAAGTTGTCATGGCAACCGCCATTACGCTGCGTGACTCTACTATGCGTCTGGAGATCGCGAATCTTTCATCTGAGACTGGCAAATGGAGAAGATGGAGAATCAAAAGCAATCTCCCAATCCATCGCCACATCACGGGACCAAAAACAAAGGTTGTCTTGATTGATAAAGTGATTTATTGGATGCGTATGGAAGATTTGTGGGCTTATGATACAACGAAGCTTTGTCTGGAGCGAGTTGAAAGTCCACTGGGGGACGATACAAATTTCGGTACATGGTCACATACTTTGGGACAATCCAAAGGTAAGCTCTACTTTGCAAGATGCAACTATTTCACCGATCTCGAGGTATGGATTCTAAACAATAAGAGCACCGGCGGTATTGAATGGGTCTTGTATGCTAAAAAGAGGCTTTTGACGTTTTTAAACTCCCACATAGAACCGGGTTCACCACCGTTATCGTTTGAGGAAAGACCTGGAAGATTTTTATCAATAATATGTATTCACCCTCGTGATTCCAGGCGTATTCTGATGGAGTGGTGTGACTCACTCTATTGGTATCATCTTAATACCGACAAGCTCGAGCTCCTTAGTAATAATGATCATGGGGTTTATTACGTATATGAGTGGCCTGCAACCACAATACACCCCCCGGCTATTTTATTCTCACGGATGTGAACTTACAAGTCTCGCTCGGGCACGATTTATTTATAATTTTGTTTCCGTATATTAATTTTGTTAAGAACTATTAAATATGCTATATTCATATGTTTGCTGCAATTAACCTTAGAAAATTTTGGTGTATACCATACCGCACATCTATATAAATGTACTAGTTTTGTGCACGTGCGATGCACGTGTCATTGATTATAAATTTTAGAATACTTATATTCTAATCACGAACTACGATCGTTTGTTTCACGTCATAACTGTACTTATTAAGTTGATGATTCTTAGAGTATTTGTTATTGGCGAGAACACAACTTCTTAAACCTAATGGTGATGTAATATTTTGAACAAAATGAACCTGAAACAATATAAATAAAGCTGAACAATCCCTAGTTCGTACCGAATCACTTGAGGCAGTTCGCATATAACTTAATTCTCTTAAAATCATTGCATATATTCATTTGAATGTGGTTAAACCCCCATTTTGCGTCCTTCTATGAGGACCGTGATGTCTTTCACAATGCTTTTAGCAAGTTTAATATGTATGTGATGGTTTTGAGAGTGTTATCTTTGCTGCATTTGAGCATTTTAAAAGACTGCCTCATGTGCCGGGTATATTACCCCATTGTACCTTTGCTCTAAAAGTCAATAGCACAGTTTTTCATAATTTTCTTTTATTCTCTGAATTCCTATCTTAAATTTTGGAACTGTGCTTCCATAGTGGTTTAGCCTTTTCTCATGCAACGTAAGCGACAATGTAAATCACTTTCGACCTATATTACCGGATAACTCAATTGCAAATCGGCGAATCAAATCTAGCATTTTATATAATTGGAAAAAGACGGACGTAATTTGTGTCGGATAATTGCGGATCTTTCTTTTTAAAGCAAGTGTCATGATTCATCATAAATGTTTTCTAATTTAGAAACTAACATGATAGTTCATAAATAATTGTTACAAACCTAGAAACAAAAGAGAGGATTGATTATCCTCTAAGTGCTTGTTTGGGAACCTCAATTTAATATTAAAGTAGGTGATTTTAATTTAATTATGTCTGTGACAATGTTTTGCAATTGGGCTCATACCAAACACTTTTAAAAGCATTTAACTACTTCTGATTTTTAACAACTTATTTTCTCAGAATATTTTCAACCGATTATTTCGATTTTTAGTTGGTACCAAACAGAGCCTACGTATAAATTTAAGTAAAAGTGATAAACTTCTTGGGTATGGTTCTAACTTGAATTGTATTTCAAGTCATGCTCTACCAACATAGTTAGCAGATTCTTTTCAAGAGTTCAAATCAAATCTCTTTTAAGTGATTTCTAAATGATTAAATTAAATGTTTTTCCTGCAATTACAAAATTGCTTAACAAATGTTCTACAAACACAAAGTCCTTCAGTAAACATTAATGCATTTACGTCAAATAAATTCTTATTCAGCACAACTATCCCTATGCATCCATATGTCTCTACATTTTTCTTTCTACTCCCTCGTCTACTATAGTTCCATCAATAACTAATTCAATAAAGACAAATAAATTATAACGTGAATGTATACACACACACACACACACACACATAAGTATAGATAGCCATGCCTGAATTATACGTAATATTAAAACACCAACCTCCCATAACCAAAAGAAAGGACATGAGCATTCCTCCATGACACAAAACTGAGTTTTGAGATATTTCTGAATGATGATTGAGTAATTTATAACATTCACGGGCTCAATAAGATTGATTGAAGTTTTTTTTCTGCGACATTGAAAAAGGACCCTAATAGCAACTTACATGATTATTACATAATAAAAGTGTATTTTCTACCACACATAATCCCATATGCTAACTTTTTTCTTAGGTGATTTATGTTATTTAAGATGTTATTCCGTCCGTTCCGGTACTCTACCTATACCTCTGTAACAATCAAACACCCATATTTATCTACGATGAAACGATAGATGCTTGCCTAACCATAGTAAAAAAAAACCGCATGATTAGATTTGATTTCTCTTGTATACTGACACTCTTAAAAACACTCTCCTTTCAAAATAAACCTTCAAATTGATCGCATTCTCTCCGATCCATCACCCATTAGTTACCTTTACACCGCAGCTATTATGACCCATATTTTTTTTAGGTGGCATAACTTATTGCCCGAGGCAAACTTGTAAACTATACTGAAACCAGAAGTTACAACAAAACAAAGTCAGGAAAATATTGATAGTAAATAAAAAAAAGTTCCATTAAATAGAATGCTGGATGAATAAAGCAGCTCAAAGAAAAAAAAAATCTATACATAAATTATCTATTGACATCAATCTATTATTTTGCTCATCCTCAGTTGACATCTTCTTGGTTGTTGACTTGGGAATAGAAGGTAGAAACTATTCACAAAATAGATGAGCAAGCCATTGAAAAAACCTGAAATTTTAAGAATGGTCTCGTCGAGATCAACAAACAAAGACATAAGAAAAAGAATATACCTGATTGAAGGCGACCCGACAATTGTGATTTCATGTACTTTCATGTGCGTCAAAGTTCCTTGTCTTTACAAGCAAAAACGGATGCTTATCAATTGTGCACGCCGACAGCAAAAAAAGCACCAAATAATGATAGAGAAGGAAGAGGAGATGGAGAAACTTTTGAAAATATAGCATTCAAAGTAAAATTTAAGACAAAATGGTAGTAGTAATTAAAAGATACCCATTATAGTTTAGTGAATTAAATGTTTTTAAATTACAAAGTGAATCCTTAATCTACCATCAACGAAACTGATGAAAAAAAATTTAGGTATAAATCAAGGGTAGTGATTCTTACACCAGCTAATTTGATGGTTACACCAGATTTTCATTTGCATGACTGAATTACCCCTCATTAATCACGTCTGACATTGTATTTACTCCTTTTACAATCATTTATATATTGCAAGTTTGAAATTTCCACCATCGTAGTATTTTCATATATTTTGCTATTCCTTTTCAAACATCAATAGCCCTCCATTTTTGTGCTACCATCCTATTATGAATGCTTTAAATCTCATTCTTCTGAAAAGACATTGACCCTCTAAAGTATGTTTAAGAAGTTTACCAAAAATGAAGGATTGGGAAACAAATGGGATACTCTATAGAGGTAAAAAAGTAGAAGACCAAGTTTGACAACGTATTATTAGGAAGCAATTGATTACAAAGACGAAAGGACACAAAACGAGTTGAAGACTATGAAAAGTGGGTGTTGGTGTGGTGGCATTTCAGTGCAATTTTTTAATTCATCTTCTTACATAGAAACAACTACACAATGAAAGAGGGAAGTACCTAACATTTTTTCTTTTCTTTCTTGGTTTAAAGAAAGGGTTCACGATGTGTAGGAAAGAATAGCAAAATCTATGGAGATGATTTGTACATTATTTTGGAAATATCAAACATGCAATAAATTAATGATCACAAAAAGATTAATTCTAATATTAAATATACATGATGGGGGTAATTAAGTCATGACAACATAATTCTGGTGTAACCATCAAATTAGCTGGTGTAAGAATCACTACCCTAAATCAATTACTTCGAATGGAGAAAACATAGACAGAACCACTATAGATTTTACCGTTACATATGTATGGCCAATCAAAAGAAAGAAATTGATTCTAATGAAAGGCATATTCGAAAAATAAAAAATGTAGAAAATGGATAAAACATAAAAGATTTTAAACGCTAACATGTTTTTAGACGGTCGATGTGTACAATAAAATGAAAAACCGATGGAAGAGATTAGAGTCGAATTCGAAAACGTACCTTATTTAATGGCGTAAGAAGGCAGACATTGTCAACAAAGACTGAAAAGAAAAGCAAGAAGATGAAAAAATAGCTGAAATGAATCAGAAAACATAGATAAATTGGATAGATAGAAGAACAATAAGAAGAATATATCTTGTAAGGAGAAGAAAACCATTACATCAAAAAATTAAAGTAAAAAAACTTACCTGGATCCAATCGCCGCTGAAATAAAATAATTTTTGCACACCTATTTTCAGTTCTAAAAGAAGAATACAATTACATAAACAAATCAAAGTAAAAAAACACTCCATAATTCGAACACCGCTTAATTTGAATGAATAACATCTGGACATCGAATTGTTTGAAAAATAAAAAGAAGATACATTGCAGGGAAGAGAATACAGTTACGTAAACAGAATAAAAGTGAAAAAACACACTGTAATTCAGATGCGGTGTATGTGGAATAAGCTCTGGACATGAGTTTTGGTTTTCCTCAATGAACCACAATATGAACTACTATTTTTATGTAACTCATATGGAACTAATGTAATAAATTAATTCATAAAGTGAGCCAATAATATTTAATGGTCTTGAAACTGACATTAGACCATAATGAGCAATAATAATTATATTCCATCCGTTACAAAGAATAATAATAATGACAATCACGGATATTGTGGGCATTTCTGAAAAAGTAGGAAACACCTCAAATGAAAAAACACTTTGAGTGGTTAAACACTCATATGCTCTTCACTCTTTTTAGTAGTAGAGATATGCATATGCAGTTTGGGACTTCTTAGATTTTTTCTGGTGGTGCAGGCACACGTTCAAGTCATCGTCTTGTTTATCAACGTATATCTTTTCTTACTAGTCATGACTCCAAATATAAGTGGTTAAAACAATTGGAATAAGTTTAGTGTGAATTTTTAGACATTTTAGCTAACTTTTTAGTTAATCTCTATTAAAATTTTGAAATGTTCATGACCCTTGGCTTGGTTGAAGGCATCAGTTGACTTTAGGGTTGTCTTTGGTGCGTCCCAAATAAAGGTTAGAGCAGCTTTTTTAATGTGATCCACACAATTACAGGACACAAATGTGACTCGGTACACCAGGTCACTAGGGCAGTGTGTAAAAACCGTCAAGCTACTTCATAGTTAATGATAAAATCACTAACCTCTGCGCAGCACAAAGATTAAAAAAATAGTGAGGTTAAGATAATAGATTACAAAAGATAGATAGAATGGTCATGCAAAGATAACATTGTTAATAACATTAACTTTTCTTGTTAAGAAATCACGTTTAAATTCACAACGAACCGACCAAGTTCAATTATAATGTCTTTTAACATACTCATTAATGATTGAGACCATAATAAGTCCCCATGAACATCAAACTCAGATGGTATTTGTTGAGAATCGTCTTTTGGATCGCCTTTCTTATTAAGTAATCGTGAGTAAAATTATTTTAAACAGACCAAGATTAATCATATTGGCTTTTCATGGACTCATTAGTTGATTGAGACCAGAAGAATTCCCCATGAACATCAAACTCATATGGTATTTGTTGAGAATCAACTTCCAGATCGTCTACTTCTTCAACGGAGTCCCCGAAGGATGCGACATGTAGTCATGTTGTGTCCAGCCCCTTGCAATTGCCATGATGTCTTCTCTTGTCTTTATTGTATTCTGTGTTGGAGAGGGTCGAATTTTTCACATGGGCATAATGATTTTCTTCCTTCTTAATTTCTCCTTGTGTACCCTAAAGGGATTGAAGAATAATTCGTTACAATTTCCTAATTCCATCGGTGAGATGCTCCTTGAAGAATTTAATTGTTTCAGAAGATCTACAACCCAAATTGGTATACCAATATATGATGAGTAAGTTAGACATGTTTCTTTGTGTCATATATCTTTGGGCCTCGTTTGGGTAGCGGATAAGATACAGCGGATAAGCTTATGCTGGGATATGAGGTAGGATATGTATGCTGGCAGATAAGGCCTGATATGATATGCTGACGTACTGTGTTTGGGTGCTGCATGATATGAGGCAGGATAAGAAGCAGTATATGTGTCCACATGACTATAGTACCCTCAGTGCAGTAATTGTGTATAAAACTACTTGTATGGTAAATTGGACTTGAGCTGTATGAACGGTTTGTAAGTAACGATGTCTTGCTACATAATGCTCCTTTTGTTTCAAAAAAAATACGTAAATAATTGTCGTAATATATTGGATTGATGTGATGTAATATTGATATCGTAGTTAAATAACAAACGGCGATAACATTACAACGTGTTTGAAATTAGAGTCTCTTCTAAAAAAAATAGAGTTGAAATTGTCATTATAAAATACTTAGATTTAATATGAATTGATTTTCCTCAAAAAAATAAACGAAATGAATGACTAATTATATATTTTATTTAATTATAATTTAGCTTTATATTTATAAGTTAATGTTAATAAAAATTAACTTAACAAATAAAAGGAAACATGAACATTCAAAAAAAAGGAAACACGAGAGGCTGAGGTTCTTGCCAACAGTGGCGATGGTGGAACTTTTTTTTTATAGCATGTAATTTTTGCTATTTGATGAGGGCATTTTTGTCTTAAAAAAACTAGTGTGTATCTTATCCGGCTTATACCACCCCCAGAGGTGGTATAAGAATTACTCATTAAAAAGACCACCAGCATAAGAGGAGGGGATAACACGTCTTATCCGGCCTTTGTATCCGGCACCCAAACACAGCATATGAAGGGGAGGGGATAACACGTCTTATCCTGTCTTTGTATCCGGCACCCAAACGAGGCCTTGGTGTAGTCTTAGTAATACAATTTCTATTGAGCAGTGTTACATTACACCAATAGAAAGGACACAAAGTGAACTAGTAAGTTGTCAATGTTGATAACGGACGGGATATGTGGGTGTTTCATTATTAATAACACTATATGACTCCCTAAAATTAATTTGGAGACTTAGGACATATGGTGACGTTTCACAATGTTAGGTCTCACAATATGGAATGTCGGTCACAAGCTATACCTCATTGTTCATGCGTCCTTGTTGGGTGTGACCTCAAACCACTCTTGCTCAATTAAATGACATAATTATCGTATTAAAACACATATATCGCTTATAATCTACATAAATTAGCTTAATGCGCCTCCTTTAAATAAGTAAACCGGTAAAAACTTAAAAAAGTTATGAAGTTGATATGTTATCGTTGCTTACATATAGGATTCTCTTATACGAAGTATATCTAAGAACAAAGATAAGATTAAGGAAAATCAATTTATTAGGAACCTTCAAATCCCATATTTTTTGGAGCCATTGCATGTTTATGTATCCCGCCGACAAAGATGGTTCACCAATAGAAATAATTATGCGCCTTGTAGCCCGTCGAAACAGAATAATTTATGTTGTTTGCAAAGTACTGGTAAGGAATATCTTCATGGGAAATTTCACTGAGGGTAATTGTGCGAATATATTCAACATAAACTAGTTGTAATTATTGGCTAAGCGGACCTCATCCAATCTCCTGGTGACTGGATCAATCAAAATGACTAACTGTGACGTTCTTGGCTCTTACAGGGTATTGACCTGAAGGTGATTTGTCTTTGTAGCCACTTATCCTGAAAACCCAAGACTGTGTTACCATCTCCTATCTTCCAAACTAAGTCCGATTTCAGCAAATTTCGTCCAGTTATGATACTACGGAAAGCCTAAGATACATGATTGTTTGGACGTAGCTGTACATCAAGTATGGATGTGTCTTTGAAATACTTGACTTTGAAGACCATGCTGACAAGATTATCGGGTTTACGTAGGAATCGCCATGCTTGTTTTGCCAAAATCACAATGTTGAAATCATGAAAATTTCAGCTTTAGGTAATTTCATTTTGTTCCAAGAGACCTAATGAATTTGTCTTCTATCTTCACTTCCTCCCCACCTTGTTTTTGACGAACTAGTATCTCCATATCATGAGAAACCTTCAAAGGTAATAAGAAGCATCTCATAGCGTAATTTGGTATATCCTGCAAAACATCTTTGATTACACTTCTTACCAGGAGCTGAGAGCTCATTTCATTTCCATCCTTTCAAATTTTTACATACCCGCTCTGGAAAATAGCCGAAGGTTGATACCCTTTTCCTACCGATCTTAGTTGGCAGCCCCAGATAAGTGTTATGCTCCATGGCTAAAGGCACTCCACAACTTAGGACAATCTTCTCAGGTTGACTTATGTTGTCAGGGGAGACCACATATTATTTATGAAGATTCAATACCTGGCCAGAAGCTGCTTCATAGTCCCCCTGAATAGCACAAAGAACTTCGATTTCTGAGCTTGTTGCCTTGGTAAACAGAAAGCTATCATCTGTAAAAAAAAATGAGAAACAATATGACCTCCTCGAGAGACAGAGAACCCAGATACACGACATTCCTGCAGTGCTAAAGATAAACTTCTTGAGAGAGTTTCGCTAATCAGAAGGAATAAATAAGGAGATAAGGGACAACCTTGCCTCAAACCCTTTCAAAATCGAACACTTCACTTCCCCATTCACGATAGGACTGTAAGAATCTGTAGAGACCCATTTCATTACTATCTCTATCCACCTTGTTCCGAAGCTCATACGCTCCATCACTGCGCGAAGGAAGTCCCACTACACTCTGTCATATGATTTGCTCATGTCTGCCTTTCGAGCATGATACCCTAACCTCCCTTTCTTCATGTTCTTCACTGAGTGCAGCAACTCAAATGCAGTTAGAGTGTTATCATATCAATCTACCGAGTACAAAAGCACTTTTTGATTTTCAGAGATCAAAGAGTCCAAAATAACTTTGAGAGGATTTGCCAAGACCTTAGTTATAATATTGTAAATCGTGTTACAAAGACTAATAGAACGATGATCCGTAGCCTTTCTGACATGTTTTGCCATTGGGATTAAAGCAATGGAGTGTGATTGTACCTGGATATATATGTGTTTCCATTTAGAATACCTAGGTATGTTTCCTCCACCTCAACGCCCACTATATGCCAATTCTTCTTATAGAACATCACCGGAAGGCCGTCCGGACCCAGAGCCTTGCAGGGGCAAGCTGCTTCAAAGCTGCGCGAATATCCCCCATGGTAAAAGATTGGTTCATAAGTGCCGGTTGTTCCAAGGACCTACTTGGCGATTATGGCAAAATTTGTTATCAGTCTCTACGATGTTTCTACAATCTGTCAATTATGCAATGAAGGCGAAGAAACAGCGGAGCATGCTTTTATGAGTTGCCTCTTTGCTCAACGTGTTTGGATTGAAAGTATGGGTAGTAGTTTTACGAATTCTCATAAATGTCGGGTAAGTGACTGGATTTTTCAAACTATCTCAAAGCACCCGAACAGTATTTGCGAAAAGTTGGTGAAAATTATGTGGGCTTTGTAGCGAAATAGAAACCAAGTCAAATTTAATAGCGAGAACGGGAGTTTCCAGGAGGTAGTGAAATCTGCCTTAGACTATTTAATTTGGCACAAGGAAGCATTGCTGGGGGGTCTGCTCACGGACAGCCATACAGGAGTTGGGGAAGAAAGCCACCAGTGGAGTCCTTGAAGTTCAGGAGTTTACAAAGTCAATTCGGACGCTTCTTGGTTGGATTATGATCCGGTGACAGGAATTGGAACCGTATTTCGGGACAGTAGCTCTTTTATTTCAGGAAGAGAAAGGCGACTACCGCGAATTCGAGCTCCCCTCTTGGCTGAACTCGCAGCAGTGGAACTGGGGATGGAGTTGGCCAAAGCATTAAAACTATCACTCTATCAGCGGTGGAGTTTCGGACTGATAATGCAGTAGCTTGTGCTTTGCTACGTGACGGTTCTTTCGGCGAGATGAAAGTATGTGATGCTTTGAAATCAATACTGGAGATATGCAACCAGTTGCACTCTTCTTTTGATTCAGGAGTGTTCACTTTTGTTGGTAGCGAAGGAAATTGTTTAGCACACTGCTTTGCAAAAAATATATATAGAGGAAAAAGCAGGGCCGTCTCAAGATTTTGGGAGGCCTTAGGCGAAACTTAAGATTTTGGGGTCCATTTCTTTTCTGAAAACGATTTTGGGGCCATTGATAAACTATAAATGTATTATTGCTTACTTAAAATTTAGGTATCCTTGTTTTTTTAAATCCAAATGAATTTATCAAACTATGAAAATCAAGATATGTTTGTATTTCTTCTCAGTTGATAATCTATATCTATCTGTTGGGGAATTATTCGTCAATCCGAATTCCCGCCGCAACGGAAGCAAAAAATACGCCGCACGATCACACACTCAACACACGCCATATGGGAGAAGAAAAACGACAACACAAGAATTTAACGTGGTTCGGCCAAACCGCCTACATCCACGGGAGGAGGAGAATTTCACTATATCAACGAGGGAATACATCGTAGGGGAGAGACGGCTCAATCCGCGGACCACGTCGACGCGGTACTCTCATCCTTATAGACTACATCTATGAAACCCTAACCTCACACATCCTCTCAATGATGTCTCTCACCAACCTCTCTCAACTCGACTCAATTAGAAACAATAGCTAGCACCTCTATTTATACTCATATAGAGGAGGTGGAAAAGCCCACCAAGGCCTACCATCACCTCCTCAGAGATCACCTCCTCAGAGGAGATCACCTCCTCAGAGATCACCTCCTCAGAGGACAAATCAGACGCATCGGGTACACCGATTCGTCTTGCGGAATTCGAGACAAAACCCAACAAACTCCACCTTGGCTTGAATTCTGCAAGCGCCTAGCAAATTCCTCAACCAACTCCGTTGTTGATGTCAACTCCGCCGCATCCGCCATGCTCCAACTGCATGGACCGCCATCGCACCTCTACCGAGATGCTCTGCACCCCCTCCTAGGGCACGCCTTGCACCCCCGACACGGGTGCGTCCCAAATCATGACACTTTGGGGAGTAGTGTGGCTCCATCTCTCCACCAGCTAGCTCATCACTGGAGAGTTCTCCACCAACCACGTCAAGTGCAAACGAGACTCCCTTCCTATTTACTACTGCAGTAGTTTTCTTCATCACCGTTCTCGTCACTTGAGCACCGTCTCGAACAACCTGCAACTTCTGCATAGCCTGCACTATCTCCATGCTTCAGCGTCCTCACACGTCAACCACGTGTTTCTTTACGCCAGCCCTGAGTGCTTCTCCTTGCGCTGTTGCTTCTCCTGTTCGATCATACGCCTTCACCAAGACGTCTTGCAAAGCCACCACTTTGCGTACCTGTCGCGACTTACCTCTCTTCTTGCCTCGAGTTGCTCAAGAGTTATTGTCACAAACCCACACAGAGATATCAGGACGCCACCGCTGCCATGGCCTTGTTAACCGCGTCCACCATCTCGATCTCTGCCCTGGAGCTTCTTGTGAATTTCCTTGCAATAGTTGCCCACGTCTCTGACCAGAATCCTCTGCAACTGTTGCGTCTCGTGCTCACAACCACACAAAGCCTATGCTTCTTGCCTATGTTGAACAGCAGCTCCACCTGTCAACACACTCCCAAGCCTGCATAGGTTGCCAATCGGACGTTCAATTAGGAAAACGCCTCTAATTGACCCCACCTGATTGGACTTGAACTTGATTGACCCTGATCGCATCCCGTCGTCTTCGATCTCGCCTATCGATATCGATTGATGCCGATCTTCTCAATTCATCCAGAATCTCAAAATTCTGACCGTACCGATGAATCCGCACCGTCCAAAAACATGGGGTTTACCTCATGTTCGAGCCCAATCGGACCCACAGGCAGCTCAGAACACCCAAACAAATCTGGACCACTCGATCACGTCCTTGCCGCGCTGGAGCACCGCGGATCTATCACACCTGATCCATCCGCCCAGCAGCAACCCCATGTGCGCCCAAAAAATGCCTTCTTCACCCTTTGGTTGGTAACAACCCACCACCAACTCCATGTCACAAGCAGCTAACTTTTTTTTCTTCCTTTCTTTGTTCTTCTTCGTCCTTTCACCTGTGTGATCCACCCGGATCGTGAACCAAGCTCTGATACCACTTGTTGGGGAATTATTCGTCAATCCGAATTCCCGCCGCAACGGAAGCAAAATATACGGCGCACGATCACACACTCAACACACGCCATATGCGAGAAGAAAAACGACAACACAAGAATTTAACGTGGTTCGGCCAAACCGCCTACATCCACGGGAGGAGGAGAATTTCACTATATCAACGAGGGAATACATCGTAGGGGAGAGACGGCTCAATCCGCGGACCACGTCGACGCGGTACTCTCATCCTCATAGACTACATCTACGAAACCCTAACCTCACACATCCTCTCAATGATGTCTCTCACCAACCTCTCTCAACTCGACTCAATTAGAAACAATAGCTAGCACCTCTATTTATACTCATATAGAGGAGGTGGAAAAGCCCACCAAGCCCTAGCCATCACCTCCTCAGAGGACAAATCAGACGCATCGGGTACACCGATTCGTCTTGCGGAATTCGAGACAAAACCCAATACTATCTATACAATAATCTATATAAAAGCAGAAATAGTGTCGAAAGTTATTACCATTGCGCCATTTGTCAATTGATTTTTATTGTATTTTTGACATTTTTCTTCCATGGTGGATAATAAATCACAAACGTCCAATGAAAAATTTCCATGTCGTGCCATCTCAGTTACTTCTAATTAACAAAACAGTAAGGGAACTTTAATATTGAGCCCACTATTAGTCGAAGACAATTACGAGCATAGCACAATGATTTGTTTTTTTTTAGAATTTATTTTATCGTCAACGGGGTTCGAACCCGGGACCTGATGCAGGGGTTTCCGACGCTCTACCACTTGAGCTACCACCCTAGTTGCCAATGATTTGCTTTTCGAGAATTGAAGGATTAGTATGTTATAAGTTATATTAGAATTTTAAGTTAAAAAGCGGTAAAAGATTGTACTCATGCATGTATACTTTCACAAACATGCAAGATCCTTATTATGTTTTTTAAGTGTCAGGAAAAATTTCGTTTGAGAAAGCGATTGTCAAAAGAATATAACCGACCTCTAAAAAAAAGTATAAAGAATAATAATATAATATAATATAATATAATATAATATAATATAATGTAATATAATATAATATAATATAATATAATATAATATAATATAATATAATATAATATAATATAATATAAAAGCAGGAAAGTACCTAAAGTTATTACCATTGCGCCATTTGTCAATTGAATTTTACTGTAGTTTTGACATTTGTCTTCCATGGTGGACAATAAATCACAAACGTCCAATAAAAAAATTCCATGTCATGCGTTGTCAATGTAGTAATAACAATAATAAAATCGTAACAATAAAAATAATAATAGTAGTAATAACAGTTATGCAGCTGTTGCTAATATGCAGTGAATTAATATGGCATTAATTCTTTCATTCCTACCATGAAAGGAATGAGATTACAGAAAGTGAAGAGATTAACCATTTTACATGTAAGATGCTCCTGCTCCTCCGATCTCTTTGAAGAAAGTATTCATTGATTTTAATCTCTTTATAAAGACCTTCCGTCTCCAAACATTGTTGATGTTTTCTTAATACTTATACGATTTGTTCGTACACATATTTTTTAACAAATAGCACTACCAAAGAATGAAAATCAACAGCAAATGATTCTTCTACGGAGGGTTCACAAAGTCAGAAACGGAGATGGAGATCACTCTTCGAGGAAGTCCTATAACTTTTTAAAAGATGATTGTATAATTAACATTTTGGATGCATGTATTGCTGTGGAAAATCCACTTAGAGCAAACAATTTCAGAATATGTGTTAGTACAAAAGATGAATTGGAAAACTCATAAATAAAATAGAGAAGATCGAGAAAAAGAGATAGAAGAACTTATCGATTTTGTAAGAGAAGAGAGATTTATTTTGTAGGCTAAGGCGGTCCAGGACCTATCTTTAGGATAATAATTTTCCCCACTATACGGTGCAAAATGGGATACACGGAAATTCTACCCACCGATACAATGCCTACCGTGGTGGAGAAGAATCAAGATTGCACTTCTTGTCTTCTCCTAAATTAGAACCCATCCCGGACCAGGAATATGATTGAAGAAGAGAGACATCAAACTGAAAACCTTAATTTGACACAAAAGACACTTGTATTTATAGACATGAAATGGTGCTTGAAGCACCTCTTAGGAAAAGACACTACTAAAAAGACACATCTTTTTGTAAAAAGTCACAACTATATGAAACAATACACCTTTTCGGAAAAGACAAGAATTTAAATTTAATCACAAATTAGTAAATTTTTCTTTTGCAATTGCGCAATTTCATATGAAACAATACACCTTTTCGGAAAAGACAAGAATTTAAATTTAATCACAAATTAGTAAATTTTTCTTTTGCAATTGCGCAATTTCAGATTGATGTTGGCAATTACAATGGTTAGTGGAGATGAAAGTTGTCAATCGCTTCTTAAAGGGAAGTGAGGGGAGTCTCTGCTCTTGGCTAAAGGTGTCAGCGTGGAAGGGAACAATGGCATATGTTTTAAATTTTCTAAGGGAGTTAACTTCTATGACAGTTACAAGAAGTTACGGTTTGCTTATTAGTACTGTTTCAGGATTAACTAATTGTTTGTTCTCGTTGTCTTTTGGTAGGGGTCTACAAGGCATACGAATTCACACGCATATTTGTAATATAGGAGATCCAGCACTCCTGTAATTGAGATGGGCATCATCGGTGTACCCGCAAACATGGTGAACCTGCTCCGAAGACATTACAGTTTCACCGGAATGAAACATGGCTCATGAAACTTCTTCAGAGTAAATGGATTTCGATGTGGGCTGAATCTTTTCTACACAGTGGAATTAATTGTGCAAGAGTAGTTTCGACGACTTTTGGAAGGAGAAATTGGCACATCATAAACTGCCATTGTTCGTCAAATATGTGATTATTGAACAATCGTTCAAAACCCAGTGGAGACCACTCTTCCATGCAGAATCAGACAAAAAAACGAGAAGGAACATCTCCAATGCGAGAGGTTCGAAATATGTAACTATCATGTGTAGCGAATTGAGAGATAATCTCAATTATTGAATTAGAGGTTCAATCAATAATGATATCCATCTGCGAGATGGTACTTCATCGGGTTTGTCACTCAGATGCCAATACAATCCGGGGAAATGGAGCAGTTGTGGAGAAAGGTATGCAATGTCAACAGTAAGTTTTTCCTTCTAAGTTTCTCTATATGCATTTGTTTCATGACTACCACATGGATATTCAGTTGGGGATTGTCAGTATATGCACTACTAATTTTATATGACGCTTTAATTTGTTTGTTTGTTGAGAAAATTGTTCATGCACATTCAAGTGTAAAGTCCGTGAAAACTGTGCTCAAATGGGTGTTCATTTTGACAAAATCTTCCTTTGTCTGACATTTAATTTGCCTTGCCAGTACTACATGTGCTAATGTTATGTTTGCAAACACACACATATAATTGTATCATAGTTTGCGAAACTCCCTTCTTCATGAAATTCTTTTTGAAGTATTTCCATTGAGTTAATTACTATACGAAGGCTATTAATATTTTTTTGGGTTAGTTAAAAGTCAAAGTTGTTGAATATGGTGTATTTGATGTATCTTAATTATATGCCCATTGAAATCTTCATTTAAATTAAGAGTTTTACAGTGATTTATGGGCTGCAGCTTGCATCGATGTTTGGTTGTATATTATCAACAATGTTCTGTCTTAGTGATAGTTTACTTTTATGATAAAAATGCACAAAACAGATAATTTGCTTTTATGATAAAAATGCACAAAACAGAAAATTTTGTTTGACTATTAAGTATTTTTTTGGTCAATGATAGTACATCAGTGCATCCAAAGCTTTGTGTAGAAAAATATGGCCCATGCCTAATATTATGTTAAGTAAAAACGCAAGTCTCAAGAATTCTTCTTCATAATAGGGAGAAAGAAATGTTTTGTTTAGAATAAAAAACATTGCTTGTTTATTTTCTTTTGAACAAGGTTTCAATTTTTGCAGCTAATTTATCCGAGGTGGTAAAGAGTCACCAAATATATTTCCATTGTGGATAGGAGAGTAAGGCGATGCGTGACAGCGGTTTTCAACCCACTAGAAGATAGATGAGCAATTACAAGCTTTTACATTTAAGAGAAATGCAAGAATGATGTTTCCCGTGTTTCGTTTAAAAGGGATAACTATTATTGTGTTATTATATTGTGTTGCTAACTTATGTTTGTGTAGTTGACAGATGGAAGAGTATATTTTTGAACAAGCGTGAATTACAAGAAAAGCGATATTCAGCATGGCGTAGAATTTGCAAAATCATGGGATTTTCCCATTAAAATGGGAAGTGTCATTCGCGACGAATTGTCATGACAATTGAGAAAAATAGTGAACGACCAATCTAATATTATTAGGTTGATGATTTTAAAGTCATGGGAGATATGAGACTATTACCGACATATAGAGGTGTCTAAATTGAAACCTACCTCATCATGATGATGTCGGTCATTACTGAAAATCACATGCATGGAGGTTCAAGGGCAATTCAATTAAAAGACTACCCGCGGAATGTTAGTGCGTGACTACATTCCCAGTGCATCACATTATTTAAGGAATAGTGGGGGTATAATCTTCTTACTAAGAAACGAAATCTATTCCTTCAAAGTCCCATATCCGACTGATGCGCTGTTTATCCACAACAATATTAGTAGGTTGGATGGAATGTCCTTAACAGAATTCATAGCCTTTATGGTGGAGCGATTAAGCGGTTGTGGACGCTCTCGATGAGTCTGCCTTTATGGTGGAGCGATTTATCATTGTCTAGGTAATTTATAAGGAGAGAGAGATAGAGATAAGGATAAATTTGTACATGTTGACTCTATCTCGTGTTTGGGTGCAGAGTATAAGCAACATGTATAAGCCATCTCCCTCATCCTCCTCTCTCAAATTTGCCAGGGAAATAAATCATATTAGAGTTGATGAAGATAGAGTGGGTGGAGGAAAGATGACATAAATGGCCCAAATGAAAAGGATAATGAATACATATTAGTGACAAAATATGAAAATAGATAGTACCTTAAGAAACTTTTTTTTATCCCGTTAGCAACTAAAAATAAAAATTGTGACAGTAAACAAAAAGGATAAAAGACAATCAGCACCCTCGTAGTTTGGAATATATAAAAGAAACCCTACTAGTCGGGATATACAAAAACCACCCCTGCCTCCGTTGGCATCTAACTGCGCGCTAACGGATGGGTTAAAAGACAAAAATATCCCTAAATTTTTAAAAAATTACCCAGTATAAATACAATTTCCTTCCCTTCACCTCCTCATTTCTTAACCCTAAGAGCATCTTCCACAGTGCACTAAATCCTATATTTGATGGTAAAATTTGATGTTTTAGGCCTCCCACCACAAATCACCAAAAAAATTGTAATTTATTTTAGGCCTCCCACAGTCGTTGACCAAAAAATATACAAAATCACCAAATCTTATATTTGGTGTAGCTTTTATGAAATGGTGAAGTGCTTCTCCCACGATACCCCCAAATCCTATCCTGTATGACCAGATTCTATTTTTTCCATCAAATTTGATTAGGATTTGGTGTAATTTACACCAAATTTTTAATTAAATTTTAGGGCATGTTTTTACATTACTTTTATATAATTGGAGACACAATGTCATATTTTACAAACGTTTAGTGTTAACAATTATTTTTGACAACTAACATAATTAGTCTTAGTGATAGAAAATAATATATAAACAAAAATGACGATAAGAACAATACGTTAATAATAAACTCAGAAAAATGAAAATAGATCACGTTATTAACATGAAAATAAAATACATAGTTAAACTTAAAAAATGAAGAAAGCAGAATGAAGAACAAAGTAACATATTAATGGAATGCACCATGTCTGCGTTACAGTCTAGATGAAATATTCGTTTTGGTAGCTGAAATTGGGATGACCTGCATCTGGTCGAGCATACGTCTGATCATTATTGCTAGGAGGTTCTGGGACATACGATTCATCATTTCTTCCTTCACTCGTCCATGCACCAAAGTTTAAGTTTCGTGCTACTCTAGGCATGTTATCGCCCTCATGGTCAAATGGATTAGACTGGTGTCAAGTAGATTTTTTGACGTGTTATTTAATCATTTTACAGTCTCTTTTAATATTGTTTTGGTAATAAAATATTATTTGTTATGAAATTCATGATTTGGTGATAAATTTGATGATTTGTTGTGGGAGGCCAAAAATACTATTCTCTAAATTTGATGAATTGGTGAAATAATTATTTGATGTAGAAATTGGTGAAAACTGTGGGAGACCAAAAGTGCTATTTTCCACCAAATATCAGTTCGGTAGTTCCTCGAACAACCGACATTGATGCAGAGGCGAAAACACTCGAACTCAGGAGATCTCCGGCGACCTCCTTCTTCACTCCGACAGCACTACTCGACGGCGACCTCCTTCACTCCGACAGCAATACTGGACGGCGGTGATTTCCTTTGGGCACTAAACTCTCTCCAAACCCTAACTTCGTCCTTACCGTGGTTGTTTTGAGAAGTGTAATCGAGATTAATCCCTGTCGACTGGATTAAGGGGGAAAATTGATCTGGTCGGGTAATATGGGTTTGGGGCGGGTTATAATAGGTCCGGGTTGGGTGCCGGGTTACTACAATACCAACCGTTTGTAAAAATTGTAAACACAGCCCCACTTAAAAGTGACGTGGCAGCCAGATGTCAATTTCCGTTCACTTGAGTAACGGCTGTTAGCAACAGGTACCCAATTGCACGGATTTTGAAAATTTGGGTCCGTGACTGCATGGATTTTGAGTTTGGGTACCTACTTACTCGAAAAAACAAACTTTGGGTATCTGCTGTGCAATTTTGCCTAAAAAGAAATTCAGAGCTCAGTCATGATGTATCCAATTATGGGAGGTTGGAGTTGGACATCTAATTGTCCGCCAAGCATTGGACTTAGTCCACTATTCTTTTTTGAGAGAGACTTAGCCCACCATTAAATAAAGGTTAAAGTTATTGCAAATAACAACAACAACAACAATCTATACTGTTTGCAAAAAAAAAAAAAAAAAAAAAAAAAAAACAATATTAATCTATACTAATAATGTAAACACCCCACTTTTTGGTGAAACATTTGTTCTTCCCGAAATACCCTAATAATATTTGCAAACACCACACTTTTTGGGGAAACATTTGTTCTTCCCAAAATACCCTCATTACAGTAATTAGATCATGTATGTTACAACTTACTACACAACCCACTCCCTCCATGTTGGGATTATTTATTTATTTTGTGAAATTCACATACATTATCTAATATCTAATCATTTCTCTTACATTATTGTTTCTACTTTCCACGCATCGCGTGGGCACCGATGCTAGTAATAATAAATTATGAGAGGGTTGGACCGAAGCAACTCGAACAGAAAAGTACGGGTGCTATCTATAAATTTGAACAAATACTTGCTTGTGCTGGCTATATAAACGCGATGTTGCTATAGAGCTTAGCCTCGTCCAGCCATCACGCCAGAAAACCCTAAAATCCGTACGAAGTTAACATCGATCAGCAGCGAAGCTTTTACAGGTAAAATTATATCTCTTCTTCTTGCCTTCTCTTCTTTGTGTTTATGATCTTGTGTTTAAATACCAAGAAGCAGTCCGTACTAGGTTAGGGTTGCGGTTACGGTTTCGTTACGTCCGTCGTTTGAGCAATGGACTGTAAACCGTCCAAAAAGTACTATGAGAAAACAAAGAAGTAATTTCTAGGTTTCAGAAACATCAACAGATCAACTTCACCTGTTTCTTGGACACAACATCATAACATAAGAAGAAGTATGAACGTCGTACTAGGGTTAGGGTTTTGTTCTTTCTTCATATTTTATACGGAGTTGTTATTGTCCGCGGAGTTGTTATTGTCCACTAAAGAAGCTAAGCAGTTTTTATTGTTCACATGAGCATTGGTGGCAAGCTTTCTAACTATAAGATACTTCCAAGATCAATGCATGCTAGGGTTAGGTTTTTGTTCGTTCTTTGTATATTACAATGTAGGGCTGTTAGTATATTACTACCTTCGTTTCTTCTCTATCACACCGGTTTGACTTTTTGACTCACATCCGTGTCACTTTGACCGGGTGAATTGGATAGCAAAACGATGCGTTTTTTTGATATTTTTTTCACCGTATTATAGAGCAACTTTTACTCTACAACGCCATGAAAAAATTATCGAAAAACTTCATCGTTTTGCTACTCAAATTATCGGGTCAAAGTGACCCAGTGAATAGTGACAAAAGTCAAACCGGTGTGATAGAGAAGAAACAGAGGTAGTACAATGTAGGGTTTTATCATATTTTAGTTATTGGGTGGAGATGGTTGCCAAAACATTCTTTATCCCTTTTGCTTCCCCAAATTAGTTTTTAGATGTCGGGTAAACACCGGCAACAACTTTTGAGAAACAACATAGCAGTTTGTTTTGCTTTCTGAAGCGTGCTTTTTGGTTAATTCTCCTACAACCGATATTAACTTTACAATTTAAAACAAGGCTTAATTACTTAATGCATACTCCTAGTTTACCAAAACTATCACATCCCAACCCCCAGTTCTGAAACTAGCTGATTTCATCCCCCATTTACAAAAAATACGTCAATGTACAACTGGGAACGAAATCGATTACGAAACGTCAATGTGCAACCCGCAGTTCCTTGTAAAGTTAATACGTCAATGTGCAACTGGGAACGAATTTCCTTGCCCTAATTGTGAAAAATACGTCAATGTGCAACTGAGAACCACAAGTAGGATTTATTACAAATGGGGATGCATTAAGTAATTAAGCCTATAATATATTTTGACCGTTCTACTTTCCAGCAGGTTCGTAGATGTTCCCAGTAAGAAATCACTCTATTACCTTTCCCATAATGAACTATCTCTTTCTCATCTTGATTATGTTATAGCAACTTCATGCGTCGTCATGTAGCGTCATTCACAAAAATTGGCCATGTTTGTAGTGTTGTATCTATATACTAAAAGGGATGGGTTTTACTGTTCATAGAGGAGGTGTGTTAAATTTTCAGCCCTTAGATTTTCTCAAAATGGAGGGTGAAATTTGTACGGGCTACTATGCTAGTAGATGGCACTATTTTGATTTTGCAGCTATGTGTATGGCATCACTTATTTCAACTTATTGTAAGTATTGTTTCATAAGTTGATAGCGGAAATAATTTCTTTGTGCCATTCCACCACATTGTATGCTCTATGCTTTTGTTTTTGTAATACGGAAAAGATTGACTGAATATTTTGTTGATGATGTTAGATATGTCTCCTCCAACGACGTCTATGATGGGATTGTTTCTGCAACCATCTGTAGTTCGCAGCAATTTTGAAACCCGATTCTTGCCTAGTTCAAAAGAAGGGGAAAGTGTACCCGTCGATACATGTCTTAGTTTTCTCGGTAGGAAAGCCATTATCAAGGGATCTTCCAACGGTTTCCTCCTTTGCAGCTTCGAACTAGAACCTCCGCATATAAACTATGTTATATGCAACCCCCTCACAAAAGAATGGCGAGTCCTCCCACGACCAAACAACGTCAACAGGAGAACAGCAGCCGCCTTTTCTTGCAATCTATTAAAAGGCACAACGTTGGACAGCGCTGATTTCCTAGTTGTTCTGATGACCACCATTTTCCGGCGCGAGATTCCGCTTCTGAAGATTGCGACCTTTTCTTCCAAGACGAGCAAATGGAGAACATCGACACTCAAAAGGGATTTCTCTGCCCTTGTCGTTTTATCGAGAACAGAGTTTGTCATGATTGATAAAGTGATTTATTGGATATATAGTCACACATTGTGGGCTTACGATACAACCAAGAAATGTCTGGAGGAGCGAGTTGAAGTACCAATCTGGGACGGTGTGTATATCCAAACATGGACATGTACTTTGGGAAAATCCAAGGGCAAGCTCTATTTGGCTAGAAGCAACAACGACTCCCCCGATCTCGAGATTTGGATTCTAAACAAGAAGAGTAGCGGCGGCGGTAGTGAATGGGTCTTATGTGCTAAAAAGAGGCTTTTGACGGCTCTAAACTCGCACCGATCCCCGGGTTCATCTCCATTATCTTTGGAGGATTCAAGTGAATCTTATGGAAGATTATTTTCAGTCCACTGTATCCACCCTCGTGATCCCAGGCGAATTCTGATGGCGTGGCGTGGCTCACTGTATTGGTATGATCTTAGTACCGACAAGCTTGAATTCCTTCGAAGCTTCAAAGTACCTTGGGCTTATTTTGTATATGACCGGCCTGTGGCCACCATCTCCCATCCTGCTAATTTATTTTCACGGTTGTAAACTTACAGAGGCTAGCTCGCTTATAATTTGATTTCAAATATTTATATTATTTCATCTCTCTTATATATTTTCTTCTTTCTTGTGTTTAAGATCTTAGTTCTTGTGGTGGTTTGGGCAATTGTTCCATACCAACGGTGGCGGAGCCACATAGAGGGTTATGGGGGCTATACCCCCCACTTAAAAAAATTATCTTGCAATTTACCCGTACATTTTTCATATTATATAACTTTACACTTCAATATATTTTGAATTATGGTTTACTTTTGATGTAATTTATCGTTTTGGGGTATAGTGTGTGAGTATTTTGCTATATTCCAGCTTCCAAACTACTAGATTCTCTCGTTCTCGTGCGAGCTGCGGTTTGCGAAGGAACTCAGTCTCATGGTCCCCATAAGTTGACATGGTGTGATCTGGTGTGCATGGGGCACTATAGGGTAATTAGTTGTGTACTGCTGAGGTCCATGTGGCTCCGAACTAGGACCTTGTTTTGGATTATCTACACTTAGTAACACATTTTTTTGTTGCATGAGGGTGCTAATGTTTTTGTTATTGACCAGTCTTGGTAATGAATTGGTTGGTCGTCCAATAGGATCTCCATTTGTTAGAGCTTGCACGATTGCTAGAAGCTCCTTCTCATAAGGGCATCTCTAATAGTAGTAGGTATTTTTTGCATGTTCTAAATTTTGCATGGCATGCATTTGTAATTTTGCTCCAGCAGTAAAATGTAAATTATACATTTTGTAGTTATGAGAAGTTAAAATATACATATTAAGGATGCATGGGATGAGAGAGATAGACACAAAATTTTGCATGTCTACTTTCTTGCTAGCTATTAATGGAGAGGAGGATGCATGTTCTGCAAAATGCATGAGCATATGCATTGTCTATTGGAGGTCAATTTTTCATCATATTATTTATATTTTACATTTTGCATAGACTATTGGAGATGCCCTAAGTCGGAGCCAAAAGTGTTTATCTTCCAGGACTTTCTGAAAAAGCAATTGGTTGCCTTCTTGCATCAATACAACATCCAATCTTGTGTAACACTCATCAGTTTCTAAGACAAAGGTCTTAGTAAAATTAGGTAGTGCCAGAACTAGTGTCTCATACATTGATACGGGAATACACCCGTAACTGCAAACGGCTCAACGATATCGTTATCAACCGAAGTATATCGATCGCTACCGTGAAAACATGAAGTGGATTAATAGAAATAAGTCGTCATATTATTATTAATTATTTGTTTAGCTGTTTATTTATTTATTTGATTTATTGCGCTTAATTAATTAGTTGGGCTTTTGGCCCGTAAGAGTCTAGGTTAGGGTTTAGTATTCTATTTAAACAAGTTGTAGTCTTCATTTAAATTTATCAGATGAATTGAGAAAGAATTTCTTCTTTTGATCAAACTTGTTAGGAAAAAGTGTCGTAGGCTCAGCTACGTGGTCAGTTTTTGCCGATTTTCACAAAATCGTTACAACTTGTTATCTTTACTCCATTTCTTCCCCAACCCAACATCCCCAAGTAACGTCTTTGTAACGATTACTAGTTACCTTTACCGATTACTAGTTCTGGCACTACCTAATTTTGTAATCGGTAAACGATTTTGTTACCTTTACAGAACTAGTAATCGGTAAAGTAACAAGTTGTAACGATTTTGTAACGATTTCGCGGGGCGGTTTGGGCGGGTAAAAACTCCATTTCTTCCCCAACCCAACTAACTCGGGTTAGAATAATCTCTACCCAAACCTGATCAAGTAATCGGTAAACCCAAACCTAATCGACCATTTCGGGTCGGCCCGGTTCGGCACGGTTTTGGCGGGTTTTATTTAAAAAAATATATGACAGTTAACAAAAATTGAATAAATTTTGATCTAAAAGTCTGACTTGTAGAAACAACTAATTGAATTGATTGGATTTCAAATAATACACTGACTAATGTATAAACCTAGCTAGGGACTATAGCATAAATACTAGAAGAAGTACAAAGTTTAGAGTGATTGACAATTTGGTCATATACGCCCCCGCAAGATGGAAGATCGTGAAGAGACACCAATCTTGGAACGCAACTGAAGGAAGGGACCACGGGAGAGTGGCTTGGTGAGACAATCTGCTAATTTGTCTGCAGAAGACACATGAGAGACGCGGAGGAGCCCATCCCGAATTTGTTCACGAACAAAATGAAAGTTAAGAGCGACATGCTTCATGCGCGAGTGAAAAACCGGGTTTGAACAGACATAGTTAGCGCCCATGTTGTCACAGTATATGGCTGGAGCTGAAGACAGGGAGCACCCAAGTTCAGAAAAAAGAGAACAGAGCCAACGCAGTTCAGCCGAAGCAGCGGCAACGGCACATCAGGGGCAGAGACAACAGGGGAAGGCTGAGAGGTCGTAGTGGTATCGGCAGGCTGAATAGAGGGAGGAGCCGATGGGCCTGTGCGACGAACAAAATACTTGCCAGAATATCTGTGAGGTGCATCAAGAGCAGGCGGTGGTGGTGGGGTCGGTAAAGCAGGGGACGAGGTGGCAGGTGGTGATGGTGCAGGGGAAGGTAACGTGAGAAGCGTAGTGGAAGGAGAAAACCAGAGATAGGACGAGTCATCAGAGGTGGGAGGAGTAGTAGAGTGAGAGGCAAAGGGAAATGACAACTCATCAAACTGGACGTGACGTGAGATATACAGCCGATGGGAGACGGCATCGAGACACAAGTAGGCACTCTGAGTTAAGGAGTACCCGACAAAGACACAGGGAGTAGACCTGTCCTCCAGCTTGTGAGTAGTGTACGGGCGAAGATAGGGATAACAGAGGCACCCAAAAACACGAAGTTTGGCATAATGAGGTTGTTGCTGAAAGATAACCTCAAAGGGAGATCGGTATCGAAGGGATCGAGAAGGAAGACGATTAATGAGATAAACAACCGTGGTAAACGCATACGGCCAGTAGTGTGTGGGCATGGACGCGTGATGGAGAAGGGCAAGACCTGTCTCAACGATATGCCGATGGCGACGTTCGGAGTACCCATTGTGTTGGGGAGTATGGGGTGGGGAGGTGAGATGCGAAATGCCATGGGAGGAGAAATAGGAGCGAAGGCCAATGTACTCACCCCCGTTGTCAGAATAGACAGTTTGGGGAGAGACAGCGAAGTATTTTTCGACAAGAGCACGCCAACGAATGAAAACATCATATAATTGAGATTTGCGTTGCAGGGAATAAAGCCAAATATATTTGGAGAAATGATCAACAAAAATAACATAATACTTAGAACCGTCGTGAGACGTAACTGGAGAGGTCCATACATCAGAAAAGACAACCTCAAGTGGACGAGAGGATGTAATACTAGAATTATGGAAAGGAAGTTTGTGACTCTTCGTGCATTGACATGCATTACAGGACGATGACTCTTTGCAACTACTAACTGGAAGAGAAAACTTTGACACTACGTGACGACAGACGGGCCCGACAGGATGCCCAAGACGATGATGCCAAGACTGGAAGGACGGACGAGACTGGAGAGTAAGCGCCAGCGAGGGAGTGGAATCTGGTCACTCATAGACTCCATCTTTAAGAGGACCGGTTAGAACGGGCGCCCCCGTGATTCGATCCTTCAAAACAAAACCATCAGAAGAGAACTTAGCGGTCAGATTGTTAGAAGAACAGAGTTGAGAAACAGAGATTAGATTCTTTTGAATGGCTGGGACACAAAGAACGTTATGTAAGTGAAAAGTGTGAGAAGAGAGAGTGAGAGATAGCGAACCAGTATGGGTGATAGGTAGGCTTGTGCCATCACCAATCATCACATCGTCTCCAAGTGTGTAGGGCTGGTGAAGAGACAGATTGTCCAGATCAGCAGTGATATGATGGGTGGCTCCAGTGTCAAGAAGCCAGGATGGCGTAGGCAAAATTCCGGACTGAGCAGTAGCAACATGGGCACGTGGAGTCCAGGGAGTGGACGGAGCAGAGTACCCTGAAGAGAGAGAGCCAGAACGAGAGCCAGATGACCTGGTGGAGCCCGAATCGGGATACTGCTGAAGCATCCAACCAAACTGAGAGCACTGGCGGATACGGTGACCCTGTTCACCACAACCCTGACAGAATCCAAGGAACGGACGGGGCTGCCGAGGACCAGGTGAAGCCGGTGGAGCATGTGTGGCCCATGGAGAGGGGTACAACTGATAAGTAGAGGGCGGCTGCTGTGGAGGCTGGGGCTGATAATGGGGCTGCTGTAGGTTGCGGTTGTGCTGACCACGACTGCGGCCACGACCTCTATACTGAGGGCTGACCGACACATTGGCTGAGGCAGGGGTGAAGGAATGAGTCGGCTGAGCTTTGGCGAAGTACTGCTCCTGCTGGGTGAGCTTCTCAAAGAGCTCCTCAAATCCAATATCAGTGTCTCGCGCCTTGATGGCCGCAACAAGAGGAAGGTAAATCTCATTCAGCCCGTCAAGAATGCGATCCACAATGTCAGTTTCATCCATTGGTTTCCCGAGAAGTGCCAACTCATCAGCCTTGTGTTTAATGAAGTGCATGAATGCGGAGATTGTCCGCGAGCCCTGTTGAGGGTTCTTGAGATGTTCCTTAATCTGATTTATATGACCACGTGAGGGGCGCGCATAGATATTGTGGAGAGTGGTCCAGATATCAATAGCACTGCGAGCTGTAGTGATGTGAGAGAGCGCAGATTGCGCTAGTGTACTGGCGAGAAACGCAAACACAAGTTGGTCTTGTTGGAACCAGGACGTGTAGGCGGGATTAGGTTGAAGAGCTGCAGTATCAGCAGAACCAGAGGAGACTAAAGATTCTGTCGCGGACACTGTTCCAGACTGTGGGTCACTACTCGGCTTCTGAATGAGCGGGAGAGGCGGTGTCTTGCTACCGTCGACATGACTGAGCAGGCCATGTCCTGTAAGAAGGGCTTGAACCTGTACTTTCCAGGTCAGAAAATTATTTCCGTCTAGTTTGATCAGTGTTGGTGGAGCTTGAACCACAATCAGGGGTTTGTCGGGGTTATTGGGATGGGGGACAGTAGTAGGAGGAGCCATAATTGGTATTGAACTAAAATAACAAAGGAGCAGTACTGAACTGAAATAAACAGGGAACAGTCAGGAGCCTGTCACAACTTGGATTGATGCTGAGAATGATTGAAGAGCAGAACAGTACCGTCGACGATGGAGAATTAGAGAGCAATCGGAAGAGAAGAACCAGGGACGTCCGGCGAGCACCGAGTCATCAATCGGGTAGCAAAAAGCCGACGTGCGACTTGCTGGGTGCTGGCTTCGGTCGGGTCGGGTTTGCCGAACCAGGTCGATTCAGGGAGCTTTTGAGTCGCTGGTTGCGGCTCGATTCAGTGGAGTTTGGGTCGCCGGGAATAGGCGACGTGGATCGACGTGGTTCTGCTAGATTTAATGGAGGATGGAAGTGATGGTGGTCTTCACAAAACAGAGCAGAGGGCTTGGAGTTTGTTCGTCGTCAACTGCTCAGGAGGTTGCGTGATTTCGTGAGACGAGGCCGGAGATGGGGCGGACGAACGGTGGGAGGCAAGCGACTGAGGGAACGACAAACAACTTCTGGGTCGATCCTCGTTGGAAAAAAAAAAATCAGAGGTTAGGGTTGAGAACCCACTCTGATACCATGTAGAAACAACTAATTGAATTGATTGGATTGCAAATAATACACTGACTAATGTATAAACCTAGCTAGGGACTATAGCATAAATACTAGCAGAAGTACAAAGTTTAGAGTGATTGACAATTTGGTCCTATATGACTAGCATAAGTAATGTTCAAATTAATTTATGTTAGAAAAATACATGTTGCGATCACAAATTATTAAGTTACATTGAATCATTATATGATTGGTTACTGTAATATATATGTTGAAACTATAACTCTTTACTTACAAGGAAATCAAAGAAAACATATTCTCTTTTATGATGAGCGGGGCGGTTTGGGGCTAAACGGCCGAATAATTTTGAAAACCATGATCAATCGATAATGGGCGGGTTGAAATTTTATGAACCCGAAATTAATTTTTTAGCCCCGTTCTCTTTATATTTTGAGTAGGTTTGGCTCGGACCGACTGGTTTGGGCGGGTAGCTCAGGTTTTTGAACACCCCTACTTTACGGTAACATACATGGCCTTCTTGAGTGTCATAAATGCTGCATTTGATTTGTCATCCAGCAGAAGATACATGGGACCTTGTTCCTTCTCTACAATTCCATCTATTGTTGGAAGTAAGTGGATTTTTTCAATTAAGTTGTATTCAAATGGTGGTATAGAGTGATACAATGCTAGACTTGTTGCACGAGGATACAAACAAGAGTACAAAATTGACTATGATGAGATATTTACTTTGGTTGCTAAAATGTCCACTATTCGGCTTATTCTTGCATGTGACACCCGTTCCTGGAGTGTGTTTTAAATGTTTGTGAAAAATACTTTCTTGTATTGTAATTTGAAGGAAATTGTGTATATGCATCCTCCCCAAGGATACCGTAATGACAAATCATATGTGTGCCAACTAAATTGATCATTATACGGTCTAAAACAAACGCCAAGAGCATGGTTTGAACATTTTCGTACACTGATTCTAGATGCCGGATTCAAGAAGAACACATATAATTATCCTTGGTCATTCACCATAATTCTCACGAATTCACCATGGTTTTGCTATATGTTGATGATATTCTTATTACATGAGATAATTTGAAAGGGTAAAAGACAAAAACCACCCCTTGAATATGGGGTATATACAAAAAAACCCCTCGTGTTCGGGGATATACGAAGACCACCCTCGGAGGTGGACGGCAGCTAACGGGGTGAGACGGACAGGGGTAATTTACCACTTTACCCTTTTTTATACTGAGTTAATTAATTCAATTATAAAGAAGGTATTTTCAAATGACCAATGTACCCCTTATCCTCTCCCAACCACCACCATAAATGTGTGGTAAAAATTCGGATGGGGTAACTCCTGTCTAGATTCATTCACCGTTCCCCCTCGAAGATTGTAGAGAGAGAGAGAGTGTCTGTGCAACCGACCGGAGTTGGGGTGTTCTTCGACGGTCTCCGGTGATAATCGCGACCGTTAATCGCGACCGGAGTCTGGGTGTTCTTTGATCTGTGTTCGGCCGTTGAAGGTAAGAACTATTTTGTTACTCTCTCTCTCTCTAACTCTAAAGCTATATGGTTTTGTGGGTTTGATTGTCTGTGTTGGGTTTGTGTTTCATATCCACCATTGCAAGATTGTGTTTGGTTTGTGGTGAATCTGTGGAGTTGATTGTGTTTCTAGGGTTTAGAATTCTAGGGTTATCTCTACATCTCTAACCGTCTGTGAACCCTCAAAAGGCCTAGCCTTTACTGAATCTATTGCAAGACTCTGTTGATTTTTTTCGATTATGTGGAATTGATTGTCTGTTTCTAGGTTTTGTGTTCTAGGTTTTATCTTGCTGGGTTTATCTGCTCCTCTCTAACCCTTCTGAAGACTGTGGTTGCATGTTGTTTGTAGTGGGTTTTGAATCTACCTGTTTTGTGTTCACTTGTTTAATATTGTACTCACTGGATATTTTAATAGTGTGTTTGAATCTGATAGGTGGTTTTTGTCATTTACTGTAAATGTCAAGTGTGTTAGGTTTGAAGTTGTTTGTTTGTACTCACAGTATGTGTGAGTAATGGGTTTCAATACCCTCTGAAAGGTGGTTTTTGTCTTTTACTATAACTGTCATTTTGTTTGTTTGTACTAAATTAGTACTTGTACACATGTTGTAAGGTATTCTTAGTTTGTTATTAGTATTATTTTACCACCATGATTAACCCTGTTTGTTAAAATGTGTTTAGTCTATCTCAACTAAAAGTCCTTCTAAAAATGTAAACTGTTGGTTTCAGTAGTACTTGTGTTGTATTTGTTCTGTATTTGGATTGTATAAACAACCCTTGTGTGTATTTACTATAACTGTCACTTTGTTAAAATGTGTTTAGTCTATCTCAACTAAAAGTCCTTCTAAAAATGTAAACTGTTGGTTTCAGTAATACTTGCGTTGTATTTGTTCTGTATTTGGATTGTATAAACAACCCTTGTGTGTATTTACTTGCAATTAAAATGTGAACTGTTGTATTCCAATATTGACTCAAGATTTTGTTATTTACAGTATTGTTTAGTACTTGTGTTGTATTTGGTTCTCTAGTCTAGGTAATCTGGGTGGACAGAAACCACCCCTCTGTCTGTGTAGACATGACAGTTCTGTAGTGTATGTTTTCTGTGTTCCTTTAGCACTCAAAAACACTCAAAATGTTGGTACCTTGTAGGCTTCAAATCCAAGAGGCTCTTCCCAAGGACCACCTAAGAAGAAGGCCAAGACTTCTGGAGTCTCAATGTCACAACAACCATCCAGGGTAAGTAACAAGTTCTAAATTGTTGTTCTTATTATGGGGGTATAAGTGATAGCATAGCAATTGTATGACATTTTGGTGTACACTAATGTACTTGCAGGTAACTAGGAGCAAGAACAACAAATCTGAAGTCCCACCTCAGAGTTCTTCCCAGCCGTAGATTGACGGATGACAGGGCTATTCATACACATCCACTGGTCTTTGTAGTGAAATAGAACAATCGATGTGTATGTCGGTATATTTTGGTATATTTTGTATCTGTTTTGAACTAGTTTCTGGCTGCTGATATCCACCACACTGGTATTTGAAGTGTTGGTTGGTTTTGTGAATGTATTTTGTGAATGCTTAAGTAGGTATCCTCCACACTTGTGATGTGATGGATGGTTTTTGTGAAGATGTATTTTGATTATGCTGAAGTTGGTGGCCTCCACACTTGTGAAGTGTTGGATGGTTTTTGTACAGCTAAGATAGTGTCCTCCACACTTAGGGTGTTGGAAAGTTTCTGGATACGTAGACAGCTCAATTGTAATCACTTTTTGTTGGCATATCAATTAAAGCCTTATATTTGATGCCAAGTTGTTTGTTGTAGACTTATATTTCAATTCAATTGTTTCAGAGCACTACTTTTAAAACATTACAAACCACTTAACATAGTTGTGATGTTTAACATGAAAGACGCAACAGAACAAGATAACAAAAACAAAACAAAACTTCATTAAGCAATACTTAAATAACACAAAACAGTAGGCAAGTTGTGATTTACGAAAAAAATAACACATCTCGTTCGCAGTTACTTAACTAGCAAAACGGCAAGTGCTAACACCATTGCTATTGACAAAATCAGAATCGGTGCTTGATTAGGCTTGTCCATTGCAGACACGTTTTGTACCTTCAACTCCAACCGTGTCAACCTCTCGTTAAATCCCTGCAATTGTGCAAGCTCCATGTCTACTCTGCCAGACATCCCAGAGACGTCACGTGAATGTGAGGACGTTGCACCGTGACCAATAGGGTAGCACCAACCCCACAACCTACAACTATCGTTCCTACAAACGTAGTAGAGCCGTCCCCTATTACCGTACTCATTAGACTCGGTCACTCGTATGTCGGCCCGTTGAGGCACCTCGCAAAAGCAAAACTTTCTCTCGTACGTCAAGAACTCTTCAATCTGTTTTGTTGTTTTGCTCGAGCTTGAAATTGTACCTACACAACAAATACACCGTAAATAATGGAAGGGAAAAACAATTACGTACAAGAATTAAACTTGCCTTAATGTGTAGGGTGAAAATTGGGGAAGGAAGACACAAGTTTAGCAACAAAGGGCTTTCATTGTAGTGAAAAAAATGTGTTCTGGGAGGGCCAATAAATAGCAACTCATTGTTAGGGGGAACTTTTGGAGGGAGATTTGTGGAGGGAAAATATTGGAGGGAAGTTATTGGAGGGAAGCCTTTATTATGGAGGGTAGTTGTTGGAGGTTGGCTAGTTTGTTGGAATAAATAAGGAGTAATGACTTGTTGGACAAAAGAAGATGTAATGTTTGTTAAAACATTACTGTTGGCACCAAAAACAAACACTCTAAAGGGTGGTAACTGTCCATGGTTTGAAGAAATACCAAGGAGGGTGGAAATTGTCTACATAAACTGATTATTTATTGAGGGTGGAAAGTGTCCCTATGAACAGTAAAAATAGGGGTGGTAATTGTCCAAGTGAACAGTGCCAGGGGTGGTAACTGTCCAGATGAACAGTACCCAGGGGTAAAACAGTAATTTCAAAGACACCATATGCTGATGCAAGCAAGTCAAAATGTGTTGTAATTATTACAATAATTAGGTTTAAAATAGATATATGCATGAAGGGCATAAATGTCATATTAAAACTGTTAATACATGTTTCTTCCAGGGGCAATTTAGACAATGCAGCTGCTCAGGGGTATAATGGTCACAAAAAAATGAAATTCAACATGACTTTAACAGAGGGGTGGTCTTAGTCTAACTGCCGTTAACTCCGAGGGTGGTCTTCGTATATCCCCGAACACGAAGGGTTTTTTTGTATATACCCCATACTCAAGGGGTGGTTTTTGTCTTTTACCCAATTTGAAAAGTATTGATAAGTTGAAACGGTTCCTTTGTCAATCATTTAAGATGAAAGACTTGGGTTCTCTCAAGTATAATTTGAAAGAAGGTGAACATTGATGCCTGATTTGATTCTGTTACATTTTGAAGTGTGTGAACGTTGACTCGCATAATAATCTAAACGACGTTGTCCCTGAGCTACACACCTTTGTTCCACTAATTGTTTAAACTCCGGACTCTTTAAACCGATATTGCCACGTGTCGACTAACCGTTGCTTATGCATCCGTTCTTCCTTTCCTTTTTTGTTTTTGTATTTATTTCTTCTACTACTAATCCCAGATTCATGACATTGTTATGTTCGGTAAAGTGCTTTATTTGGTTGGGGACGATGCGTATTTCAAAATATGGTCATCTACTTTTGGAGCAATCCGAGGGCAATCTCTATTTGGCCAGAAACAGCGGTTGCACCGATCTCAAGATTTGGATTCTAAACAATGAGAGTAGTGGCGGTAGTGAATGGGTCTTATGTGCTCAAAGGAGGCTGTTGACGGCTCTAAACTCCCACAGAGCACCGGGTTCGTCACCACTATCGTTGGAGGATTCAAGTACAACTGGAGCCCATGGAAGATTACTTTCAGTAATATTCACTCTCGTGATCCCAGACGAATTCTGATGCAGTGGCGTAATTCACTCTATTGGTATCATCTTAATACCGACAAGCTTGAATTCCTTCTAAGTTTCAAAGCACTTTGGGCTTATTTTGCATGAGTGGCTTAGAATGACTATGTGCCCACCTGCTATTTAATTTTCACTGATGTGAACTTATGAGGTCTTACTCGTCGGCTCCAACTATAATTCGTTTTTAATTATATATCATAAACAACTATTAAGTATGGGCAATGTAGGTAAAACACTTTTTTGACATATCGATTCAAGATTCATACAAGTCTATTACATATTGCCTAGCAATCTAAGCTACCCAAACTTCACTGTACCACCGCTCGGAAGGTGGACGAGCAAATAGCATGTAAACAGAGTCCCTGAATAGATTGAAATTCATGTTGTTCACTTCTTCAGGACTTAAGTATTGTTGAACCCCATCTGCACTGTCGTAAAATATCTGGACTCGTGGTTGACCAGCAAGATCTCTTATGTTTGGTGGCGTGTATAGGTAGTATGTGATGAACGAAGCTAAAGCCTCCAAACCGTCCGGCTCTCTGTTAGATTCAGCCTCCGCCGGTGTCTCTATGTGGTACACCATCCTGTCAACCTCGGCATATAGCGCCGAAAATGAGTCCATCTTATGCAAGTCGAGATCGGCCTCCCTGCTCCTCACCTCAAGGGGATCTTTGAAGTAACACAACAAGGTTAAGTCTTCATTTTCATCTTCGTCTCCCTCTTCTTCATTGATCTCATCTACATCCATGTGCTCGCCCGGATCTATATCCTCCATCTTCTCATCGCAAAAAAGCAGGATATCCAACTCCTGTCACATTTATCACGGTTGAATATGCATTAAGAAAGTAAATCAAGGATGAGGAATATTTGTGATGCAGTAGAAATTACGAAGTTTTTGTAGCTTACGTCAGGAGGGCTGGCGACAAAAGTTTCTGCTACTGGAACTATTCCATTAGCTAGGCTGAGAAGGGATTGGTCAAGGACAGCAAATTTACAATAAGGGAAGACAGACAAATCGCACTGAAATTTGTGATTGCTATTAGTTTTTCGTATGCAGAGTTCCAGTGTCTAAGGATACAATGTTCCAGTCCCTCCTGTCATGCTAACGGGAAGCTGCAAAAGTATTTAATAGATTAACCAAGTGTTCTTACACTATGAATGCATTAGCCTTAAAAACTTCTGACTTGTAGACCTATAGCAACTTGTTCAGTACTAAAGAGAAACTACCTGTATAGCAACACAAAATCCGCAAGCAAACTGTGTCTCTCCAGATCTGAAATCAGAACAGTAACAGTTGTTAGAAACTGGCAGATTGATAATATGTATTAAAAACAAGAAATGAAGACATAATTCCAAAGTATCAAAATTTTGTGGTCATAGTTATAACCAGAGGTTCAGGATTGAAGTCGTGATTTTAAAGAATACAATGGAGAGACTGTGAATCCAACCTGGATTCTCCCATAGCTTCAGTGATAGCCTGAGTTACAGTCCCACCTTTGCAAATTTAAACACAGAAAACAGTTAAAACACATCAAAGACTTAACACTCACAAAAGATAATCCAGCAATGCATGAAGTTAGTATACCAGCACAGAATATGTCAAGGGCCTGGTTTCCATTTGTGATTAGAACAATCTCCTTTCTCTGTTCACCTTTGCATTTCCTGCACATCAGACTTATTGTGGCAGCATGAGCAAGAACAAGACCACCAGGCGGCTTCTTTGGGTCGGATATGAACAAGCCACCACCTGGATCAGCAATAACTGTATCCAACAAGTTACATAAGCCAGCTGCAAGCCAATAACTTGTGTTAAGAGGAACTACGAAACCGGTTTCCAACTTCTTTCACTTTTACAGAAGCTAATCCTGTTTACCAAGGCAATCCCAGAATTCCAAGTTTACATGCAGTTCATTATACCATCTGAAGATTGTTACCTTGATTGGTCATATAGACAGCAACAATGAACTCTTCAGCAATCTTTATCAGTTGGTGTGACAGCATTTGAGCTAGTTTTCCCTGGAAAAGAAAAACTCGGATTCAGTAAGGGAATTGTATCTGTCAAATCTCATGAAATTACAAATTCGCAAGGACACTCTTCTAAAATATAACCTGACGATCAGCTGGCTCTCCTCTTCCAGTGAAATCCACACGAAACAGCGCAATAACAGAATCCACAATCTGAATATCCAAAAATAAGAAAATGAATCCACAAAGTATACTGTCACATTACATTATGTGACATCAGGTTAACATGTACAAGATTTTACCTGTAGTCGAAAAGGTTCCTCAGTCATTTTTGCAGCCAGACCAAGAAGCAAGTTGTACTGATGTTCATAGGTATAGGCACGTGCATAAATGATGTTGAATTTACAAAAATGGATGAGATCCAGTAGAAGACGACTCTTAATTACAATGCAGTAGAAGGAACGTGGTGAAGCTTACATTATCAAGGACAGCTCCAGGGTCCATGCCAAACCTTTCTGCTATTGGAACTATATGATCAGGTCGGCTGAGAAGGGAGTTGGTTAAGGACAGCTAAAAGCTCAAACAAAGACAGCAGACAGACAGACAAATATCAACTGAAAATTTTTGATTGCCGTTTGTTAATCATAATTAGCAATTCAGTGTCAAAGGATACAATGTTCCTTCAGAATCAATGTACGCAACCTTCCCAGTTTCTCCTTTCATGCTGGTGGGAAGCAGCACAAAAACTTGATTTCAGTAAGAGAATCGCATCTATCAGAACTCATGAGAATACAATTTTGCAGGGACACTCTCGTAAAATACAACCTGACGACCAGCTAGCTCTCCTTTTCCAGTGAAATCCACTCGAAGCAGTGGCATAACAGAATACAGAATCTGAATAGCCAAATAATAAAGAATGATTAGATAAGGCATGCTGCCAAATGACATCAAATGAACCATGGGATTGATTATACATAGGTTATTACCAGTATTTGAAAAGGCCCCTTGGATATTTTTGCAACCAGCCCAAGAATCAAGTGATACAGATGCTCATAGCAATAGGCACGTGCATAAATGATCTGTTTCGTTTACAAGAAGGGGATCAGACCTCATGCCTATAGACTTATGACTAGTAAGCCTAGGAACTTGTTCAGTATTAATACCTGTGCAGTAACAGATGATATTTCTTCAGCTTCTGGCAGATTTGGGGCATTGAAGACTTTGCAAACACGTTGTTCACCTTTGCCCTTCCTGAACATCAACCTTATTATGACAGCATGAGCAAAAACATGACCACCAGCCGGCTTCTTTGGGTCGGATATGAACACACCACCGCCTGGGTCAGCAATAACTGCATACAACAATTTACTTACATAAGTCAGCTGTAAGCAATAAGCCTTTTTCCCTTTCCAAGTAATCTGTATTAAGAGGAACTACATAACCGATTTCCAACTACTTTAACGTTTACAGAAGCTAATCCTGTACACCTCATTTACCAATGCAATCCAGAATTTCAAGTTTACATGCAGTTCATCAAACCATCTGAAGATTGTTACCTTCATTGGTCTTATAGACATTGAACTCTTCAGCAATCTTTACCAGTCGTGACAGCATTTGAGCTAGTTTTTGCTGGAAACGAAAAAATCGGATTCAGTAAGGGAATTGCATGTCAAATCTCATGAAAATACAAATTCGCAAGGACACTCCTATAAAATCCAACCTGGAGATCACCTAGCTCTCCTCTTCCAGTGAAATCCACTGGAAACAGTGCAACAGAATCCACAATCTGAAAAGCCAAATATATGTGACGAGAGGTTAACAGAGGTTTTTAGCAGTAATCGAAAAGGGTCCTCAGACATTTTTACAGCCAGACAAGTTATACACAATCTTACAATAGGCACGTGCATAAATAAATTTAAAAGGCTCCTCAGAGAATTATGGTGAATGACCAAGAAGCAAGTTATTCACAATCTTAGAATCGCGGCGTTATTTGTACTTCTGTTTTCCGTTTTGATGTTAAGAATTCAGAAGGATACTAGATGTTTTACAGATAAGTTAAAACTCATTACTATCTACTTCTAACTCGTAAGCCTAATAACGTGTTCAGTACTAAAGAGTTAAGTCACTACCTGTGTAGTAAAGCATAATGTGTGAGCAAGCTGTGTCTTCCCAGATCTGAGTCAAAACAGTACAGAATTGTCAGAAACTGGATTGACAAGTATAAAACGAGAATGCAGTTGTAATTTGGAAATAGGAGAAGGTTGTTAGAGTTGAATAAAAGAAACATCTGAAAAATCAAGGAAAGGATCATAATTCAAACCGGAATTCTCCAAACGCTTCAATGATTTCCAGAGTTTCAAGGCCACCTTCACAAGTTTAAATACAGAAAATGGTTACAGCATTTCAAAGACTTCAAGCTACCAAAGGACAAAAGCAAAGACTCATGGAAAAATTGAATAATATAGCAACATCTAAAACTATTACCAGCTAAGAGTTCATCAAACGCCTGGATTCCTGTTGTAATGCGAACAACCGCCTTTCTCTGTTAGCCAATACAGATCAAATAAGTTAACTGTTCACCCTTCAGACTCATCCAAATAAGGTGAATCTTGAGAAGCATTCTTAAAATCTAGTTATCTGAAGATTATAGAATCTAGTAAAGGTGCATAATAGCTGAAAAGAATACAATTCCATTAGGAAAATTATTACCCAGAGCAGAGCATCATTTCCAGTAATGTAGCCAAAGTTCTGAACAAAGTGGAGAAAAAGAAGTGAGCAAAAAAACCAGAGTCCACCATGTTAAGTGAGATACAAATTGAAGTGAAATCTCACCACTATCTTCTCAGCTGCTTCACATATTTTGTCAACTTTAGTTTCAGACAGACCTTTAATTCCAGTCAGACTCTGCGAAGAACCAGAAACCAAAGTATGCTAAGAAGACTGCAAATTAACTTGGCGGAAACTGAGAATCAGTGAATACCTTCTCTGTATGCATCATTAAGCCATAGCTGGTATAGATCCCTGCATCCTGAAGCTTCTCAACATCACCAGCATTAATTCCATGAAATGTAACTGAAAAATTGCATCGATCAAATTAGACTCACTTCCATTAAAAAGCCTTCATTCCAGTCAAATACATCACATGAAGATCCAGTTTCTAGACATTCAAATATTCAGAAAACTGTATGTCCAGATTTATTAATTGTCTATCATCAATCAAAACTACATACTCATAAATCATTGAATCACATGTGCGAAAATTGTAAGGCATGATCTGAAAGTAATAGCGCTGCCTCCAGAGTCCAGATTATGAGCACAAACAAGAGTGACAAACGAAGAAAAACTCATAAGTATGTTGATTCAGTTCGCAAATCTGTAAAACGTATCTAATGATCACAATCTGTTCGAAATTCGTTGCATATAGAGTCAGAAACAAGCAGACAAGTGAAAATCGAAAAAATTGTAACAACGTGAAACCAGAAACAGATCACAATTCGAAGCTCGTCGAGCTCAGAAGCGAAAATGGTGAAAAAGTCGAACGCATGTCAGATTCAGTTCAAACATCTCAAACATCGCAAATCTTAGCTACTTATCCATGGATCGAAACCTATTTGAGCTTCATACCAGCATATGGAATTAGAAACTAGCCGTAATCAGAATGAAAAATTCATACCAGCGTCAAAACAGCGAGAAAAGTACAATTCGAAGCTCGTCGAGCTCCGAAACGAAATTATAAACTGAAAACGAAACGCGACTACGACCAAACTCACCAAAACGAAGAGCAATAGATCGGCAGTAGTCATTACGCTTATCGATAGCTTCAAACAAATCTTCTTCGTCTTTGATCTCTTCTCGTTCGACGAGCTCTTCAGACCTAAGCGAAATCACAAACAAAAACAACAAACATATTGTTAGATCTCCGTCACGTAACAGCTCGCCGATTCCAGAAACTCAAAAACGAAGTGAGAATTTAAGCTTCTCTTACTTCAGCTTCCGGAAGAAGCTCGCTCGATCTCGAATGCCTGTAGAGTCACGCAAGTAAATGAAACCGATCAGAAATTCGTAAGCATAAATGTTGAAGAACTTGAACGCGAGTCGGATTCAGTTCAAATATCGCCAATCTGAGCTAGGAACGAAAAGCATTTGAGATTCGCACATCAAAAACAAGTGCGGAATTGAATACGAATTTCAGAACAGTGTCAAAACGAAATCAAATCACAAAAGCTCGTCGAGCGCAGAAGCAGAAATCTCAAATCGGAGAAACGAGCCGCAATCGAATGAAAAATTCGTAACAGCGTTTCAAAACGCGAGCAATGCACAATTCGAAGCTCGTCGAACTCGGAAACGAAATCAAACACAGAAAACGAAACGCGACTACGATTCGTCGTCCAAACTCAGCAAAACGAAGAGCAAAAGATCGGAAGTAGTAATTACGCTTATCGATAGCTTCAAACAAGTCTTCTTCGCCATCGATCTCTTCTCGTTCGACGAGCTGCAACTGTTCTTCAGACCTAAGCGAAATCACGAAGAAATCAACAAATTATCAGATCTTCGTCACATAACAGCTCAACAATTCCAGAAATGCAAAACGAAGAGAGCATTCTAGGAGTTCTCTCACTTGAACGAAGGCATTTTCGATTCGGTGCTGAGAACGATACAGAGTTCTGAGAGAGAGAGGGAGAGAGAGAGAGAGGGAGAGAGAATTCGAAATTTGGAATTGGAAAAGGAATGTTTGATTTCTGAATTGCGAGGGAGAAAATAGAGCGGACGTCAGGAACTTATCAAATGCGGCGAGTTGACAGTTGAGTTCCACGGAGATCTAGCCATTTCTTTTTTTTTTTTCACTTGTTATCATGAAACTCGACTTCAAAGCATACAGTGAAACGATGTCGTTTCACTTTTCAGATGCTGATGGGGACACCCACGTGGCTTAGCCGTTAGAGGGATTAGTTATTTCGTTTTGAACTCTTTTGTTTCAGTAATTGCAATTAAACCTCTAACACGGTGTTTGGCTGAGTCGTACAGGTGGGTCATGGCTGACTCGTGAAGATGAATCAGTGCTCATCTTCAACAGATCAACCGAGTTGGGTCCGAGTAGGAACTCGATTTGGGTTTGTTAGCATTATGTGCGCCCATGTGGGGTGCACAATGCAATTATCCTAAACTTATGGGTTTAGGTAAGACAAGCTCAAACCTTATGGGGTTAGTAGCAAGGACATCAACCCTAGGGGGTAACGTTGCAATTAGGTATAAGTCTGTCTATATAAGGAGACAGCCTCCTAGATTATTATGTGTGCTAGAGACATAATAATACACAATACTGTAGAGATCATGTGCTGATCATAATACAGTAAACCCTAGACTCTCTCTTCAACTAGCCTCCATTGAGTGGAACTTGGTGTGGATCGGAGCTCTCGTCCTAGTGATTCGAGCCAGATTGTGGGAGCAAGAAGAGCACGTGAAAGCAAGCATCCTTCGATCATCCGTTGCGCTTAGGAGCTAAGGAAGACAAGGTAAACACATGAATCTTCCGCTATAATTCATGTTGTAGATCTGTATGTGATAGATCTTGTACGTCCTTCATTGGTATCAGAGCCTTAGGCTTGTTTTTCGTGCCTCGTTATGCGTTCTCGAATCAGATAAAAAATTCGATTTTTTGAAATTTCATAATCTGTTAGTGAAACCTACAAGGTTAGATAGGGTTTTTCACAAGGATTCCAGAAATATAAATTTTGTAATTTTGGACGAACAGAGAATTAGTTATGAATTTTCTAAGATTCGAAACAGTATAAATCTGGACTGATTGATCTGAGCAGTAAAAAGATTTTTTCAAAACATGTTAAAATTGGGTTTTGAATACATAATCTTGATCTACGTGAAACGACGATTCCAACGATGTAGAGATCGCCGGAAACGGAGGCCGGGAAGGCGGCGCGTGGGCTTCACGCGCCACCGACGCCGCCTCCACGCGCCGCACGCGCCAAAGGGCGGCGGCGGCCTTGCTGACGTGGCTAGCGCTGACGTGGCATGGTGACGTGGTGGTGCCACGTCAGCAATTGCTGACGTGGCAGATGACGTGGCAGACACGTTGGCTGCTGACGTGGCAAGGTGGCGTGGATAATGACGTGGCAGCTGACGTCAGCACGTGGCTGACGTGGCATGCCACGTGGCACGCTGACGTGGCACTCGGGCCGCCGTCGGCGCGTGACGGAGGCGGGCTCGCCCACGCGCGGCGGCGCGTGTGGGCGCGTGAGCCCTCCTCCGGCCACTATTTTTCGCCAAATTTTTTTCTATATGCTCAGAATTAAATTTCCTATTTTCTGGGATTTTTTCATAATTTTTGGAAAAACAGAAAATTTTATTATTTTCCAGATTAATTAATTAGTGTTTAGCACATTTCCCGAGGCAGTTAGACGTCCTTAAACACACTGTTTTGAGCCCAAATTTTTTCTGGAGACTTAGGACATTTTTCCCTACCTTATGAGATAGGAGGTGAGATCCTAGGTAGTTGGGAGCAATTTTCGATCTTATTAGTTGATTGATTTATTGCTTATTAATTTCCAGTAATTATTCTTTAATTCTGGAAATTTCCAGAAAATTCCAGTATGTTTATTTTATTATTATACATGCTGTTGTGGGTTGAATGGATGTGTTTGATGCATGGATGTGGCTTAGATGGTTTTATATTTGGTTTTGGTTTTGATTTTGTAATCAATTAAAATACGGCCTGCGTGTCGTGCCTCTCTACATACTCTATTGTCTTCTCTTCTCATCTAAATCGCCTATTAGAGGTTACTTCTTATTAGAGATAAGATATTTAGTGAAGATTGAAGAATAGAAGCTTCAAGAGAGGTGGCCAAACCAAAAGCTATGGCGCGAGGTGCATGGAGCAAAAAGGCGAATAGGGAAGCTTCAAGGAGCACTCGAGATGAGGCGAGATCCATGAGGCAAGAAGTTCAAGACTTGCTCAAGACGTGCTCTCAATAGTGGGAGTGCACCTTAGGGGCCACATCCATTGCATATTTATTTATGCTTATGCTTGTTTTACGTTATAACTGCGTGTGATTGGATATATCTGTATAACCTCGCATGCTAAGGAACTAAAACAAAAGAGCTCACATGGTTATACATGATTGAAACTAATAGGGAATCATAAGTGATGATATTTGATTCCTAGAATTGCCACTAGGTTTTGGTGGAGTCCTTATGATGAACTATGAAATTTTAATCATGTATCATGTTATTTCGGAGCTAAGTAAATGCTAGTATTAATTTCCTATGCAATGTCTCAAGATCAATCGTGTCTAAATTGAAACTGTAAAGGCTAAAATAATGACAATAAACGATATGACAAGTCATCGTACTATGTAACCAAATAGTTGGACATAGTTTGTCAAAAACACCTACAAGTATGGTCGAACTTGTGATGAATAGTTGTCACAGCAGCACATGAACATTATCTTTAGGCTAACCAATAAGTGGGAGGCAGCCAAGATAAATATCATAGAGCGTGCTATGCCAAGGTGGGGAAATGACCTCATCAGCAAGTTCAAGACCACTTTGAGATTCAAAGATTGTAGGGAAGAGCCAAAGAAGAATCTTGGATCCACCTTAGCCATTTGCCTCATTAAAATTGTGAGTAATGACTCATAAATCCCACCTTAAACTATCAAACTCAAATCATAAAAATAGCACTCGACTATAGTCTATGAGATTAGTACTCAACTATAGCTTCTGAGATTCATGCCGTTATGATGAGATGTTTAAGTTATCCGATTAGCAATTTGTTGCTATCTCTGCCACGTTACATGAAAGTGCCATGAAAACGTTATATGACACACTTTGAGATTGTCAAGATGTTTGGATGAGACCAAACATCACTCCGTTCTAGGATCTAAGCAATATATGATTGCTAAGTATACTAGCTCATCATACTTTTGAAGTCTAAGCAATATATGATTGCTAAAGGCTGTGAATGAAGTATGATCGGCAGAATTAGTCCCTACTCCGGTATTAGGACCGTGAGTAACAGGTGGGGCAAGGATAAGGGAATGAGGGCAAAATATTGGTACATGACCAATAGCCCAAGGTTGGCAAACGCAAAGGAGGAAAAGGATGTTTTTCTAAGACTAGAAGGCCAGACCTGGTACTAACTTCTCGTCTAAGGATCCATGAGATTATCTTTGATGGAGTAGCCACCAAAATTTGTTTTGGTTACAGTTTTACTTTGGAATTGGTCATGTTATGTATGGTTATGCACTCTTGATTTCTAGCATGAATAAACGCCTCAGGATCTTTGGATATCAACTAGGGTTGTGCCTTATGATTCTGATATGTGGCGTGCTAGATTGAGACACACTATGTCAGGAAAGGATGTTCAGGCTAGCCAAGGTAGGCCTGTTTGGAATATGACCAAGGTACCCTTACCTGTGTGTGACTCTTGCCTTACACGAAAGGCGAAAGGCAAACTATCCAGTAAAGCAGTAAGGATTATTGAGTCTTTACATATTATTCATTCTGTTGTATTTATGTTCCATTAAAAGTTAATAGCTAAAGACATGGTGCTTACTGTTCCATCACATTCGTAGATCATTGTACGCATCTCAACTATGTGTGCTTGGGCCACATAATTCTGAGGCACAAGGGTGCTTAAGACAGGTATCTACAAAAGGTAGAAAACCGTCTGGATAAAAGGATATGTCCTTAGCCAGAATGAGATTGCGAATATCTATCTTAGCAAGAGCTATGTGATGGAAAGGAGTAGTAAGGCAGTTGGCTATTCCCATGCCCCGCAGCAGAATGCTGTGGCGGATAGGAGAAATAGGATACAGCCTGAAGACGGTTTGATGTATGATAGCACGTTCAAAGTATAAGTTCCCTATATTGAGGAGACGCTTTGTTAAACGACTGTCGATTTACTCAACCAAGAACCCACCAAGTCTGTAGCCACTACGCCCTACGAGATGTGGACCAAAAGGCAACCTATATGAGGTCACCTTAGGCCATAGGGATCGGCAGCTTATGAGCTAACTAATTTTCTTAGTCAGGGAGAAGCTCGTGGAGATGGTATTCTATACGAGTAAGGGGAACCACTAGATGACACTCAATTCACCACTACTCAAGAGGAATTTGTTCCTATGTGTCTTGAGAACAGTGGGAGTGCCTTACCTAGTGAGCAGCCTATTGTATATGACGATAATGCTAAAGAAGAACCCTCTTTGCGTAGGAACGCTCCTTGGAGCGTACCCCGTCGACGATTTGACATCGAAGGGGAAGACATAATAGTCACCACGCAAGATGATGATGAACCTAGGATATTGCCACAGGATATTTCATCACCTGACAAGAAGGAATTTAGGCCCTGGATGGAAGAAATGTATCTTCATGGAGTAACATGTCTTCCCATACTATTCGGATTACTCTAGGGAGTTGCGTATTCGAAACGCAACATCCAATTAGTAGTGTAACGCAAATGGATTTACAAAATATATGATTTCTCATAAGGAGATGTCCATAGTTAAGGGAATGTTCGTGGAAATGATGATCTCCGCGAGCATGGAGGAACCGCTAGAAAATACCCTGTTCCTTAGTCCATATGAGGAATTAGTCCCTCAAGGATCTTTTGGACAGTGGGAGTGACTTTCTAAGCGAGGTGCCCATCCATTGGGGTGAGAGCAAATTATGATCCTCCAATGCAAAGGAATTGCTCGTAGGAGCATATCCCATCGACTGTTTGAGATCGAAGGGATGATCTTAAGGATCACCTTGCATAAACGATAGGATAGAATACTATGCCTTATCGTTCCCTAATTATGAAGAATGAAAAGTAGCCTTTACAGGAAAAGTTAGAGTCTGTAAAAGACCAACCAAGTTTAAGGCTAGGTTGACTTTTCCGACTGGATGTTAGACTATTGGAAATGGATGGATTTCCAAAGTCATTCAGAGTGACACAGACGGAAGCATAGTAAGGCATACGACTTGCAGAGATATCGGTAATAGTTGTGATTATGGAAATAAGGCTCCATTCTCGATAAACGTGACAACTGAATTTCTCAATAGAGAAATCAGAGAGGTGATCTGTATGACTCGGCCATAGGGTTTCGAGATGTAAGATCGGATGCACAAAAAGGTGCAAGCTAATTAAGTCCATGTATGATCTTAATTAGTCCTCTAAATCAAGCAGTATTTTATCAATGGATGAAAACCGCTGCATATCACTCTCGGTCCTAGAGAGTAGATGAACACGTCACTTATTATCGATGACACACTATTTCCAGGAGAGTCTAAGGACTATTTCACATCCACTAAAGGGTGGTTATCCTTTCGATTTATGACGAAGGATATTGGTAGGGCGAGATGCATTCTCGTTCGTTCAGAAGGACTTCTTATATTGACGCATAGGGCGGACAACAAGAAGATACTCTGAACGATTCCATGTAATGGACCCAATGCCATGTGATACTCCTATAACTCGCTGCAGGATTTTACGAGCCTGAATATGTGCCCTAGAAGACACCATACAAGATTGACCAAATGACCAAGGTGCCCGATGCAGTGTGAGTCTGCTATATACTATGGCATATACTGAGACCCCACAAACCTCATGCAATCGGAAGAGTGGATTTCAGGAAATCTAACTTAAGACACTAGATTGCAACCAAAAGGATACTCGGTACGAAGGATCACGTGTTATAACTATCGGAGATGATGCTTCGACTAGCCAGCTATGCATGCTGACTAGGGTGGGGACCTAGATACACGTAGATCCGACCCAGGCTATAGTCCATGCTAGATGACATCGCATGGAACAGCAGCATATGTGTTGCACAATCGTATTAGACCGCTCCATCGATCATGGAAGCAAAGCACGATTGCCTGTTCTGTCACCGGACGAAAATATGTTTGGATAAAAAGGTTTCTGATAAGCTTATGAGCTATCAACCAACCTGTAGTGCTAGCATACGGCTACAGTACTTTTGACAAGGCCAAACATATAGAAAAGTGTACTGTTTTCACAAAAGGTGAAATAACTACCTAAAGAGTAATCTTGGAGTAGATCGACTACGGGCCAATAATGTAGGCACCTCCCATTCCTAAACCACATAAGAGTCGTCTTTGTGGATTGTTTTAGAGTATTGGGACTCGGTAGTCGATCACTGTCAATATGATTGATGAGTATATGAGACATTGATAATTGGATTTTAATTGGATTTGTTATGCTACATGTTGTTTACATATCCTGTACTAGCATAGAACATGTCGCGCGGACACTAGGTTGACCCTCTCACACGAGCAACCGCCTCTACAACATCCTGGATTGTCTAGGTGAGTAGGAGATGAGACAGAATCCCGACAAGCGCTAGAAGCCTATGATATGATGACTCCTGTCATATGAGGCGCATGGCCTATGACAAGAGCTGGACATCAATCAATAGTGCAAGACCCTGTCAGACGGATTCATTTGTCGCATTGGAATAAGTTCCAAGGTGAGATTGGATTATGGCCATTCGAGCATGGTTACTACCCCGGACCATGTATAGTCTGCGTAGAGAAAGCCAGATGAGAGAACTGATTTCGATTGCATATGTGCAACACTCAGTACTCGGGTTAATAGTCATATGGGCTGTTGGACTTACATCTGTATAGTGGTCCCTATGGGATAGGACATGTGCTCTGATAGAGTCCAAACACTATGGCGCACATCTTATGAGATAACGCGTGCTAATGAGTGACATGAGGTGGCGAGTAGAACTAGTCCCTGAGTTTCCTCGCCGTGTGAGCCTCGTCGATCATACAAAAATGATTGACACTGTATACCCTTAGTACTTTCATCCATGTCGGGGAGAGACGGTTCGGTGGTGCTACTTTAGCGTGACACCTCACGGCTATGAATGATTCGGCCTACCAGGACATTGCTAGGAAAGCAGCTGACTCCGAATCAAAGCGACAATGGATAGAAAGGAAGATTCTAATTTCATCGCTCTTTATCATATTCATTGGGCCCACCTACAAGATCTTATGGGATCATGCAGGATATGAATATAATAAAGGAGATATAGACTCAATGGTGCACGACCTTCGGGACAAGGTAGGTGCTCATGGTCTATGAGATGGCAATAGACAGAATCTGGGGAATACGAGAGAGATATATATATGTATTGCATTATTTCTTAAAGGGTTGAGTGCGCCTGCTGCTAGCTCGTCTCGTATGAGTTTAGAGTATGGATCTCCCGAAATGCAGGTTCTCTCACAGTCACACACCAAGGCCACATAACACTTTCGCAGATGATAATAGTTGGAGATTGAGGGAGACTAGAACTACTGTATTTGTGCAACCCCACTGTGCGAGTGGGAGATGTTAGCATTATGTGCGCCCATGTGGGGTGCACAATGCAATTATCCTAAACTTATGGGTTTAGGTAAGACAAGCTCAAACCTTATGGGGTTAGTAGCAAGGACATCAACCCTAGGGGGTAACGTTGCAATTAGGTATAAGTCTGTCTATATAAGGAGACAGCCTCCTAGATTATTATGTGTGCTAGAGACATAATAATACACAATACTGTAGAGATCATGTGCTGATCATAATACAGTAAACCCTAGACTCTCTCTTCAACTAGCCTCCATTGAGTGGAACTTGGTGTGGATCAGAGCTCTCGTCCTAGTGATTCGAGCCAGATTGTGGGAGCAAGAAGAGCACGTGAAAGCAAGCATCCTTCGATCATCCGTTGCGCTTAGGAGCTAAGGAAGACAAGGTAAACACATGAATCTTCCGCTATAATTCATGTTGTAGATCTGTATGTGATAGATCTTGTACGTCCTTCAGGGTTTTAGAGCGTTGTTATAGGTATTGCCCAATCCCCTTTGCCCTTAGGGTTTGTTTGATTTGTTGGGAGTTTTCACCATTCGGACTTGGGTTTTGCAATGGTTGTAGAGTGAATTCTTTCTTGTGCTTTGTCTGGGTTAAAGGGCGGAGCTAGACTGCGACACCGTAATGCACGTGTTGCACCCTGATTTTTAAAAACAACACTATTAATCAGTATTTTATAGAATTTTTCAATTGTGCACCAAATAAATTATAAAAATGTCTTTCTTTTTTTTGAAATGTACAATTGTAACCAAATATTTAGTATTTCCTAGCTCCGCCCCTGTTTGGGTTTCAATTTGAGGTTGGAGGTTGAGGTAGAGGGGTTGATTTGGGTTGAAGCTTTGGTTTGGCAGATAACATGTCAATAGTTTTGTGATGTTCGTCGGATCTCTGGGGAAACCACACCCCTCCGTCCACGGCCGCCTGCCCGCCTCCAATCACCACAACAACACTGCTATTTCTCTCAAGTTCCCTATCCAACCAACCAACCAACCATCGCCATCAATCAACACAAGATTTCCCTCCATTGCAATAGCTTGGAAACCACACTAAAAAGATAAACTATCTCGAGAAAATTCGAATTAACAGCTCGCAGTTGTTGTTGAGTTCCTCCAATATAGTTTGAGCTAAAGACTTTTAGACAAACACCTACACATCTAAGTATGCAAACCCCGTTTACTCAGTTACATTCCAGATAGTAGGGAAAATCATTCATTGCTCTTAGATCACTGACATTGTACTCGACGATGCATTTAGAGCATAAAAAGTTCCTGAACTCTACTTGTGGCTGTGATGCCTTTAAGGACTCTACATTAACAATATAGACTACCTCCACCTATTTTGATTTTTTTACATGTAATCATGTCGCTTTGATCTGGTGATTTTGATAGCAAAATTATATATATTTTTAGAAATTATATATATATTGCATCGGTTTGCTAATCAAATCACCGGATCAAAATGATCCGGTAAGTAAATGGAAAAAATTAAAGTAGGGACAACTTGACGAAATGGATGAAGTATGTGTGTGTAGCTTAAACTTGGTTTCCAAATAAATAGAACGCCTGAAATGATGAACACCCTTTTGGTCCGATCAAAAGGGTCACTTTTTCATTACGTGAGAAGTGTAAGAGATTACTTATAAACCGTAGAACTTGGAACTTGGAAGGACCAAACAGCAGTGAAATGAGACTAGGGGAAAATCAGGTGCTCCAAGAGCACCGTGTTAGCAAAGACACGTGTACTAAAGTGTTCATCACCTATCATTATCTAGCATTGTATAAATATCATTTGGTTATGTGTCACCACATCAAAGACTGCGAGCTAGTTTACGACGGTCAAAATGTATACAAATTCACTTACTTTGTAGTGTTAGTCAACTTTTGATAAGTATGTACCGTTATACAGATATGTGACGTGATAAAGTGTGACTTATAAGTAATCTGTTTAGTCTGTCTTTAAACTGTCAACTGAAGTTTAATTCATATTATGTGGTAATGTCGTTCAGACTCCAGAATATTCAATTTGTTATAATCTTGTAGCACCCTTGGTGAGTGTAGTTATAAGTAATTGATAGTAATACTTCCCGAACAAGAAGGTTCAATGATGTTATTATGTAAATATTGTTATTTGGCTATTTCTCACCCTACTCAAGTACTCATATTTGAAACTCTATTCGTCCCATTTGACTTTGACTAATGAAATAATAGAAGAGTTCCTCAACTTTTTATAATTTCAAATTACCTCCGTTTCTTCCTTAAGTCCATAGACTGACATTTTGACTCTTAAGTGGGTCACTTTGTCCCGGTTGATTTTAAAAGCAAAACGATGTAATTTAATCGTTTTTTATGGTGGAGTTAGTCTACAACACCTTGAATAGATTATCAAAAAACTGCACGGTTTGTTATCCAAATCACCAGGTCAAAATGACTCAATCAATAATGATAAAGGTCAAAACATTGACTTAAGAAGAAACGGAAGTAGTAGTATTATTTTTACAATCTTTTTAAAAATGTCAAGTTAGAATATTGGACAAAGTCAAACAGGCAATCTTCAGGATGAAAGTATGGCAAAATGTGAGTGACAAAATTACGTTTGAAAATTGTTTCAGTTAAAATTCATCTCACATGTGGAATACTTGCTGGTTATGGTCCGGCTGTTGAGTCCAGTCGGGTTGAAGGTATACGGAAAAATCAAAGGCCCAACTCAACCCAGTTGAGCGGATCAATATTTGAATCGAGTGCAGAGTCCGAATGTTTATAGAAATTCCAAACCCAAAGCTAAGCCTAAAACGAACAATAATTTTATTTGTCTTTAAAAATGAAATTAATAATTAATAACGAATAAAGTAAAGTAATTTTTTTTAATAAAAATAAAGTAAAGTAATTAATATTAATGTATGAACATATGTCACTTATGTAGAGAAGTAATAAAGAAGTTAATTCTTCTTAAAATAAATAAATAAATAAAGTTAACATCATATCGGGCCGGGTTTATAAAGGGCATGGGCTGAAACCAACACATATATTGGTCAGCTCAATCTTCAAGCTCAAGCCGAAAATGGGCCGACATTAGTGAAACCCAAGCTCTTAAAATCTCGGGCAACTTGGTAGGTTAGATCACTGGGCCATTGGACAGCCCACATTGTCCTTAATTTGGTCCAATGGTCATAGCCCAATGTCAAAAGCATGAAGAGGAGAGATATCTGTGTTTGAGAATCAATCCAATGAACTGTTTAGAGCACCACGTGGTGTTCTAATCAATGCATCACATGACACGTTAGGAATATGTAGGAGTCCACTTTCTTTTGTCTGTCACTCATTCTCTTTCTTCCTGACGTGTCATGTGTTGTATTGATTAGAGCACCACGTGTATTTGCTCTTAGAGCAAACAAAAATTTCTCGCTTATATGGCTTTCCCTAGCAACAACAAACTAAAGTACTGCTTTGAGGCCAACGTCTTCAAGGAGAAATTTTAGCTGCCTATCTTCCTTACACTTTGGGCGTCAAAGTCCAAATTGGGAAACCTTGTAACCGTAATTCAACCAAGCTAAATCAAATCGAAACCATGAAAGACAAAAATTCAGTCAAACCATGAAAGGCAAATTTTGATTGTTTTTGTATTTGTTTAGCTCTTATATATGTAAAAGATCAGTCAACATTTTCAAGTAAAGTGCGCGAGCTAAACTGTGCAATAGACAAACCGAATAGTTTGCGCCTCTAATTTTGCCTGCTCCTCGTTCTATTTTCTGTAAAAGACACTTGCCGATAAATGCGCATGGTGACAATGTTAACTGTAAACTTGTATATTAGCAACTTCGACATATTTATACACCACATAACTACAATCACCAACATTGTTATCGAACACGTGCTAATAACAATTAAATATAGCTGATAAATATATATAATCAATATTTAAATATAATTATTTTTTGTTATGAAAATGAATAAACAAAACACATATATTATTAAAATGAGAATATCTTGTGAATATGAACTCCCGGTGGAGAATAATATGATTCAACTACTAGTTGTGGTTAAAAAACTGTTATGAAAATGGATGGCGAATGATATGAATTCTCACTTAAAATTCTCTTGACAATTAGTTAAAGGGTAAAAGACATTGACCATCCGTGATTTTTGGATTAAACCCACTACCCTGACTTTTGAATAAAGACAGTTTGCACATTTTTTGGATGGAAGCTAACGGTTGACTAAAGACAAAAGAAAAAGACTATTTTACCCCTGAAATGTTACAAAATTACCTCATATATATATATATATTACCCTAACCTCTCATTCATTTCTAACCCTAATACTCTCTTTTCCCCTCTCCCTCACATGTGAAACACAACCGCCAAGCCTCATCTTCACATATCTCCCTCTCTCTCTAAAACACGGATGCCGACGGTGTTTTCAAATCCCGCAATGGAGTAGCGATTGCAGTGGTACGGCGGCGGCTGTGGCAGATCTAGGGACGCAGAGGACGATTACTCCGTCAGTGTTGGCGGAAAACGGTGGCAGTATTAGGAAGACGATGAAGATGACGGCGAGGACCCCCCAGATTCAAAATCCATCTCCTTAAACCTGTCATAGGACCCCCGAATCGACCACAAGATGACAATAGAGGCAGACTATGAAGATGACGACGAGGATGAAGAAAAAAATTAGTTCTTTGCAAAAGGGTATTCAAGAGATGTTGGTTATGTATGGATTTGGGTATTTTGTGCAAGGATGAAGAAAAAATCATCCCAAATCGCCGCCTCAATAAGCCATCTCGAGCCGTTGCCGCCATCATCCGAGACCCAGTCCTCGCCGCCATCATCCAAGACCCAGTCGTACGGTGAAGGCATCGATGGTCTGGGCTTGGGCCAAACAGAGACAGGTGGGTCAACTTTGGCTCTAATTAAGACAGATCAAAGTTGGGTTCTTTACTGGGTTGTGGGTTTTGTTTGATGTAGCTTTTGATTGATTTCTTTCTGGGTTTCTGGTAATTTGATGTTTTCTAGCGTGGGTTTTTGGGTTTTCTTTGAAGGGTTTTCTGGAAAACCAGTTTGCAAAGCTTCAGAAGCTTCAAGATGAGAGCAACCCTCTCTTTTCTGTTGAATTTGTGACCCTCTTCTTTGAAGATTCAGAGTGTCTTCTTAACAATCTGGCCACTGCCATGTGAAATGATAGCTCTTTTCTTAGTTCTTTGTGCTGGATTTGTGGGATTCAATTTTGTCGGTTGTGATAAGATACAGATAAGATAAATGGGTTTTTGTTCTGATTTTGTTTAGTTCACAACCAGTCGTACATTTCAAACGGGTGGAATAAGGTGGATGCACAGTTCAAATTATTGTAGATGTGGATGATTATAGCCTTTCACTTTTAATAATAGATAATTAAGATTTGTTATTGTTATTCATCTTGTTCTTGAATTGAACTAAAAATCTGGTGATGTTACATGTAGTTTGTTCGAATATTTTTTGGTGGTGATGATCTTAGTGTTCTTGGTGTTCTTGATGATAAACATGGGTAAAAAGTCCAAAAAATTACACAGGGACAATATGGTCTGAAAAAATTAAATCAATCACTTTTCTAGCGGAACCTAACAAAAGGGTACTAAGTGTCCACGGAATATTCATTTAATGGGTGCAAAGTGTCTTTTTTCAAAAGTCACGGTAGCGGGAATGATTTAATCCAAAAATCAGGAGTGGTCAGTGTCTTCTGCCCCTAGTTAAAATAGAGTAGAGATCGCAACTGGAGAACGAGAACTAGTGATGCAAAGGAAACATGTGATAAAATAATGGGTGCAAGTATAATTTTTTCTCGAGGTTGAATTGGATCACATTATTATTTGGATGGTCATGCCCGAAATATCAAGATCCAATATATAATGGCCTAAATGGGCGTTTGGGGAAAGAGACTTATTTCCTCAAAATTGAGGGTCTTGGTTGCAAACACATGTGTTACGTTGTTCCCTTCTCGCCTGGTGTAGGATGGAGGCTGAGATGGAGGCAGTTCTGATTGAAGAGATGGAAATTGCTTGGATTACAGAGGATAGTTAGCCAGATCTGAATCTATCACTGGATCCGAAAAATGACCTGGGATTTGGTCCTTTGATGATCGCATCTCGTCGCAAGAAAAAAGAATATGAGTCGTTCACTTGGCACAGCGCAAGATAAGGATTATGTCCCTAAAGCACCGGATGAGAACCCAAAGGTGGGTGGTACCTCAAGCTCGAGGTTTGATGTCTTTGGTGGAAGCATTGGAGACTGGTGCTCCTGGTTTCAGTGAATTACCTTCCCCACTACAACTTTAAATAAGACTTCTTTGAGGGCTTTTTCGCACAACATGAAGAGATACGGTGACAACGGACAACCTTAACGAATAACTTTACTGGCTTTTGGAACCGGCCCTATAGCTAGCTCTCAGGGCCGGCTCCTTGTGTTTAACCATATTTCTTTTAAAAGATGGCTATAGTTGAGTTAATTACATATTTAAATGATTTTTTAAGTGAATTGTATATTAGTTAGGTGGTTATAAATGTTTGTGCCACAGACTCGACCCAAATTCAAATTAATGACAAATATTTTAGTTATTAGTATCAAAAAATTCTAATGGAAGTGAACACTAATTAAATTTAACCTAATATAGTCTCTGAAATCAACAGAATATATTACACACAAGTACTAAAACTCTCTCTATATATTTTCGGAAAACATATCTATATGTCGGAAAATCGATGACACAATATATATGAAATACAACATAATATTTAATTTATACGTGCAGACAACAATTAAATTTGAAAATTCAGAGCCTAGTCATGATGTATCCAAAAACCAAAATATGCTCCCTGAAAATCCAAATATGATAGGGTTGGACCGAAGCAAATTTTTTCTTTTACAATTTTACCCTTCTTTTTCTTAAATTTTATGATTTAGCCCCCAACGACTTTGTTAGTTTACTCCCTATTATTTCTATAGTTTATAATATAGCCCCAACTAGCTCATTTAATTTTGCTTAATTTTTAACTTTTAGCCCCCATTCTAGCATATTCCTAGATCTGACTCTGAATGTTACTATTAGCTGAAGTCTCACATTGAAGAAGGGCTTTTCTGCAAAGATTCTTGGAGAACAAGTGCTTAATAAAGATTGCTGAGTCTTCTGGGGTCTCTCTGTTATTTCTGGAAGTTATGTTGCTGCTTTGCAAATCAGTAAGACTATTTTGTAATACAATTCAAACTTATGTGCCATCTCTGAGATGAATGATTTGTCTTCTTCATCCAACGGTGCAAATTCTTCACGTTGGATTCCCTAGGTGACTCTTGTGTTGTTTCCACATATAAGGAAACAGTTGGCATATTTTCTCTCTAATGAAATCAGTGTTCTTCACCAACCCTTCCTGGGTTTCTTTGTTTATCTGTTTCATTTGATTTCTTGAATCCATTAAGGATTCGTTTATGGTATCAGAGCCATGGCTCTATCTACAAATACTACTTCATCAAATCCGTTTTTTCTCCTCTCCCAGATTCATAACCTGGTTCCATTCAAGTTTGATGGAAACAACTATGTGATATGGCATTATCAGATCTAATCCGTCCTCAAAACCCAATCTCTGTTTGGTTATGTCGATGGATCTAAACCTTGTCCCTCAGAATACACAATCGACGGTGATGGTGTAGTCACGACGATTCATAATCCGGCATATGACGCTTGGGTCACCCAAGATCAGACGGTTCTCACTCTTCTTGCTGCAACTCTCACACAAGAAGCTCTCGTTTAGGTAGTGGGTAAGCAAACTTCTCGCGATGTTTGAGTTTCTCTCGAGAACAGGTATGCCTCTGTTACCCGCTCCAATATCATGCAACTTCGATCTGAACTTCAAACTATTCTTTAGAAATCGGATTCTATTAATCTCTACATGCAACGATTGAAAACCCTAAGGGACAAACTCTCATATGCTATGGTTCATGTTGAAGATCAGGATATGATTTTTTTATGCCTTACATGGTGTACCACCTGAATATAATTCGTTTAGATCTGGGATAAGAGTCACTTTGTCTCTTACCCCAGAAAAAATCTCTTTTAAAGAACTGCATGTGTTATTAAAAAGCTGAAGAAAATATGATAGAATCTCAATATGCATATGCTGTGTCATCTGATCTTGTTGGGTCTGCTGCTTATATGTCTACTGGGTATGGGTTTGGCCGTGGCCGTGGTGCTGGTAATGGTTCTTCTGGGAATGGATCTAATTTTTCTAAAGGACATGGATCTGGATATCAAGGTCAAAACCCTAATTACAATCAAAGGTCTGGTCAAAACACAAATTCAAACTATGGTCAAGGGTCTGGTTACCAAGGTCAAAACCCTAACTATTCCTACAATCAAGGTTATAACTCTAATTATTCTGGAAGAGGAAGTTACAACATTAGAGGAAGAGTGAATGACTCTCAAAGGGGTGGCAGAGGTGGTCAAGGACCATCTAGAAGCAGAGATATACATGGAAATCTTCTTAATTGTCAAATATGTGGTCTTGATTTCCATTCTGCAATTGATTGCTGGCACAGAATGGATCATGCCTTTCAAGGCAAGAAACCTCCTACATCTCTTACTGCTATGAACACTGTCTCTACAACCTCTATTACTGGTCCTACTCCATCTATTGACCCTGATTATTGGTTGACTGACATTGGTGCCAACAATTACATGACTACTTAATTTGGTAATCTATCTCTAAACACCCCTTATCATGGTGTTGATCAAGTCTCTGTTGGAAATGGTAAGTCCATTCCAATAACCCACTCTGGTACTGCCTCTATTCACACTCCTACACATTCATTTTCTCTTGAAAATACTCTTCATGTTCCTCAATTAGCTACTACCTCTGTTTCGCCTGTTTCAGCCTACTTCACTTTTTGTCACTATTCACTGGTTACTTTCATCCAATAATTTGATTAGCAAAACGATACAAGAATTTGGTAATCTTTGCATGGTGTTATAGACGAAAGTTTATTCTAAAATACCATGAAAAAATTGTTAAAAAATTACATAGTTTTGGTACCCAAATCACCAAGTCAAAGTGACTCAGTTACGGGTTAAAAAGTCAAACGCAGACGAAACAGACGAAACGGAGGTAGTACTAATTTACTATCAGTTTATCAATTATGTAAACAACATAATTGTAGTTTCTATTTTGATGCTGATAACTTTTATATCCAGGACAAACTTCTGGGCAAAACTCTGTATCAAGGGCACAGTGAAAATGGCCTTTACCCTACCTACTCTCAACCCTTTTCTTTCAAGAATGATGATCAAGCTTCTTCCAAGTGTGGATATTTAGTAAAAAGTGTGAAATTTCCTCTCTGGCATGCCAGATTAGACCATCCTTCTGAGGATACACTTGAACTTATATTTATTTATGCTTCAAATATGTGCAAAGACTTTAAATTATCTGATCTTTCTAGTACTGTTTGTGAACACTGCTTGCAAGGCAAAATGACTAAGTTACCTTATAAATCTTCTACTTCTGTTTCTATTGAACCTCTGAAGTTAATTCACAGTGATGTTTGGGGTCCCTCAAGTACTAAGTCTTATCATGGATATAAGTTTTATGTCATTTTTATTGATGATTTCTCTAAGTTTACCTGGTTATTTCCTCTCTATCACAAATCAGAAGTTGTAAATGTCTTTCATAAGTTTAAAACTGAAATTGAAAATCAACTCAATGCTTCTATTAAAATTCTAAGATCAGATGGAGGTGGTGAGTATATGTCCTTCATCTTTCAAAAAACTTTTGCAAAATAGTGTCATTGTCCATCAAAAGTCTTGTCCTCATACTCCTCAACAAAATGGTGTTGCTGAAAGAAAACATAGACACATTGTGGAAACTGCAGTTACATTGATGATTCATGCTCATTTACCTAAATATTTTTGGTACCATGCCTTTGCTGCTGCTGTCTACTTAATCAATTGTATGCCTAGCAAAAACACAAACAACAAATCACCATGGGAATTACTTTACAGCACTCTTCCTGACTATTCTAGACTTAAAGTTTTTGGATGTGCTTGCTACCCCTATCTAAGACATTATAACACTTCAAAACTTGATCCTAAAACTGCACAATGTGTCTTCCTAGGGTATGCTCAAAATTACAAAGGGTATGTTTGCTTTGATAAAATCAAACAAAAATTCTTTATTAGCAGAGATGTTATCTTTGATGAATCTACTTTTTCTTATCAAAAACCTGTAACTGAATCTGCTCCTCTTTCAGACAAGTCAACTTTTAAAATTGGTGATGTACCAATTACTTTTCCAGCTTATGTGTTTAATTCTTCAAATCCTGCATCCACAAATACTACTTGTACTGATCCTTATATGTCTAACTCTTCTTCATCTATGTCTGACTCATTTTTTTTGTGACTCTTCAGGTTAAAACCAGCACATTACTACACCTGATCCTACCATTGCCACTCATGATGATACTACACTTGATCATACTGATGAGAACAGAACTACACACCCTGATGAGAACAGAACTACACCAGTCTCTGGGGTGCCTCAGTATCAGGCAGTTTCCACTTCATCTCCAGCAATGCAGCCAGCTATCATCAATGATGAGCCATTGTCTGACTCTGATGTCCCTACTACAGTCCCGTCCTCAAGCTTCGGCATGGCACCTGGTTCTGAAGCAGAGAATCTTCCTACAGTAGGCCACCCCATGCAGACCAGAAGCAAGTCTGGCATCTTTAAAAAGAAAGTTGTTGGATTCAGCACCAATTCTGGTAATACTGATATCTCTCCATTCTTAACTGATCCTACTTGCTTCAATGAGGCTAGAAAACATTCTCAGTGGCTGCAAGCAATGACTGGAGAATTTTATAGCCTCAAACAACAAAACACCTGGACACTTGTTACTCCTCCCCTCAACTCAAATGTTGTTGGGACTAAATGGGTGTCCAGGACAGAGTATAATCCAGATGGCACTTTATCTAGATACAAAGCCAGATTAGTTGCTAAAGGTTTCAATCAAACACATGGCCTAGACTATGATGAAACCTTTAGTCTTGTGGTGAAACCTGCTACTGTTAGAACTATTTTAGCCATAGCTGCTTCTAAAGAGTGGCCTCTTCTTCAACTTGATGTTAAAAATGCTTTTCTTCATGGTCACTTAAAAGAAACTGTCTATATGCAACAACCCCCTGGGTTCAAAGATCCTTTGTTTCCTAATCATGTTTGCAAATTGAAGAAAGCTATTTAGGTCTCAAACAAGCTCCTAGAGCTTGGTTTGAGAGATTCACTAGATTCATTTTATCTCTTGGTTTTTTTGCTTATATTGCTGACTCATCCATGTTTATTAGATATAATGAATAATAAAATTGTTATTCTTCTGTTTTATGTTGATGACATTATACTCTCTGGAAATGATCACACCTATATGCATCACTTGATTGACAAATTAAACTCAGAATTCAATATGAATTCTCTTGGTCAATTGACCTACTTTCTGGGTTTGGAAATACATAGAACAAAATATGGCATATTTGTTCATCAGCACAAATACATCAATGATCTTCTACATAGATTCAATATGCATAATTGCACTCCTTGTCCTACTCCTACTGCATCAGGATCCAACTTTCATGCTCTTGATGGAGTTCCATTACCTGATTCAACTCCTTACATAAAACTTTTGGGTGCCTTACAGTACTTAACATTTACTAGACCTGATATTTGCTTTGCTTTCAATCATCTCTGTCAGTTTATGCATAATCCCTCAAATGTTCATATGATTGGTGCTAAAATAATTCTTAGATATCTCAAAGTCACTAGCACTCATGGTATTCTCTATCAACCAGTGCAATAGATCTTAGTGCTTTCACTGACTCAGATTGGGCTGGTAACCCAACTGACAGAAGAAGCACAACAGGATTTGTCTTATTTTTAGGCACTAATCCTATTCACTGGGCTGCAAAGAAACAACCAACAGTTGCAAGATCCTCTACTGAAGCTGAGTATAGGGCTCTTGCAACTACCACTGCTGAAATCTGTTGGTTTCAATATCTTTTTCAAGAGTTACATTTATTTCTAGCTGATCCTCCTCTTCTGCATTGTGACAATAAATCAGCAATTCCACACATTGAAGAACAAACTCAAGGTGTCTGCTCCTCCTTGAGTTTGAGAGAGGGTATTAGCTGAAGTCTCACATTGAAGATGGGCTTTTCTGCAAAGATTCTTGGAGAACAAGTGCTTAATAAAGATTGCTGAGTCTTATGGGGTCTCTCTGTTATTTCCAGAAGTTATGTTGCTGCTTTGCAAATCAGTAAGACTATTTTGTAATATAATTCAAACTTATGTGCCATCTCTGAGATGAATGATTTGTCTTCTTCATCCAACGGTGCAAATTCTGCCCGTTGGATTCTCTAGGTGACTCTTGTGTTGTTTCCACATATAAGGAAACGGTTGGGTTGATTAGGGTATGACTGATGCATTCTCTGTAAAACTCTCTACGCCGTCTTGGCATATTTTCTCTCTAATGAAATCAGTGTTCTTCACCAACCCTTTCTGGGTTTCTTTGTTTATCTGTTTCATTTGATTTCTTGAATCCATTAAGGATTCGTTCAGTTACTACATATATTTCCTTTTAAGATAAACTAGAAGAACTAGTAAACAATGCAAAATAACTTTTAATTCATACCGCCGACAAATCGTAACCGAAGAATTCAGAGCTTAGTCATGATGGTAAATGGGTGCTAGCTTGGGGGTAGAGCGTTTGAAGCCCCTGCATGAGGTTCAGGCTTCGAACTCGGTACACGAAAAAATTATTTAAAAAAGGGTAAAAGGCATCTTCCACCCTTCCACTATGCATTAAATACATTTTGCCCCCTGTACTATGGATAAACACTTTTCGCACCCCTGTCAGAGTTAAATCTAACACCACACTAACGGAGGAAAAAAAGACATAATTACCCTTAAAACTTGACAAAATTACCCCATTATAAAGTTCATTTCGACCTCACTATCTAACAACCTTTTCTCTCTCTCTCTCTCTCTATCTCTATCTCTATCTCTCTTCTGCCTCTCTTCTTCTCCAGTTCTTCAACTCCCCCTTTCTCCTCCTCACGGCCCAACAGCAACAATAACAACCGCCCCCACCTCCTCTATTTTGGCTACCGAACCACCAACACTAACATCCTCATCACAAAGCCCTCACTCACCCCATCCCTCTGTCTCTTTCACCCCGTCGGACCACCAGGACCCAGCCCGCGGAGCAACTGCTGGCAAAGCCGGTAGCGACCCATGCCGAGATTAGCCACCATTCCTGGTCTCAATTACTACCAACCTACCCAAGGACACTCTAAATCGACTCCCAAACTTCAACACACTATCAAAAGAAATAAACCCACAATCCAATTCATGGACGACTTCCATGGCCGCAGTGACATTTGGGCTGTTGATGACGGAGGTGGACAGGTCAGAGACTTAGAGGCGGTGGAGAGTGGAGGCGAGAAAGGAGTTGTGTCGGTGGTGTGGGATTGGTTTGCGGGGGCCTTGTTCGATTCAGCCATTTTCGCATTCGAAGGGTCTTGCTTTTTCGAGAATATGGAGAAGAGATGATTTATTTGGTCGATTGATGGTGTGAATTGAAATGGGTCTGAGATTGTGGGGTGAAGATTGAGGTAGCGATGGGTGGAGGAGAGGAAGAGAAGGAGAAGAATGAATAGAATTTTAAAATCCAATGTGGTCTTCTTCTTGTTCTTGTACTTCAATCTTCTTTTTCCCCATTTCTTCAACTACTTTATTTATTTATAGCTACTATTTTAAGGATGTCAAAGAGTATAACCTGGATTTATAACTTGTATTTCAGATTGTTGTTGTTGTTGTTGTTGTTGGCGGTGGTGGTAGTGGTGGTGGTGGGGATTTGGTGGTAGTGGAGGTGGTGCTCAAGAATACCAAGAACATCAAGAACATGATGAATTCAATAAATAACAAAAAAATTGTGTTATTTGTCCACAATTTGCAAGGGTAAAATGGTCACAAAAAATTCAGTTTGCACCCACCACTAACGGATTGTAACAGAAGTGTGGTATCTGTCGACATTCCATCCACTGACAAGGGGCAAAATATCTTTATCCCTACTGCAGGGGAAAAATGTATTTTCTCCATAGTGAAAGGGTGGAAAATGTCTTTTACTCTTAAAAAAATATGAGGGTTGGAACTTGGACCGAAGCAACTCGAACACAAAAGTGAGGGTGCTAACTATAAATTTGAACAAATTGTCCAATGCTCGTGGATGTACTTGTGGTGGCTTATACTCTTATATAAACGTGGTCTTGTTATAGAGCTTTAGCCATCCCGCGTGAAAACCTAAAATCCATACGAAAGTTATGGCCGATCAGCAGACATCGATCAGCAGCGAAGCTTTTACAGGTAAAAGATAGATTTCTTCTTCTTATTCCGGTCTTCTCTTTTTGCGTTTGTTTAATATATCTCGTGTTCTTAAACACAAAGAACCCGTACTAGGGTTAGGGTTTACTTCTGTCGCTAGCTTGAGCAATTGCACCCGTCCAACAAGTACTTTGAGAAAACAAAGAAAGAATGTCGTACTAGGGTTAGGGTTTTGTTTTTTCTTTAGAACCTAATGTTTGCAAAACCATCTTTTCAGGACCATTCTACACTTGCCGCACTAGCTAGGGTTAGGTTTTTTTTCTTCCTTTATAACACCGATGCTATATCGTAGAACAATATTACAAGGTTGGGTTAGATCATACAAGGTTGGGTTAGATCATATGTTAGTTATTATTGTTCATACACTATTTCACTACAAAACGTGTTAACAAATAAAAATCAACTTGGCATGCTTAATTCTTGGACACCAAAAAAGAAGAAGTCGCGAGGCTTTTTGATATCTCTTTGACACACCTATATGGTAACTCTTATGGCGGATAGATCAATAGATGAATTATTTTGAGGTTTCCTATTCTTCTAGTAGATCGGACTCTTTTGATTTCGACTTATCGTAGTTTTTGTTCCATAATTTGATAGCGGAATCGATTTCTTGGTGCCAGTATATGCTTTATTTCTTTTCCCTTATTTTTCTTTTGTAATATTGAAAAGATTGACTGAATGTTTAAATTTTTTTCTGCTTTTAGATATGTCTCCTCCAACGATGTCGATGTTGGGAGTGTTTGTGCAACCAATTGTGGTTCATAGCTATTCAGAAACCCAGTTCTTTCCTACTTCAAAAGAAGGGCAAAGTGTCACCGCCATCGATAGATCTCTAAGTTTTCTGGGTAGGCAAGTCACTATCAAGGGATCTTCCAAGGGCTTCCTCCTTTGCAGCTTTGAACTAGAACCTCCACATATAAACTTTGTTATATGCAACCCCCTCACAAGAGAATGGCGAGTCCTCCCAAGACGTCCAGAAAAAGCTTGCTGCAATACGGTAGTTGGGTTTTCTTGCAATCTAGTACAAGGCACAACAACGTTGGACAGCGTTGCTTTCCAAGTTGTTCTGGCAACCGCCCGCAAGAAGCGTGACTCTACTATGCGTATGGAGATTGTTACTTTTTCTTCTGAGACTGGCAAATGGAGAAGATCGACAATCAAAAGTGATATCATCACTCGCGAAGTCACAGGTTTAAGGACAAATGTCGTTTTGATTGATAAAGTGATTTATTGGATGCGAATTGAAGATTTGTGGGCTTATGATACAACCAAGCATTGCCTGGACCGAGTTGAAAGTCCAGTTGGGAACGATGGAAAGTTTTTCGGTACATGGTCACATACATTTGGGGAATCCAAGGGCAAGCTCTACTTTTTAAGATGCAACGCCCTCATGGATCTCGAGATTTGGGTTCTAAACAAAAAGAGCACCCGCGGTACTAGTGAATGGGTCTTATATGGTCAATGGAGTCTTTTAACGGCTTTAAAACAGGAAAACATACGACGACGTGGTTTACCACGGTCACCGTTGGAGAAAGCAGCTCGTTTACCACCGTTTGGGGTTGAATGTATTCACCCTCGTGATTCCAGACGAATTCTGATCGTGTGGCGTAACTCACTATACTGGTATAATCTTTTTACCGACGAGCTTGAACTCCTTGTTCGTAATAATGAATTCGGGGATTGTTTTGCATACGAGCGGCCTGCGACCACAGTGCAAACCCTTGCTACTTTATTCTCACGGATGTGAACTTGCAAGGCGCGGTCGTTTCTTTATATATTTCATTAAGAACTATTCTAATTTGCGATATTCATATCATATGTTTGCTCAAATTTTATGCAGTCTTTGGCAAAATATTAGTACATTCAGGCATCCCTACCATTTTATTTTACTGAAAATATATGCCAAAGATGTTATGGGTAATTAAATGAGTCAGGGCTCAGAGACTATTATGATAAGGTTGAGAGCATAAAAGATAAATTGTTGGTGAAAAAATAATCACAAACAAGTCTCTGAGACGGTTTTGGTTTGAGGAAAAAAAGGCTTCTAGTGGCGTTGATGTGCTCCAGAAAAAAAAAGTCACAAACTAAGACTATCATCTCTACTTTTAGTTTTTGCTGCAGATAGCTGAAGGAATTATGTTTGTTTTACACTATCACGTGTTTTTTCCTCTTTTTGATTTCCTACGCTTTTTAGTATATCTAAAATACCCGACACAGTGTAACTTTTTTTTTTTTTTCCAGTTTACTCAAAACTCTCCAGGAGCAATTAATCTCTCAAAACTACGATCCAGTTTTTATACATAGCTTATTCTCCAAGTTCGGTTTGCCTATTTATAGGCTTGATGTAATCATTTATCACACATTCAATAGTACAGTCTTTCACTTAGAAAATTATAACAAACGGAAACTCGATGTTGGCTTCAAGCTAACTGATATCGACAATGGCTGTTATTGTGTGAGGTTCTTCTGCCGTGATGAATACGAGCAGGTTCGACTCAACGGGCCCTCAATGGTTTAGGGCAGCTATTTGACGGTGCAATGTTAGGTTCCCCATTTTGATCCTCTTCGGTCAAGCGATTACAACTACGCCGACCTGGATCAGATTCAATGGTTACCGGTGGAGTAATTCAATGAGGACACTCTGATGCATGTAGGGGCGAACTTTGGTAGCTCGGCAAAAGTTGATTGAGGGACTATTGCACACACTAGGGGGATAGCGAAGTTGATCTTCAGCACAGTCTAGCTCCAGCTATTTTGATGAAATAATAAGAGCATTACCGTCTAATACAGGGGGCTAGAGTTTTTGCTTTGAGTATGGTGTTTATGGGCACCGAAAAGAGAGCTGTCAGAAGCTGACTACGTCGGCTGGGATGCAGGCGGTTCCTATTGAAGAGACGGAAGTTGCAATCAGTGTGTTCGTGGTAGTTTTGGTCAAAATAGTCAAAATTCGAAAGGGGGAACTCGAGAGGGAAAGCAAAAGCTCAAGCAAATGATGAACCCTAGCTCTCGGTTTCAGTTCGGAGTTATGGATTTCAACCAGTTTCCTATTTTGGGTCACTTCCAAGATGGATCTACGGGTGTTTTCCGGAAGGGAGAGTGTCCTAGTAGCAGTGTTTAAGGTGGTGTTGGCCCTAAGTCGATTTTCACTAAGGGCTAGTTTGGTAATGCTCTGGCGATTTAGAAAGTTGCCGTGTAGGAAGCACTGTGCTGCTAGGAGAATCTGCGCAATAAGTGTTTGGTAAACTCCGTATATAACATGTTGTGGAAAAACAATTTTGACATTTTGTGTTTGATAATTAGTGCTTTACACTTGTTGTAAATGTCGAAACGACCATTTCTGACATGATATAATAAATATTACTATTACAATAATATATTATTAATATTTATTAATGGATAATGATTGTCACGACCCCCTTTCCCGGACCCCGATTTATTAATTCGAGACCGAGGGTCGAGACCGGCCACCAAGGCCTCAAACGAAAACTCATGTGGGTTGAACCGTTTAACAAATATAATAAAATTTTAGTTTATAAAAATCAAGTGCGGAAGCGAATTTAAAATTCTCGGGGTCAACTTGAAATATTTCGGAATAGTCAAAAAATATGTAATCTTGTAACAACTGTTTAAAAATGAGTTATTAATCAATTAATAAAAATCCAGTCATTAAAAAATGTCTTTTCTGAAAAGTACATTTTCAAAAGTGTCAATTTGATAATTTTACTGGTTCAACCACGATGAGCGGATCAGAGACAAAACTATACGCCAACTAAAATATTTGTCTTAAAATAACCCATACTGCAAATATCTCCAAAAGCCAAATAATCAGATACAACATGCATCAAACGTCTTACAACATTCTCCAACTTCATATTACATGTCATGATTAGACAACACAGTCTTCATAGCTCAACTTAAACATAAACATAAACAGCTACTAAAACCACCAACGGTCTCGCCTCGGAATATCTATTTTTCCGCATGTGCCATATCACCTGAAAATATTTAATTTAAACAAAATGAGCCACAAAGCTCAGTGAGGGTTTTTCTCCCCTTTACATTTCAAAATATAACTTATTGGTCAAAATTGTTGATAACTGACAGAAATGATATTTTTACGAATAATGCTAAACGAAACTGATAAACAAAATATTTTCGGAATAATCGTGCCAGATATTCTCAAACTGCATATTTTACGAATTTTTTCATATCAGAGAACATAAATTCAGATTCAGTTAATGCCCTTGGTAACCATCGTATCACACAAAATTTTGACATGTCCAAATACGCCATCTTTGTGGCACATCGCATATTATATCCCTGCGACCGGGCCGAAACCATCTATTATATCCCGATGGCCGGGCCTAAACCATCTATTATATCCCGATGGCGGGGCCGAAAATACTCAAGTGTCCCAAGGCATAACGTCATCACAAAGTGTCTAATTAATTTTTATGGCACATTTTTATTTGTCAAAGTTACAAAATATACCATACTAAAATCGTAATTTTCATTAAAGGGGAGCACAAAAGGTCAAGTTTTATTCAAATTCAGAAAGTTATTTTCATGTCATATGGTCAAAAATTTCATTGTTATGACAAACTTCACAATACTGAAATTTACGTAACGAAAATGTAACACTTGTAAAACAGTAATAATTTTTATAAGTATATATCATATAGCAAAAATAAATAATTTTACTCACAGCACCGCGACGTTCGTAAACGTGGAGAGTACTCATTTTCAGAAATTGCCTCCAAATAAATCCAATAAAAAGCTCCAATAAGATGCTCCAAATAATCTTTGTAGAGGAATAGCCAAACAAGCCTTGGAAGATTCCTCCTTCAATTGGGTGTGGTGCACCCAAAACACTTATAAATTTTCCTCCTCCTTCCTCTATTAACTCTCCAACATAACTCCTATTATTTCTCCCTCATTTATTTTTTTTTCTCCCAACTAACTTCCCTCTATCTCTCTCTCTATGGTGCGGCACACTCTCTCCCTCTCTCTTATTTTTCTCTTTTGTTTCTCCACCCGTACACTCCCTTTCTCTCCCCCTCTTTCTCTCCTTGTTTGTTCCACAATGAAGACATGTTGGCTATTAAATAGGGAGTTACTGAATTTATCTTCTCACATTGCGTGAGATATGCACTATCAAGCTCACATTTTCCAAAAAACTCCATCCTCCCAACAAAACCCCCAACTCCCAACACCAAAAGTGGGGCCCACTCCTTATTTTTTTCTTCTTCCTTTCCTCCATCAGCCGAACTTCTCTCTCTCTCTCTCTCTCTCTCTCTCTTTATTTCACCAACACACCAACATCAAGGTGGGGCCCACAATCACAAACTCCCAACCCCATTGTTTTTCTCTTCCTCTTCTTCCTTTCTTGTTTTGGCCGGACACACCACCCACACACACATTTTTTTTTTTTTCTTCTCTCTCTCTTTCTTTGCTTCGGCCAAACCACACACCAACACCCACTCCATTTTATTTTATTGTCCTCCTTCTTTATTTCCTATTTATTCTCAAAGTGTAACCACTTATACTTTATTTAAAATGTGATGTTAGTACTTCAAATAAATTTCAAATAACTCAAATGTTACCATACTAAGTTTATTTATTTTATTTCTCTAACAAATAGTGTAACTAACTAATTTCTAATATTAGCATACTAAACAATAAATTTGAGGGAGACAAAATTTATCAAATAGGACATTTAATTAGCGAATTGTATAAATACGGAGTATTACAATGATGTCAAATAATAAATTAATCAAAAAGCAGGTCGTAGAAAGCAACTCCTCCCCTGTTTTTCAAAAGCAACTGTAGGGAAGCAGTTGCTTTCTAGAAAGCAAAAAAATAAAAATTTATCAAACACATAAATACTGGCAATACCAAACGGGCTCTAAGCAGGGTTGAGTCGCTAATAAGCTCTCCGGCGTTTAGTCGTTCTTCTTCTCCAGTTTCTTAATGAATATTTTTTCATGAAACTGCACATGCATTGAGAATAAAGCCACACTACTGGTTTGGGTAGAAGATCTCGGTTTTTAAGAATGAATGAATTATAATGAGAGAGCACGAGTCATGATATAAGTGTCAAAATCGTACAATTCACTATTCAAATAGAATCGGCCTTTGATCGATACGGAATCGTATAGTGAACCGAAAATTACTTGTATTGTGCATCGGAATAGCTTGTTGGGTTGTGCCCTTGGGTTACACTTGGATTGTTAGGTTCCTCCTTAGATAACTTTCCAGGTCAAGATTGTCGATGGATTCCTAAGCTTCTGTTAAAACCCATGTTCCACTTTGCTAGCTCATTTCAACAAGTACTTATAAGGGTGTTCATAAACCGGCCGAATCGATGAAACCGGGCCGCACCAAACCAAACCGTACTAAATCGTCGGTTTTTCTCATTTTTTAATACCCCGAGAGGTTTTTGATTTCCCGAAACTGAACTGGGTCTTCCACCGAACCGGAACGAAACCGGAAACCCGAAAAAGATCGGACCGTACCGCAATAAACTAGTAATTAAAATTCGGTACAAGTAATTAAAAGTAAGGTGCAAAATTTAGTACAACCTCCGTTCCCTCTCTTCCTACCCATTGTGACTTTTTGACTCGTATATGGGTCTCTTTGACCAAGTAATTTGGATCGCAAAACGATATAATTTTTGATAATTTTTTCATCGTATTATAGAACAACTTTTACTCTACAATACCATGAAAAAATTATCAAAAAATTATATCATATTGCTGTCCAAATCACCAGGTCAAAGTGACATGGTGAATAGTGACAAAAGTCCTAATGGATAGGAAGAGAGGGAACTGACTAGTATATATAACTATGAATAGAATAATCTAGTTTATGGTAGGAGATAGTTCAATAGTTATTATATTTTAATATGTTGCCTACTACGGTACTACCATTGATTAATTGACGTTGAAAATTTTGATAAGCCAAAATCTTGCGAATTGAGATTGATTGACTAAATCAATTCTGTTTCTCAAAAAAAAAAAAAAAAATACTAAATCAATTCTAGCTGACAATTCCTAATAGGAGTCAATCTCTCACAATGTCTCTGGGCTATATATATATTTACATTTTACGAGTAAGAGAAATCACATAGTTCTTCCACTAGAAACTGGAAGTTGAAGGCAAAGAAAGGATGACGCACTTACTCATTCTCATTGCAACTCCATTTGTCAAATTCTTTTACTTCTCTTAGCCATTTAGCGAACAATACAAGTTTTCATTTTACAGGGAATAGGAGTCATTTCTTCTTACAGGGAATAGGAGTCATTCATTGATTCAGTATTTCAGATTTTGTTAACTCAGGATGGATATTGAAAATAACGTGAGTCAAAGTCAACCTCAAACCAACGCTAAAGCAGATTCATATACTGAATCATCTTCAGTAGACACCTCGTGGTCCATGTCAAACCTTTCTGCAATCGGGGAAAGCACAAAGACAGACAGACAAATCTCTTAGTCAAAGTTTAACTCCATTGTCTAATACAAAGACAGACATAGAATACTACATAAACCACATCCCACCATCCACCCACTCCTCGCTATAATACAAATGAGATGCTGGACGGGCATACAATTGATGAACGGTATTGCTGAAGTCATTGTAATTCATGGTTAGGGTTTCCTCAAACGGTAGGTATCTCACAGCCCCATCATTGGCTAGGTAAAACATTTGGACCTCACGATCATTGATATTCAGGGGCCCTGGGTTCAGGGCCAGGGGCCTGTTGGACAGGTAATACGTGGCAAAAGAGGCCAACGCTTCTGTACTATCCGCCTCCCGTCTCGTTTCAGAAACTAACGGCTCTAATCCGTTGACATACTCAACTCGAACCTTGTTGAATAGCCCAAGAAATGTGGTGTTCACCTTTGGAAAAACTGCGAATCGACTCACCACTTCGAGCGGCATTCTGTAGTAGTGCAGTGTATATGTCCCAATCCCCCCTTCATGCTCTTCCAACATATAATCTTCATCTGTATAATAATCATTCATCTCATGATCCATATGAAGATGATCCATATGATCTTCTTCATGACCACCATCTTCCATCACTTCATCAATCTCCTGACTCTCCTCACTTATGTTGCTACCCTGACTACTATTTTGACTGGCCTGCAGAGCATTTATAAACTCATAAAAATAATTTTTTTACAATAGTAACCATTTCAGACTTGTATGTGGACCTATACACTTGTTCAGTACTCTATACTAGAGAAGAATTGAATTACCTGTGAAATAAAACAAGTGTTTCCCCAAGCAATCTGCGTCTTTACAGACCTGAAATCAAAACAGTAACATAACCCTTAGAAACCGCTGGATTGACAAAATAAGTTACAAACAGAAATAAAGACAATAAATCAAAATATCACAACTATATCAAACCTGAAATCTCCCCAAGCTTCAGTAATAGCCAGAGTTGCGGAACCACCTTTGCAAATTTAAACACAACAAAACAGTTAAAAACATATCAAATACTTCAATCTTGCAAAATAAACTCCAGCAACACATATAGTTGTTATACGTACCAGCCAAGAATCTGTGAAGTGCTTTAGCTTCAGACAATACTTTGTTTCCAGTCAGACTCTGTTAAGATGAAACCAGCAACCAAATTGTGCTAAGAACACTGAAATTTAACTTGGTGGAAAGTAAGAATCAGTGCATACCTTCTTTGTATTCATCAATATGCCATTGTAAGTATAGATCCCTGCATCAGGAAGCTTCCTTGCATCACCAGCATTAACTCCATGACAAGTAACTGAAAATTGTAACGATTAAATTGGACTCACTTCCATAGAAAAGGACTTCATGCTAACAACAAGTTACGAGCAAAAGCTAGCTGTAAGCTAATAAGCCTTTTCCTTTTCCAAGTAATTTGTGTTAAGAGGACCTACATGACTAATTTCCGACTTATTAAACTTAACTAATACTGTAGACATGTTTGACCAAAGCAATCCCAGAATTCAGCGCAAGTTTACAAGGAATTCAACATTCTCAAGATTGTTACCTTCACTGGATAGTCCTCCTCTCTTGCTGGTGGGAAGCTGCAGAAGTAACTCAGTACATTAAAACAGTGTTCATCACAAAAGCTAAGAAATAATTAGCCCGATAAGTTATTCTGTAAAAGGATATCCAGTTGTGCCTGATGCTACCAAACTTCACGCATGTAGTATCTTTTAAAACATACAGTTTGTTTTTTCAAGCACCTCATAAAAAACTTCAGGCATGTATGTATATTACTGAAGGACATACCAAGGACAATATCAAGATTTCCATTATCTAGAACATTATTTATAAAGTAGAGAGCCTCCTACTGAATTCAATGCTCAAAGCAGGGCTAATCTGGGAAGACTCGCAGCATTATTTGTACTACCATTTTCCGTTTTGATAACAATCCAGAAGGATGCCATACGTTTTGAAGATAGGTTAACCTTAGTAAGCGTAGGAACTTGTTCAGTACTAAGGAGCTAATACTTCCATTTTCCGTTTTGATGTTAACAGTTCAGAAGGATCCTAGACGTTTTAAACATAAGTTGAACCTCATTACTATCTATTTCTGATTCATAAGCCTAGGACTTGTTCAGTACTAAAGAGTTAAGTTAATACCTGTGTAGTAACACATAATGTGCGAGAAAGCTGTGTCTTCCCCGATCTGAGTCAAAACAGTAAAAGAATTGTCAGAAACTTGATTGACAAGAATAAAATGAGAATGCAGCTGTAATTTGGCAATAGGACAAGTTGTTATAGTTTAATAAAGAAACATCTGAACTCAAGGAGAAGATTACAATACAGACTGCAATTCTCCAAATGCTTCAGTGATTGCCAGAGTTTCAATGCCACCTTCAGAAGTTCAAATACAGAAAATGGTTAAAAGACATTAAAGACTTCAAGCTAACAGAGGACAAAATTGAAGACTCGTGGAAGAATTGAATGATCCAGCATAGTCTAAAGTTACTACCGGCTAAGAGTTCATAGAGCGCCTGGCTTTGAATTGTAGGGAAAGATATTGCTTCTGCTTCTGGCAGATTGGGGGCATCGAAGACCTTGCAAACACACTGTTCACCTTTGCCCTTCCTGAACATCAACCATACTGTAGCACCATGAGCAAGAACATGACCACCAGCCGGCTTCTTTGGGTCTGAAATGAACTCACCGCCACCTGGGTCAGCGATAACTGCGTACAACATGATACTTGCGTAAGTAAGCTGTAAGCCAACAAGTCCTTTTCCTTTCCAAGTAATTTTGTGTGTTAACAGAAACTACATGACCGATTTCCAACTTTAAATTTCACAGAAGCTAATCCTATAGACCTAATTTACCAAAGCACGCCCAGAATTTCAAGTTTAAATGCAATTCATTAAACCTTCTGAAGATTATTACCTTGATTGATCATGTAGACGGCGACATTGAACTCTTCAGCAATCTTTATCATTCGTGACAGCATTTGATCTAGTTTTTGCTGGAAACGAAAAACTCAGATCAGTAAGGGAACTGAATCTGTCAAATCTCATGAAAATACAAATTTGCAAGGACACTCCTATAATATACAACCTGACAATCAGCTAGCTCTCCTCTTCCAGTGAAATCCACATGAGACAGCGCAATAACAGAATCCACAATCTGAATATCCCAAAATAAGAAAATGAATCCACAAAGCATACTGTCACATTACATTATGTGACATCAGGTTAACATGTACAGGATTTTACCAGTAGTCGAAAAGGTTCCTCAGACATTTTTGCAGCCAGACCAAGAAGCAAGTGGAACTGATGTTCATAGGTATAGGCACGTGCATAAATGATCTGTTGCATTTACAAAAATGGATGAGATCCAGTAGAAGACGACTTTTAATTTCAATGCAGTAGAAGGAAAATGGTGAATCTTACATTATCAAGGACAGCTCCAGGGTCCATGCCAAACCTTTCTGCTATTGGAACTATACGATCAGGTCGGCTGAGAAGGGAGTTGGTTAAGGACAGCTAAAAGCACAAACAAAGACAGCAGACAGACAGACAAATATCAACTGAAAATTTGTGATTGCTATTTGTTAATCACAATTAGCAATTCAGTGTCAAAGGATACAATGTTCCTTCAGTATCAATGTACGCGACATTCACATTTCCTCCTTTGAAGTTGGTGGGAAGCTGCAAAGTAATTCGATAAAACAACAAAGTGTTCATCACGGCTGTGCATTTATTACCGAAGAACATACCAAGGAGGCAAGAACACTGTATAAGATTTCTTTCTCCAAAACATCTTTTTCAAGTAGAAAACCTACTACTGACTTAAATGCTCAATGTATGTCTAATCTGGGAAGAAACGCATCATTATTTGTAATTCCATTTTCCTTTTTTGTTGTTAACAATTCAGAAGGATACTAGACGTTTTAAAAGATAAGTTAAACCTCGTTACTATCTACTTCTGACTCGTAAGCCTAGGATCTTGTTCAGATCAATAAGGTTAACTGTTCACTGCAGAGAAGCATTGCATTCTTAAAAGTTAAAATCCAGTTATCTTAATAGAAATTAGTAAAGGTGCATAATAGCTGAAAATAATACAGTTCATTCGCAGGAAAATATTACCCTGAGCAGAGCATCACTTCCAGCAATGTAGCCAAGGTTTTGAACAAAGTGGAGAAAAAGAAGTAATCAAGTGCCAAAAATTAAGTGAGATACTAATTGAAGTGAAATCTCCAAATTCTTAACAAATTTTATCGAATTTAGGTTCAGACACTCCTCAGTAATTGCAATTAAACCTCTAACACCCTGTAATTCTTATTTGAAGGAGAGAATACGGCGATGTTTGGCTGAGTCGTACAAGTGGGTCATGGCTGACTCGTAAAGATGAATCAGTGCTCATCTTCAACAGATCAACCGAGTTGGGTCCGAGTATGAACTCGACTTGGGTTTTACAGCGTTGTTATGGGTATTGCCCAATTTCTCCCCTTCGCCCTTTTGGGTTGGTTTGGTTTGTTCAGAGTGTTCAGTATTTGGACTTGGGTTTTGCAATGGTTGTAGACATGGGAGAAAGTGGATTCCAATCACCACCACAGCCCCGCCATTTCTTTCAAGTTACACAAGATTTTTCTCTATTGCAATAGCTTAGAAACCACACTAAAAGAAAAAAAATCATCTCGAGAAAATTCGAATTGATAGCTCACAGTTGTCGTTGAGTTCCTCCAAAATGGTTTGAACTAAAGACATCTAGACAAACACCTACACACTTAAGAATGCAAACCCTGTTTGCTCAATTACATTCCGAATAGTAGGGAAATTATTATTGCTCTTAGACCAGGGGGTGCAAAAGGTATTTAGTCGATAGATTAGGAGTGCAAAAAGTATTTATCGACAGATCTGGGGCTGAGGGGGGAAAATGTCTTTTACCCTTTTTATATAGATGTCATAGTATTTTTTACAATCTTTTAAAAAAATGTCACCAGTAGAATATTGAATAAAGTCAAACCGGGAACCTTCGGGATGCAAGTGTGGCAAAATGTGTGAGTGACAAAAATTATACTTTGAATCAGTTACAATTCATTTCATGTGTGAGCTACTTGCTGGTTATGGGTCCGGCTGGTCTAGGTTGAGTCCAGTCGGACTGTAGATGTGGGGAAATGAATGGCCCAACTCAACCCAATTGATCGGATCAATATTCGAGACGAATCCCGATTCCCGAATGATTATAAAGATACTAAACGCAGAAAAAAAAAGTCTAAAATGAAAAACAGCTTAATTAACTTTAAAAATGAAATTAATAATGTTAAATGATAATCTGTTTTCGGGAACTGATTTGCTCCAACAGTCGGCTACATCGTGACACTCGTTTGGCGTCCGACAAGGTTGGACTGTGTAATGCGGGATGAAACATGTTCTTTTATTGACGAAAGACATCGGAGAATTCGTAACGGTCACCTCTTCGGCTCTTCTTGTTGTACTTACAGCCCTGAAGATGGATTAAAAATGGCTAAAGAACTCCATTTCAGTTCATTAGAGGTTCAATCGGGTTGTTTAATCACTATTAACCTTATTATGGACGATAACGCTGGTAAAATTAAAGCACACGCTGGCTGATCTCAAAAATTACGTGAAAAGCTGTCAGAATATCGCTTACTCTTTTGAAGCTATTTCGTTCTCATGTGTTGGAAGAATTGGAAATAAATTGGCACGCAGTTTTGCTAAAACAGATTTAGAAGAAGATGATATGTCGTACCATTCTCAAGTTCCCACGTAGACTGCTGATGTGTTTAACTGTGATACATTGGATTGACTACCCGTTAATAAAATTATTATTTTCTCTCAAAAAATAAAGAAGTTACAATCATACGGGGCCGCGTTCGTAAAGGGCTTGGTCTGAAACCAACCCATATATTTTTCAAGCTCGAGCCGAATGTGGGCCGACATTCGCGGGACCCACTCTTAAAATCTTGTGCTAGATGGTAGGCCGGATCTTTGGGCCATTGGTCAGCCCATGGAAGCCCCTGTCCTTAAATTGGTCCAATTGTCTTAGCCCAATGTTAGAAGCATGGAGTGTTTTGTTATTTCTTTCACCAAGTCCAGGCAGAAAAGGAGAGATATCTGTGTTTGGAAATCAATCCAATGAACTGCGCTATATGGCTTTCCCTAGCAACAAAATTAAAGTACTGCTTTGAGGCCTCCATCTTCAAGGAGAAACTTTAGCTGCTTATCTTCCTTACTAAGGGCGTCAAGTCCCAAATTGGAAAACCGTCAAATCAAATTGAACCAAGCTAAAATCAAATCGGAATATATCGAACTCAGTCAAACCATGAAAGACACGAACTAAATGGAAATGCACTGCACTCCTTAAATCTGTTAGAACTTCTTAAACCGATATGTACAAAAAACATGTACTCAAAGCATCAAACACTTAATGTTTCATATTATGTAAAAGGTTTTTCAAAATTCTAAGTGAATTGAGGCATATTTGATTGCAGCACTACTTTAGCTTTCATACTTTTAGTTTTTACATAATTACACTCTGAAAGTTAACTCAATATTCAATTTCAAGTGAGGATAGGTATTATTATGTGAAGCGTATGTTTAACCGAATTGTGCCCAACTGGAAGCGTATCGAGCTAAACTGTGCGATGGACAACCCGAATAGTTTGAGCCCCTAACTTTACCTGCTCCTCCTCTTTTGGGTAAAAGACACTTTAAATCCCCCCCCCCCCCTCTCAACTGGAAGCGTATCAGGATACTTAGAGTCCGTTTGGTAATGTCCTAAATTCTTAAAATATTGTTTTTAATTCAAAAACAGTATTAACGTGTTTGACAAACTTTTATTTTTCTTCTGTTTAGAAAGCAATTACTTCCCCACTGCAGCTTTTCAAAAGCAGGGGAAGAGTTACTTTCCAGAACCTAACAACAATTCTAAAGCTCTTAAGCACTGATTAGCCAAACATTTAATTTGGGAAAATCCAAGGGCAAGCTCTATTTGGATAGAGGAAGGATTCCATTAAGCAAGGTCCTCTAACCTGAAATGCTTCCAGGCAATACTCACTGTCGAAGACTTCAACTTCCTCCTCTTCGATTGAGAGCTTCCCAAAATCCAGATATATGTTGTCCTGTGTCACCATCGAGACTGCTTCAATAACCTCACTGTGATTACGCTAAGAACGACGGCAAGATAACGATCAGCAAGCCGTCGCAGTTTCGGACGTCGTCTCTTTGCTGCCTATGAGTCTCTGTAGTATTCGGAACCAAAAAATTCCTAAAAACCACGTGAAAAAACTAAGTACTTCCAATATGAATAGTGATAACTTATTTAATCACCACAAACTACATCAATTTATAATATTTTTGATAGACATGTCACATATTATAATTGGGCCCGCCAGAAGTTTTATTTGGAACTTAAACATTAAAACATTAAATATGAATGCTAAATTTCTCCCATGTTCCAATATTTTAATTAGGTCGGACGTTAATATGAAATACAAAATGATTTTTTATTTATACGTGCGGACAAATATTAAACCGGACTTTTTAAGAGCTTTGTCATATTTCTCAAAAAAAAGAGCTTAGTCATATATAGGGGTGCACACGGATCGGATCGTTCCGGTTTGAGGTTGAGTTAATCTGATCCGCCGGTTCGGATCCAATCGGATCCACAATTTTGCGGATCGGACCGGATTAATCCGCGGATCACAAATATTTCAAAATATTTTCGAATATGTTCATCTAACAAAGTAAACAGTAATATACAATTATCATTTAGTATAATTTTTGTTGATGTACGAAATAATTTCCTCTTTATATCATCAAAGATCAAAATATTCACCAACTCATTGATATGTAATGACATTACTAAGTTAAAGTTAGTATAAGAACAAATCATATTGATGATATAAGTTAAAATAACATAATAATTAGTATAAACGGATCGAACGGATTGACGGATCGGGTTTATATTTCTTGAACCTAGTGCGAAGTACGGACCTAATCCGTGACGGATCGGACGGATTTACAGATCGGTGCGGATTGACGGATACTTGTGCACCCCTAGTCATATATATCAAATTTTTTAAGAGCTTAGTCATAGCTTCTTCTTCCTCGAATACTGTCAATAGGTCATGGCTTGAGAAGCTCTGGTCTCTCCGAATTCCAAAAAAAAATCATGTTTACGGTTTGGGGAATTGCCCATCATTCTCTCCCGGTGCAATCTAGGCTGGCTAGGAGAGGACTTAACGTGGATACAATGTGTCAAGGTTGTCAAAGTCATCAAGAAGATGAAGAACATTTGTTTGTGGGCTGCGTGAAGGCGAAGAAAATCTGGGAAATTATGTTGGGCTCTGAATTTTTAAGTTCAAAAAAACTTCCAATTCACGACTGTGAGAAGATAGTAGCGGCAATTTGGACCATCTGGCGTAGTCGAAACAAAAAGCAATTCGAATGGGCAGTTTCTTCAGCGGAGGCAGCGGCTAGAGTGGGTCTTGACACACTGTTATGGTACAAAGAGAGTCACTTCAGGGGGTTGTTTGAGGATAAGGTTTCTCCCTCTTCTACTCCGGCGAAGGTTCGGCAACCGCCACCCGATGGATTTCTGATGATCAATACAAACTCAACGTGGCATGCGGGTTGGCGTTGTCCTTCGGAACAGTTCCAAATTTTTTTGGGAGGGCGTATACGCAGATTCCCCTTAGCTCGAACGCCTCTTCTTGCTCGAGAAATGAATGCAAACAAGATTGTTCTTGAGACAGATTCTCTAGTGGGTTCTATCCTCTTGACGAAGGGCAACAGTGGACGTATTGAAGGATTGCAAGCTCTTTCTGAACTTAGGGAGCTTCTTGAAGAAGGAAGAAGATTACTGTTAAACTTTGATGAGGTGCAAGTGCAACACATATCTCGTATGTGCAACAAGTCAGCTCATCTTTTTGCTAGTAGAGGACTTCTAGAAGGAGATACTAGTTTTTATGCTGAAACGCCTTTTTGGACTATTGATGTAATCGCGAATAATTATATGGGTTTGACTAAACCATAATAAATACAATTACTAATTTCTCAAAAAAAAATTATGAGAGGGTTGGACCGAAGCAACTCGGACAAAAAAGTAAGGGGCTTATTTTTAAATTGGAACAAGTGCTTGTGTTGTCTATATAAGCTTGATCTCGTTAAAGAGCCTAGTCTTGTCCAGCCTCCCGCCTGAAAACCCTAAAATCCATACGAATTAACCTCGATCAGCAGCGGAGTTTTTACAGGTAAACATATATTTCATCTCTTCTTCTTGCCTTCTCTTCTCTGTGTTTAAGATCTTGTGTTCTTCAACACCAAGAAGCCGTACTAGGGTTAGGGTTACGGTTTTGTTACATCCGCAGTTTGAGCCATGGAAATCGTCAACAAAAAGAATCAACTGAGAAAAACAAAGAAGCAATTTCTAGGTTTCGTAGACATCAACTTCACCTGTTTCATGGACACAACATCATAACACGTTGGTATGAACGTACCAGTAGTACTAGGGTTAGGGTTTTGTTCTTTCTTCAGAAACTTATACACTGACAGTGTGGCAACGGAGTAATAATTACCATCTAGTACAACCTCCGTTTCTTCTCTTTCAACTCCTTTTGACTTTTCAACCCGTAATTGGGTCACTTTGACTCGGTAATTTGAATAGTAAAGCGAATTAATTTATTGACAATTTTTCATAGTGACCCAATGAATAGTGTCAAACAGTGAAGTTAGCTAAAAAAGAAGAAACAGGGCTAATACTAAAGAATCTAAGAAGTTTTTACTGTTCACATGGCATATTATTTTATCTGGGACTTGGGTGTTTTGGAAAATCAGCTTTTGGGTACCATACATGGCTCTTCCGTTCCTAATAGGGTTAGGTTTATGTTCTTTTTTTCTTTATAACCTATACTCTATGTAGTACCACTCCGTCTCTACTCTTTCTACCCAAACTGACTTCTTGACTCGTATTTGAGTCATTTTGACCGGGTGATTTGGATAACAAAATTATAAGATTTTTTGATATTTTTCACCGTATTATAGAGAAATTTTTACTCTACAACACTCTGGAAAAAGTATCGAAAAATTGTATCGGTTTCCTATTCAAATCAACGGGTCAAAGTGACCAAGTGAATAGTCACAAAAGTCAAATTAGGTAGCTATATTACAACGTAGGGTTTTTATCATAAGTTAGTTATCAGTGTCCATAAACTATTTCACTTCAAAGCTTAATAGTGTGACTCAATTAAACATCAACTTGCCATGCTTCTTGGACACGCATAAGAAGTCACGAGGTTGCGAAACATAGGAGTTTGATTTGCTTTCTAAAGCGTGCTTTTTGGTTAACCGTCATACAACCTATAATAGCTTTACAATTTAAAAATAAAAATTAAATCCATGCATGTCTCTCCGGAATTTATAGATATCATATATTTTGATCACTTTACTTTCCAACAGCATGTTTGCAGATTTTGCCAAGTAAGGAATCACTCCATTACCCTTCCCATAATGAACATCAACTTTCTCAATTTTATTCTGTTGGCCATTAGTTGTACTAGGGTGGTATGTACAGTAATGGAGAATCATTACGTAAATCAATATATGAATTATTCTGAGGTTTCTATTCTTCTTAGTTTATCGCGCTCTTTTGATTTTGCAGCCACGCGTATGCTTTCATTTATTTCGACTTATTGTAGGTTTTGTTTCATAATTTGATAGCAGAAACGATTTCTTGGTGCCATTCTACTAGCCTGCTGCGTGTTTTATGCTTTTGTTTTTGTTAAAATATGAAGAAGAAAAGTGGGACTGAATATTTTGTTGTTGCTGTTAGATATGTTTCTTCAAACGACGTCTATGTTGGGAGTGTTTATGCAACCAATTGTAATTAGCAGAAATTCAGAAACCCGATTCTTGCCCACCTCAAAAGAAGCGGAAACAGTCGCCGTCGATAGTTCTCTAAGTTTTCTCGGTAGGCAAGTCGCTATCAAAGGATCTTCCATGGGTTTCCTTCTTTGCAGCTTTGAACTAGAACCTCCGCATATAAACTATTGCGTATGCAACCCCATCACAAGAGAATGGAGAGCCCTCCCAAGAAGTCCTAAAAAACCCCGCTACAATACGACTGTTGGGTTTTCTTGCAATCTATCAAAAGGCACAACGTTGGACAGCGTTGCTTTCCAAGTTGTCATGACAACCGCCATTACGCTGCGTGACTCTACTATTCGTCTGGAGATCGCGACTTTTTCTTCTGAGACTGGCAAATGGAGAAGATGGAGAGTGAAAAGCAATCCCCAACTCCATCGCCACGTCACAGGACAAATGTCAAATGTCGTCTTGATTGATAAAGTGATTTATTGGATGCGTAGTGAAGATTTGTGGGCTTATGATACAAACAGGCATCGTCTGGAGCGAGTTGAAAGACCACTGGGGGACGATGCAAATTTCGGTACATGGTCACATACTTTGGGACAATCCGAGGGCAAGCTCTACTTTGCAAGAAGCAACTGCTGCACCGATCTCGAGGTTTGGATTCTAAACAAGAAGAGCACCGGCGATAGTGAATGGGTCTTATATGCTAAAAAGAGGCTTTTCACGGCTTTAAACTCCCACAGACAACCGGGTTCATCACAGTTATCGTGTGAGGAAAGAGCTGGAAGCTGTTTATCAGTAAGAAGTATTCACCCTCGTGATTCCAGACGAATTCTGATCAAGTGGTGTGGCTCACTCTATTGGTATCATCTGAATATCGACAAGCTTGAGCTCCTTAGTAATAATGCACATTCGGTTTATTTTGTACTAGCATACGAGTCGCCTGCGACCACAATGCACCCCCCTGATTTTTTATTCTCACGGATGTGAACTTGCTCGTGTACGGTCTACTTATAATTTTGTTTCCAAATATATATTTCATTACGAACTATTATATCTGTTAGTAATCTTAGAAAATTTTAGTGTGCCCACACATACATATCTCTACTACTAAAAAGTCAGTAGTGTTCCTAACTTTTTAGTGCTCCTAACCCCATATGTGTTTCGTGATACTTTTGAAGTGACAAAAATACCCTTGATTTGAAGACCTCTAATTACAAAGATATCCTTACAATTTAAACTAATATTTTACCTTGTGCTTCTCGTACCAGATGGCAAACGACGCATTGATTCAGAAATAACTGCTTAATCAAAGTCGTCCAACCCTATTCCATCTAATAAATCTAGCAGTTTCACATGCTCGTCTCCACATCAACCACCACAGTACATCACTCCATCTTCCCCTAATCGTTTCTTTTGATTGATCTCCGGATACAGACTAAACGTTTCGTAATCGACTTCTTCAAGTTGATCAGGCAGGGCAATAATACTCCCCCGCTTCGTCCAGATTCATTGGAGACAAGGTGGAACGGCTCAGAAGTTTAGAGAATCTACAGAACAATCGATTGATCCCATCTTTCCATCTCATTGTCATTGATCCTCAAGCATTGAATTACCAAGTAGTTTCGTTGCTTTATCCGTTCTTGACATGGTGTGGATTTACATGACACCTGGTAATTCAATGCTTCACTATCCTACTTTCATCATCAACAATTTGTGTGGTTGAAATATTCAAGTTTTACAGCAAAAAAGTTGTGCACTTGCCTCCTTCTCTGCCCACCCTCTAGGGTTCATAACTGGTTTTTCACATACTACCTCTGTTTTGCCTGTTTCAGCCTACTTCACTTTTTGTTACTATTCACAGGGTCATTTTCATTCGATGATTTGATTAGCAAAACGATACAAGAATTTGATAATCTTTATATGGTGTTATAGAGGAAAGTTTATTCTAAAATATCATGAAAAAATTGTTAAAAAATTACATCGTTTTGGTATCCAAATCACCAAGTCAAAGTGACTGAGTTACGGATTAAAAAGTCAAACGCAGACGAAACAGATGAAACGGAGGTAGTACCTCATACTGGTAAGTGCTCTTAGACGCTGTTCGGTGGGACACCCCTTTTCATCAGTGGGACACATTTGTTATCTGTAGGCATAATTTTTTTATTTTTATAAATCGCGACGTTAACAAAGATGGGTTTATTTCCTTGTAGACTAAAAATATTTCTAGAAATATTACTGTTTGTCGTCAGTCATTGGTTCGATTGTTTTCTCTTCCGAAGTAACCGCAAACCTACGCTTGGAACCATGGATTTCAATACTGGGAAAAGAAAGTTAGAGGAAAAGGAATAGAAAGGACAGGCAATTTATTTGATTAAATTGCACAAAAGTTAGGAACTTTCTACAATTTAAAATGGTAAAAACATTTTTGTTAGTATCATGCTGGATATTTTTATCAGGTAACCTGATCCCAAACAATTTAGATTATTTAATTTTCCTTTCATTTTCTTTTTCATATCAAAAGGGACGCACATAAATCTCACGACATTGTTTCTTGGCAAACATTTGAGAGGAAAGCACTCACATGAAACCTTTGGGGGTGTTTGATAAACCATCATGGATGGTAAACTATGAACCATTGAGAATGTCGATTTTGGAGTGGGTATACCCAAGTACCTAACTATGGCAATTTGGGTCTCGTTTTGTGGTTATTACCTGTGGAAACGAGTGCCTAAAAAATATACTCGTCATTTATTTGGTCTAAATTGTACCACATGAAGATGACCAATGTATGCCATTCTTTATCTTCCTCTGTGTTCGCCTTTCCCTTCCCCATTTCTCCATCTCCGATATTGCCAAAATTACGTCACATTATTAGTATGGAAGTAAGATACATGGTTTGTGACAGATTAGATCAATGGATGTGAATATTGAGTAGCATCAATTTGAAGCAGTTCGAGATTGGAGACCTGGTAAATACTTATGGATAGGAAGTAAACTATAGTAGTCTTCAATGGAGGAAGTAGAGGGAATAATAAGATCATGGATCAAATTACAAATTTTGAGACTTCCATTAGTTTTAGAGTACATTTTCCCTATGGGTCCAGTTTGAGAGAAGTGTTAAAGTGGAAAGTTTTGGGAACATTTTATGATAAAGGCAAGGTTCCTCCAAAAAGACATCGCCCTGCACAACATTATATACAAGGTAAAATCTGCTGACCAAAGAATGTTAGGTTTTTATTTCTACGGAAACAGTTCTATAAAAATAGCTTTGTTCGTATGTTAGTTCATACAAAAGAGTTGCCACAGTTTATGCTTTACATTGTGGTCAAGAATTACAAAAGCAATTGTGATGTTGCCTTTGAAGAATTTATGTTTATGCCGCCGTCTGATGGACATTTTCTTTCAATAAATATAAAATTCTAGAGAACCAGGTTCATTGTCTATGAAAACCATGACATGTAGGAGCACTCAATATGCCAAGAAAGTCTTGAAAAAATCCTATTCCAAAAAAGTCTCTCCTAGAATTCGTACAATCATATGAGTCTCTTGACCTAAATATTTTCCATGTTTCAAACCTTCAAAACGTAAACAGCCACGTGCAACATTATATATATATTAGCAGCTTGATTGTCTGATTTTTTTTTATGGCGCAGGTACATGTACAAGTCATCATCTTGTATGTCCCGTCAATGAGTCCTGATTCCAACTTAATAAGTACTACCTCTGTTTCGCCTGTTTCAGCCTACTTCACTTTTTGTCACTATTCACTGGGTTACTTTCATTTGATGATTTGATTAGCAAAATGATACAAGAATTTGGTAATCTTTGCATGGTGTTATAGAGGAAACTTTATTCTAAAATACCATGAAAAAAATTGTTAAAAAATTACATCGTTTTGGTACCCAAATCACGAAGTCAAAGTGACTCAGTTACGGGTTAAAAAGTCAAACGCAGACGAAACAGACGAAACGGAGGTAGTAGTTAAAAAACTTGGAACGGATTTAGTGTGACATTTTAGAAATTTTGGTTAAAGTTTTAGTTAAATCTCCAAACTGATGGAATCATTCTGATGCCTCTCTGCACCTCTCCAGAATCGCACAAACTCCAAGTTCGCCGTGTCATCCCACTTTCAAAACAATGCTTCCATGAAATGACAAGGTTATTTTGTTTCTTTGGTATCAGTTCGGAGTCTTTATATCCATGTGCTTGGAGATTAGAAGCAATTAAGCATTGTTGAAGGCCTGGGTTGGCTTTTGTTCAACAACATCTAGGATTTGGACCGGTTAACCACGTCTTGGTATTGCATTTTGTTAGAATCCCAAATGGAGCTTCAAAACCCTAACTATCGCGCCATTGCATAAGATTGTGAGAAATTGATGGATGATAGTGTAACGGAAAGATAGGTTTGGGAGGGGTTGGTTTTGGCTAGAAGATCGAGAGTGCGAAAAATCATAACCGAGACCGATCTCCTAGAACTAGTGACGGATCTTGATGGGAATATCTCCTATCGTTCTGATTTCGTATTGGTTGTGGAGGACTATAGGTGATTTCTTATGGGCTTTTGATACGGATATTCATCCGCTTGGCGACACGGCTCCGAGACGTGGAGATCAAGTACGAAACCCTCCAGCTTATCTCAAGGATTATTTTAGCAAGTAGTGTCAATTTGTTTAATTAGTTTATTTATTTTTCTGTATTTTTGTTATTATTGTGGGGAGGGTAGCGTATTAAGTTAGTTCGGGGGTAAGTGTCTTTTACTCTTTTAATTATAATTGTCTCTACAAAACAGTGTAGCCCCCTTGCAAAAGGGCTGAGTTTCGCGAGATCCAGGCGCATCTTTCAGCCTTCTGGTCGTGTCTTTTGGGCTGCTGCAGTGATGACTAGATGTTTTACTCAGCCCCCTAGTGGTGGTGAGTCTGCAATGATGAGTGGTTCATACTTAATAAGTTTGTGGGAAGTGGACCCATGTAGTAATGATGTGCTTTTCTGATGACGTTTTCCCACGTCGGATTCGACGGTTGCCAGTGGTTATTTGATCGATTGTGCTCCGGGCGACATGGCCAATTTGTGGAAGACGATAAGACACTTACGATCTTTTAGACCTCGACCCCTTGATGGTTGACAGTTGTTCAAGTTTCTCGACGCGGAAGATGAGTGTGTGAGTTGCAGCAACTGCTTCCTTTGCAGGGTATATGAAAGGTCAATTTTGCATATAAAAGAAAATGCCTCGGTGCGTTTTAATCTTTTATCGAATCTTTTGGAGAGTGTTCTTTCGAAAGCTCTAATTTCGAGAGAAATTTTCATCGGAGCAGTCAAGTTTGTTTCTCGGCGGTGCTCTGAATACTCTTCCGACTTTGCTCGATCATCTTTTCCGGTGTGCCTTCTTCTTATTAAGTACTTCACCGTAGAACCCTTTTTGCACGTACGACCTTTCTAGTTTTTAGGGGTTCAAAATTAAATTCGATTTTTCTGAGGTACCGGAATGTTCATGGTCTCTGAAATCTCTTCATAACCACTTTGAAGGGGTTTGGGGTACGGCATTGTTGAAATTTCCGGACAAAAGCTTTCCTCATGTCCAATGATGCCACAATAAAAACACATGAGCGGAAGCCTTTCTTATCTGAGCTTGATCCATACATGACCCCCTTTAAAAAATCTTAGACGCAGATCTTTGAGGAATGGCTTCGAGACATCCCCAACAACCTTTATTCTTGCAAATTTCCTTCATTTGAACCTTTGGGTGGAATCCTAACTTCCATTAGTTGTTTCAAAAGAAGCAGATTCCACACCTTCAAGAGGATTCCAGCGTGAAAGTACAATGAGGTGATTTTTGAAGGACCATGGACATTCGTTAAGAATTATATTCATTGTTGTAGAATGGTGTTGTTGTTGTGGTGGTGCGGTGGTGGTGGTGTTGCTGGTGGTGACTCGATGGTGGTCGAGGCGGAGGTCAAGAACATGAAACATGAACACAAAAGACAAATAAGGGCAAAATTGTCAAAAAAATTGACTTCTTGGACAGAATCTCATAGAAGGGTGCCAAGTGTCCTCACTTTTTTCCGTTACAGGGGTGGTGTAGTGCATTAGTTGAAACATAGGGGTGTCGGGTGACATTTCTCCTAAATATAGTGGTGCAAAGCGGATTTCACACTTATATTATCTCTTCTCTCTTATATATTTTCTTGTTCTTCTTTGTGTTTAAGATCTTGTTCTTTGTGGTGGTTTGGGCAATTGTTCTTTACCAACCGTGGCGGAGTTAGGTATGGCAATTGTGTCCGATCCGCTCTGAGGACCTTTTCAAGAGAATCTTTTGAAAGAAACTGAATAACGAACTTGTTCAGACTCGTCTCGTGAATACTGATTTCTTCACCCTCGGGCCAAATTTTCTTCAATAGGATCTTCATGCCCATACATTGAAACGGATTGGAAAGAGGAAGGTTCCCATTAAGCAAGGTCCTCTGCTCTGAATAGCTTCCGTGCAATACTCACTGTCGAAGACTTCGACTTCCTCCTCTTCGATTGAGAGCTTCCCAAATCCCGAAATAAGCCGTCCTGTGTCGCCATCGAGACTGCTTCAGTAACCCCACTGTGATTCTGCTAAGAATTCCGTCAAGATCACGAAGAATGCCGTCAAAATCACGATCAGCAAGCCGATCGCAGCTTCGAACATTGCCTATCACTCTCTGTAGTATTCGGAGCCAAAAAATCCTAATAACCACGTGAAAAAACTAAATACTTCCACTATGAATAGTGATAACTTATTTAATCGCCACTAACTGCATCGATTTATAATATTTTGGATGACATGTCACATACTATAATTGTGTTGGGTTTTGACGTAGGTAACGCAGCGGAATAACAAAATTAATCCTACTCAAAGCCCACCAAGGATCACAGGAAGAGACATCATAACATGATTAAGGTCATAGAAGATGTGTACCTTTTGATTTGTGAGATCACACGAAGAATGATGTCCTCGTCTCTACGGTTGATCCACGTCTAGAGGTGAGATCTAGATTCTTCCTTCAATCAAGTGCTAGCTTGAACCTTGGAGGAAGAGGGATGAAGATCAAAGCAACAAAGCAACAAGGCACAAGGGAGGGTGCGGCCTCCTCTTTGCCGTCGGGTAGAGGGGCGGACGGGGGCTAGGGTTTCGGCCCTAGCTCTTTGTCTTGCTCTCTCTTTTGCTCTCTCCCACTCTTTGTGTTATGTCTAATAATAACTCATATATTGTGGGAAGGAAGCTAGAGCCTCCTTTATATACTCCAACAACTCCTTGTTGTTTCCATAAAAGAGTTTCCTAATTCTAGATGAACTAGAATTATTCCCTTCCTTGCAAATTAGTCCTACTAAGTTTGCATGGTGTTTCACAATGATCCTTCTATTAATTAATCCATATTAATTAATCCCAAGTCTAGCTCTACTCTATTTGACGTGTGACCCCATAGGTTTCTATATAGTTGGTAGTAACTATTACTAACATGGAGCGGTGTCTAGCAACACATCCATGCCACCCAACCAATAGAAATAGTCAGTGATCCCGACAAACCTTTGTGCCCAATATATCATATTGCATTATCCCTTTGTCTCCATATTCGGATTGGACACGAGACATAAATAGTAACACTCGTATATCCAATCCATAGTTCCTCGATCCTGGGAATATGCTTATGCTTGCAGATAACATTAATATCTCTATATTAATTTATCTGAGTCTGGCCAGACATTCAATAAGCCTCATCCCTCGAGTGGCCGTGGATATTTACCCCCATTATGTGGGAGGGACAAATCCTATCTACATCACTACGATCTCTAAGCTTGCTTCCTATCATGCCCGATAGCTATCTTTATGATTACCCAGTTACGGTGTAACGTTTGATAACATCAAAGCGCAATATTCCACAACTAGAGTATCTAGTGACTTCAAGTCCAAGGATTGCAATAATATTAGCACTACGAAAAGCGATTGTGACTTCACATAATCTAATGTATCCTTTTCGTCGTGGGTCATCCAGTATGCCATTACTCCTAATGCATACCCATGTGTTGGATCGTGATATCTCCATATCAATCCAACCCCATACTAGTCTATAGATGATTGTCCCATTAATCATTATAATTGACTAGGGATATTTAAGAATATAACACCTTATATTCTAAGGACTTCATTCATGTTAGCATATCTCCATATCGATAACATAATGAATCGTAAATCCATATATTGTCACAATTAATTGATTGCCTCTAGGGCACAATTCCAACAGTCTCCCACTTGCACTAGAGTCAATCTCCTGCATCATATGCCTATTGATCTAGCGCGGTCCTCCACGCTTACACCGCGTAGGGGCGAGACATATGCTGGCACCTTGCAAATATTCACATCTCCTCCATCAATAATTTGATTGAGATTGAATATTCTGAATAAATGCATCTTATGCATTAATTTACTCAGTCCTCTATGTTAGAATCAGTGACTGAATCTTGCCTGGAACCTTTCCAGCTCACAGTCACTCCCTCTAGCACAAAACATAAAACTTGACTATAATCTGAAATCTTCTTTGTCAGATGGAAGTTCTTATCACTGTAACCCCTTACAGTAAACTTTTCCTATCCTCCATTAATCAAGAGTTCATCCTTTATTCCTTCTCAAGTACTTAAGGATGATCTTGATAATTATCAAGTGACACCTCACTTGGATTTGATTGGTATCTTTGTGTCATGCTTTATGACACATCTGGCCTAGTACATCTCATGGCGTATCTCGTGAATCTAATTCATACGGCCCATTCCCAATCTAATTGGTAAGACAATTAGCCTTCCAAAGACTAATTCCATGTGACATGGGTAAGAATCAATATTCTTTTCACGTTGAACCATTTCAACACCTTGTCAATATATGTACCATGACTCAGGCTGAACAATTACTTTAATCTATCTCCATAGATTTTATAAATTGTCTCGCCTAAGTCAATTATTGGAAATCAATTTCTCTAGCCAATCTTTAATAGATTGCAGAGTAGAGACATTATTCCCAATGATTAGTATGTCTCTACATACAAGACCAGAAATTTAACTATGCTCCCACTAACCTTCTTGTAAACACAAGTATCATATTCAATTTTGATGGAACCAAACTCCTTTGATTGCATCATTAATTTGAAGAGTCCAACTCCTAGAAGCTTGATTCAATCTATAAACAGATTGCTACAAGCAAGATGCGAATGGATTTAAGCGTCACAACTGGGGAAAGATTTCGTCATAGTCTATACTATGAATTTTCATGAAACCCTTTCAAACCAGTTGTCCCTTAAAAGTAATCATATTACCATCCATGTTGGTTTCCTCATAACCTACTTACACCTTATGGGTCCTACCCATTCAGGTGGTTCCACCAAAGTCCATACTTTGTTGGTATACATGGATTCCATATCGTATCTCACGGCTCCAAGCCATTTCTGAGAGTATGGCCACACGTGGCCATCTCATAGGTTGTAGGCTCATCTTGATGAGCAATATATCACTGGTTATGAGAAATCCTTATTTCTCTAGTCTCTCGATATATCCTACCTGTCCTACGAGGTTCTTGTGTTATCTGAGTAGGTTGCTCCACAACACCTTGTGATCCTGCTCATGTTCCATCAAACGGATCAATGTTCTATTGTGGTTCTTGAACTTTTCAAGTTCTACTGTCCTCCCACTGTTTCTTTTAGAGACAATCTCTACCTAGAAACACTGTGGTTCGAGAAACAAACAGTTTGTTCTCGATTAGGTTGTAGAAATAATATCCTTTTCAGGATATCCCACAAAACATTTATCCGACTTGGGTCCAAGTTTATTTGTAAACTCTTTTACATAAATCTCATAACCCCAAATATTTATGAATGACATACTAGGACACTTCCTAGTCCATATCTCATATGGTGTTTTTCATAATCCGTTTTTGATGGAATAAGGTTAAGGGCGAAATTTGCTGTAATTAGAACATAGCCCCTAAAAGTAAACTGGAAGTTCTGTTTGACTCATCATGGTCCGAACCGTGTCCTACAAGGTTCGAACTCTCCTTTTAGACACGCCAAACCCATGTGGCGTGCTAGGTGGAGCGAGTTTTGGATCATATCCAATACTCCCATAGATTCTTGTCAAACTCTTGGCTCAAGTATTTTTCTTCTATGATCCAATCATAGAGTCTAAATACTTTTGCCAAGTTGGTTCTCTACTTCATTCATGAATACTTTGAACAATTCAAAGGATTCTGATTTGTTTCTTCATAAGATACACAAATCCATATTTCTCTGATCCTATCAGTAAATATGATGAAGTACTAAAACCATCTTTAGTATTTGTGCTCAGCGGCCTTCATACATCAATATGTATGATTCCCAAAAGATCATATATTTGCCTAATAAGTCTTACATGTCTCATATGATTCAATAATCAAATGAGTCCCAGAAATTCATCCTAATGGAGTTCTAGATATGTATCTCTTATTTATGGGCCTAAACGATAATGCTAAAGATAAGTGAAGTTCATATCATTATATGCAAAAACCTCTAGGTATTAATGTTATAGATGAAATTATCATGATCATGGATATAGAATCCACTTAGACAAAATTGCATTACAATAATGCATACCATAATAAATGGAACAACATTTGTCCTTTTATTATGATAAGGAGCTTTCTTGTCCAAACAAGAAACTATGATAATGATCCTACTCATAGCAGGGACATTATCCCTTTTGTCTAATTCATGAACAATTCCTGAAAGGTGGAAATAATTCCCTACGGCTTTTCAGCAACCCTTTGCTTCATAGCCCCACGTGTAGGATTATTTCTTCCTTATCCAATTGTCTTCGTCTCTTGAGATCCTACACATTTCTATAAATGTGAGATCCTCATCTTGTATCATATACTCTTGATGATGAGATAGACACATTGAATTTTATAATAAAATACCCAAGTCGGAATTCATAATTCCTTTATTATTTACTTTCATGTACTTTGGGTAGTCTCTCTTCCTCTACACCACCTATGGGACTTCGAGGCAACTTGGTTTTAGCAACAGGCTTGCTTTATACTCATGGGTTCGGCGCAAACCATTTGCCCTTACCCATGCTGTTAACTATTAACTGTTTTTGCCCATGCCCATTATGAGTGTTTTGTTTAGTGATTTTTCAATCATCTTTAAAACAAAACTGTAATTGCATCCAATGCAATTCTTGGTCCACTTGGGAGAATAACTATATATTCTTTATCTATATTATAGATAACTCCCAATATCTAAGCTTTCAATCCTATTGAGATAGTTTAGTTTGCGCTTTACCTCTTGCTTCAGCAGCCACACATTACTAACTTGTGTCGTCGCGCCATATCTCGATGAACTAACTCGCCTTGCTTTGGCAAGCCCGAACTTATTCCATCTTGACCATGACGAGTGCTAAGCAAGAGAGTGCAAAGTGGAGCAACTCCTCAAGCCTTTCATGACAAGCTCGTATGATCATATCACATGCCTCCAAATTTCTCATCTTGCTTCCAAAGCTCAGAGTCCATGGGAGCTTGACATGAGAAAAGTTACATCCAAAGAACCATTCTTTGATGTTCTTCCATAAGGCTTTAGTGTGTTTTGGTAGTTGGTGGGAAGAGAAATTTATGCTCTACAATGTACAACATATTTCCTTTATTTGAGAACAATTCTCAATTTTTATACCAATCTAGAAAATAGATTCCAGACATCTTGTCCATCTCATGGTCATAAAGTCGCGTTTGTTTGTTTAATGCGATGGGTATTCAACACTTATAGGATTATGCAAAGCATTGTGACGTATAACTATATTCAACAAGGATTTAAATTATTAAATATAGCTCCCACTATTTTTCTCGGATTAATAGCCCTCACCATTAATGCGGAAAATATCTTATATATTTTCTAGTGGGTCCAAGATCCCTTTTTCACTTCTTCTTGAGCTTGCTTTGGCAAGTCACCCAAGAATTGGTTATTTAGGTAGGAACCATTCCAATTGCATCCTATGCAACTCTTGGTCCAATTAGGTGAATAAATTCCTTTATTCTTTATCCTTTAGATAACACCTAATTGTCATGCCTCTAAGCTCATCAATCCAATTGACTCTTGCCTAGTTGCGTCCAACCTCTTGCTTTCAACATACACGCATTACTAGCTTGCGTCGTCCGCAACACACCATGGAAAATTAAAATCGCCTTGCTTTGGCAAGCCCGAATTTTAATAGGCCATGATCATGAAGGGTGTTTTGGCAAGAGAAGGCAAAACGCAATATTTAATTGAGGAATTTCTTTTAAGTTGTTTGGTTGATCTTATCAACAAGGTCTACTTATTTGGATTGGGCCATCCACAATAAAAGACCAACCTTGTTTATTATTATCTTGTTATCGTTTTGCTTGTAGCGCCATACACACAAAATAAATAACAAGGCATGAATAATAAACATCCACAAAATAAAAACGTGGCATGGATATGGCCTCTAGACTAATGATATTATCAAGCCAATGATAATATCTAATTGCCCTAAAGTGCCGAGCTCATCTCCATGTGCTCCACCATAGCTGCGCGCCTAGGGATGTCTTTTGGCTCCTTTGGTTCTCCGGTCTTCTTCTCCATGTTCTTGGCTATCATCAAAATATTTCTAATTCTAGCCTAACATCTAGAATAAATAAATAACAAAAGCCTCACATGTCGAGGAGAAAAAGAACGACTCGCAGGCCGTAAAACTTAATTAATTATTACATTAATTTGATCAGCTCGCAGGCCGTAAACCAAACCACAAAACAATAAACATCCACAATCCTAGGCCATATCCATCCACCATGCAATAAAGCACATAATACAGTTAAAACCAATTTTTAACGCGCTTGTTTAATTTTAATGAAATTGGGTAACTAGGGTTTCACAACGGTCCAAAGGATTTACCAAAGAATGGCCGAAATCAACCAAGGAACCGCCACACTAGGCCCGGGCCGGCCGGCCCCTAGCCCACACGGCTAGGCCGTGTGCTAGGGTGTGTCGGCCCCTCTTGTGCCGTGTGTTATTTGGGCGGCAAGAAGAGAGAGGGGCGGTCCCTACATGGGCCACACCTCCTCATGGAATTGTTTCCATAAACAATTTCATGGAATTATTTCCATAAACAATATATGGAATTGTTTCCATAAACAATTCCTTCCTTGTTGGGTTGTTTCCAAAATACCCCTATGGTATTGTTTCCAAAATAATTCTTTCCTTGGTTCCCAAGTTTAGTTGTTTCCATAAACAACTTCTTACTTGTTTCCCAAGTTTAGTTGTTTCCAAAACAACTTCTTCCTTGTTTCCCAAGTTTAATTATTTCCATACTTGGAAAACCCCTTTTCCAAGCATGTGCCCATGAACCCTAATTTTTCAAGAACCCAATTATTCACATCCTATGTGATTAAACTCACCAATTCTAACATCCAATGTTAAATTGGGTCTTGTTTGTTTGAATCAAATTCAATATTGCATCTACTATGCCAATTTTTTTAGTTTTCGCGTAATAAACAATAATACGGTGTATGAACTGAAATCGTAAACACATAATATCATGTTATGCTCTACGACCTGGCTCTGATACCACTGTTGGGTTTTGACGTAGGTAACGCAGCGGAATAACAAAATTAATCCTACTCAAAGCCCACCAAGGATCACAGGAAGAGACATCATAACATGATTAAGGTCATAGAAGATGTGTACCTTTTGATTTGTGAGATCACACGAAGAATGATGTCCTCGTCTCTACGGTTGATCCACGTCTAGAGGTGAGATCTAGATTCTTCCTTCAATCAAGTGCTAGCTTGAACCTTGGAGGAAGAGGGATGAAGATCAAAGCAACAAAGCAACAAGGCACAAGGGAGGGGGCGGCCTCCTCTTTGTCGTCGGGTAGAGGGGCGGACGGGGGCTAGGGTTTCGGCCCTAGCTCTTTGTCTTGCTCTCTCTTTTGCTCTCTCCCACTCTTTGTGTTATGTCTAATAATAACTCATATATTGTGGGAAGGAAGCTAGAGCCTCCTTTATATACTCCAACAACTCCTTGTTGTTTCCATAAAAGAGTTTCCTAATTCTAGATGAACTAGAATTATTCCCTTCCTTGCAAATTAGTCCTACTAAGTTTGCAAGGTGTTGCACAATGATCCTTCTATTAATTAATCCATATTAATTAATCCCAAGTCTAGCTCTACTCTATTTGACGTGTGACCCCATAGGTTTCTATATAGTTGGTAGTAACTATTACTAACATGGAGCGGTGTCTAGCAACACATCCATGCCACCCAACCAATAGAAATAGTCAGTGATCCCGACAAACCTTTGTGCCCAATATATCATATTGCATTATTCCTTTGTCTCCATATCCGGATTGGACACGAGACATAAATAGTCACACTCGTATATCCAATCCATAGTTCCTCGATCCTGGGAATATGCTTATGCTTGCAGATAACATTAATATCTCTATATTAATTTATCTGAGTCTGGCAGACATTCAATAAGCCTCATCCCTCGAGTGGCCGTGGATATTTACCCCCATTATGTGGGAGGGACAAATCATATCTACATCACTACGATCTCTAAGCTTGCTTCCTATCATGCCCGATAGCTATCTTTATGATTACCCAGTTACGGTGTAACGTTTGATAACATCAAAGCGCAATATTCCACAACTAGAGTATCTAGTGACTTCAAGTCCAAGGATTGCAATATTATTAGCACTACGAAAAGTGATTGTGACTTCACATAATCTAATGTATTCTTTTCGTCGTGGGTCATCCAGTATGCCATTACTCCTAATGCATACCCATGTGTTGGATCGTGATATCTCCATATCAATCCAACCCCATACTAGTCTATAGATGATTGTCCCATTAATCATTATAATTGACTAGGGATAGTTAAGAATATAACACCTTATATTCTAAGGACTTCATTCATGTTAGCATATCTCCATATCGATAACATAATGAATCGTAAATCCATATATTTGTCACAATTAATTGATTGCCTCTAGGGCACAATTCCAACAAATTGTGCCCGCTAGAAGTTTTATTCGGAATTTATACATTGAAACATTAAATATATATATATATTATATATATATATATATATTTGAGGTTACAAAGTTCCAATATTTTAATTAGGTCCGACGCAAATATGAAATACAAAATTATTTTTCATTTATATGTGCGGACAAGTATTAAACCGGATTTTTCAAAGCTTAGTCATAATATGAGAGGGTTTCTCAAAATAAATAAATAAATAAATAATATGAGAGGGTTGGACCGAAGGAACTCGGAGAAAAAAGTAAGGGTGCTATCTATGAACTCGGAGAAAAAGTAAGGGTGCTATCTATAAATTGGAACAAGTGCTTGTGCTGTCTATATAAGCGTGATCTGGTTAAAGAGCTTAGCCTTGTCCAGCCTCCCGCCTGAAAACCCTAAAATCCATACGAAATTAACCTCGATCAGCAGCGGAGCTTTTACAGGTAAACATATATTTCTTCTCTTCTTCTTGCCTTCTCTTCTCTGTGTTTAAGATCTTGTGTTCTTCAACCCCAAGAAGCCGTACTAGGGTTAGGGTTACGGTTTTGTTAAGCAATGGAAATCGTCAACAATAATTATTTTGAGAAAAACAAAGAAGCGATTTCTAGGTTTCATAGACATCAACTTCACCTGTTTCTTGGACACAACATCATAACACGTTGGTATGAACGTACCAGTAGTACTAGGGTTAGGGTTTTGTTCTTTCTTCAGAAACTTATACACTGACAGTGTGGCAACGGAGTAATAATTACCATCTAGTACAACCTCCGTTTCTTCTCTTTCAACTCCTTTTGACTTTTCAACCCGAATTGGGTCACTTTGACTCGGTAATTTGGATAGCAAAGCGAGACAATTTTTCATGGTGACCCAATGAATAGTGTCAAACAGCGAAGTTAGCTAAAAGAGAAGAAACAGGGGTAGTAGTAAAGAATCTAAGAAGTTTTTACTGTTCACATGGCATATATCTGGGACTTGGTGTTCGCTTATAACCTATACTCTGGTACTTCTATATTACAACATAGGGTTTTCATCATAAGTTAGTTATCAGTGTCCATAAACTATTTCACTTCAAAACTCAATAGTGTGACTCAATTAAACAGCAACTTGCCATGCTTCTTGGACACGCATAAGAAGTCACGATGTTGCAAAACATAGGAGGTTGATTTGCTTTCTGAAAAATATCTCTCAGAAATTGATAGATAGAAATTGATAGATATCATATAAAATTGACCACGTTACTTTCCAATAGCATGTTTGCAGATTTTGCCAAGTAAGGAATCACTCAATTACCCTTCCCACAATGAACATCAACTTTCCGACTTTTATTCTGTTGGCCATTAGTTGGTACTAGGGTGGTATGTACAGTAATGGAGAATCATTACGTAAGTCAATATATGAATTATTTTGAGGTTTCTATTCTTAGTTTATCGCGCTATTGATTTTGCAGCCATGTGTAAGCTCTCACTTATTTCGACTTGTTGTAGGTTTTGTTTCATGATTTGATAGCGGAAACAATTTCTTTGTGCCATTCCACCACATTATGTGTTCTATGCTTTTGTTTTTGTAACACGGAAAAGATTGACTGAATATGTGTGTTGCAGCTGTTAGATATGTCTCCTCCAGCGATGTCTATGTTGGGAGTGTTTGTGCAACCAATTACGGTCCGCAGCAATACAGAAACCCAATTCTTTGCTACTTCAAAAGAAGGGGAAAGTGTCGCCGTGGATAGATCTCTAAGTTTTCTGGGTAGACAAGTCGCTATCAAGGGATCTTCCATGGGTTTCCTCCTTTGCAGCTTTGAACTAGAACCTCCGCATATAAACTATTGTATATGCAACCCGCTCACAAGAGAATGGAAAGCCCTCCCAAGACGTCCAAAAAAAGCCCGCTGCAATACGGCAGTTGGGTTTTCTTGCAATCTATTAAAAGGCACAACGTTGGACAGCGTTGCTTTCCAAGTTGTAATGGCAACCGCCATCACGCTGCGTGACTCTACTATGCGTCTGGAGATTGCGACTTTTTCATCTGAGACTGTCAAATGGAGAAGATGGAGAATTAAAAGCAATCTCCAACTCGATCGCCTCGTCACGGGACCAAACACGAAAGTCTTCCTGATTGATGAAGTGATTTATTGGATGCGTACTGAAGATTTGTGGGCTTATGATACAAAGAAGCATCGTCTGGAGCGAGTTGAAAGACCAGTGGGGGACGATGCAAATTTCGGTACATGGTCACATAGTTTGGGACAATCCAAGGGCAAGCTCTACTTTGCAAGAAGCAACTGCTGCACCGATCTCGAGGTTTGGATTCTAAACAAGAAGAGTACCGGCGGTAACGATTGGGTCTTATATGCTAAAAAGAGGCTTTTGACGGCTTTAAACTCCCACAGACGACCAGGTTCATCACTGTTATCGTTGGAGGAAAGAGCTGGAAGATTTTTATCAGTAAGATCTATTCATCCTCGTGATTCCAGAAGAATTCTGATGGTGTGGTGTGGCTCACTATATTGGTATCATCTTAATACCGACAAGCTTGAGCTCCTTATTAGTAATAATGCACGCGGGGTTTATTTTGTATACGAGCGGCCTGCGAGCTCAATGCAGCCCCCGACTATTTTATTCTCACGACTGTGAACTTACAAGGCACGCTCGGGCACGATCTATTTATAGTTTAGTTTCCAAATATGTGTTTCAGTAAGAATTATTAAATTTGCTATATTCATGTTTGCTGCAACTAATCTTAGAAAATTTTGTTCTATACCATACCACACATCTGAATTGCTATTACACATGCAGTATGTCAATACGTACACACACACTTTAAAATGATGAAAAATATGTGATTATATGTGATTGTGTTCCTAAGATTGTTCATTACACTAGTGCCTCTCAATGATTATCTATTACAAAAGTGCCTACATTAAATGTGCTATGCACTTTTGGTCCATCTCGATGAAACGTTTGAGACTCCTTGTAACCGGCACAACTCCTTTCTTAATCAAATATCCCATGACAAACTCCTCTATGTCAATCGCCAGTTCCCCGTTCTCTTTATGTCGCACATTGCACTTTAAACTTTGACGGTCGCGGCCACTATCGAAAGGAAACGAAAGTAACTCTCTATTTGTATCTCGCTTCCTCCATTTTACGTGTTCTCCCTCACCCAGTTTCTTGGAAAAAAGGAGAACAAGAAGAAGAATCCTTTTTAACAATCTAGAGGTTCCTTACATATAAGAGATCAACAATAACGACACACACATAGGCTCATATTCGTGCTATAAACTTTCAAGTTGGAAGAACATGAAATAAAAAGCTAATATTACTTACAGCCACCTATTTGTATTCTTATGTTCAATGTATTTTTTTGGGCTCGGCCGGGTATTTGGGTGGTGACTAGTGAGTACTTGGTGATTGGGATCACTAGCACAGCCAGAAGACCATTCACTAAATTTACAAGGATGCATATTTCGATCTCATAGACAAGACTTCTAAGGTATCAAGTCTTACATCTTTAGATGGTTTTGTGAACATTCAGTGTTTACAAGGAGTCCCTTGCCATGTTTGTTCCATTCCTTGTGGTTACGTGTTTGATGTGTGGCCTTTGGATAATTACAATAATCAAAGCTTGGTCTAAAAAGTTGTGTTTTAGCATGCCTCTGGATAATTCAACTGCATTAGGATTACTTATTAGAAGCAGCCATCATAATTAGGTAGTTCCTAGCACTCATCGTTGAGGTACATAGTATTTGAGCAATCAAAAAAGCTGAGGAAACTAATAGTTTCTTCCCAAAAGAATATCTACTTGGGATTTTTGTATACAGTGAGAGTCTTGCTACAATTGGAGTTGCTCGATTGTAGGGGCTTCATTACAGAAGAAAATGGAGAATGAATTATTGAGTTCAAAACTATAGAGACTGTAGAAGTAGGAAGTTATAGTACACAATCATAGTAATAAGGGGGAACACAAAGAAAGAATGTGTAAAGTGGCAGTTTCAAAATTCTCTAGACGAATAAATTACGAGGTCAATCTCGACCTCAGACAACAAGATATTTCATCTTTGCTTCTCTTTGAGATAGATTTCTTAAAGGTCATGTCTATTACGTTTATCGCAAAGTTGTAATGACATGTCTGCCTTAACTTTTTCAGGGACTTTTTGCTGATATTACGATTTCAGGATAACTGTTTTATCTTAGCTCATAATTTAATTCTCTTCTGTTTGGAATCAATATTTTTATTTTGAAGTCAGTTGTGATAGTTTTTCTTTGACATAATGTTAGTTCACAACCCCCCCCCCCCCCTCCCCACCCACCCAATAATTTTAAGTTATTTGTGCATGCATGTTTCAGTGATGGCAATTTTCATGATGAGAAAGTATTGAAATATGGAGGAGTAACTGCATTTTGTTTACTCATTCTCTTTTACTGTTATTCATATTTTTCTCACATCAAACATGATTTTGGTCTTGGTAATTGTGGACAAGAGGATCTCGTAGAGAAGATCCAAGTGTACACCTCTAGTAGACAAGAACAAGAACAAAGCACAGAGAGATTGAGGGTAAGTGTAGGGAAAGAGTATAGGAGTGACCGTTACGAGGGGTTAATGCGTCCGCAAATAACGGCTAGATATCCGCCTCGTAATGGCACGTTCACCCGTATATATAGGACACGTTACACGATCGTCCATATATATAGGGACCGTTCAAACGGTCGACCGCGTATATAGGACATGTGGTCATCAAATCTCTCAGACAATTGACAAGGGTCGCGCGCGAGTATAGCTGCTGCTCGCGTGCGACGTGTCTTACTCTAGCCCGGATGGACAAGTGTGAATATAAAGACAATGATAGAGTAATAGTGGAGTACCATCGAACCACTTGGATGGCTGTCACGTGGAAGATGATCGATCTTCCTGGGATGCACTATCTACAGTAATGAACTTTGGAAATGAATCAACTACGACACAAAAAATCTCTTCATCCCAGCCCCTCATAATAGGCCAAAAATCTACCGTGATGCGATATATCATCCATTTTATTGGTTGTCTCACCGGTATAGTTTATTAATAAATCATGTTTTCTACTTGGCTTAGCCCTTATAAGACCATCGCTCTATTTCTTGTTACATCTCAAATGTTCTTCGTGAAAACATGTTTTTTGAAAATCAGGCTTTGCAGCTGAAGTATTTATTCTAAGTAAGGCCAGTTTTTTAAGTTTTCATGTAGTATATATACAATTTTTCTGTGTATTCTTTGGCGTAAGGTTTCCATTCATTCAATTTAACTTTTGAAATTCCTATAATTTTGAGTGAAATCATATTTGGAATTTAAATATCTCTACTACTATAAAAAGATGAAGAACTCCAAAGTGTTTAACACTTTGGAGTGTTTTCTCCGTTTCCTAAATTTTCAGCTTTTCCACAAATACCCTTGGATATTTTTTGCATATGTTACATTTGTAATTAATGTAAATTTTTAATCATAACTAGTCGTTTGCCCGCGCTATGCGCGGGTTAGTGTGGTAGTGAGGTTGAAATTTGATTTGAAAGAGCCGAAGTGTAATTTCAGGTATTAAATAACCAATGACATACTTGAAGCCAAAATTCCCTTATGATTTCTCGTCTATACTTTAAGAACAAATTTTGTTTGCATTCATGTCGGACATGTTTACACAACAAAAGGACACGTGTCTTATAGTTAAGTATTTTTTATTTTTTTTTGAATCAATCTACTGTTTGTAAGGAAATGAAAAAGTGTAAGAGTGGATTGTATTTTTTTATAAGTCAATTATCCCGCTCAATATCCCTCTTACTGTTAATCACATCTTGCAACAGTTATTCTTCACCATTTGTACCTTTCACAACAATTTTATTTTCCATATGGTGTCGAGTGTCTTGTAATGACATCTTCGACACGGTGCTTTCTTGCTCAGTCGTTCTTTTCAAGGCCTACCGATGGTCAAGAAATTGTTACATAATCCAAAATTGTAATTTACGTGAAACCTTTGAAGCTTAATTTTTCCTACTGTCTCTTGAATATGCATAAATTTGTGAGAAATCTGTACATTTAGATATGAAGTTCTTGCCAGTTGTAAATCCATACCATTGTAGCAGTGAAAACAAATGAAAATGTTGTCGTTTTGTTACATGTGCAAATTTGGAAGCATTGCTTCTTTATCTTGATCAGTGTTGTGCTATCATGTGTATGGAGTGATCATACTATTTGAAGTTCTACAATCCATCGAGTCCATTGTACTCACTAAGTTTTATTTCAAAAATGTAAACAATTCTGCATGAACCTGTACTTTTAAAATGTCATAACCCAGCGTCCATAGTAAATTAGTAGGAAAAAAAAATGTCAGAATTAGTTCTTAAAAATCATACATGTAAACATGTAAAATGTAGATGAATTCCTATAACGCTATGCACAATAAAACATGACATGTAGGGTGGTATAGATACCAATGAAAGAATGAATCATCTTTGTTAGAAAAAAAAATAGAGCTTTTATTGAATATATGCTTTTCAAACAAACCTCTACGTTGTAGGATACCTAAATGAGTCTATATTAAAAATATTCGTCAGTTGAGAGTACATGAAAAAAAAAAAAAAAAAAGAGATCATCTGCACTACCAAAAAAATGTGAGTGGCCTGAAATCAGATGTAGAATTGTCTGGTTTGAGAACTTCTACTAAATACATTTTCAACAAAATTCATTTTATTTGGTTAAAGCTCTGTTTCATTTAACATGACAATGAAATCTTTTAAAGGCATAGTCAGCTGGTATATCAAAGCAACTTGCCATTAAGGTCAATATGATTCTCTTTTAAATTATTAAAGGCCTTCGTTGGCGTGTATTAAGTGTTCAAATCGTAAACCTAAGTAAGGAGGAATGAATCACGGTTAGTTCTTTTTTTATTTTTTATTTTTATTACTATCTTCCGCTGACTTTCTTCACAGTTCATCTCAAAAGCCATAACATTGTTACTCAGATAACAAAGAATAGAACAAACTCCAACGAAAAATAAGAGGCGTACAATATTATTTTTCTAAATAAGTAAGTAATTATGAACTAATACTTCTAAAAAATTATGAACCAAGAGAAGGCAACACCGTTAGGGATGTATTCCGAGGTTCACAATCTTGCTTTTAGCTGGTAGAGCAGGGTAGTTAATTATTGTTTGATCTGCTGGTGCAAAAGTAAACCAACATAAGGGTACTTGTCTATCTATTTTGACTAACTAAAGAGAAAGATGATATTTTGTTGAAGAAGAGGAAGTAGAGAACTCCTCGGAAGCTATATATTTAAGATCACAATTCAAATTCTAAAAACCGTCCGAGTAAGCAAGAGAATTTGCACAATTTTGAGTTAGGATACGTTAAAGTAGGTAATAGTTTCTAATTGTTGTAGTAAACTTAAAGCTGGCATTGGAGGAGTCTTCAGGAACAGCAATGGAGACTGGAAGCTGGGTTTCATTGGCAGAATCAGGGATGTACCAGTCTGGAAAGTGAGGTATGGAGCATCTACAGGGGACTCACTGGGGCTTACAACAAGAATTGGATCAACATGGAGATCGAGAGTGACTGTATTGAAGCTGCCAACATTTTTCAAGGTAACATCAATGGACCGGTTTCCATGAATGCGCAAGTGAATGATGGGAAAGTACTGCTTAGTAGGATCGTTGGAAGAATCAAGTATGTTGGAAGGGATGCGAATGAGGTTGCCAATGCACTCGCTAACTTGGGAGCAGAACATGTGGATCACCTGAAGATCCTTGATGTAGCCCAGGCGCTATCAATTGACTACTCACCACTGACCGTTTGGGCGTTGGAATGTTCTTTTAAGTTTAGTTTGTTGTTTGTTTGTTGTTGAACTCTAATTTCTGAAGTAGCTAAAAATATCCATCGATCTCTTAAAGTAGTACTCCGTTAGTTGACAAAAAGCTCGTTTTGTTAGGGATAGTTCAATCAATTCCTTGAAAATATGAACACCAAATCCACCATCAACACTGCCGCAACCACCACTGTTGCCTCCACCCTGAACCAGATTATGGCCAACATTTATCTTCCTTACTTTAATGAAGAAAAACTCACTTTATTATTCCAATGCTTCGCCAAAGCAAACGTATCAGCGAACAGACCCACATATTAGTACATAAACAACGCCTCTTTCCACCAATTTTCATCTGCAACAACAATTAATTTGATGGCAAACTTAATGGATACTAACAAGGCTCCTTGTCCCTCTAGATGAGATGTAATTATAGTGATACAGAGTATCAGAGATTGAATAAGGACGAATTAAGGAGATCAATCAAAATTTTAAGAGAAATTTAATTGCACACTGGGGTGCTTAAGGAGATCAATCAAAGTTTAGTTTTTGGAATGAATAAGGACGAATTAAGGAGATCAATCAAAGTTTACTTTTTGGAATGAAAAACTAGAAGACATGAAAACAAATCAGGTAAGGAAAATATATGCAAAGAGGTTGCTTCCCACTGTTTCAAGCTATCCCTCATTCCCAGACCTCACTGTACCACCATACTGATGGAGGGCGGCCGAAGAACCTATGTACAGCCTTCATAAACGCGTTGAAATCCATCTGGTTTGCTGCCTCTCGACTTAGGTACTGATGGTGGTTATTTCCGATGGAATAGAAAATTTGGACCTCCTGCGGATCTTTAAGCTCATAAGGATTTGGTGGCCTCTCCATGTACGTCAACGCAGAGGCTATTCTTGACTGATGATCAATATGAAGGTAATCTTGAACTTGTCTAGGTGTTTCTACCTCGTAAATTATTTTAGCCACTGCATCGTACAGATCATCAAAGTTATGTAACTGGTCCAAGTAGAGAGGGGCGCTATCCCTAGGCTTCACTTCTAGCCGCTCCTTATAGTAATCCAAATCTGTATATGGACCCTTATCATCATCATCATCGTCGTCGTCATCATCATCATCATCATCATCATCATCATCATCCGGACCACCAGCCCCATGTCCATGTCCCTCAGCTTCTTCAAGCATCTGATCTATATCACCGCCATTGTGGACTCGTTGATCAACTTCATCTTCATCTAACTCATCAGCGATATCGACGCCATTGCCTCCCTGCTCACTATCTTCATTTGCCTGCACATCTGGATCCTTAAAAGTAACTGCATTCAATAGATTAGTTGAACAAGTCAGTTGTGAGGTACCACATAATCAGTTTCCAACTTATTTTACTTCTAAAGAAGCTAGTGCTTTAGCCATATTAACCAAAGCAACTATCCAATTTCAGTGCAAGTTTAGATGCATCTCATGTTCATAATCTGGAAGACAAATTTAACCCTCAGAAGATTGTTACCTTGCTTGGTCATATAGACAAAAACATTGACCTCTTCAGCTGTCTTTATCATTCTTGACAGCATTTGAGCTAGTTTTAACTGGAAACAAAAAATCCCGGATTCATGTAAGAGAACTGCATCTATCAGAACACATGAAACAGCGCAAACAGAATCCACAATCTGAGTAGCCAAAAATAAGAAAATGAATCCACAAGGTATACTGTCACATGACATTTAATGACATCAGGTTAACACAGGTTTTTACCAGTAGTCGAAAAGGCTCCTCACACATTTTTGCAGCCAGACCAAGAAGCAAATTATACTGATGATCATAGGTATAGGCACGTGCATAAATGATCTGTTGCATTTCAAAACATGGATCAGATTCAGTACACGATGACTCTTAGTTTCAATGCAGTAGAAGGAAAATGGTAAAGCTTACATTATCAAGGACAGCTCCAGGGTCCATTCCAAACCTTTCTGCTATTCGAACTATATGATCAGGTCGGCTGAGAAGGGAGTTGGTTAAGGACAGCCAAAAGCACAAACAAAGACAGCAGACAGACAGACAAATATCAACTGAAAATTTGTGATTGCCGTTTGTTAATCATAATTAGCAATTCAGTGTCAAAGGATACAATGTTCCTTCAGTATCAATGTACGCAACCTTTCCATTTTCTCCTTTCATGCTGGTGGGAAGCTGCACAAAAACTTGATTTCAGTAAGAGAATCGCATCTATCAGAACTCATGAGAATACAATTTCGGAGGGAACCTCTCGTAAAATACAACCTGACGACCAGCTAGCTCTCCTTTTCCAGTGAAATCGACACGAAGCAGTGGCATAACAGAATACAGAATCTGAATAGCCATAAATAAAGAATGATTAGATAAGGCATGCTGCCAAATGACATCAAATGAACCATGGGATTGATTATACATAGGTTATTACCAGTATTTGAAAAGGCCCCTTGGATATTTTTGCAACCAGCCCAAGAATCAAGTGATACAGATGCTCATAGCAATAGGCACGTGCATAAATGATCTGTTGCGTTTACAAGAAGGGGATCAGACTCATGCCTCATGCATATCTACTTATGACTCGTAAGCCTAGGAACTTGTTCAGTATTAATACCTGTGCAGTAACAGATGATATTTCTTCAGCTTCTGGCAGATTTGGGGCATTGAAGACTTTGCAAACACGTTGTTCACCTTTGCCCTTCCTGAACATCAACCTTATTATGACAGCATGAGCAAGAACATGACCACCAGCCGGCTTCTTTGGGTCGGATATGAACACACCACCACCTGGGTCAGCAATAACTGCATACAACAATTTACTTACATAAGTCAGCTGTAAGCAATAAGCCTTTTTTTCCCTTTCCAAGTAATTTGTGTTAAGAGGAACTACATAACCGATTTCCAACTAGTTTAACGTTTACAGAAGCTAATCCTGTACACCTCATTTACCAATGCAATCCTAGAATTTCAAGTTTACATGCAGTTCATTAAACCATCTGAAGATTGTTACCTTGATTGGTCTTATAGACATTGAACTCTTCAGCAATCTTTATCAGTCGTGACATCATTTGAGCTAGTTTTTGCTGGAAACGGAAAAATCGGATTCAGTAAAGGAATTGCATGTCAAATCTCATGAAAATACAAATTCGCAAGGATACTCCTATAAAATACAACCTGGAGATCAGCTAGCTCTCCTCTTCCAGTGAAATCCACTGGAAACAGCGCAACAGAATCCACAATCTGAAAAGCCAAATATATGAAAATTAATTGACATTAAGTGACGAGAGGTTAACAGAGATTTTTAGCAGTAATCGAAAAGGCTCCTCAGATATTTTTACAGCCAGACCAAGAAGCAAGTTATACACAATCTTACAATCGGCACGTGCATAAATAAATTGAAAAGGCTCCTCAGAGAATTATGGTGAATGACCAAGAAGCAAGTTATACACAATCTTAGAATCGCGGCGTTATTTGTACTTCTGTTTTCCGTTTTGATGTTAAGAATTCAGAAGGATACTAGATGTTTTACAGATAAGTTAAAACTCATTTCTATCTACTTCTAACTCGTAAGCCTAATGACTTGTTCAGTACTAAAGTTAAGTTAATACCTGTGTAGTAACACACATTGTGTGAGCAAGCTGTGTCTTCCCAGATCTGAGTCAAAACAGAAATAGAATTGTCAGAAACTGGATTGGCAAGTCTAAAACGACAATGCAGTTGTAATTTGGAAATAGGACAAGGTTGTTAGAGCTCAATAAAAGAAACATCTGAAAATTCAAAGAAAAGATCATAATTCAAACCGGAATTCTCCAAACGCTTCAGTGATTGCCAGAGTTTCAATTCCACCTTCACAAGTGTGAATACAGGAAATGGTTAAAGCATTTCAAAGGACAAAGGCAAAGACTCGTGGAAAAATTGAATGATTCAGCAACATCTAAAAATATTACCAGCTAAGAGTTCATCATGCGCCTGGCTTTCTGTTGTAATGCGAACAGCCGCCTTTCTCTGTTAGCCAATACAGATCAAATAAGTCAACTGTTCACCCTTCAGACTCATCCAAATAAATGAAGGTTGAGAAGCATTGTATTCTTAAAATCTAATTATCTGAAGTTAATACAATCTAGTAAAGGTGCATAATAGCTTAATAGAATACAGTTCACTGGAAGAAATATATTACCCTGAGCAGAGCATCACTTCCAGTAATGTAGCCAAAGTTCTGAGCAGAGTGGAATAATAGAAGTAAGCAAGTGCCACAATTTAAGAAACCAGAATCCACCATGTTAATTGAGATACAAACTCAAGTGAAATCTCACCACTATCTTCTCAGCTGCTTCACAAATTTTGTCAACTTTAGCTTCAGATAGACCTTTAATTCCAGTCAGACTCTGCGAAGATGAAACCAGCAACCAAAGTATGCTAAGAAGACTGAAAAGGTAAAATTAACTTGGTGGAAACTGAGAATCAGTGTATACCTTCTTTGTATGCATCATTAAGCCATTGCAGGTATAGATCCCTGCATCCTGAAGCTTCTTCACATCACCAGCATTACGTCCATGAAATGTAACTGAAAAATTGCATCGATCAATTTAGACTCACTTCCATAAAAAAGCCTTCATGCCAGTCACATTCATCACATGAAGATCCAGTTTCTAGACATCCAAACATTCAGAAAACTAGATGTCCAGATCTATTAGTTGTCTATCATCAATCAAGACTACATACTCATAAATCATTGAATCAGATGAGCGAAAACTGCAAGGCATGATCACAAAATAACAGCGCTGCCTCCAGATTATGAGCACAAACAACAGTGACGAACGAAGAAAAACTCATAAGTATGTTAAATTAAGTTCGCAAATCTGTAAAACGTATCTAAGGATCATAATCTGTTTGGAATTCGTTGCATATAGAGTCAGAAACAAGTGTTCAAGTGAATCAAAAAAAGCGTAACATCGTGAAACGAGAAACAGATCCACAATTCAAAGCTCGTCGAGCTCAGAAGCGAAAATGGGGAAAAACACGAACGCAAGTCAGATTCAGTCTAAACGTCTCAAACATCGCAAATCTGAGCTACTTATCCATGTACCATAACCTATTTGAGCTTCGTACCAGTAACATGGAATCAGAAACTAGCCGCAATCGAATGAAAAATTCATAACAGCTTCAAAACAGCGAGCAAAGTACAATTCGAAGCTCGTCGACCTCCGAAACGAAATTACACACCGGAAACGACCACAATCTGTACAACGACCTCAATCTGTTTGAAATTCCTTGCATATAGAGTTCGGAACCGTCGTTTACCAAAAAAAAGAGTTAGAAATCGGCAATTCCAAGCTCGTCGAACTAGAAACAGAGCACAATTCGTCGATCTAAAATGGCCGTAAAACTCAAACACTAATTATCGAGTGAGCATAATCGGCATATGGAATCAGAAACGAGAGTTCAATCGAAGCAAAATAAGAAACAACGATAGCTCGCCGAGCTCCAGAAACGCAAGCAAACCAGAATTCGAAGCTCGTCGAGCTCCGAAACGAAATTAAACACAGAAAACGAAACGCGACTACGATTCGTCGTCCAAACTCAGCAAAACGAAGAGAAAAAGGTCGGAAGTAGTCATTACGCTTATGGATAGCTTCAAACAAGTCTTCTTCGTCACCGATGTCTTCTCGTTCGACGAGCTGCAACTGTTCTTCAGACCTAAGCGAAATCAGGAAGAAATCAACAAATTATCAGATCTTCATCACATAACAGCTCAACAATTCCAGAAATGCGAAACGAAGAGAGCATTCTAGGTGTTCTCTCACTTGAACGAAGGCATTTTCGATTCGGTGCTGAGAGCGATACAGCGCTCTGAGAGAGAGAGGGAGAGAGAGAGAATTCGAAATTTGGACTTGGAAAAGGAATGTTTGATTTCTCAATTGCGAGGGAGAAAATAGAGCGGACGTCAGGAAGTTATCGAATTCGGCTCTGTTTACAGTTGGGTTCCGTGACGACAGAGATTTAGCAGTTTCTTTTTAGGGTAAAAGACACTCACCACCCTCGAGTTTAAGACTAATTCCATCCGGCTACCATTTATTTTGGAAAAAGACAATTTGTACCTTTTTTTGGAAAGAGGTTGACGGTTGATTAACAGACCTAGCGAAAAGACTATTTACCCCAATTGTTTTTATAAAATTACCGCTATATATACCTTAGCCTCTCTCATTTCTCCATTTCTTAACCTAGTCTCCCTCTATCTTCCCCTCTTTCACTCTCCCGCCATCTTCAACGCTCAAACCATCGATCGCAGGGCAATCTCCACCGTCTTCTCCGACTGTGCCACCTCCGTCTTGTACACATCTGACGACCGCCTACTCGCCATCGGCTCCCACGCCAGTGATTCATCTTCCGACTCAGAGGATAGGGGATCCCCATCGGTCAGGGTCACCGCTCCAGAAGGCGGCTGCCATTGATAACAGCCGCAATCACCCCCATGACGACTACCATCATCGAACAAGGTCACGACGACCACTGTCGTCTTGTTCCACTACCCAATAGCCCAGATCTGGGTTTTGTTCATTGGTATGTGGGTGAGGGTATGGAGAAAGGAGAGTTTTCTGAAGCTAGAGAGAACTTGGCTTCTGAGGAAAAAGAAGAACCGAGAAATGTATTTAGGATCACAGTAGAAGTCTAATGCTTTTTGTCGATGTTAAGAGAAGTTAGTCATCTTATGTTTCCTGTGATATCATTTATGTGGTGGGGAGACATTGTTAAAGAAAATGAATGCTCAAATGTTTTATGGTTTTAAGATGGATGTACCTTGTTTCTCAACAATCTAGCACTCTGTTAGGATGTGTGGTGGAGTGATTAGTGAATCCTAGACTTGCTGCACAGATAATATTTGAAGCTTTTACCTCCAACTTTAAAGCAAGTCACGGTTGACTGCACCGGTTGCGGTTCGTCTTCCTCCACCTCTCAATTCTGTAGCTATGTATATTGTATAGCACCGACCCTTCGATATATGCTGTGAAATATCTTGTGGGTCGGCCTTGGCATGGAACTGTTGTCAAGGTTGGTGCAGAGTGTGCTGTAGAAGATGATGAATAGTAGTGTTTCTGGTTTGCTGAAATGCAGGTGTAGGTAGATCAGCAGTGGTGGTGGCAAATTGATTTGCTGGGTAAATGTACACCAAAATGTTCTTCATTGTTATTAGTATTGTTGTGTAAGATGTTCTTGTGTTGAATTTTTTTTAATTGTGATGTTTTTGGTGTTTTTGATATTAGTTTAGTCGTGATTTTTTTTGTATTTTGTAATAAGGGTAAAGACGTCCAAAAAAATACACAGGGGCAATATGGTCCAAAAAATCAATTAATCACTTTTCCAACAGTACGTAACAGAAGGGTGCTAAGCGTCTACGGAATATTCTGTTAAATGGGTGCAGAGTGTCTTTTTTTTAAACACAAGGTAGCGGGGTGGAATTAATCCTAAATTCAGGGGTGGTCAATGTCTTTTATCCTTCTTTTTATTCACTTGTTGTCATGAAACTCGTTGCCTCATTTAGCCGTTGCCTTCGAAGCATACAGTGAAACGGTGTCGTTTCACTTTTCAGATGCTGATGGGGACACCAATTCAATTAATTTGTGAAAGCACATTCATAGAATGTCCCTTGAAACCATTTTTTTGTAATTTATTTTTAATCTTTAACTAATATACATTGTAACTTGTACCTTGTACTTGAAAATTTAAAGGTCGTACGTTAAATCTGTTTAAATTAATAAATACTAACGTATCAATATAATAATATCTCGCAAAATTAATAAAATATCCCTGAACCAACATAGAAGTTTTATTGTATTAGGTTTTTGTCACTTTTGATTGTTGATTATGGTAGAGTAATACTATAGGTTAGGCAGAAAGGGTGGTAGCTCAAGTGGTAAAACGTTTGAAGTCGTCGTACATGAGGTTCCGAGTTCAAGTCCGATTGACGAAGAAATAATTTCTCAAAAAATAAAAAAAATAAAATATAAAGATAAAATAGTATAACAGTACAACTCTGATGATCTATTGGGTTTGACTACCCAAGCTTAAAGAAATTTCTTCGGTCAAATACATACTTTCTGGTTATGCGTCTGGCTGGGCTGAGTTCAGTCGGGCTGAAGATAAGGGAAAATGAATGGCCAAACTCAACCCAATTGATCAGAGATTCAGATCAATATTCAAGACGATTCCCGTTTATAAAATGCTCTAAACCAAAGACTAAGCCTGAAACTAAAAATAATTTTATATATATTAAAAAATGAAATTAACAATTTTAAATGAATAAAGTAATTAATATTAATTTAAGTGCATATGTCACTTATGTGGACAAGTAATAAAGAAGTTACAATCATATTGGGCCGGATACATAAAGGGCATGGGCTGAAACCAACACATATATTGGTCAGCTCATCTTCAAGCTCCAGCCGAAAATAGCCCGGCATTGTGGAGCCCAAGCTCTTGGGCTAGATAACCCAAGCTCTTGGGCTAGATGGTAGGTCGGATCACTGGGCCATGGCCCAGCCCATGTAAGCCATTGACCTTAAATTGGTCCAATGGTCATAACTCAATTTCAAAAGCATGGAGCCATGGAGTGTTTTCTTTTTTCTTTCATCAACTCCAGACGGAAGAGGAGAGAAATCCTTGTTGGGAATCAATCCAATGAACTGCTTATATGGGCTTATATTATATGGCTTTCCTTAGCAACAAATTAGAGTACTGCTTTGAGGCCTCCATCTTCAAGGAGAATTTTAGCTGCCTATCTTCCTTAGTCCTTAAACTTTACATAGGGCGTCAAGACCTTATCAAAAAAAAAAAAAAAAAAACATAGGGCGTCAAGTCCAAATTGAGAAACCGTCATATCGAATTGAACCAAGCTAAATCAAATCGATATATATTGAACTCAGTCACATCATGAAAGACACACTAAATCTAAATGCACTCATGTTGACACGTACTAATATGTGAACCGTTTGTTTAACCGAATTGTACCATAAAAAATCGAGATTCAACTGAAAGCGCATCGAGTTAAACTGTGCGATACATAAACCGAATAATTTGCGCCCTAATAGTTTGGGTAAAAGACACTTAAACGCCCCCACTTCTTTCAATATTGACAAGAAGACACTTCCACCCTTCTAATTTAGAAATGTTCACTTTTCACTCCTTAAGTGTGCCATACATTAGGACACTTAGAGCATCTCCAAGTTATCACCACATATCCACTTTTTGTGAAATATTTGGAGATTTTAGCCCAATCAAGTTCTATATCTCAAAAAAAAAAAGTTATGTTCTCTATTTTTACCTCCATATTCAATAAAAAATAAAAGAATAGAGATTTGCATCAACTTACCAATAAATGCGCGCGGTAACAATGTTAACTTTAAAATTGTATATTAGCAACTTCAAAATATTTATATACCATATAACTACCATCACCAACATTATTGTTGAAAATGTGCTAATAACAATTAAATTTAGCTGATAAATATAAACAATTAATATTTAAATATAATTATATTCTGTTATGCAAACTAAAAAACAAAACACAAAATTATCATTAAAATGAAAATGTCCTGTGGATAGAACTCTTCATCCTCGTAGTACGGTTCCGGCAAATATGTTCTAGTTGAAACATTATTCACATTATCATCTCCACCTTCTCTATCATCACTATTGTTGGGAGATTGAGGGACATAGCCATCTTCAATATGATAACTATGACTACGTTTCACCCCTCAGGGGAAAATAGAGATATAGATGGCGAATAATATGATTCAACTAATGGTTTGGTTATAAACAACTTTTATGAAAATGGATGGCGAATAATATGAATTCTCACTTAACAATTCACGTGAATTAGTTAAAATAGAGTAGAGATTGCAATAGGAGAATGAGAGCTAGTGATGCAAAGGAAATATGTTATAAACAATGAGTACGAGTATTAAATAGCGTAATTTTTTTCTCGAGGTAGAATTGGACCATATTATTACTGTAATGGTCAGGGCCGAAATATCAAGATACAAGGAAATATGTGATAAATAATGAGCGTAAATATTAAATTGCGTCATTTTTTTTCCTCGAGGTAGAATTGGACCATATTATTATTGGGATGGTCAGGCTGAAATATCAAGAACCAATATATCAATGGCCTAAATTGGCATTTGGGGAACGATACTAATTTCCTCAAAATTGAGGGCCTTGGTTGCAAAAACATGTGTTGCGTTGTTGCCTTCTCGTCTGGTGTGGGATAGATGTGCAACTTCGAACAGCTCCAGCTTATCGATCCAACTTTCGATGCTAAACAATGAGTGTAACCATCGTTTGAGTGATGTGGTTAAACAATGAGACGGATACAACCATTAAGTTTAACCATCCTAGATTTATTTTTTGTCAAAGTATAAATATATTTTATTTTCATATTTCTCATTGCGTTTGTCTTTGTATGCTACCCACTACCATGTCACAAAATTTTTATTTTCACAAATCCAACACATGAATGCCAGATCATTGATTGTTTGATGTTGGAGCATGTATCTAGTAGGAAATGGCACAATAGTGATTAGTTGCAGAACCTAAGATACAAATGTTTTATGATGTAAAGTGCACCTAATGGATCAGTTCAACAACTCTTGCGTTAGCAATGTAAGGTGAAGTATACTTTAGTTTAGGGAACAAAACATTAGCAGAGACAACATAATTACGAAATCGACCCACCAACTTTTGTCATCTATCTTTTTCTCTTTTCTTAATTATAGAAACCCAACCACCATAACCCTCTTTCCAAATTTTATATAGCGCCTAAAAATGTGAGGATTTGTTAATATTTTACTTACTCTAAGTGGAGTTGTTTAGGTACTACGCGTAACTGGAATGGATTGAACTTGCTGGAGCATCATCTCCTACCAGAAATACAAATTTATAATTCTGCCTCGTCTCCATCAAGATTAGACCTCTTTGATTGGGTTTGAAAGCTTTTGACCGACTCACATAAATGAACTGCATAATTAGGGTTGAAATCGAACCTAGGCGAACAGAATATCGACTGTTTTTTGTATGTTTAGATTCGGAACAAACACGAAATCGAGCCGAATATTGTTCGAGTTGTTTGAGTTTTGTTTGATTGAGTTTTGTTCGAGCCGGAGTCGATACAACCTTGCTATCGAGCACGTGCTTAAGGAAAAATTATACAATTATTTGTCAATCTTTTAATTTTTATTGTTGTACAATGCAGTATTATTTTTCTTCTTAATGATATTTTTCGGAAGTACCATACAATCATTATAAACCATATCAAAATTATAAAGTTCTTAAATTATATTCACTTACAAATTTTGAATTATAGTTTTTTACTTAGAGTATTACTGTAGAAATTGAAGATCTTACACAATAACAGAGAAGAAGATTGAGAGGAAGAATCTGTCAAGAACAAGAGAGAGAAACTAGAGAGAGAAAATAGAAGATGAAATGATTTCTTCATTAAACATTATTGGCGCCTAAACCAGTACTTAACTGGTTGTTACAAAGTTTCAGAAATTACACAAAGAACCCCATAAGAGTTCATAACTACAAATATCACCTATTCTCAATACAAACCCTGTTTTTCCTTTTCTCAGAATTAAAAATACACCCCCAGCTAGGAAAAGAACATGAAATGAACAGGAATAAAAGGTCTAACAGAGTGTAGCAGCAGGGATTAAACCTAATTTTGCTTGAAGTTCATGGAATTTGACAGCTGCAAGTGGCTTTGTAAACACATCAGCTAGTTGATCAGTGGTAGAAACATGAAGCAGAGCCAATGAATGAGCAATCACCTGCTCTCTAACAAAATGATAATCCACTTCTATGTGTTTAGTTCTTGCATGAAACACTGGATTTCTAGCAAGAGCCAGAGCTGACAAGTTATCACATAAAAGAGAAGGAGGTAAAACCTGAGGAAGATGCAAATCTCTTAACACATAGGTAAGCCACTTCAACTCAGCTGAAGTGGTAGCCATAGACCTATATTCAGCTTCAGTGCTGCTTCTAGCAACTGTATGCTGTTTCTGAGAGCTCCAGGAGATAAGGTTGTCACCCAAAAATACACAGAAACCAGAAGTAGACCTCCTATCAATCACAGAACCAGCCCAATCAGCATCACAGTAGCCTAATAGATGAAGAGAAGTCCCAGTAAATTTTAAAACATGGGTAGGAGTAGCCTTCAAGAACCTCAAAACTCTTTTAAGTGCCACAAAATCTTTGTTTGTTGGATGATGCATGGTTTGACAAAGAGTGTTGACAGCAAATTGAATGTCAGGTCTGGTGATTGTGAGATACTGAAGAGCCCCCAGCAGACTTCTGAAGAGGGTTGGATTGTTGAAGTCACCATCAGCATTGGAGACAACAGGAGGTTTAGTGGAGACTGGAGTGTCACAAGGCTTACAATCTTCAAGACCAGCCCTTTTGATGAGATCAGCTGCATATTTTGTCTGTTGGAGCAAAAGAGTAGAGGCTGTTCTTTTGATTTCTAAACCAAGAAAATATGCCAAAGTACCCAAATCTTTTAAAGCAAAGACAGTTTGCATATGGTGAATAAGCCCAGCAATGTGTGTAGAAGAGTCCCCTGTGATGAGAATGTCATCTACATACACTAAAATGACAGTATAGGTAGAGATGGTGTGTTGAACAAAGAGAGAAGGATTCGCTGAGGAAGCAAGAAACCCTTGAGACAGCAGGTACTGAGAGAACATAGTGAACCAAGCTCTGGGAGCTTGTTTAAGTCCATAAAGTGACTTATGAAGATGACAAACTAGGGAAGAATCAGCAGATTGAAAACCTGGAGGCTGCTGCATGTACACCTCTTCTGTAAGAGTGCCATGGAGAAATGCATTTGAGACATCAAGTTGTCTGATTTCCCAGTTAAAATGAACAGCCATAGAGAGAACAATTCTAATGGTTTGGTGTTTAACCACAGGAGAGAAGGTCTCTGTGTAGTCCACTCCTTCTTGTTGATGAAACCCCTTGGCAACTAACCTTGCCTTATACCTAGTAACATGACCATCAGCTCCTCTCTTGATTCTAAACACCCATTTGCAGCCAATTGGCTTTCTACCATGAGGAAGAGGTTTTAATGTCCAGGTGTGTTGTTGCAAGAGAGCTTGATATTCTTCAGACATGGCTTTAACCCAGTGAGGAAATTTGGAAGCTTGGAGATAAGTTGAAGGTTCAACTTCTGTAGTATCAGGAGAGTGTAAGGCAAGAGAATGGCAGTATTTGGGATTTGGTTTGACAATTCCAGCTTTAGATCTTGTGACCATGGAGTGAACAGGAGGTGAAGGAGAAGAAGTAATAGGTGCAGAAAGAGTAGGAGATGAAATAGGAGGAGAAGAGCAAATTGGTGAAGTAGGTGGTATAGGGGAAGATGGTGATGAAGGGACATAGGAGGGTAAAGAAGAGGTGCTGAGAAAAATAGGAGTAAGAAAACTCCAATCAGTGGTATAGTTGGAGGATTTGAATTGAGCAGAAGAGGTAGTGTTTGCAAAAGGGAACACATGCTCATCAAAAATGACATGTCTAGATGTGTAAACTACTTTAGTATTGACATCAAGACATCTATAACCCTTGGTATGGAGACAATAACCCAGAAACACACATGGGGTGGATTTGGAATGCAGTTTAGAAGGAGAATAGGGCTTAAGCCAAGGATGACAAAGACACCCAAAAATTTTGAGATGAGTATAAGTAGGAGAAGTGTGATGAAGCATCTCATAGGGAGATTTGTGAGAGAGGGAAGGTTTGGGTAGTCTATTAATGAGAAAATTTGCAGTAACTAGAGCATCTAACCAATAAGTGGCAGGAAGAGAAGCTTGAGTGAGAAGAGTGATGGTGGTTTCAATAAGGTGTCTGTGTTTTCTCTCTGCTGAACCATTCTGTTCAGGAGTATGTGTACAAGAAGTTTGATGAATGGTTCCTTGAGATTGAAGAAATAAACCAAAATTGTGATTGAGAAACTCAGAACCATTTTCTGTTCTAAAAATTTTGATAACTGCAGAAAACTGAGTTGACACCAAAGCACAAAAATGAAGATAAGCATTGTAAGCTTGATATTTTAGACTTTAATGGATATAACCAAGTGAATTTGGTATAGTCATCAAGAAACAGTACATAGTATTTGTAATTTTGAAAAGAGTGAATAGGAGAAGGTCCCCACACATCACTATGTACAAGTTGAAAAGGTGCAGTACTAACACTAGTGCTAGAACTGAAAGGTAATTTGTCAGCTTTGGACATTGAACAAGCATTACACAAATGAGTTGGTTTATCAAAAGTTACATGAAGTTTAGAAGCCAAAGTTTGCAAAATAGGAAAGGCTGGATGGCCAAGCCGTTGATGCCACAAAGTAGAACTGATGCTGGAAGTAAAAGCTAGAGCAGCAGTGATAGCATCAGAAGAAGAGAAGCTTGGTAGTGCATACAGTCCATTGCTACATTGGCCTTGGTGGAGAATAGCCTTGGTAGCATGGTCCTGGATGACAAAACCAGTAGGATGAAAAGACAGAATACAGTTATTTTCAGTAACAAACTTATGCACAGAAATAAGATTGCTGTTAAAAAAGGGGGAATGAAGTATATTGGACAATGTGAAAGTGGAAGTAGGTAGGGAGAGTATACCAGAACCAGTGTGGTGGATTGGGACCTCAGAACCATTGCTTGTGTGCACTGTGTCAGATCCCTGATAAGGTTGATAGTGGTTCATGGTATGGAGCTGATTTGTAACATGATTTGTAGCACCTGAGTCCAGCAGCCAAGGAGACTGATGATGATTGAGCTGTGGTGATGGTGAAGGTGGCAATGGTGCAGTATAATGCTGATGAGAGAGCTGCTGTGGCTGCTGACTTGGAGAAGCAGAGAAAGAGTGATGAACTTGAGAAGCAAGAGGACCAAAATTGGTGTGATAAGCTCTCTTTGGAGATGGTTTAGCTGCATATCTAGTTGTGTCAAGTCTGTACCAGCAGTCTCTAGCACTGTGTTTAGACTTGCCACATATTTGACAAGTGAGCTCAGTCATCACTGGTGCAGCAAAGTGTTTGTAAGAGGCAGAAGAACCAGTGTAGGGGCCAAGTAGAGAGTTAGAACTCTGAGAGGAGGACTTCTTGTAATGAGTCCTGTTTCCATTGTAGTCATGATCTGTCCTATTAGAAGGCCTAAATTGTGCTTGATAAGCAGTCATAGTGTCTGTAGGCATTGCAGGTGCAGATAATAGTGGAGATGCAGCAACAAGTGGAGAAGAAGGCAAAGCCATTCTAGAAAATTCTCTTTGAACATGTAATTCTTCAGAAAGCAGAAGTGTGTTGAGCTCAATAACAGAGATAGGTACACCACGAGTACGAAGACTAGACTTGAATGTGTCATATTCAGGAGGTAAACCTCGAACAATGTAGAGAAGGAGATCTTCTTCAGAGATGAACTCATTAACTTGAGCCAATTTATCACACATATTCTTAATTTTGTCCAGATAAACAGTGATAGAATCAGAGCCTTTTGTAATAGAAGCTAGCATATCCTTCAATTGATGCACATGAGACCGAGAAAGTGATGCAAATCGAGTTTCTAGGGCTTGCCAGATGAGATGTGAATGCGCAAGATGCAGAATAATTGGAAGAACAGATACAGAAATTGAAGCTAGCAGAGCACTTTTCAAGTGTTGATCAACCGCAAACCACTCAGTATAGGCAGGATTAACCGTAGAGGAGGAAGAATTTTCACCTGAAGATGTATCGGATGAACTAGGGTTTAGAAATTGGGGAGGAACATTTTTGCCAAGAACTCGATCTAACAATCCATTTGCACCAAGCACCGTAGTCATCTGTGCCTTCCATAGAAGGTAATTAGAGCCATCCAATTTCACTTGAATCAGCGAATTGAGGTTGGAGATCAGAAATTTGAGACCACTGGGAAGCGAAGGCTCCGAAGACGAATCAGCCATGGCGAGAACAGATACACAGCAGGAAGCTTCAGAGATCGATGTCAGCGACGAGCTTTATTTGCTCTGATACCATGTAGAAATTGAAGATCTTACACAATAACAGAGAAGAAGATTGAGAGGAAGAATCTGTCAAGAACAAGAGAGAGAAACTAGAGAGAGAAAATAGAAGATGAAATGATTTCTTCATTAAACATTATTGGCGCCTAAACCAGTACTTAACTGGTTGTTACAAAGTTTCAGAAATTACACAAAGAACCCCATAAGAGTTCATAACTACAAATATCACCTATTCTCAATAATTACTACATATGAAAAACTCCATCGACTGCTTTTATGTGTTTTGTTATTCGGCTACTCCGTTACTCTCAAAGGGGGTGATTTAGGGGTATTATTCAAAGCACTAGGTACCAAGCTGGTAATCGGTCATACCACAATGGTAGTTCCTGTCATTTAAGGAATATAAAAACTTTGTTTTGGTTCTTGTTTGAGACTAACTAAATGAGGAGAAATGATGGTTTCCGTGTTTGGTAGCATGTAGAAGTTTATTTGGGACCCAAATGATTCCCTTAGGTATGAAGATTTAATCTCTGATTTAGTGTGAGATTGGTGGGCCCACAATATTTAAATCCCATGTTTACACAAATTGATTCCAACTTCAATTATTCTTTGTTCTTGCACGGTTCTGCGAAACTCGTTTATGTTCCATACCTTTTGTTTTATTTTAGTTTAGAATCATGTTCTATACTTCTGAGTCTTAACAAAAACAATAATGCTTTAATGTCATATTACTACAATAGGACCAGGGAGAAATAGAATTGCCTATGGCTAAAGTCACACTGTAATTCTGTATGTCAAGATTGTTTCGTTTGAAGTTTGTTTTTGTCAAGATTGTTGTTATGTAGACCTACGTCAATAATATAACAACGTGGTTACCAACATAACATTTTTAGTTATTTCTGTGAGGAAACGAAGACATAACATTTTGAGTTCTTAAACAAGAGGGAGTTGTCGTAGGAGCTAAAATGAAGTTATGCAAGTTTACACATTTTGCTCAAAGGTTCGCACTCTGACAATATATTTTCCTTCAAGGAACTCGAAGAGCTGAACTATCATAGATGACAAGTAGGGACCGATGAGCCAAAGAGTCTCGTATGTCGAGAAATTAACTCTTACAACCTTCACACACATGCAAATGTGCAAGAGATTCCATTTCATACCGAAACCAGGTGCCTTGAATAAAATCATTTCGGTCAAAGGTTCATACTCTTAGGACTGCTTTGCACTATATCAAAGAATTGAGGGAATTCAGAAGATGTAAATGAACTTCATCAAAGATTATCAAAGAATTGAGGAAATTAAGAAGATGTGAATGAACTTTATCAAATGTGGTTGGTGTTAAGAAACCCCATAAAGTAGACACAACTTTACAATTTCATAGTATTTTGATTTTAGTTCTGGCTTTGCACCATAATTTGATTAGAGTGTAAAACAGCATATTGCGTGTTGGGTGGTGTTGGTAGATGATTCAGACAAAATATACCTACCTTATATTCTCTTATGCTTTATTAATTAAATGTTGAGAACAAAAACATGAACCTTGAAAAGGTGGTAGAAGTTTAGAACCCAAAGTGGATGGAACTAGTCTTTTTGTGGAGTAGTTTTAAGGTATGATGTCAAAACCATGAAAGGTATTGAAATGAGGTTTACCTACTAAAGAAGGTCTAACCCACTAAGGCATAAAAGAAAGAGTGAGAGAGATTGCTCAATCTTTTCCATGGCTTGATGGAGGTTGTATTTCATGGTAGACTTTCTAAAAAGAGTGGCATCAAAGAGAAAAATTCCCCTAACAACAAATGATGTGGTTTGCTCAAATTTATACGATACAAACAAGAAAGAGAGTGAGTGACATATGGAATATAAATATTTTTTTTTTTAAATATCATGATGTCTTTGATAGCTTAAGAATTAGAGCATCACTTAAATCTACTTTTGGAGCAAATATAGTCACTCGCAAGCAAGATACTACCCTCTTTTTTTTTTTTTTCTGAATTAGGCCAGAGAAATATGACACATATTCTAAAAAACTTGTGTCACTCAGAACTATGGCCCTAAATGCAGCACGGAAACACAAAAGACTATGACTCAATAAATAGAAAAATAGTGTAAACACAAAAAATGTTTCACAACAAAGAAATATTAAATGAGGAAAGTGGATTGAAAGAGAACGAACGATCCAATAAAAACGTAAGCTAATTCAGAAGAAACTGATGAAATGTAGTAGTACCATAGTAGCTTTAATTTCAAAATTGCTAGGTTAGGGGCTCAGGGCAAGTTCAACTTTTCAACTAAAGATGTTACTGTTGGCAAGTGGACTGGCATATATATTATTGAAGGGCAAAGAACACGTTTACCCCCTTAAGATTGACACAAAGACACTTTCATCCCTTTTATTAGAGAAATGATATTTTTACTCCATTTGTGCGCCAAATTACAGAACACTTACACTCCTAGTCGTGTCGTTTGATACGCTAATAGTGCATATTCATTCTAGAAACCACTAGTGACGAACTCCACCACTCTGTTAACGGTGTCACATTAGTGAGTGTAGCTGTTTTGAAATATGGAAAACAAAAAGAGTGAAAGTGTTATTTCCAAACTAAAAGGGGGCCTAAGTATCTTTATGCCAAACCTGACGTGATGACAGTGTCTTTACCCATAACTATTCCGCATTAAACATGTTCATTGTAGTATTGTACAGCCAAACAGAGCCCAACTAGTATTAAAATCTACCCGCTTCAACTGTACGTGTCAATTCAAAATTCACACGTAACACCGTCAACTAACGCCGTTAAACCACACAGTATATAAAGAGCAGAGTAACAGAGACAGAAACAGAAGAAAATAGAGAAGAGAAAAGCACTCGATAAGGCCAAAACACCATTCCGGAGAATTTGACTCACCGACTGAAGAAAACACACTCGCAGTCACAGATCACCGCGAAAATCGGAAGGTACGATCCTCTCTCTCTCTCTCGATCTTTTCTCTTCGCGCATGCAGTGAAATGTGATTTGTGATCGATTTTTGAGAGATCTCGATTTGTGAGAGAAGAGACTCTCAGAAACTGATCTGTCGGCAGCCAAAAGTTATGATTTTAGGTGATTTTTTTTTTGTGCCTAAATTAGGTCATGATGCTGTGAATTGAGTTGGAAATTTGTTGTTTTGAGAGTGTGTTTGTGTTTTTTTTGCTGGTTGATAGTGGAATTAGAGAGATGAAACGAGACTGAGAGCTACAAATTGTGAATTGAGTCGGAAATTTGTTGTTTTGAGAGTGTGTTTGTGTTTTTTATGCTGGTTGATAGTGGAATTTGAGAGATGAAATGAGACAGAGAGCTCCAAATTGAGTGTGTATGTGTCTTTTGCTGTTTGATTGTGGAATTTGAGAGATGAAATGAGACCGAGAACTCAAAATTACTCATAAATTGAGAGTGTTTGTGCTTGTTTGCGGATTGATTTTGGAATTTGAGAGATGAAAAGAGACCGCGAGCTCAAAATTGCGCATGAATTGAGTGTGCTTGTGCTTGTTTGTTGATTGATTATGGAATTTGAGAGCTCTGAATTTGAAAGGTTAGCTGTGAGCTAGTGAGTATTTTGAGTAGTGATATCATAAAAGTTTATGAAGGATCAGGTTTATGGAATATCACTATCCTAAGTTAGAAATGTCTGTGAGCCCTTTTTTTTCTTCATCTTAGAAGCTTCTTTTTTGTATATCAAATCATCGAGAGATGTCTGTATTGAATCATTTCACAATATATTGGGTGTTCATAGTTCGGAATCCCGGTCACAATGTTTTCTTTATCGGTGGACTTATCTCTGGTAAGAGTAGAAAATGCCCAGTCAGCTGTTCCTTTTACTAAGCGAAACTTATCTGGCTAAAAGAGACTAGATTCTTCTGTGTTTTGTTCTCAGTTTCTATTTTCGTTCCGTTGGTCTTTGGTTTAATGATATATTCACCCTTTAAACTTCTCCTACGGACATCGCTGGTATGCTGAGATATTATTCAGGCACACGGTCCCGTAAATTTCCATGATTGAAAAAAATACATGAACTTCTTATTTAGGTTGAATCAATAACAGTGACTTTAGATGCCAATTGTGTAGCACATTTCTAATATAGCTTCCCGTATAATATTAATGTATGACAGAATCTCCTATCTCACTGGGTCAACTGTCAACTTGTAACTCTATTGGCTTCTGCTGTTTTTCATCTTCTAGTTCCCCTGCGTACTCTGACCCTCACGAAATGTACCACCCAACCAAAACCCATGAGACCTGATAGTCAAAACTGGTGCCTAGATTGTGGCCATATGTAGTCCACTCATCTTGTTTCTTGACTTCTCTGGTTCTGTACAAGCACACTTGTCTAGCAGACCATACACTTCTGTTTAGGAAAGTCGGGAATGATAATAGGTCAATGGAGTCCTCGGAACCAAAATAGAATCAAAGTTGTCAAAGCTAGCAAAATTTTGGTCCACCAATCAGGTTATACTAATCCAGCTGCTCATTTGCATGATGGAACTTTTACACTGGTGTCATGGGTTTGATGAAGGAAAGAGGTTAAAGATCAGAGGCTCCTTTCCTATGTTTCGGAATTCGAAGTGGTCTTCATGTTGAAGAATCTTCTCTCTAGGATTGGGAGAGTTGTCAAATGAAGGCGGTGAAAGCTTTCACTGGCTTGTGTTAACTAAGAAATTTTTGACGAGCGAAAAGATATTTCAATACTCAAAGCTTGTGTTGGCTACGAATGTAATCTGAAGAACACTTTGGTCTTCATGATACTTACACTGTTCTCCGGGATTGGAGTGCCTTTCAGGCTATACTGGTGAGGGCTTTCATAGTTAAATCTGGCATTTGCAACCTCAATCAGGGAGGAAGGTAAGATTTTAGGGCGAGAAGAGGGCAACATCGTTTAAGATGATACAGTGATTTAGTTAGCAACCCTAGAGTGCTAGCAATGACAACTAGTATAATTATTTATCAATTCTCTTGTGAAATCCTTCTACTGTTTGGCAGTGTACAGGGTTCATATTCATATCAATTAACTATGTATATGCACTTTAAATTGCTCATGGTAATTTTTTCTTTTTTTATAGAATAATCACTCATGGTACTTTAATTTGCTTGCTTAACTCTCTGGATTTCCTTACAGCTGTTTTAGTTCATCTAAAGTATGTATTTGCACCGCTAACATAATTGTAATAATCACGTTTTTTTTTTTTGAGAAATTGTAATAATCATGTTACAACTGTACTGATATATCACATGTTTGGTGTGCTGCACTCCACTTTTATCTCTCTCAATGAATGTTTGGCACCTTGAGCTAGGTTCCATTAAATACTCAATTGGAACCCGTATAGTCAGCCCAAATGTACTTTCCATGTAAGCAATTGTCAATTACATCACATGAAAGGACCTTCTGTTTTTCATCTACACATCACATCTACGATGGGCTCTTAGAGTTTAATGTACTTTGTAAAAATTTGTTCATATCTGCAGAATGCTTCATAGAATGCATGATCTAAAAAGTAGAGTCCCGATTTACTGTCCCAATCGCAATATTTGGTTAACAGAATGCTTGATATTGTTCTTATCTTCTATGCAGAGCAATGGGCATGGAAGTCACTGATATTTGCGTGGACAAAGAGTCTGACTGTGTCAAAGTGTATTCAACTGGAGTTCCTCATGATTCAACTCATGAGGCTACTCCATGTGATAACGATATTCAGGAGTCCTTTCAGAATATTAGCGGTGGTTCACAACTACAAGTTTTGGAAGAGAACGAAGAAGCTAATGATTGTGAGGTAAAGGAGTGCACTACTGAAAAAGCTATAGAGATGCCTGATGTCCCTCATGTTGAGACAAGCAAAGAAGATACTTTAGGGAACTCAAATGGCGAAAAGCCTGGCTTGCTGGATCAGAAGTTGGGATTGGAAGATCCGTCAAGAAAGGATGAGAACAAGAAGTGTGTATCTCCCATCAAATCTGCATCAAAATCTGCTTCTGGAAATGCTCGTGCAAATTGCACTGTTCCTCAGCCATTCTCTCTGGCAACAGAAAAACGCGCTTCATTGGGAAGTCGGCCTGCTGGAAGTGAACTCGGCATTCGGTCTGCTGTATGTAAAACAACTAAGAAGAATGGATTCCAAAACTCGGAATCGGGAAAACAAAATAAGGTTTGCTCAATTCCACATTTATTAGTTCTTTTCTGCATCAAAACCTTTTGCTCGAACACATTGTCCTTTTTTATTTATTTTCTCTTCATTAGCTTTTTGTTTCTGGCTTCCGACATTTTGGTCCTCTCTTCCCGCCGCCCAGGTTAGATTGTAAAAATTGTCTACTGCTCGTTGGCTTTCATTTGCCCAACCACAAATAAATTTTTGTTACTTAGTATTTCATATCCCATATCCCATTCTTTTTTATCCTCACCAATCCCTGATATCCTTCTAAAGCTACCTTATGAATGCCTTCTTTTTCAGAGATGAGGTAATTATGGTAATCAGTAAATAGTGAATTTCTCAGGAGTGTGTTGAGTTGTTTGTTAAAGTGATGCCTTAATGCTTTTTCTGCCTTACTCATCAGACATTTCACTTATATCTTGCAGCTACCTTCAGCTACAGTATCAAGGAAGCCATTGCGACCTGATAACAAGCAAGATCCTGATGAAGAGGATTTGTGTTCACCGTATCCTTATCATTCTACACAATGGTTTAATCTTTTTACAAGACGCCTCTTTGAGCTTTCTTGGTTTCAATTTTTCTCGTGTTTATCTTATTGTGGATCTCTTAACTACGGACAGTACTGCAGCATCAACCAGTATTATGAAACACAAGATAACCGTTGCGTCTGCTCCAACGTTCAGATGCATGGAGCGTGCAGAGAGGCGAAAGGAGGTATTGCTTCATATTATTTACATGTCTAATTAGCTTAGCATCAATCAACTAGCTATAGGTTAAAAGTTAAAACTATACATGGTTTACTCATTCTGAAATTTTCTCTGCATATATAGTTCTATTCGAAATTGGAGGAGAAGCACCAAGCATTGGAGGCTGAGAAAACCGAGTGGGAGGCAAGGACTAGGGTATGTGTTTATAGTCTCTTTTGAAATTTAAAGTTAGTGAAAGCCATGTTTGTGAATTGCTCTCTTTCCCTGATGATGCAAGGACTAGGGCATGTCTTTATAGTCTCTTTTGAAAATTTAAAGTTCGCGAAAACCATATTTGTGAATTGCTCTTCTTCCCTGATTAGTCACCTGCAGATACAAAGTTCATTTCATGTTTACTCTTCGATGAATTTTTTTTTGTTTCTATGTGGCAAACCAGTTATTGAGATGAATATTCACTTTATCTTTATACTCTATGTCAAAATTTTAGGAAGAGAAGGAGGCAGCAATCAAGCAACTAAGGAAAAGTTTGATGTTTAAGGCAACCCCGATGCCGAGTTTCTACCATGACGGGCCGCCACCAAAGGCTGATCTGAAGAAGGTGCTTTTTTATTCTAGTTCTAGTTTTAGTTCTCTTGGTATCCTAGGAATGTTTGTACAATCTGTTCAAGTCCATCTTATATAGGATAAAATGTTGTCAGGTCCTACTGCTATCATCCATAAATAAACTAAAACCGCTGTTTATTTAGTTCAATCTGCAGTAGTCCTAACATATTTTGAAGGGTAAAAGACACTTTCACCCCCTCTAGTTTGGAAAAACACACTTTCACCCCCTTCAGTGTGCCAAACTTTTAAAATTTTACACCCCATATTGTGACAACGTTAGTTTGGAGTTGGGATTTGTCACTAAAAATCGTCTTCTGGACAATTTTATCCATATAGTAGTATTAAGCAAAATATAGTGGTCACTCAATGGTATAATAAACTTTTTGCATGATACGAGGGGCGAGTTTATCTCCAAAACTTATTTGAATGACGTATCCTGCCTTGAGACTATTGATTTCACAATCAGGGGTGTAATTTATTTGAAGTTCGGCACACGGAAGGGGTGAAAGTGTCCTTTTCTGATCTAGAGGGGGTGAAAGTGTCCTTCAGTGAAACTAGAGGGGGTGAAAGTGTCTTCTACCCTATTTTGAAGTAAAGTATAATGTAGTACTACGTATTGTAGTATAACCGCTGTTTTATCAGTTTTGCCCGTGAATGCTTACTTTTTGGTGAATACCAAGCAGCCCTCAAGTTCTGAGTGCAAGAAAACCTTAAAATATACCTCTTATGTACGATAGTTAGTTTGTCTTATTGCGGTTGTATTTCCTATATAGCATTGAGGCCAAATTGTTTTCTCTTGATGACAGCCACCTCCAACTCGTGCAAAATCACCAAAGTTTGGCAGAAGGAAGAGCTGCAGTGACGCCGTTGGTTTATCTCAGAGACGAAAGGGTACAGGTACTCAGTATCGCCACAGTGTGGGAGAGCAGAAAGATTGCACTACCACTGCCGACCAAGAAGATGATTTCCTTATCGAAACCGATGAGAGAAAAGATGAGCCCGGACTGGTGAATGACACGAATGTGTCAGATGGTCAGGGACACAAAGACATCGCTGTTGTATCTTGAGGCCCTGGTGAGTTTCGTATTTAAATGAGGAGGGAAAAAGTCTCTTTTCTCGTGTCTTGCTTGAGGAATGTTTCTCTTTGTTGTGTCGTGTAACTTATTCACGAAATGTCTTAATTTATTTCATGTCACTTCTGCGGTCTTCCTGTAGTTGTTTGTGTTGTAATTATCTCGGCAATGTACATTTGTGTAACTTATTTTCTGCATATATGTGTACGAAGAGTTTCCAATTTGGATCTTCTGAGGATTCGTGACTATCATTCTTCATTCTTCATTTGTAAGCTAGTTTCTGTTTCCTTTTTCGGATGGTACTTTTGACATGTAACATGCATGCAGGATAAGTTCGCTGACAGTGCTATACATGCATTATGAGAATTGACAGATAAACCACACGTAGTAGCATTGATTTTACTGACATCGCGCACCCAAAAAACAGGTTGCCGTCATCATATTGTTAGTGCGCAATGTCAGTAAAATCAACACTGGGTGCGTGGGGTTACCTGTTAGTTCTTGTAGTTTATGTATCACACTGCCGGCAAACATAACTTGCATAGGGTTTATATGTCAAAAGTTCATTCTGATATAACAGAAGTTGGATCCTGGTTTCTGTCCCTTCCTGACTGGATAGATGGTTACATGCGCCCTCTATTGGGCACTTGCTGTATCTTCATACTACAGAATGAAACCCTAAAATCTTGGCAGTACCTAAATACGCTTCTGGATTTGCCCGAACACTAAAATTATGGGGCTTTGACTTGCATGTTTGTTTGCATAGAAAAACTTGATGTTAGCTACGACATAGGTAATTTTAGGAGCCTTTAAGTCAGCTTTCTTATGCTTTAATTGTGTACACGTCTCATAATGGAAGGTACTTAAAAGCAAAAGAAGAAGATGCTCATTGAAATTAAGCAAAAGAAGCTTCTTCCATGCAGGAAATTCTCAATGTTTAAGTAGAAATCCCTAGTCAAAGGGACATCTGCTTTAAAACCCTACTAGGCTCTTTGAATTTTGCTGGCTAGCTGCATTGTTTGTATGCGTTTTCTAACGCTCGTGGGATTAATCAAATGATCGTTGAAATTTTATGTTCATGTATATACGTGTTGATTGTCAAAATGTTGATGATAGGGTAGACTATAAGACATTGTCAAGTTTATCATATTCAAATGTGCTCATGCAACTATTGTCTGGAAGAGGTCAAATTAATCTTGTCTGCGATTTTTTCTGTGTATATCTATCTGTTTTCCATAGATTTGTTCTGTGTATGTCTATCGGTTTTCCGTTTAGCCTTTGTATGACGCAACCGTACGCCATACATACAACATGGGAAGTTGATGTAGGACAGTAGGAGAGAAGCAGCGGGTGACAAAAGTTAATAGAAATTTATGTGTCATGTGTTATATCCATTGGAGTACGGCCATATCATTTACTTCAGAATGCACCGTTTGCTTCCGATGAGTAGTTATATGATAAAAGACACTTTCACCTCCTTAGGTTTGATACAAAAGACACTTTCACCCCTGTCTAGTTTTGGGAAATGACTCTCTTACCCCTCCAGTGTGCCAAACTTCAGGACACTTGCACCGTTGGTTGTGTCATTACATACTCTAAGAGGGCATATTTATCCCAAAAACTACTATCAGTGACAGACTCCAACCCCCCCCCCCCCCCCCCCCCCCCAAACTAACAGCATCACAGTTGAGGAGTGCAGGTGTCCCGAAATTTGACACATTGAGGGGTCGAAAGTATCCTTTTCCCAAGGGGTGAAAGTGTCTTTGCTACGAGCTTGAGTGGGTGGAGGTGTCTTTGACCTGGAGTTATAAGCTGGAAACATATTGGAATGGAAATTGTAATCAAGCAAAAAGGCGTTCTTCATGTCTTCATCTTCCACTGTTTTCAGCAAATTTCACACAGCTATCACTTGTCACCACTCACTGCACTTTTAAGCCAACCTGTCTTTCTTTCCATTGAAGCTTTGGAGTTGGAGGAATAGCAAACACTATTTCTGGGGTTGTCCTTTGATGATGAAAGCTCACCCACTTCTTCATTTCTCACTTTTTCCTTCTTGTACTAAGTGGGTAACAACAACAAAGAGGCATCATTTTTAACGCATCAAATCAATCAATAGCCTTAGTTATGTTTCCTCATCAGTCATCACTAACAAACAAAAATGTACAATTAATTATGGAAGGGACCTCAGAATTCAAGGTTGAAGAGCTACTGCGGAAAGAATCTGAGTGAAAATATAACTGAACAGATAACATAAAAACTGCAACAATGAGTTAACCGGCGCATACTATAAACGGAAGTGGATACGGCATATTTTGTATTTTCACCGGTGAGTTTGCATGAATGGCCAATTTGTATGAATAGAGAGACGTTCAGAACCAATCAACATGAAAGTGAATTATTAGGGATGAAAAGAGATAATTACTGTGTGGTAATCATGAAAGTGAAGGGTGTGGAAAGTAATAAAAGCTAGAAGACCACATATCCCAAATCTTGACTCAGAAAAAGTAATTTTTACCCCCCTCCTTCTTCTTCTTCTTCTTCTTCACGTATATAAAGCTCCATGCCAAAACAATGCATGGGGAAATCTCTCTCTCTCTCTCTCTCTCTCTCTCTCTCTCTCTCTCTCTCTCTCTCTCTCTCGTCGAATGGTTGAGGGGAATGCTGTCTGGTTCGAGACCATTCATCCGAAGCACAACATATTGGCTGAATGATCCCGGACCAGGCTTCATTCCCCCCAACCTGACAAATCTCTCCTCTCTCTGGCTCTCTCTCTCTCTCTCTCTCTCTCTCTCTCTGGAGTTAAATTGATCATAGCTGCAAAAGGGGAAGTTTCAAGAGTATGAGAAGGTACTTCCTATACAACTCCATGTTGTGCATAATATATACATATATGAAATTTCTACTCTAGAGTTTATGTCATGCAGTCCCATTTCAGCTCAATTTGGCCTATAAACTGCAGCAGTCTTCATGACTCTATTTGAAGTCCGAGAAGGTGAAAGCGTATGGAACTGAAACGCCTAGTGCTACGTGCACCCAAAGAGTGAATTTTCGCTCAAATGCGACATCCAATGAGGTAGAAAACAAAATCAAAGAAACAACATCATGGTTATCATGGTGGTAAATGCAATTATCTTGGCGATCCATGAACCCAACGTGTGAAAATGTGACTGTCAAAATAGAAATCGTATGAAGTCTTTTCTAAATGTGGACTTTGCTTGAGTAGAGTTACAAGGAATATAAGTGAAAGCTTTTGAATTTATTAGCACATACACTTTCCACCTTAGACTGCCATCATAACAAACCCCATGGTTTTAGTTAAAGTGGGTCGGGTTATACTATTTGGTTCTTTTTGCTAACTCAATGTGGGTCATAGTTTTGAAATATATCACGAGTATTAATGAGAAGAAAGAAAAAAAAGAAAGCACATAAAAAGGTCCAACATGAACCAAATAATCTGACAAGTCGATAATATAATTACTTACAAAGGGTGTGTTTGGACGAGCTTAAATCAACTGAAATTATATCACCTTATTAGAATGAGTGGTTGACGTGAGGAAAGAGACATGAATGAGTGGTTGAGGTGAGGAGAGAGACAATAAGCTGACATAACTTGAGCTCATAGGGCCAAAGACCTCTAGTCATATTCATAAAAACCAAACAACATTTTCTCAAAATTTATTCATTTATCATACAAATATGCTAAAAATTTGGGGTTATTTCTGTTTTCCCAAAATAGAACATTCATCTTCTCTTATCTTAAGAGAAAGTATTCAAGTCTCAAAAAAAAAAAGAGAAAGTATTCATAGAAGTTAATTTCATTTGTCAAGCCTGCCTAGTGAGAAAAACCAATCATAATTGAACTAATGTACATTAATCATATTGAACCCACATAATTTTGAATATTTGTCTGATTTGATTATTGTACACTACGATGCAGACATGTTACGTGGTAGAGCTAAATTCAATTAATACTTTCTCCCTTTCAGTATGGGTGACAAACAATGATCATCGTCGCTCAGCTTTGATACGGTAAACCACCACCTCCTCCTAATGTTGTGTAACAAATTCCATTCTCCCCCTTAAATACGTACTCGTCTATGTATGTTGGACTAAAGGTATTATGTAACAGACAAAAAGGGACTGTCACATCATACTCCGAGTCTTCGCCATTGCATATTCATGTTTCTCTTAGAGCTTCCAGAAGTTAGTCAAAGAATCAGACATCTGAGTTGTAAAATGACCGGAATCCTCTACAATCGAAGACTCTGACGAAGATAATGTGGGCTGCCAAGCCTCCATCTTCCTCGTCTGCTGCAAGCCTTCTTAGTTCGATTTAAAAGACTACTTCAATTGTTACTTTTAGTGATGTCTCAATCACACACATTGAATTTGGTAGAGATCATACGCTTGAGAGCTCCTGAGAGAGATCATATCACACTCCTCACATTGGATGAGCAAGAACGCTTGTGTAAGGTTCATCTTCCTATTCTCGCACCTCGCTTCCCTCTATTGCCATTCCCTATTGTAGAATTTAAGATAATTGGTTCTCATCCCTACGTTTTCCGGAGACATTCTAGGATTCTTAGAGCATTCTCATCACTCGACAAAGTAAGAAATCTACCCTGCTGCTAAGAGGATGGGGCGAGTGGGGTTTGAACCCGAGTCAATGAACGGGCAATAGCCTCCCTTAATTACTTTCCAATTCACCTTGATTATTCTTTTCATCCGTCATATTATTCATCTCTCACTCTGATCTTGACAGTTTAAAACAAAACTATTGGGAATTAACTAATTCAGGGATAGAACTGAACTTTTTGCCAACTTCTGTCATTTCTTCGGAAGTAAATGATTCATTGAAATAATTCATTTGCCTAACTGATGTTAACTGAAATCTACAACATCTAACCTATCACCCTGCCAACTTTTTTTTATAAAGTATTTATACGAATTGTGGCAACTGAAGTAGCAATACTTGCATAATGAATGACGAGATGGAGTTTTTGCGTCCAACTTAATTACCTTCTAATTCAACCTGACTATTTATTTTCATCAGTCATATTATTCTTCTCTCACTCTCCTCAATTGACAGTTTAGGACAAAAATCAGTGGAAATTAACTAAATAAACTTTTTGCCAACTTCTGTCATTTCTTCGGAAGTAAATGATTCATTGAAATGATTCATTTGCCTAACTGATGTTAACTGAAATCTACAACATCTAACCTATCACCCTGCCAACTTTTTTTTATAAAGTACTTATACGAATTGTGGCAACTGAAGTAGCAATACTTGCATAATGAATGACGAGATGGAGTTTTTGCGTCCAACTTAATTACCTTCTAATTCAACTTGACTATTCTTTTCATCAGTCATATTATTCTTCTCTCACTCTCCTCAATTGACAGTTTAGGACAAAAATCAGTGGAAATTAACTAAATAAACTTTTTGCCAACTTCTGTCATTTCTTCGGAAGTAAATGATTCATTAAAATAATTCATTTGCCTAACTGATGTTAACTAAAATCTATGACATCTAACCTATCACTCTGCTAACTTCTTTTATAAAATACTTATACGAATTCTGGCAACTGTACTGGAAATACTTGCATAATGAATGACGAGATGGACTTTTTGCGTACAACTTAACTACCTTCTAATTCAACTTGACTATTCTTTTCATCACTCATATTATCCTTTTCTCACTCTTCTCTCTTGACAGTTTAAAACAAAATCATTGGGAATTAAATAATTCAGGGGTAGAACCAAACTTAATGCCAACTTATGTCATTTATTCGGAAGTAAATGATTCATTGAAATAATTCATTTGCCTAACTGATGTTAACTGAAATCTATGACATCTAACCTATCACTCTGCCAACTTTTTTTATAAAGTACTTATACGAATTGTGGCAACTGAACTAGCAATACTTGCATAATGAATGACGACATGGAGTTTTTGCGTACAACTTAATTACCTTCAAATTCAACTTGACCATTCTTTTCATCAGTCATATTATTCTTCTCACTCTGCTCTCTTGACAATTTAAAATGAAACCATTGAGAATTAAATAATTCAGGGGTAGAACCAAACTTTATGTCAACTTCTATCATTTCTTCGGAAGTAAATGATTCGATGAAATAATCCATTTGCCAAATGGATGTTAACTGAAATCTATGACATCTAACATATCACTTTGCTAACTTCTTTCATCAAGTACTTATATGAGTTGTGGCAACTGAACTAGAAATACATGCATCATGAATGACGAGATGGAGTTTTTGCGTAAAAATAAAGTTACCATCTAATTCAACTTGATTATTCTTTTCATCAGTCATATTATTCACCTCACTCTGCTTTCTTGACAGTTTAAGACGAAACCATTGGAAATTAAATAATTCGGGGAGAACCAAATGTTATGCCAACTTCTGTCATTTCTTCGAAAGTAAATGATTCGATGAAATGATCCATTTGCCTAACTGATGTTAACTAAAATCTATGACATGTAACCTATCACTCTCCGAATTTCTTTCATCAAGTACTTATACGAATTGTGGCAACTGAACTAGCAATACCTGCTTAATGAATGACAGAATGGAGTTTTTGGGCACAACTCAAGCCAGCATAAAAAAATGTTGTGTATATTAGACAATGAACCGGTGTCATACTTTTCAATTTTTCTCTCAAACACAAAAACAACAAAAAACTTCATTTGGAACAATATGATTATTAATTTATTTATTTATTAAAGTAGAACTTCGATATGATGTACACCGTCGGGTAGTTTCCGTTCACTATTTCTCCATACGAAAACTAACAAATAATTCTTTTGCACTTGCTGTTACAACCACCCACCCAACCACTAATGATATGTTTATTTTGTTTTATGGAGACAAAATAATTTAAATTGACACTCAATTATTCAAATATTTGATTAGACGTTCTAATTAGCCCAAAGAATAATGTTGACTCCATGGGAAATAATATATTTTCATGTATTATTATTATTATTATTATTATTATTTTAGGATATTGAAGAATGTAATGCAACCTTAAAAGAGGAAATATGTACATGGGAAGGTAGAGGCCTGCAAAACGAACATATATTCATTTCTTATGGAGCTGTGATTCCCAACTCCTCTCCATAATTTGTTTGTGATTTTGGTATATATTCCGATTCACATACGTCCGAAATTCTTAATAGTCGAAGCTAGTACAATGAAATCAACAATCGAAGTTGCAGAAAACTATGAATTAAAGAACCGTTCAAGACACATTTTGAAGGAACTTAATCATCATCTCTCACAAATGATCTTCGATGTGAGAGTGGAATAGTTCTACAGAAGCTCTGGGAAGAAGGTAGAGAATTTTCTGAAAATGTAATATGTAATATGTAGAGAGACCAAAATGCCTTTACTAAATGATAGTTTCTCTATTTCTGGTGCGTCAAATGTTACGACTTTGATTATATAAGTGTGAAAACGGCCTGTCAATCTTAGTTATTACACAAGTACCTGATATTATTATTGTCACGAATGGGTGTTAGTTTAATTGTCAAACGTTTGAAGTCCCTGCACGAGGTAATGAGTTCAAATGCTCAAAAAAATTATTAAAAATAAAATAAGATTAATGAGAAATTTTATTAAAAATAAAATAGCAATTCTCCTAAAAAAATAGCATTGAATTGGAATAATTTTCAAATATTATAGTAAATATTTAATTATTTTAAATTATAGCAACTACTACTCAGCTTTAATTATTTTAAATATGAATTGGAATAATGTTTTCACTATATTTTTTATTTATTTGTTTTCGAATCTAACTTGTAGATTATTTAAAAAAAAACGTATCAGTGGCGTTGGAATATGTTAGAACCAATTAAAAACACAAAGAACGAAAACACCTAATTATTCTAAAATATCTTCTGATTAATTACCAAAAAGCACCTGGCGAAATATCATCTACGTGGTCTATTTATCCAAAGTTCAACAAGTCGACAACAAAAAATATCCAAATCGAAATCTTATCCAGAAGAACTCTACAACCCCAACGCCCACTCAACCGCGCGTGACAAAGACGGTCAACAGTAAAAGAAAACTCAGATTGCCCAAAATGACCAAAAACCCCCTCAACAACTCGTGATCGAAACAAATCGACGGTCACAAAACCTTCCACGTCACGTCATCAACAACTACCAAAGTTCTTCCCTCTTCTCTCTCCTCTCTCTGTTCAGTTTTTTTTTTTTCTTCTTCTTCTTCTTCAGCTCATTGCGATCTCTCTCCATATCCATGGCTTGAAAACCTCTATTATCATCTCTCTCTATCTCTCTATATGTACATTCAGATACAGATACGAAGCTATAGGTGAATAGATTGATCGATGATGGATTCGAGCTATGCCGATCTCATGGCCTTGTTGAAGAGACCGGTGATTTCATCGACATTCGTCGATGTATTGCTTTGCACAGTTCCGATTTGGTTAGCGGTGATGATAGGGCTTATGATCGGGTGGTCATGGAGGCCGAGGTGGAGCGGATTGATCTATCTCGGCCTCCGGTCTAAGGTCCGGTTCATCTGGACCGCGCCGCCGGGGTTCGGCGCTCGCCGGCTCTGGCTGGCGTTCTCGGCGCTCTCGGCGTTCTCCGTTTGCCGGACGCTTTGGTTCAGATTCAGAGGGAAGGATAGGGAGAAATCGGCTGCGGCGGCGGCGGAAGCGGTGGCGGAAGGCTCTCAAGAGGCGTCCGCCGTGACGGAGCCGTCGGTGACGGTTGCGTTGACGGAGGGAGGTGTCGGTGGCGAGATCCGGTGAGTTGCCTTTCAAATTCAATTTTGTGCGTTATTTGAGGATTCATTATATAAATTACATTTAGGCATTTGAATTTTGACTATATATGTAGCAATGTTGCTCTTAGGTCTGGTGAAGAACTTTTTGTATAGGTTGTATGATTGTGAATTTGTGATTCGTATGCGGCGTTACGAAGTTGAGTGCACAAGCAATAGGTTGAGTACCAATGTCGGTGAGTGTAATGTAGTTACCTTTAATGTGTCGTGTCGAAAATGCTAGTTGAGGTGTTGTTTTGAATGTTATGCGGTAGGCTGCAACAGATTGTCTTGGTAACGTTACATATGACTATATGAGGACTTCTCCTATCCTGCATCGTGTCATTAGCAAATCTTCCAAGGTAACTTGAGTGCATGAAAAATATTAGGCGACTTAGCCAGAAAGTAAACTTCATCGTGTCTTGGTATGTGAAATATCTAAGATATTTCGCTCTTATAAAAACAAAAGCTCGGCAGTTTAATACTTAGGTGTCAAATCCCTTTAGTAAGTTTCAGCATTGTTACAGCATTGTCAAATCCCTTTAGTTGTATGTATGTGTGTTCCTGGACTTATATATGGTTCTCATGAGGCAAAGATCTTATGCTTAGCTATAGGACAGAGACATGACAAGAAGATTGCAATGTTCCGTGTTTGTTCTGGTAAGAGTACTGAGCAGGAATATAAGCTTAATATCTTGACGGATGTTGCAGATATTTATGCCAAATAAATTGACCTCACCACTTGAAGAAACATCAGATTCTCAGGCCTGAATGTTAGGTGAACCAATATTTAGCAGAGATAATGCAGGGTTAATATGCAGAACATATATAAACCTCTTAGCATCTTTTTCCATCCTTAGGTTTTGCTAAGCAAACAGATATTTTGTAAAGCATTTGTCATCTGTACCGATCATTAGAATCTCTGTAGATTTTCGGTCAGGGACAGAGATTTAGTTGAATTGAAAGATCAGTGAACTATGCAATATAACTGTTCAACAAGTAAAATGTACCAAATTTCTGGTTGGGTTAGTATGGCCATACGTGCTCTGCACTCTGAAGCATCACTGCTATGATCCACACCTAAGCTGAGATTCATATGAAGGCTGTGTTCATATATGTAATCTATGCTTCTGATGCAGTGGAATATGCATAGGGCCATAGGTAAAACATTTCCTTGGTTATTCCACGTAGATCAATTTTCTCATTTACAAATATAAAGTAAGAACTTTCAGCTGTGGCTCATTTACTCAGCACTCTCAGTGTTCAAGTTTATATGGCCCAAAACTGGAACAGTGGAAGGTATGCCCTGGGTGGGCTTCTCCTACATGTTTCTCAGACCCCTGAAATTCACGCGCCTGATTCATAAGCTTGTTTGCATTTTCTGCAATCACTGAAAGTTGCAAATTCTCCGAACCAATTCTTAAAGTTTGATTTAAAACCTTCTCAAATTTACGCAGATACTTATTTTCTGGTGCTTACCTTGAGCAGTACAGGATATTAACTCTTCTCATCTTTATTGTAGCTTCTAAGAGAGTAAATCTTAGGTTTCCTTCGAACGGAAGTTGCAACTATTGGGCCTTCTAGGTGGCAATTACTTGCAAGTTGCGACAGTCCTTTTCCCAGAACATTTTCTTAAGCAAAAAATTCAGGAGTATCTATTGCGGACATCTTTTCTTCCAAACTATTTCATAAAGAAATAACTGTTTCGAGAACAACTAACATCAAGAAAGCGGTACACCATGTTTAACTTATCCTGATACTCAGTGTTTGTACTATGGGGGAAAGGAGATCTTGACATCTTTTTTGTTTGAACTAGGCGGTGTCCCCCGCTGACAGCTGAGACTAATCCTCACGAGGCTTTGAGAGATCTCTATTTCATGTATGTGTAGTTCCGTCAAATGTTTTTTAGTATCACGCCACATGTGAGCTAGAGTTTATTTAATTAACTAAACACACCAAAAATCCATGTTCTAATCAGGTATAAAAGCTTGAACTAACTGGTTGTACCTCTAAGCATGGAGTGATTACTAAAGTTTGCTGAACTGATTTGTGGCTCTCTTTAATCATTGATATTGCTCTCCCAACAGGCCCTGCTCTGAAAGCTCCCATATGGAGGATGTTGTCACTGAGACTGATCTGGAACACCTATTACATCTTCTTGAAATGAAATCCGGGCAGTTAAAATGGCAAAATATGATGAAACGTTCCACTTCAAATATGAGTTACCTAGCTTGGCGTCACGAGCCTGAGGTATGGTGAAATTTATCGTTGTTGATGCTTGTAATTTGTTAGTAAATCCTAACATTAGCGTTATTTGTTTTCATTTGTTAGGCATATCCTTCCTTTTTTTTGCTTTTTAATCTTTAGTATGATGACCATTCTAAGTCCCGGGACTAATCTTCTTTTATTCAACTACCTGGACTAATTAAAAACATATTAACATGGCATAAATAAGTTCAAAATTGACTCCTATGACAGTCCTGTTCCCGAGGTGGGGTTGGGGGTGGGGGTCGTCTACTCTTGTTCCCTGAAAGTTTAAGTGTTACTCTTTCAAACAGACACTTGTAAGCTTACATCCATCAAAATCTGCTATTACTCCGCTCATTAAAGCCCATGTGCAACATGGGAAATGAGCTTCCACATGCTCTGTTGTCTCTCTATCCCAAATCCCAACAAGTAACGACAAACGTAGAGATGGTACAGTGAATCCATGGAGGCATACATGGGGTGAACCCAGGTGGCCCTTGGTGGATACATAGGCGGGGTAAATCCAGCTGGCCCTTGGTCATCTACTGATGTTCCCTCAAAGTTCAGTGTTACTCTTTCAAACAGATATTGTAAGCTTACATCCATCAAAATTCTGCTATTGCTCCCCTCAGCAAAGCCCATGTGGAACATAAGAAATGAACTACCACATGCTCTGCTGTCTATCTATTCCAACAAATAATCAAAAAACATAGAGATGATGCGGTGATTTCAAGGAGGCATACATGGGGTGGCCCTTGGTGAATCCATATATGAGTTGAGCCAAGATATTCGTTGATATCTTCTTTTTCATGCTTGTCACACCAAAGTAAAATGTTCCATGTGGTACTTCAACTTTCCAAGGAAATAAATAACAATTGATAGGAAGGGTCATCAAAATAGATTTATCTGGAAAACAGTTGTAGCACTGCACTTAAGAAAGCAAACCTTCTTCCACTCTATCTCAGCCCCTTTGCGGTAAAAACGTTAATACGGTCACTCTCATCTTGAGCTGTAATTTTTCTTTTTGAAGACTCCCAAAACTTGCTCATTTCTTGCCTACATGCAGTTACCTAACCTCGCCCTAACCACACATCAATCTGACCGCACCTCCTATACTCTCTTCACCTTATAGAGAGGACACACATTTAACGTCCAAAATGTTCCTCAAGCAACTGTTTACATAGCCTGAAACATCTTAAAGACCAGTTTTCATCCAATAGGGGATATGATTTGCTTCCTCTCTATGAACCGATACTTATGCTGTTCACAAAGGCCACCACATAGAAAATCCACTTTTTATGTTTCAAGTCTGTTTATAGCTAGTACTGGTATCATGAACAGAGGAAAAAAGTGGGGTGATCACACTTTCTGTGTCTGAAATAAGCACGATGTAACTCGTATATGATTTTGTAATTGAACCCCTTTTTTCTTTGAGCATAAAACTAAAGTCCATGCTCTGATGTGTTAAAGTGGTTTCTAACTTTTAAACCATAGAATGTTTGTCACTCCTTGGTTAGGTGAACAGATACCTAGTTACCTACCTGTAGCTTCTTGTGAATTGTATAGTTACTATGGAATTGTTATGGGATCCTCAGATCTCGTCTTTCAGAGAAAGAAAGTATGAAGGCACCCATTTCGCTGGTGGAAATTTTGGAAATACTATTTAAAACCTCTTCTTATGCTGAGACCTTATCAGCACTGCGTCCTTGACAATAATACTGTGGCGGAAAATACATGGATGTTAGAACCTGACAATGTGTCCTATTTTTCAGACAGGCCCTGTAGTTTATCGTAGTAAAACCATCTTTGAAGATGCATCTCCGGAGATGGTTAGAGATTTCTTTTGGGATGATGATTTCCGCCCTAAATGGGACCCTATGCTAGCATACTGCAAGACATTGGAGGAATGCCCTCGTACTGGGATAACAATTTCCCAATGGATAAAAAGAGTAAGTGATTCGTATATTTGGTATTTATTTGACTAATAGTGTAATATGAAGCTGAAGTTTCTGGTTCTGACAGCATATAATGCGCCTTGACTTATTCCATGTTTCTTTTGCTCATGCAGTTCCCCTTTTTCTGTAGTGATCGTGAATATATCATTGGTCGAAGAATATGGGAAAGTGGAAAGGCTTATTATTGTGTGACTAAGGTACTAGCGGTTATACCTGTGAACTGTTAAGTTGCAGCACCTTTGCTTTATTTAATGGTCATTTTATTTCGTCTTCACACTTGAAATGCTCTGTATAACCTTGTCAACTAGTATTGATACAAATTTTATGTTGTATGCTTGAAGTTGTATTGTCTAATGCTCGGTGCTCGAATTGCCATTTGGAAATTGGAATGTTTTGCAATTAAATATAGAAACTGCTCAAGTACGGTTAATGGACCTGTCTTTCTGGTACCATCTCCTTGAATTAACTATACTTTCCATATTTGCGCCATCCATCTCCTTGAATTAACTATACTTTCCATATTTGCGCCATCTATGAGTCGTTCTATCCCTTCCCTTTCTCTCGCATGGTTGTTTTGTCCACTCCTATCACTTCTCCAACTGCTGCTATGGTTTATGGGCATTATATATCCAGATTTCACCAACATGCACAGTTCCTAATCCAGTTTGAAAAGATGAAGATTTTGAATTACACACAGACATACTAGATGGTTGAGCTGTCAGCCAGTCCTAACTGGCCTGGGACTGGACCCGCTGAGATGGGACCACAGGTCCGGGCTGGACTCAATCGGGCCGGTCCCAGGCCGGTTCAAACTTCTCATATGCTCTAACCAGCCCGGACCACTATATCTGGGCTTGGAAAGGGCCTATCCTATGATCTAACAAATCTCAAACCGGCCCGTACCAGTACATACTTGGTCCTGGCCGGTTTTGGACCACATCAACCTGGTTCGGTTCGGTTCGGTTCGAGGCTCACACGGGCCGGTTGGGTCCGGTTTGGCGGTCTGCCAGCCCACTTGACAGCTCTACTAAGAGGGCGCTGAGGGACATAGCTTGCCACACAATAGCCTTCCGAGCCTAGAGCCCAAGTGGTATGTTTTCTCCCCAATAAGGGAGTTCAGACAAACTGACAACATTTTTGTGGTCACTGAGCTTTGCCTCTTCCAGTCTCTTCCTTTTCTTTATATGAAATAAAGTATCAACTCCATTATAGGGATTCTAGAATAAGGCTTACAAGTACAAACAGACGTGTGCAGGCAAAGGTATTGGTTGACTGCTGTAACATTAGAAGTCCTGAGTTTAAGTACTATTAGTTTTTCTTTACAACAGTAGAAACTAGAACAAAGAGTGTATGTCTTGTCACAACATTAGAGACGGGACATGGTAAACATTGAACGCACCCTGTGGACAGGCTTAAGAAGTTTGAGTATCACCAACTCCATATTCAAGCTGTTGTTCTTCTAAGATGCCAACACGTCTCTTTAATTGTACACAGGTCTCATGAACTTCGTTTCCTTAGGTTTGGTTTGTTCAATAGGAGCAGCACCTCCATGGATTATTATTTATTCCCAATCCTAAACATAACTGTATTTATTCTGTAGCTTGATTGGCATATTGATTTTTGCTTTAGCTGTCAAGGCGTAATGAATGATATCTTAACATGAAGCTTCTGAACTTGCAGGGTGTGCCTTATCCAGCTTTACAAAGACGTGACAAGCCTCGGCGTGTTGATCTTTATTTTTCAAGCTGGATTATCAAGCCTGGTAAGCAGTTTGTACTACTCGAATAAGCATGTCGGGCTCACCAAGCTTGCAAAATGTTATCTTGTTGTTAGAAACACATTGTCATCAACATGACTACTTACCAATAAGACCAACTATCACGTCACGTCATGTCTTGTATGCTCAACAAGCTGGATAGGTTGTCCCTCCCATATGCAATTGCATAGCTGGGTCATGGGTGCAGCTGGAGCCTTGAATAAAGGGGCAGATGAGTTTTAATGAACCCTTAGAAAATTTCAATTCTTACAGCTTTCTGTTCTTTATACATAAAGAACTTTTGACATATAACCTCCACACGGCCCATGCAGTGTGCGATACATGCACTACGAGAATGGAAAGATAACCCTATGCAGTATTGATTTGACTGACATCAGCGCACCAATAGTATGATAACAGATGTCTGCTTTTTGGGCGCGATGTCTGTAAATTCAATGTTGTGTGGGGGTCATCTGTCAACTTTCATAGTGCATGTATTGCACAGCATCAAACATATACTGCATGGTGTTATATGTCAAAAGTTCCACATTGAATTCTTGTCCCCAAACATTGTGTCATTTCCTAGATAGTCTTCAAGAGCTTACTTCTCCAGTCATGCATACCAAGTACCTCAGTTGCTTGTAGGCTCGCCCAAAAAGTGATAAATATCCGGATTTCTTTCTTTCCTTGTTACAAAGACCCAACAATGTAAGGAAGACACTCCTAGTTGTAGATGCTAGTTTATATTGCAACCTGAATATGTACATTCGCGCCTCTTATGCCATTCAACGACTATTTGGAACTGATTATGCCATTTCAACGACTATTTGGTCACTGTTTGCTTACTGCATTTCCATTTGTTGCCGGCGGTATAATCTTACTATTTGCTTTACTTCATTCTAGTCCAATCCAATAAAGGAGATGGGCAATCACCAGCATGTGAGGTGAGTCTCGTGCATTACGAAGACATGGGTATCCCCAAAGATGTTGCCAAGTTGGGAGTTCGTCATGGAATGTGGGGGACTGTGAAGAAGTTGCACTCTGGTTTCAGGGTGTATCAGCAAGCGAGAAGATCAGGGGCAAACTTGTCAAGATGCGCACTAATGGCCAGCATCACAACAACAATACCTTCTGACGAGGAAGACGACGGTGTACATTCTCCAGTATCGGCTCGCCAAGAAGAGAAAGGCGGCGTAGGCGATGTTCGTGGCATTGATTGGAAATGGGTAGTTGTTGGCGGAACCGTGGCGGTAGTTTGTGGGCTGCATACAGGTGTGATTGGTAAAGCGCTGTTACTTGGTGCTGGGCAGAGATTTGCCAGGAGATGAGACGACATGAGATGATGCTCTAATTAGGCAGATGAGTTTTGAACATTTTCATATGTATGCCGTCAGCCTCCTAATTTATTTTTATGAATATGCTACCAATTTTTAACTTTGTAGACCAGTAAATTACTATACTAGTATATCTGTATCTTAGTCCTTAATGTTTACTTTGTGCCATTGTACATTTCAACGGTCCTTTCTTACTACTTCCGTTTCGTCAGCTTCTTCATAGTTTGACTTTTCCATCCGTGACTGCATCATGTTGACCCTATAATTTGAATAGTATAATGATGCAATTTTTCGGTGATCTTTTCATGGTATTTTTGAGTCAAATTTACTCTACAACACCGTGAAAATATTACCAAATTCTTGTATCATTTCGCTAATCAAATCACCCGGTAACTACCGGATGATAGAGAACAACGAAACTGTCCAAAACGGGCTTCACCCAGAGTCCCAGACAACGAGGTACGACATGGAAGCCTCTAGAGTAACCTATGATTATGACCCACTATTAGTACATTATCATCACAAGTCCAAAACATCTTATCAGCAATTAGTGTAATCACCTTCCTCTGAGGTCCAGGTAATGTAACTGTGTTTCCTCAATTTGTTACCATATAACTGAACTACACACTTCTTGAATGAGAATCATCTTCTTCACATCAGTGGGCAACCTATCTTATCAGAGAGAGGGAGAGGGAGAGTCTCATATCTTTATATGGTGAAAGTAACTACTTTATTTGGGTGTGATTCTTCCACAACATGGCAATTCTATGGTTGCTCTCTCGTGTCCTGTCTCTATGAATGGACAATGTTGACAAAGACACCTTCCACTTCGTTACAGCAGTTGAGATCTCTGTTTTTTATGATAGTTGGAATCCACAGCCGCTATCCTTTAAATATGTACTGGAAAAATTCGAGTTGACTGACTCGTACATGACGTCAATAGACGGTCTTTAAATTTTCTCACAGTTTGAGTACAAGGCTTTTAGTCAAATACCAACAGATTTAAAGAATGAAAACTCGAACAACTCAACTACATTACAAAGGATCCTTCTACTTAGATAAGGAATATAAGGAGTAGAGATTCATATAAGCTTCTACTAAGCACTTTGTGGTTGGAGATGAGCAAAAGCCCACAAGTTTGGTGGTTGACATAAATGTAGACTGGACCCAAACCCTAATCCAAACAAGAATTGAAATGGAATTATATGAAGAATGGGAACCTACCTCCCTCCACTTTTATTATTAAGGGACCATCTTCTTCCTTCTCAATTTGTCAACTTGCCTACTCAAATCATTTATTTCTTCCCGATTCGTTCACTTGTCAAGGTAAGTAAGATCATCTCCAATCGAACTTTTTCCCTTCCCTTTCACCTTCACATTCGCCAGTCATTTTTTCCTTCTGCGTCTCCAGACTCTTCTCCCTACTTAACTATTGTCTCTAACCGAAGAACTTCTCATTTCAAATTATTCCGCCTGTTTAATTATGTATGTGACACTAGAAAATTAATAGTAACGCCACTAACAAAATTTAATGTAGATTATCGGTCTGGAAACGAATTGATTTTGTATATTCCCTGCAAACTAATAGTACAACGTTGATGTAGATTATCTCGTGGACATCACTCTTTCAACTGCCCAGAATCAAGCCCCAAGTTCTGCTCTTGCGTAATAAGTTAATCCTTGTGAATATATTCAATTTTGTTACCATCATAACTTGCTTAATATTTGAGGTATTTGAGTTGTGTTTGATCGGGGACACTCTTTAAGTCCGTAGCTACAAGCTCATAATAGTTTTTGAAGCTCGGAATAATCTGTAACCCTCCAAATTTAGCCTCAAAGGCTGTTGAATATTGTTGTTAATCTGCCAAAACGTTAACAAATTTCAAAGTATTGAATTAGCTTGCTAACTTGCCAACTTTGCAACCTTGTAACTTCTTGGACACAACTTGGATTTGCATTCAGCTTCCGCCTACGATTTGATCTTGATGAGAACTATAATATACTAGAGTAATTTTTAAATTTCTCACCAATTCTCCTAAGTTCAAATATAGCCCCGTGAACACTTCGAAAACCTTGGTTTCTTTGAAATGATGAAACACATTCTTTCAACTGATATTATTTTTGTGACAAATTTGCCCTCTTAGGATATGGACTTACACAATCAGTAGTGTAAGTGTCCTGAAGTATGGCACACTTCAGGGTGGAAGTGTCCTTTTCCAAACTGGAAGGGGTGGAAGGGAGTGAAATTGTCTTTTACCCATTTGAGCATATAATTTCAAAATGAGACATCTAGATAACCATCTGAATGAATAACATGGACACATAGTAGTGGGAAATTACATTGATGGTTGGAGATCAATAGTGTGCCTAAATGTTCCTCCACCTCCAGACTGGTTATGAAACAATCATGTGCCATTATATCTTTAGCATTCATTGCATTTTACCTGGAAAACTCAAGTTGGCCTAATTGTGACAATTCATACACAAACTGCCAAAAACCTGAAAATACTATACTACCACAAAGTACTACCACACTAACTATTTTGTCGCATAATGCAGGTGTCAAATGAAATAAAAATTGAAGGATAACAATTTAACTCTCATGCTTGTTCTCATGATAGGGCTAAAAAATCACATAACGTAATATTGATGTTGATTGATGAGTTACGAATGAGATTAAAAAAGTCGAATAAGTACAGATCAAATCATCTCACTGATCTGAGTTAAATAATATCACTGTCAGGACCAGAATTTGTTCACGAAAACACATGATTGGTTTCTTTCTTCAAATAAAGATTACAATCTTAATCTAATCATGTTCAACCCTTAAACAATACTTAAAAGGGTTCATTCATGATGCTCTAAATTGACTCTAGTCGAAGTCCAAGGAATTAAAATAATCCATCTTGTTTTTTAAGAAAATGTTACAATACTCAAATCCACAAAAACCACAAAGAAAAGGACCAACTTCCCATTTTGGGGTTCCACCTCTCACCCACATGCACCGTTTTGGAAAGTTTGTAAAGTTTTCACTCACATTTTAATATTTCTAATGATAAACAAAAATATTAAATAATAAATAAAATGTTATTTTTAGTGAAAAAACAAGAGAGACTGTGACTGGCAAAGAGCATTCCAAGTGGCAGATTCTGTACCACCAAATAATTTGCAACTGTGTAAAGCTCTGAGCTTCAACACGTCCGTAAGCATCTGATAGCAGCCCAGTACTCGCCGACTCTCTCTCTCTCTCATTCTCTCTCTCTCTCTCAGTTCTCCAGGTAAATTGCCAATTTTGGGCTGTACTCTACAAATAATTGAACTCCCACTTCAGAGGGCAGCTTCAAGAATAGAACGAAATTGGGAGAGATTTGATTCAGTGGATTTTAATGGCTAAAAGGTATGTGGGTCTTGTTCAACCATTGATTTTGTTTAGTGGGTGTTGCTTTGTTTTTGATGATGTTTGTGCTTTTTTTCTTGCGATTGGTTCCCAAACATACAAGGGTTAGGTAAGAAATACACTAATTAGTGTTGTAAAAATTGGATCTTTATTGCCAAAATTGGATTTTCTTGGAATCTCATGACATGATGAAGTTGGTGTTCTTTCTAAGGTTTCAAGGATTATGAATGGTTTTCTTGCAAAATATATGGGTATGAATCAATTCCTGAGGGAGAGGTGAAGAAGAAGATAATGTTTCAGTTGGACCCTGTAGTTTCCTAATTAAGCCAAAAGTGTCAAAAGGTGTCTAATTTGGTTCAGTATTTTCACAACTTTTCCTTATGTTGTATTCATTGATCAAATGATCAATAGGCCTTTATATCTGTTAGATACACAAGGCAAGAGATTATTATAATTATATTTTTCTATATAGGGGTGAAGGGGATAACCTACATGAATCAGTTTGTATGCCCTAAGTTCCTAACCACTGAATTGACTGACGAATTAAGTCTCGATGAAATCGCTTATATTACACATGTTACATGTTCGTAAAAAAGTTCCATATGAGAAGGCTGACCACATTTCGCAGCTAGCTTAATAAGCTAATCCGGTTTGATAACCTATTTTTTGTTAATAAGCTAGCTTAATAAGTTAATCGCTCATTTTATCAATTAGATGAAGCCTTTTCTTGTTTATAGTAGAAGCAAGCTATGTATGTTAGTGAAGCTTCTTCTTTTACATCGGACAAGAAGATGAAAAAACAATTAACATGTATCATGGGCTACTCCCCTCATTGCCAATTGGTTTCGAGGTGGAACCCCATGTTATCAGAGTCACTGTTCACACACGTGAATGGTCTAACAACCCACGTGCTCACTGCCAACTGCGGACAAAAGATTCACGTGTAGGCCAAAGAATACCACGTGAAGGGGCGTGTTCAGAAGTCCCACATCGGACATTCAAGAAGAAGAAAAAAGAAATAATAAGTTTTCTGGGCTAACTTACATCTTTTACGTAGGCAATTTCTCGTTCCTATCAAACATGTTTCAAGACCACGAAAGGCGATTACTTTCTTTTTTCAAACCTAGTTGCTTTAAAGATGAAGATTTCTTCTCATAGATACCAGTATCACTCTAGCGTGTCATCTTTTCGAGCATATATGGGTTGTTTTCATTGAAAACTGAGCTGTTTATATCACATTTTCTAGGGTTATTTCTTGAAGCTGTGTCTCCTTGATGATGAATGTGGATGGTGAAAGAGTAGAACCAGAGACTGAATTAGGACTTGCTCTGGCTTCTTCCTCTCGTTGCATGCCTAATACAAGGTCAAGCAGTTCGGGTGCAGGTGTAAATGCAGCATCAATAGTGGACTTGAAATTTGTGGCAACCGATCACTTGTCTGAATTAGTGTGGACGCCACGTTTTGGTTTGAGACTCAAATGCGCGGAGAAGAAACCCTCTATTTTTGGGGATGTGGGACCCAGCAACGTTGTCATATCCCCAACTGGAAGCTTTGTGCATCCAGGTGCAGCACATTTCAATGGGGAAAATCAGGTGCAAGCGAGTTTCGTAAGGTCTCTGGCAACTGTTGGAGCAGTGAGACCTGTGATCGGATCAAGTCATGGATATGAAGAAGGTAGATTGCTTTCAGTAACTACATCTTTCGTGCAGGCTTCTTTTCTTTCAATAAAGATCGAGGAGTTCATTAACTAAGTTTTGCTTTTCTTGCTCATTTTTTGTTTATGTTTCAATTTTTGCTCGTATTTAACTGGAGCTCTTGAAAAAGACTCAACATTGAGGGTGTTTTGAAGTTACTGTCTTAAACGTAGCAAAAGCTAAAAAGTGTAACCTTTTCCGCGAACCAAAGGTTAAAGTCGTGGTGTCAAAGAGCCGCGTTGGGGCAGGCCGGTTTAGGCGGGTTGGGGAGGGGAGGGGCTGGTTGGAGGACCAGTGGGAGAGGGGGTGGGGCGAACCTTTCTGGATGATTTTTAGCCCGGGACGGTCCGGTCTCAAAAAACACTACTTTATAGGGGGCGGGCCGACCCAGTCAATTAATTACTATTTTTGTAATATATATATAATATGTGTATATATATATATTGATATTTTACTGTCTGGGTGGACCAATTTACCCTTCAAATTAGCTGTTTCAAAAACATAGAGGGCAAAATGGTCATTTTGGCAAATATTAAATAGGATTAGAGGGGGCCCTCCCATGGCGGGCCGGGATGAACTGGTTCGGGTTGGGGTAGAGGGGCCGGCCCGGGCCTGTTAATTCGAGGGAAAAAGCTATCGGCCCGGTCCTGGTCCTATTGGAGGGGGTTGGGGGCGGGCTGGATTTGGGTCACAAGGGCGGATGCAAGTGGAATGGTGTGGGGGCTATAGCCCTCACTGAAATTTAACAATACCCCTATTTTTTAGAATTTCGCCCCCACTGTGACAAAATCCCGGATCCGCTCCTGGTTAGGGAGGGGGCGGTTAGGGGGGAGGGGACCGGGTGGGCCGACCCCTTCGATTCCACGAGTTAAAAGGCAGAAGTTACCTCAGATCAAATTTGGTTTAACTTGATAATTTAACGCATCACTGCCAGGTTACCACAAACAGTGACACCGCTTTGAGCTGCAACTTGTGTATGTTTTCCGTATTCATGTTTTGCACGGTTTCTAAGAAATTTTCCTGTCACAGGAGCCAGTAACGATGTAGAAGACACTAAGGATATTCGAGGGGCCCCAGTTGTAAACAGTGGTCAGAAAGAAGACGATACCGCCCCTATGACTGAGGAAAAGAGTCAATGCAGCTCAAAGAATGTTCAATTTGCTCATATAGCCGAAACCGCAGAAAACTACACAGGTTTATATCATTATTTCGTTGAATGACTATAATAATAACCCTTGGGAAAGTGTATGGATCCTCAAGTTCTTATATTTATTCTAATAAGAGCTTATAAGTAGCTGAGAGCAGAGCACGATTTCCACTCTGCCTACATATCCTAAAACTTGGCACCCCAATTTCTCGGTCCAGAAGTTTCCACTTTGCATACATATCTTAAAACTTGGCATTCTGTTCCAAGTTGTGGTGTTGAAGGGGCCGGCTTGCGGTTCAAACCGGCCCACCCGCCCCCTTTCCCCCCTAACCCGGCCCTAACCGCCCCCCTCCCCCTCCCTAACCCAGCCCGGCCCTCAACCCCCTCCAATAGGACCGGTCCGGGTAGAGTTTTCCCGCGAATTAACCGGCCCGGTCCCCTCAACCCCAGCCTGCACGTAGCGCTCCGAACTCGCCCCGGTTCATCCCGGGCCGGGCCCATCTAACCCTATTTACTTTTTGCCAAATTGGCCATTTTCTAATACCCACGCACACACACAATTATATAAATAAAAAATTTATAAAAATATATATATATATATAATAAAGTAATAATAAATAGACCGGGTCATCCTGACCCCCTCTAAAAATAGGGGTTTTGAGCCCGGACGGCCGGACTGGCCCGAGCTAGAAATCCTCCAGAAAAACCCGCCCCAGCCCCCTCCCCTCCCTAACCCGCCTAAAACGGCCCGGCCCTTTGACACCACAAGTTCCAAGGGTTTGAAACTTTGCAGTGTTTCTGTCCCTAGCCAAGAAACTTGTTGTGTTTTTCTTTTAAGAAATTTCAAGAAACTTGAAGAAATACTGCAAGTAAAGATGGTTGAAGCGGAAGGGGAAGTGGAAGGAGAATATCTTCAATTAAAATATTAAGGACTATTATTCTTGTATTAACCAGATGTATCCCTGCCATTAAGTTGGCATTTTGAACAAGCAATTTAGAGTACACACTAAGTTTTGCTTATCGTTCACAAGGCCTCGTGAATACACTGCGAGCCCATTCACGGACTCCTTCACCTATTCAAAGTTGTATGTCATCCATAAGTTATTAGCTTTAGTTGTCTAATTACGGGCTGATTTGCCTAGATGCACTCAATCACAATTGAGTGAGCAACTTGACAGTCATTTAGTTTTTCAACTCCCTTACAAGTCGTGGTGATGCCTAAAGCAACCTAGAAACTGGAAGAATGCCGCAAGGCCTCTCTTTTTTTGTGGCTTAAATGTGGGATTGATAAAGATGGGATTATGAATACTGGGATTAATAGTGATGGAATTGATGGTGATGAGTTGATTTTAAGATTGTTGCTTGGTAGATTGTAGTAGTACTGTCATTAATCTGACAATTTTACCCCTCCTGAAATTCAGCAAGTACCTATTTTCTTTCTCCAAAAACTCAGGCACTCAACACCAAAAGTGTCATGACAAACCACCTGACGAACGAAGAACGAATAAAGAAGAACACGAGTATTTTACGTGGTTCGCTAGCAAAATATTTGCTAACTACCTCCACGGCGGAAAAACACTCTTTATTCACTTAAGAGGAACAAGACTACAAGAATGTTTTTGCATACCTAATAATGTGACTACTAGGTTCTTTATATAGTGCTAGGAAAATCCCTAAAGTTTCCAAATCCGATTTGGAAACAACTTGTTTCCTAACTAATCCTCCACCGCCTTTAACTTCCAATGTTTCCTAATCTAAGTTGGAAACAAAGTGTTTGGCCGCCTTTGACCAATTCAAGGCACCAACTCAACAAAAAGAATCACCATCTTCAATCAAATTGTTGGTAAATTATTTGGAGAGGAATTTACTCCCACATGGTGGCTTAGAGGTGGACCCAGGATTCATAAAGAATAATCCCAAAGTTTCACTAAACACCAACCTTGACCCTTTTGGCTAATGTATCCCATTCCACTTGGGGGAGGGCCGGGTTGGAAGGGGGTCAGAGCGGGCTGCGGGTTGGTGTTAGAGGGGCAGAGCGGGTTTTTTTGGGGAAAGTATGACCCGGAGCGGTCTGGGCTGAACACCCCCTATTTTTAGAGGGGGCGGGCCGACCCGACCCGGTAACTTTATTATTATTTTATGATATATTTTTCAATATAATTTATATTTATGTATATATATTAACATTTTATTGTCCAGATGAACCAAATTAGACGTTTTTTTAAATATAGGGCAAATGGTCATTTCGGCAAAAAGTAAATAGGGTTTGAGGAGGCAGGCTCGGGCTGGGCTGGGCTGAACCGTTACAGATCTGAGGTTTTAGGTGCATGCTGGGGGAGAGGGTGCTGGGCCGGACTGGGGCAGTTAATCCGAGGGGAAATGCTCCTGGTCCTAGTGGAGGGGTTGAGGGCCGGACTGGGTTAGGGAAGAGGGGGCCGGGTGGGCGCATTTGGACTGTGGGCTGACCCCCCTTGACACCACTACATCCCACACACCCTAAGCCAAAAAACATACCCCACGTATCCTTCTAGTTAGAAAATGATGGAAAGCTAAGTAATATGTTAATCAAACGGATTTCCTTTTCAGTCTGAAAATAGTCATCTCATCATAGTTTTACATTTCCTGCAGCCTTGGGTAGTCCGAAAACTGTTGATTTCTTTCCGATCAAAGCAAATGATCCCGACCCCAGCAAACCACACACTGAGCTGTTGCGCGATGAAGAGATCATGGACAGTACTTGTGCCGTTGCGGGCGGCGACCCGGCATTAGGCCCGGAAGTTTGTTCCGAATCGGGACTTCATCAGACGAAACGTATCGCGGACTCGAATAGTTTAGCGTCAAATTCATCTTCCCCAAATGTGAAAGATAGAAGTCTGCGGTTAGGGTTTGGAGAAGAGCAAGAAAGCAAAGCGGACATGGTCGATCCCACGTATCTTTACAAAATGAAGGGCAAAGAGAAGGCTTTATCTGATGGAGAACCCAAGGATGAGGACAGTCATGAAAGCGTAGAGAGTTGCAACAGTGGAGGGGTATTTTTGTCCGGAAGAAAGCGACCGAACTTCGAACAGCATCAGCAGATGATAGTGAGCAAAAGACTGAAGGCGAATACCACAGCCACTGTCTCGGGCTCCGTTATCGGACAAGATAGCTCGTTCATGAACTGGATTTCGAACATGGTAAAGGGCTTAAACAAAATGGGCGATGATGAGCCTCATGCTTCCCTTACCCTACCTGCCCCTGTTCGTCCTGGTCACGACCGGCCTATACCCAGAAATGACGACCCCAGGGTTGGGACCATGGGCTTCCGGACTATTTTCCAGTCCATTTATAGCTGTAACTCCACGCAGCATGAAGCAAAAACACCAAATCAAGATTCTCCGATAAATGAGTCAAACATGTCAGCTGCTAATATCAGTCCCATAGCTTGCTATGGCGAGAATGCTCTTGGATGTCGGAGCCCGCCGTCGTCTGACCAGGATAAAACGACGAGAATGACCTTGGCTTGCATTAAAGCGAAAGATACGGAACTTAACAGTGTAAATAACAATCTCTCTGATGATCATCGTGGAAGTCTCTGGATCACTCGGCTTTCTCCAAAAGCCCCTACACAGGTGCTGAAATCAGATGGTTCCACTGATTGTACAAGGACTGTGACTAAAATCGACAGAAGCTCAGAGGTGAGCGAGTTCTTATCTAATCCTGCTTTGAATGTGGAGAAGGTGAGTAATCCAGAGGCTATGACCTCCGTGTTTGCCAAGAGAGTGGATGCGCTAAAACACATTGCGTTGGTGGACACCATGGAAGCTGCGGCGGCGACACACGCGACTACCTGCTTTTACTGCGGTAGAACTGGACACAATATGAGCGATTGCTCGGAGATGGCAGAGTCCGAGCGGGAGGTTCTTGTGAAAAATGTTAGTAAAAGTGATGGAGTCGAAGACTCGTCTCTTCCTTCTCTGTGTATTCGGTGTTTTCAGGCTGATCATTGGGCTGTTTCGTGCCCCGCGAGATCCAAGTTTGGGCCTAGGCGATCTAAGAAAGGGGCTACTTTGGGAAATCGGTTAAATGCTGGTAGTAAAAGTCAGCTTTCTGGGGACAGTGTGTTGATGGAAAAGCATGTGGATGCTGGTGTCTGGGATACAGCAGGAAGCAAATATCCTGATGTACCTAGGGAACTGTTTGATATTGTGAAGAAGCTTCAGCTGTCCCGTACAGATATCCTAAAGTGAGTTACTCATGAAAACTATAAGTAACATAATCTGCCAAGCATTTCACGTAGTGAAATAGAGCGGTTTATTCACTACTACCTCTGTTTCTTCTGTAGAGTCCTGGTTTGACTTTTCAACTCGTAACTGGGTCACTTTGACCCGGTGATTTGGATAGCAAAACAATGTGAATTTCTGGTAATTTTTTCTTGGTGTTGTAGAGTAAACTTTGCTCTACAAGACCATGCAAAGATCACCAAATTCTTGTATCGTTTTGCTAATCAAATCACCATATCAAAGTGACTAAGGGAATAGTGGCAAAAGTGAAGTAGGCTAGTATACAGAAGAAACAGAAGTAATACATAGGATTATTCGTGTATTTCTGCCTGTTGAGATCTCCGTGAAATTTTTCAAGTTATTTTTTCCTTGCAAAAGGCAGCATTTGCTCTCTTTTCTGTTGGGGTCTAGAATCAGATCCTATTTCCTTACTTTCTGGGATAACATTCAGTTGGAGGATGAATCCATGATCTAACATATGCTCATAATATTCAGATGGATGAACTCGTGTACTTCACTGCTGCACCTGAATGGCTATTTCCTGAGGTTACGGCTTGCGAAATGTGAAGGAGGGACCGGGTACCATGTCGCTTGTATAGCTGGTATGCTAGCAAGTTACTAGTTGCTACTATTTGCATAATTTTGTATGAACTTTGGTTGGAATGAAACTCCTATGATGAGATATCGTTTAGCTTGCGATAGAATTTGGTTTGGGATTCGTCACTTGTTAAATCTAATCAACCTTCATGTTTTTTTTTTTTGGATTCAGTTGATCAGGGAGAGAAATCACCACAAAGTTCCCGGAAGCCAATCTCTGTTGACATCGGTGGAACAAGATGCGCGGTTGAAAGCCAGTACATCTCTAATCAAGACTTCCTTGAGGTCAGTCCCCTCGGAATTTCCCAGAAAATATTCTAATCACTTCTTCAAACTGTAAGATGTACCCAATAGGGTAGTAGTTTTCTGAACCCTAGTGCTGCACCATATAGGCTGAAAGAAAATCTTACGATTTGATGCCTTCCTTAATGCAATTCGATGGTACGATTATCCAAATTAAGCAAGAAAAGCCCGAGATTCATAGTGCACCCGCAGTTTTCTGTCGGACGCTTCGTCTGTGCTCATTATTTCGATTGCAAATGAGCCCAACTTTCAATCTTCACAACTAATCCATGATCATACATTCAATATCAATTCAGCAAACACAAATCATTGTTAGCAGTTTTGTTCATAGGCTGAAAGCAAGTTGTTAATTCTGTTTTTGTAGGAAGAGCTCAAGGCATGGTGGAAAACAACCATGGCAAGTGGTGGGAAGATCCCATCTCCAGACAATTTGATTTTGAAGTTGGAAGAGAAGCACAAGTTAGGCATTTAGGAATTTACATATTTCATCTCTCTGTGCTAGAGAGCTCACAAGTCACAACTGTTTTTTTGTAAATTATCCATAGACAATCTGTACCCTCATTGTATAATTAGAACTATTGATTTCTGGAAATGATGTAAACCAGTATAAGAAGTTACTTCAAGCAATCACTCAATAACATATTTCTGGGAACAGAAGAAAGTATAATAGAGAAGAAAAAATTGGAAGATCAAATTGGAAAACCCTAGAAAACTTCATTCATCACATAGAGGAGTCCTACAAGTCAACACAAGCACACTAAAGAAATAGAGAGCATATACCAATCCAAGAGACATTGTTAAAATTAAACTTGTGTTTCACCACTATACAAACACTTTGAAACCAGAGATTTCAATGCTGGTAGTAAAAGTCAGATTTTCCTGATGTACCGAGAGGACTGTTTGATGCTGTGGAGAAGCTTCAGCTGTCCCGTACAGATATCCTAAAGTGAGTTTATTCACTCGCTACATAGCATTTTTCCTATATTTGAATTTTTCCTTGCAAAAAGCGGCATTTGCACCTTTTCTGGGCTAAGATTCAGCCGGAGGATGAATCCATGATCTAACATATGCTGATAATATTCAGATGGATGAACTCATGTTGCATCCGAATGGCTATTTCCTGAGGTTACGGCTTGCGAAATGTAAAGAAGGGACTGGGTACCATGTCGCTTGCATAGCTGGTATGCGAGCGAGCAAGTTACTTATTGCTACTAGTTGCTTAGCTTTGTATGAAGTTTTGTTGGAATGTGACTCCTATGAATGAGATCGGATGACTTACGCCATAGAATAGGCTTCGGATTCATCATTTCTCATATCTAATCAACCTTCATGTGTTTTTTTTTTTGGATTCAGTTGATCAAGTAGAGAAATCACCACAAAGTTCCAGGAAGCCAATCTCTGTTGATATTGGAGGAGGAACGAGATGCCAGGTTGAAAGCCAGTACATCTCTAATCAAGACTTCCTTGAGGTCAGTCCCCCCTCCCCTGGAATTTCCCAGAATATGTTCTAATCACTTCAAGCTGCAAGATTTACCCTATTTCCATTAGGGTTGTAGTTTTCTGAACCCTAATGCTGCACAATAGAGGCTGAAAGAAAATCTTTTGATTCGTCACACATCAACCGCCTTCCCTAAAACAATTCGATGATACGATAACCCAAAATTCGTAAGAGAATCCAATTTACATTGTTTGCCAATGAAGCTAAGTTTCAATCTTATCGCAGCTCAACCACGATCATATTAATCAAAAGATTTTCTTACGAATTCAGTGGTTCTAATTAGAAGTTGCAATTGTGATAGCTTGAAGTAACTTCTTTTCCCCATTGTATAATTAGAACCACTGATTTCTGGAAAAGAAGTTACTTCAAGCTATCACAATCAAACATTTCTTGAAATCATAAGAAGTTGCAATAGAGAAGAAGAAAATGGAGGTTAAACTGGAAAACCCTAGAGAACTTCATTCATTGTTGTCACAATCACACATTTCTGGAAAACATAAGAAGTTGCAATAGAGATGAGCAATGGATGATTGAATTTGGAAACCATTGATTATCCATAGACAATATGTACCACCATTGTATAATTAGAACTATTGATTCCTGGAAATGCTGTAAACCAGTACAGAAGTTACTTCAATGCAATCAAAATCACAATCACACATTTCTGGAAAAACACAAGTTGCAATAGAGAAGAAGAAAATGGAAGATCGAATTGAAAAAACCCTAGAAAACTTCATTCATTCATATCACATAAAGGAGGACTCCTACAAGTTAAACACAAGCACACTAAAACAAATGGAAGAGCATATACCATCCAAAGACACAGATTGTTAAAATAAAACTTGTGTTTCAACCACTATACACAAACCCTAACAAACACTTCTAAACCAGAGACTCATTTCACTTCTTTCCCTTGCCTTTCTTCGCCGCAACCTTCTTCGCCGGCGACTTGATCGTCTTCGGCTTCTTCGCCGCCACCTTCACCGGAGTCTTCTTCTTCGCCACCGCCTTCACCGGAGCCTTCTTCTTCGCCGGAGTCGCCACCTTCGCAACCTTCTTAGGCTTCGCAGCAACTGCTTTGGCTTTCACAGCAACTTTCTTCTTCGCCGGAGCTTTCGCCGGAGCAGTCTTCTTCGGTGCGGCGGTGGCGGCGACGGCGGACTTAGCGGCGGAGGAGATTTTGAAGGAGTTCTTGACCTTGACGAGCTTGCCGGCGGCGACGAGCTTCTTCAACTGGACGAGCAAGAGCTTCTTGAAGTTGGTAGGGAGGTTGTTCTTCTGCTTGTCCTCGACGTACTTTGTGATGGCGTACTGGCTCGATCCGGTCCTCTCCTTCAGCGCCAGAATAGCGTCGCTGATCATCTGCAGTTTTCAGAACAGAAATTAGTCAGATTCGGACTCAGATCTGGTGAAAAAACAACGATTCTAAGCAGATTTTAGAGGAAAAACTACGATTCTAAGCAAATTTCAACGAAATAACAACGATTCTACGCAGATTTCAGAGGTAAAACAATGATTCTAAGCAGATTTCGAGGGAAAACTACGATTCTAAGCACATTTCAGACGAAAACAGCGATTCAAATCAGATTTCAGCAGTTTACAACGATTCTAAGCCTCATAACAACGATTCGATGCAGGTTTCAACGGATTCTAAGCAGATTTCAGCCGATTACAACGATTCTAAGCCTCAAAACAACGATTCTAGGCAGATTTCAGAGGAAAACTACAGTTCTAAGCAGATTTCGGAGTTTAAACAACGATTAGAAGCAGATTTCAGAGGAAAAACAACGATTCTAAGCAGATTTCAGCAGTTTTCAACGATTCTAAGCAGATTTCAGCAGTATAGAACGATTCTAAGCAAGTTTCAGCGATTTCTAAGCACATTTCAGCGGATTACGACGATTCTAAGCCGCAAAACAACGATTCTAAGCAGATTTCAACAATTAACAACGATTCTAAGCAGATATCAGAGGAAATTGTGTTGAATTAGAAGAAATTATACCTCGACGTAAGGAGGATGAGACCTAGGGGCCTTCGGAGCAGACGGTTTCTTCGCCACTTTCTGATCTTTCACTGCAGGCGCCATTTCTGATTGGGAGAGAGTGAGAGGGAGAGAGAATTCAAATGGGCGGTAATGGGATTTTTGTGCTTTGAGTGTGTGATTTTGGAGGTTAACATAACTGAGTCTATTTATAGAGAGATGAAATGTGACTGGTATGAAACAGTGAGCTCTGATTGGCTGGTGAGGTGAGACGCGGATTGCTATTTTACGGATAAGTTTAAACCACAGCCGTTGGATTGGAGAGTATCGACGATCTAGAAGGGGTGTGTTGGTGTGGTGCGCGGATTGATGACGTGGTTTCTCGTGCTGTGGAAGCTTTTGAAGCTGAATTTTTGGTGTGTGGTTTCTCACTTGCGTTATGTTTTAAGTGGTGTGTTTTTCTGTGGGTACATTGGGGCTAAAATTTAGGGTTTTGGAATGTTAATTTTAGCATTTCTTGTTTCCAATATGTGATCGAAACATCGTGATTCATATATGTAATGCCAAGTTTCGGATATGGCTATTTCGTTTACGTACTACATTGTGATGAAATGCATAACGAGCACGCTATATGCAAAAAATTAGGGCTAAACGTTATAAGCAAGCCCAGAGTGATTGTTTGGCAGCTAAGAGTAAAGACGTCAGTGGCAAAGAAGAACGGACTAGGTGGCTATCAGAATTCATAACGATCAGGACACATGGAGTGTCGTGATTCGCGGAGTTCTTTCCCTCTCTTGACACGTCTAAAGTCCCGATTGACACAGACTTTGGGTAGTTGATCAAAAAGACGTGAAGGCAAGGGTTTTAAGGCGCGTCGAGGACAATGTGATATCACATGAGATCAACGAATCTTCAATAGTTTGACCATCTGTGTATCCTTTGTGAAATGATTCTCATGAATGTTTTTGTATGCTTCATGATCAACTAAACTCATTAGTTCAGACCCCGGTACCTAAATTTTATTATGGGTGGTTGAACTTTGAATATATAATTTATGCTTTTTTTATGAAATAAATATATATAACCACCACAAAAGAATTGCAAACGGGCACAATCAAAAGATTGAGCTTTCAAAACTTTCTCCGGAAGATTACATAAATCCAACCTTCCAGACACTTTAGTTATTCGAAACCAATTAGCAACCTCATGCGCTACACCACTACAAGATCTAGGATAGTACTTAAAACTGAAGCTGGTAGCAAAATTGGGTAACTTCATCAAACCTAGCAACATGTTCTTCCATTTCCAATGAGCTGGGCCTTGGTTTTTGAGAGCGTTAATCACTACTTCAGCATCAGACTCTATGCAGATTTTCATACGATTCTCCATGCACTTGGTCATCTTGAGGACTGCCATTTCTATAGCCATAAACTGAGCCTCTTCAATTTCTAGATTTTCCTCACAAATGCCTTCCACAAATAAGATTTATCCACTGTATCCTCCCAACAAACCCAAGCCCTGCCAAACCCTTCTTGATGCTAGCATCACTGTTGATCTTGATGTTAGGTTCAGGGGGGTGTCCAATACACAGTATTGGAACTGTCATAAATCCTTTGGTTTGAGGGATACTGATGAGCACCTGAGATCTCCATATAGCTGCTAATAATCTCTTTAATTACAATTTTCATAGGTTTTTAGATCTTCCTGGCCCATCTCTCATTCCTAGCTCTCCAAATCTTGCTAATAATTATGGTTGCCATAGTCTGTAGCTTAAACTCATTTGCCTCCTCCACATCATGATTCCATAAAAAGAAATTTGAACCATATTTGCAAGGTGGATGTTCTCAGTCCTCAACCTTACACAGCTGAACCACACAAGTCTAGAGAAATGGCATTTAAAGAAGAGGTGTACATCAGTTTCTACACAATCATGACAGAAATTGCAGGCATCATCCACCTCAATTATTCTCTTCTTCAAATTAGATCTGGTAGGAGGGTTTGGGCCAGGACTCTCCACGGATGCAATTTCAATCTTTGATGAATATTCAACCTCCATAATCTGCCCCAAACATTCACCTCACCATCCATCCTATGACCACCATGATGTGTGCAAAGAAATCTATAAACTGACTTAACAGTCACCTTGCCATCTCTAGTGTGTGGCCAATACCAGCAATCTTCCACCTCTTTGGCAGGAATTTTAAACTTCATTATCTCTTCAATTTCCCCTTCTTGCAGCCATTCTTCCATAAGTGGTCTATTCCACAACCTTTCCTCTTTGCATATAATGTCCTCAACCATTTTTGGGCCAAAAGTAATGTCGTCGGGAGGTTTAGGTTTACCATTTTCAAGGTTAGGGACCCAGGGGTCCTGCCATATATTGATCTTTCTACCACTTCCCACAGTCCAATACACTTAACCACAAAAACATATCTCTACAAGCCAACATACCTTTCCAGAAATAAGAATTTGCATTCTTCTTCTCCACCCTTTGAAATTCTAAAATTCTGTAATACTTGTCAAGAAGCGTGTTGACCCACAATTTATTTTTCTTATTCCACAGCTGCCAAGCTAGCTTTGATAACATTGCAAGATTTTGTTTTTTGGCTTCCTTTAACCCCAGACCTCCATCTTTGGGGTTTTTGCACAAAAAGTCCCAACATTTGTAGTAAATGGGTTTCTTACCCTGCTGACTTGTGCTCCACCAAAGTTCAGCATTCTTTGCATTGAACCAATTTTTGATATTATCTGGTAACTTGTTGACAGACATCAGGTAGTTTGGGAAGTTTGGGAGTGCCACATTGAGCAACACTTTCCTACCAACATGAGGTAAGAGGTTCCTTTTCCACCCAGCTGTAGTATTACTGAACTTTTCCAGAGAATCATTGAAGGAGACTTTCTTTGAGGCTTTTATGAACATTAGCAAACCCAAATAATTGGCATCTTTAGTACCACTTCTCAGCTGCATTGTTTCTTTTATCTTTCTTCTAGTATCCTTCTGAGTATTCTTACTGAAGAACATACTATATTTCATCTTATTCATCTTCTGCCCAGAAATGTCCTCGTACAACTGTAATGCCAAGTTAACATAGTGGGCCTCCTCATTATCTGCTCTTGTCATGACTAGCAAGTCATCAGCAAAGCAGAGATGACTAATGGCAGTACTATTACTTGACAGTTTAATTCCCTTTATCCGTTTCTCATTTGCTGTAAAGTTTAAGATCCTTGATAACATTTCCGCACATTGTATGAAAATGGTGGCGGACATAGGATCCCCTTGTCTGATCCCTCTAGATGCCCCAAATTTTCCAAACACACCTCCATTAAGCAGGATGGAATAATTGACTGTTGTAATACATGTCATAATTCTATCAATAAAGAGAGTAGGAAAGCCATACCATGTCAGCATCTGTTTAATGAAAGGCCACTCCAATCTGTCATAGGCCTTATCCACATCATATTTAACCACCATGAGTCCTCCCTTATCCGTTTTCCTTTAAACTGTATGCAGAACCTCATGCATCAGTATCAAATTATCCTGAATATGTCTCCCAGGCACAAAAGCAGCTTGGTTGGGGCTGATAATGTCTTGGAGGAGAGGCTTGATCCTATCACATATAATCCTTGCAATCACCTTGTACGGAATGTTGCATAGGCTTATAGGTCTAAATTGACCGACTTTGTGGACATAAATAGACTTGTGAATGAGTGCAATGAATTCATCATTCACATTTATTGGCATGATCCCTGTCTTGAAAAAATCTCTCACAAGAGCACATAAATATGGGCCAATGATGTTCCAATATTTCTTATAGAACAAAGTTGGGAATCCATCAGGCCCAGGGGCCTTAAAGCTTCCCATTTTGCACACACTTCCAAAGATTACATCATCACTTGGGGTAGCACAGATTTCATCCCATTTTGACTCATCAACCACTTTGGGAACCACTTCTTCCAGCCATCCAGGGATACAAGGAGAATTTGTAGTGAATAAATCCTTAAAGAAATCACAAAAGGCATTACCTATCTCTTCTCTTGATGGTATCCATGATCCATCTTCAAATAGTGTCATGAAACGCATAACGAGAACGCTAATTTGCAAAAAAATTAGGGCAAAACGTTAGAAGCAAGTGCAGAGTGATCTTTTGGGAGATAAGAGTAAAGACCTGAGTGGCAAAGAAGAACGGACAAGATAGCTATCAGAATTCGTAACGACCAGGACATATGGAGCCTCGTGATTGGAGTTCTTTCCCTCTCTGGAACCGTCTAAGTCTTGATGGACACAGAGTTTGGGGCGTTGACCAGGAAGTTCCGAAGGGGATGGTTTTAAGGCACGTCGAGGAAACTGTGATATCACATGAGATCAACGAATCTTCAATAGTTTGACCATCTTTGTATCCGTTGTACAATGATTGTCACGAATGTTTTTGTATGCTTCATGATTAATTAAACTCGTTAGTTCAGACTCGGTACCCAACTTTTATTCTGGGTGGTTGAACGTTGAGCTCTTGATTTACGCACTGCCATCACCTGAACCTAAAATATAACTCAACTAGTCACTTAATCATACCGATGATAGAATAAAATATAAATCAACTAATCACTTAATCATACCGATGATAGAAATGAGCCAAATCACATAATAAATTACAGGTGCATGAGAATACAAGATAAAATATCGAAACTCTTTCAAGCTCGACTATATGTTGAAAATCTCTCGTTCTCCACTCAGAATATATCACAATCCCCTTGAAAACGAGGATATAGACTACTCCAAAAAGTGGAGTTATTAGAAATCCCACAAATGATATCTGACCAGGGTACTCCTGCCCTATATCGTTGGGGTGGGAATTGAGATGAGGGCACTGTTTGATTTTGGAGGCGAGTGTGAGTTTGATGATGCTGCCCATTTTTCATATACTTGGCATTGGTGAGCCGACACTCGTGCATATTCAGATGTAGATGGTTGATCAGTCCATCACGTGAACATAGAGGATTATTGAGAACCTACTTGTGAAAGTCGATAAATTTGTGTTTCTTGCATATTTTATGGTGGAGGACATCAAGGAGGATCGATATTACCCCCTTATCTCACAAAGACATTTTTTTTTCCATCATGAGATTTAACATAGTTATGGAGCCTGAAGAATTTACCATTGAAGCACTTCACGAGATTTTCCACTTCAAGGACACTTACCCATGACAACGAAAGAATAAGTTTGATACGATGAAGTTTATGGAGGAAAAAGTGTATCATACACTATGATTGACTAAAATTTTATACACTTGTCCATTGAATGAAGCGGGGAAGTGAAAGTAATTCAAGCACATTACACTGTGCTCAAACTCAAGAAGAAGAAGCTGGTGCGAGGAGCTAGTCGTGTGAAATACTCATGGTCAACTCTGAGGTAACATTGTTGGTCCATAACAATTGAATTACAAGTACTTCTCACGGGCAACCCAAGCTACAACTTTTTCCGTTATCATTTATTGATTGAAAAAATTAAACTTGGGGAACAAGTGTACTATGTTTGGCGACACTCGTTGATTATATATTGGCCTCGTTTGGCAAAGTTAGATTATAGAATAGATTAATTATTTATAAACCGGCGGGAAAATTGAATTTTGGTGGGTGAAGACCCGGATCGGGTCTGACACAGATTCGGTTGGACTGACCCGGATCCGGTTGGGTGATTTGCACATGTTGCTCGCTTTAGTTGGTTATTATGTCAAAAGTCGGGTTTTACCCGGGTCCGGTTAGGCCCTACTCGGATCCGGTCAACAACCATCCCGATCCTTTTAATTGATTGGGCAATAAAAATAATTTAAAATACCCATATTCGGATTTTTAAGTATCCGGATCCGAATAATTCCAAAAGTCCTAAAATCTATCAACCTTTGTCAAACGGGTCAGACTAATTATCAAAATTTAATTAATTAAGCGAACAACTCAATTTTTTCAAACAAGGCCATTGAATGGGTGACAATAGTTATTTGTTAGTGATGAGTGTGCAGTAATTACATACAAGTGGGAAGTGTTTGTAACGTCAAGAACAACATGTTTTCTACCCGACTATGCCACTTAGCATTACAACGGACAATAAGAAAGAAATTATACCCATCTAGGCCATCCAGCTTTGCAACAAAGGAAACTAAGACATCCTACTAGGCTAGGCAATCTAGCGTGCTGACAGATAAGGGGCGCCAAACACCTGCCCGGATGGCCTAGTGTACGTCACAATGGTAAAAATAAATAGGGTTTGGTCTTATGCTCATCGAAGCTAGTTGGCTGGCTAACTTATATTACCTTACACATTCGTGTATATGCACCACGTGTGCAATATAACACATGAATCGTAATCGCAATCCTTGGTAAAATATAATCAGCTATGAATTTCCCACGTAAGCTGCTATGCATCTTTCCTTTCTCTTGAAAACTAGTTTTGGCCCAATCGGGCAATCAGATTCTTGATTCTATCATGGTTTTTATGTCATATTCTCAGATCAATCTCTTCAATCAAGCCTGATAGGCTACCACAATATCATGATCTCAATAATACGTCAGTATACCACAAAGCATACATTTCCATGCTACCATACAACACATCACACGTCACATTTTGCCACTATGCTATGAGAAGTCAAATATTCAAGCTGATAGAAGTCTTTAACCTTATAGTGCATATTTGTTACCGAACTGACTACTCTTGGAGTTTTTAACTATTTTCTAAGTTCACATCCGGAGCTGAATTTCTTACGGTAGGTTCTTCTAGGAGTCCAGTGTATAGGCTAACTTCTGGTAGTACTTCAATAACCACTTGTTGCACAAAACAGTACTTCCTTGATGCTAGATGCTCTTCACCCGACCCATTCAATTCATCCACACCCCCACACTTGTTGATTTCCAACTCCTTGACTATGGCATATGGATGATCAATAGAATCGCCCATAGAATAAGAGATTGGAAGTTGCTCATCACATTCTTCCCCATAAGAATCCCCATATTGTAATTGTTCCAGCTCATTGCAGACTTGCGTGACATAGGATATGGATAATTCATCATTAATCAGAGTTGGGGCTTTTACCTCAATATTACTGAGCACAAGTGTTTCACCACCTTCATCGTCGGCACACCACAGGCTTCCAATGCCGGCGTTTTTGTAGGGTTTTGATTCATGGATCGCACAACGGAAGCATAATCAAACAAATAGCCATGCAAAACCCTCCAAGGATCACAAGTCTAGATGCATAACGATAGTGAAGGTAAGAAATCATAAACACACCTTTGGGTTCTCCTTGATGACTTCAAACGCGAATAGTGTCACGTTCTCTATAGTTGATCCACGCCTAGAGTTGATCCTAGATCTTCCAAACTCCTTGGTGCTAGCCCGCATTAGGAAGAGGAAGAACGAATCATGCAAAACGAGACAAAAGAGGGGTTTCGGCCCTCTTTTGGCCGACGGGGACGAGGGCGGCGGCAATGGGGGGCGTCGGCCTCCTTTGTTGCTTGCTCTCTCTCCTTTGTTCTCTCCCACTCTTGTTATGTTCACTAATGAGCATAAGTTATGAGGAAGGAAGGAAGGAGGGTCCTTTATATAGTCCAACAACTCCTTGTTAACTACCTAAAGGACTTATTCTAGTCCTACTAGAATTCAATTTAGTCCCTTCCTTGCAAATTAGTCCCTACTAAGTTTGCAAGGGTTTGCAAAGTGATCCTTCTAATTAATTAATCCAATTAATTAATTCCCAAATCTAGTACAACTCTATATAGCGTGTGACCCCATAGGTTCTATCTAGTTGGTAGCAACTATTTGCTAATATGGAGCGGTTTCTAGCAAAACATCCATTCTAGCCAACTAATAGAATAGTCATCTAGACAACCTTGTACAAGTAATTGTCTCATCCTTTTGCCTCCATATCCGGATTGGACACGAGACATACAAGTCACACTCGTATATCCAATCCATAGTTTATCGATCCATGGAATAGCCTTATTCGTGCAAATAACATCAATATCCTATATTGATTTATTTGAGTCTGGTCAGACATTCTATAAGCACTATCCTTCGAGTGGCCTAGGATATTTGCTCCCGTTATGTGGGAGGGGCAAATCCTCTCTACGTCCACTACGATCTCTAAGCTTGCTTCTCATTGTATCCAGTACACGCCTTTATAACTACCCAGTTACGGTGTAGCGTTTAACGCTACCAAGATCACAATGATCCACAACTAGAATATCTAGTGACTTCAAGTCTAAGGATGACAATACCATTGCACCGCGAGAAGCGCTTGTGACTCAACATAACATGTATGTAGCCTTCTCGGAGATGGGTCATTCCAGTGCAACATTCCGTAATGCACACCTATGTGTTGGATCGTGATATCTCCATATCAATCCAACCCCATACTAGTCTATAGATGATTGTCCCATTAATCATTATACTTGACTAGGGATATTTAAGATAAACAACACAATTGTAAATCTAAGGACTTCATTATATTAAATATCCAATAAATAATAAATGAATTTTCTAGCCATATACAAATTCATACTAAACTAGATTGCCTCTAGGGCATCTATTCCAACAGTCTCCCACTTGCACTAGAGCCAATCTGGCGCATTTCGTATGCCCATACTCCTAGTGTGCCCTTCATGCTTCCACTGCGTGAGAGGCTTTGTAAGCGGGTCTGACAGATTATCATCTGTAGGAATCTTGCATATCCGAACGTCTCCTCTATCGATAATATCTCGAATCAGATGAAACTTCCTGAGCACGTGCTTGGACTTCTGGTGCGATCTGGGTTCCTTTGATTGCGCGATCGCCCCAGTGTTGTCACAAAACAACTCCACTGGATCCGCAATGCTAGGGACCACACCAAGTTCAGAAACAAACTTTCTGATCCAAACACCCTCCTTTGCTGCGCCATTTGCAGCAATGTACTCAGCCTCTGTTGTAGAATCAGCTACCGTCTCTTGCTTGGAACTCTTCCAGCTCACCGCTGCTCCATTTAGGCAAAACACATATCTCGACTGTGATCTAAATTCATCTCTGTCGGTTTGGAAGCTTGCATCAGTGTAACCCCTTACACGCAACTCTTCCTCACCGCCAAACATCAAGAAGGCATCCTTAGTTCTTCTCAAGTACTTTAGGATGTTCTTGACAGCAATCCAGTGACTCTCACCCGGATTGGATTGGTATCTGCTTGTCATACTCAAGGCATATGACACATCTGGTCTAGTACATAACATGGCGTACATGATAGATCCTATGGCCGAGGCATAGGGAATCCTACTCATGTGTTCCTTCTCAATCTCATTGGAAGGACAACCACTCTTCGAAAGAGTGATTCCATGTGACATGGGCAAGAATCCCTTCTTGGAATCTTGCATGTTGAACCGTTTCAACTCCTTGTCAATATATGTACTTTGACTTAGGCCTAGCAACCTCTTAGATCTATCTCTATAGATCTTTATACCGAGTATATAGGCTGCTTCCCCTAAGTCCTTAATTGAGAAACACTTTCCTAGCCAATCTTTCACAGATTGCAGCATGGGAATGTCGTTTCCAATGAGTAGTATGTCATCCACATACAAGACCAGAAAAGCTACAGAGCTCCCACTAACCTTCTTGTAGACACAAGACTCATCTTCGTTTCTGATGAAGCCAAACTCTTTGACCACTTCATCAAAACGTCGATTCCAACTCCTAGAAGCTTGCTTCAATCCATAAATGAATCGTTGCAGTTTACAGACTTTGTTGGCTTGCTTTGGATCCTCAAAACCCTCCGGATGTATCATATACACGTCCTCGAGGAGATTCCCATAAAGGAATGCTGTTTTGACATCCATCTGCCAAATCTCATAGTCGTAGTATGCTGCAATTGCAAGTAGGATTCGGATGGATTTGGTCATAGCGACTGGTGAAAAGGTTTCATCATAGTCAATACCATGAATCTGTCTGAATCCTTTAGCCACCAATCGGCCCTTATAGGTAATCACATTACCATCCATGTCGATCTTCTTCTTGAAGACCCACTTGCACCCTATGGGTCGCGCCCCATCGGGTGGTTCCACCAAAGTCCATACTTTGTTGGTATACATGGATTCCATCTCGGATCTCATGGCCTCAAGCCACTTCTGCGAGTCTGGGCCACTCATGGCCTCCTCATAGCTAGTAGGCTCATCATCTATGAGCATCGTGTCACCGGAATCAGTTACGAGAAGTCCATACCTCTCGGGTTCCTGGCGCACTCTACTAGATCTACGAAGCTCTTGTGTTACCTGAACAGGTGGCTCCACAACTGCTTGTGATTCCTGTTCATGTTCCATAATCGGTTCAGTGATTTGTGGTTCTTGAATTTCTTCAAGTTCTACATTCCTCCCACTTGCTTCTTTAGAGACAAACTCTCTTTCTAGAAACACACCGGTCCGAGCAACAAACACTTTGTTCTCGGTTGGATTGTAGAAATAGTATCCCTTAGTTTCCTTTGGGTACCCCACAAATTTACACTTATCCGATTTAGGCCCTAGCTTGTCTGATTGTAAACGTTTTACATAGACATCGCAACCCCAAATCCTCATGAACGACAGTGTGGGACGCCTCCCACTCCACATCTCATATGGTGTCTTCATGACTGATTTAGATGGAACACGGTTAATGGTGAAAGTTGCACTTAATAGAGCGTAGCCCCAAAATGATAATGGAAGATCGGTTTGACACATCATAGACCGAACCATATCCAATAGGGTTCGATTCCTCCTCTCGGACACGCCATTCCATTGTGGCGTTCCGGGTGGAGTGAGTTGGGACACGATCCCACACTCTCTAAGATAGTCGTCAAACTCTTGGCTCAAGTATTCTCCTCCACGATCCGATCGTAGAGCCTTAATACTTTTGCCAAGTTGCTTCTCTACTTCATTCTTGAATTCTTTGAACACTTCAAAAGATTCGGATTTTGCCCTCATAAGGTACACAAATCCATATCTACTGTAATCATCAGTAAATGTAATGAAGTAGACATAACCACCCCTGGCAATCGTGGCAAATGGCCCACACACATCGGTATGTATGAGTGCCAATTGCTCGCTAGTCCTCTCACCTTTCTTATTGAACGGGGACTTTGTCATTTTTCCCAATAAACAAGCCTCACATGTCTCATATGATTCAAAATCAAATGAGTCTAGTAATCCATCCTTATGGAGTCTAGATACACGTTTCTCATTTATGTGGCCTAAACGACAATGCCATAAATAAGCAGGATTTAAATCATTTATTTTAATCCGCTTGGTATTAATGTTGTAGACAGGATTGTTTAGATCAAGGACATAAAGTCCATTAAATAATTGCGCACTAAAATAGTGAATATTATTCAAATAAAAGGAACAACAATTGTTCTTTATTGAAATAATAAAACCTTCCTTGTCCAAACAAGAAATAGAAATAATGTTTCTGCTCATAGCAGGCACAAAATAGCAATTATTTAATTCTAAAACTAATCCTGAAGGCAGAGATAGCTCGCATACACCTATGGCCAACGCAGCAACCTTTGCTCCATTCCCAACGCGCAGATCTACCTCCCCTTTAGCCAATCTTTTACTTCTCTTTAGATCCTGCATATTTCGACAAATATGAGATCCACATCCAGTATCTAATACCCACGATGTAGAGACAGTTAAATTGACATCTACGACAAAAATACCTGGTGGTGGTGGAATCACTATTCCAAGCCTCTTGTCCTCCAGATATTTTGGGCAGTTCCTCCTCCAGTGTCCAGGTTGACTGCAGTAGTGACACTCACCCTTAGTCACGACCTTGGCAATGCCACCAACAGGCTTAAGGGCTTGTTCCTTGGACTTGGCAACTGACTTGCCTTTGCCCTTGGAGGAAGAGACAAAATTTTTGCCCTTTCCTTTATGCACCATCATTATGGCCTTGCCCTTACCCTTGTTGATGCTCTGTTCAGCCGTCCTCAACATGTTGAGCAGATCTGGCAGTGGTTTAACGATCTCGTTCATGTTATAGTTCATAATGAACTGTCCATAACTCTCGGGCAACGATTGCAACACGAGATCGGTTGCCAACTCTTGGCCGACCGGGAACCCAAGCCGGGCGAGATTCTCCAAGTACCCGATCATTCGGAGTACATGGGGTCCCACCGGGTTCCCTTCTGCCAGATGATATTTGAACAGTGCCTTTGAGACCTCATACCTCTCTACCCTCGCCTGCTCTTGGAAGAGCTGCTTTAGATGTTCGATCATATCGACAACATTCATGTTCTCATGTTGCTTCTGAAGCTCAGAGGTCATGGTGCAAAGCATAAGGCAGGCCGCATCATTAGCGTCATCAACACGCTTTTGATACGCCTTTAAGGCAACAGGTGTCTGATTCTCTGGACCTTCTGGAACATGCTCCTCTATTGCGTACAGTTTCTTCTCTTGCTTGAGAACAATTCTCAAGTTTCTGTACCAATCAAGAAAGTTGGTTTCAGAGAGCTTGTCCTTCTCAAGGACAGATCGTAGGGAATGTTGTGAACTCGATGAGTTGTTTGCCATTTGGAATTCTACAAAAAGGAAAATACGCAAGTTTTAGTATTTGTGAATTTTTGACTATATTTAATAATGGCTAGTTTATTAAATATAGCTCCCACTATTTTTCTACGGATTAATAACCCTCAAGATATTAATGCGGAAAATATCCTTATATTTTCTAGTGGGCCAAGATCCATCTTTTCATCTCCTTATGAGCTTGCTTTGGCAAGTCACCCATAATTTGACTACTTTTAGGTAGGAACAATTCCAATTGCATCCCATATGCAACTCTTGGTTCAATCGGGCAAATAACTCCTTATTTATCCATCCATATGGATAATCCCAATTGATTGCCTCTAGGTTTCTTAATCAAATTAATAGCCTAGTTGTGTTCAACCTCTTATCTAAACAATTGCACATTGTTACGTGCCATCGCATTCCATCATTATGAACCAAGTCGCCATGCTTTGGCACGCACGAACTTGATAAATAATGATGATAATGAGTGTTTAAATAACGAGAAGGCAAGAACACAATATTTAAAAATTTGGGATTTTAAATTCAATTTTAATTATTTTGTTGATCAATATCAACTAATCTATCTATTTGAGTTTGGGCACAACTCCAAATAATAGATCCGGGTTGTCTAATTATCTTATTATCCTAATTGCATGCATCAACCATACACCAACCACACAAATAATAAGACAATAAATAAACAACCACAAAACAAAAATTAAACGTGATGTGGATATGGCCTTTTCTAGACTAAGATAATTCCAAGCCAATGGAATTATCTATGAACCCTAAGCAAACACATCTCCATGCGTCTTAATATTTTGGTCCATCCTTCATAGTCATGTGGAATGCTCCATGCTCCATGCTCCATCTTTTGTGGCTCCTTTGGCTTTGGGCTTCTTTTCTTCAATCTTGGATAACAATCTACTTTATCTAGCACTAGCTAATATCTATACTAAATAAAATAAATCTCACAAGTTGAGAAAAATTGGCACGCAGGCCATAAAACCCTAATTAATTATTACAATTAATTGATCAGCTCGCAGGCCGTAAAACCAAACCACAAAATTAAACATCCACATCAAACCACATCCTAAGGCCATATCCAATCACCATGCGATTTGCACATAAACAGTTAAAATCCAATTTTAACCCGCTTGGTCAATTTTAATTGATTTTAGGATTTCTAGGGTTAAAACGGTCCATGGGCCCAACAATCCAATTGCCCTGGCCCATTAAAGTGAACCACAAGGCCCTAGGCCCGGCCCGGCCCAAAACCCGCAAGCTAGGCCCGCGGGTTAGGGCCGCCCGGCCCCTTAGGGCGGCCAAGCTTGGGCGGCAAGCAAGGGGGGCGGTCCCCTAGGGGGCCGAACCTCCTCTTGGGAGTTGTTTCCAAAACAACTCCCTTGCTTGGAGCCCAAGTTTGGTTGTTTCCTTGTTTTGGGAGAACTCCTTCTTCCCCAAGGATGCCCAAACCCTAGATCTAAGATCCTAAAATTTCTCAAACTCACCAATTCATGCATCCAATGCAAAAATTGGGTCTTGTTATGATTAATTGTTGACAAATTGCATCCCATGCTTGATTTGTCTTGTTTTACGCGATAAACTATCAAATTAAGGTGTAAAACAACAAGAATGTAACACATAAACTACGTTTATGCTCTATGACCTGTGGCTCTGATACCACTGTAGGGTTTTGATTCATGGATCGCACAACGGAAGCATAATCAAACAAATAGCCATGCAAAACCCTCCAAGGATCACAAGTCTAGATGCATAACGATAGTGAAGGTAAGAAATCATAAACACACCTTTGGGTTCTCCTTGATGACTTCAAACGCGAATAGTGTCACGTTCTCTATAGTTGATCCACGCCTAGAGTTGATCCTAGATCTTCCAAACTCCTTGGTGCTAGCCCGCATTAGGAAGAGGAAGAACGAATCACGCAAAACGAGACAAAAGAGGGGTTTCGGCCCTCTTTTGGCCGACGGGGACGAGGGCGGCGACAATGGGGGGCGTCGGCCTCCTTTGTTGCTTGCTCTCTCTCCTTTGTTCTCTCCCACTCTTGTTATGTTCACTAATGAGCATAAGTTATGAGGAAGGAAGGAAGGAGGGTCCTTTATATAGTCCAACAACTCCTTGTTAACTACCTAAAGGACTTATTCTAGTCCTACTAGAATTCAATTTAGTCCCTTCCTTGCAAATTAGTCCCTACTAAGTTTGCAAGGGTTTGCAAAGTGATCCTTCTAATTAATTAATCCAATTAATTAATTCCCAAATCTAGTAAAACTCTATATAGCGTGTGACCCCATAGGTTCTATCTAGTTGGTAGCAACTATTTGCTAATATGGAGCGGTTTCTAGCAAAACATCCATTCTAGCCAACTAATAGAATAGTCATCTAGACAACCTTGTACAAGTAATTGTCTCATCCTTTTGCCTCCATATCCGGATTGGACACGAGACATACAAGTCACACTCGTATATCCAATCCATAGTTTCTCGATCCATGGAATAGCCTTATTCGTGCAAATAACATCAATATCCTATATTGATTTATTTGAGTCTGGTCAGACATTCTATAAGCACTATCCTTCGAGTGGCCTAGGATATTTGCTCCCGTTATGTGGGAGGGGCAAATCCTCTCTACGTCCACTACGATCTCTAAGCTTGCTTCTCATTGTATCCAGTACACGCCTTTATAACTACCCAGTTACGGTGTAGCGTTTAACGCTACCAAGATCACAATGATCCACAACTAGAATATCTAGTGACTTCAAGTCTAAGGATGACAATACCATTGCACCGCGAGAAGCGCTTGTGACTCAACATAACATGTATGTAGCCTTCTCGGAGATGGGTCATTCCAGTGCAACATTCCGTAATGCACACCTATGTGTTGGATCGTGATATCTCCATATCAATCCAACCCCATACTAGTCTATAGATGATTGTCCCATTAATCATTATACTTGACTAGGGATATTTAAGATAAACAACACAATTGTAAATCTAAGGACTTCATTATATTAAATATTCAATAAATAATAAATGAATTTTCTAGCCATATACAAATTCATACTAAACTAGATTGCCTCTAGGGCATCTATTCCAAAAGTCTTCCCATTCATTCCAAGGATGTGAGGGAACCTGCGGTCTTGGCTCGCAATACGGCAGATCTTCCCATCTAGGGCACACATGTCCACCCCAGTCTGAATCGGAGTCTGAGTCCTCATAAATGGCAGAGTCCACCAATGGTTCCTGGACACTGCAGTCTTCGCTCGTCTCAGGTCTCTCTTCTTCCACTTGTGGTGCTGATGACGAAGGTTCAATATGACGCTCACTGTCATGTGGTAAGGGCTCCTCTCGTGGCTCTTGAATACTAGATTCCCCTCATGTTGACAGTTTTTCTCTTCGTTTCTTTATCCTCTCCATCATCTCCCTCACGTATTCCCTACCTGTGTCAGAATCCTCTTGTGGCACTTGTGCAGCTATGGACAAAAATTTGGCGCATTCTTTGATGTCATTCATAATACTACGCCGTTCTGCCATACTCGCTGCTGATTCTTCTTGGTGCTGGTGAAGCTGAGGTGGATGAACTTGACATGGGTCCCTATTGTCATGATAAATGCCGCATCGATAGCACCAAAATATGCATGCGTCCTCTTCTTCATGATTACCCCTGTAGTAGAAACAGTATGGGGGACCTGAATGATAGTCCTCACTCCACATGCTTAGTAGAATCTCCTGCGTCATGTGGTCCCGAGAAAACAAACTCAAAAGACACCCGTGAAGCACATAGATAGAGAATAGAACAAAATAAAACTAAACTTAAATAAAATTACTATAAACTAATTCCTAACTAAATAATCTACCGCCGTCCCCGGCAATGGCGCCAAAAACTTGACGCGAATTCTTAACGCGCTTAGACGCAAGTATATGATCAAGTAGTATTAGGAGTATTTTACGACTCCGAGTATCGAACCCAAGGGAATTTACGATTATTAGTTGACTAGAGATTAATTATGAGATATCTACGTAACCGATAAGAAGGATTTTGATTTTGTAAAGTTGTCGCCCACAAACAAGCGACTAAAACTAAATGACTATTACTAACTACTTTTGTGAAATTTTCACTTTTAAACGAAGGTAATTTGTGTTGGAATACGATTAATAAAGAAGAACTAGTCAATTGATGGTCCCTAGGGTTGTTAACGATTTCCGGGTTATGCTTGAAACACTCTACGCACGTTCTAGTTATACCGGGTAATGCTCGTCACGATCTTCTCTCGATCTCACGTGAATTTGTGCAATCAATAGCTTTCGGGTCCTCTCGGTCCACCTCCGTCTATCACTACAATCTAGTTGATTTGGTAGGCTCGTTCACTGGGTCCTGTCAGTCTACCGAATTCACTAAGTTCTAACAAAATCAACCGAAACTACCCTCACACGATTTATCAAGTTTCTATCTCCTCTTGGTCTCAAGAAACTACAAGATCACCTAAAATATTCTTTAACACGTCTCAACGAGTTCACTTTCGTGCAACCCTATCAAGAAGTAACGTTCTAAGGGTGATCAAGCCAAGACCACTAATAATTAAGTACAAGAATAGATAAGCTAACAAGAACGTTCATAGAATTAAGTCCAAAACGTGCATCAAGTCCAAAATCCGGAAAAACATCAACAAACCCCAATTTTTCATCAATCACCTAGCTTAAAGTGTTTAGCTAGACATAAAAGTGTTTAACATATTCAAAATAATGAAGTTCATGAAGAATAAAAGAAGAAACATAGATCAAACGCTAAAATCTTCACTATTGATGATCCTCCAAGCTCCAAGCGTTTTCTCTTCTCTTCTCCAGCTCTATAGACTCCAATTGTGTGTGAATACTCCACAAAAGTCGTCCCTCTGTGTTAGATTAGGTCTGGAGTCTTCAAACTTTCAAAAAATAGCAAAACAGCCCCAAAAATCCGCGCTGGGTCTCTCTGTTCGTGCGAACAAACGACTGTTCGTGCGAACAACTTTTTGTTCCTTGTTCGTGCGAACAAATTTCTGTTCGTGCGAACAAACTTTTACTCTCTGTTCACACGAACAACTTTCTTGTTCGTACAATTTAACAACCTCTTTTCCTCAGATTTGCATCCTCTTTGACGGACCATATCTTTCTCGTCCGATCTCCGTTTTAGCTCGGTGACCTATCGTTGGAAATCTCTTTGAGTCTACTTTCATTTTCCACTGGTCTCTCTCCAAAACTTATTGTAAAACTCAAGATACTATCAAAATAGTGGAGATTGGTCACTTTTGCTCCTCCGACTTTGCTTCTCTTGCTTCCTCTTGAGTTTGCTTTGTTTCCGAAGCTCGTTTCATGCCTCCTAAACATTGTTAGAATCCGTTCCTGTCGAGACAACATGAAAAACCATACCAGGTGATTATATTTGACAAATAACATCGAAACGCCCAGATTAACAATAAAGTGCTAAAAACTCAACTTTCTACGTTTTCTCAACATTCATAGTGTAAAACTCATATTTCAACCCGGGAATCACACAAAACGACATAAAATATGCAAGAAATATAACTATAATAGAGATTTATCAGGTCCACAATCATTTCCTTGCTCACAGAGAGTATGTATAATACTCCTGATTATCCTTGTTTATAATAAGATCAGAAGCTTGGTCAAATCTTTGAATTAGGGAGTTGAAGTGTTAGACCTCTTAAACACTAGCTTGAACGGCGATCATTACATCATGCGCAACACGACATGTGAGTAATGGGGGAACACATTCAGTAAAAAGAAAGTTCCTCTAATATTTCCACATGTGACTTCAAGATCTAACATTTTCAAAAGGCTTCTATAACAAGCACAAACATGTAAGGAGATATGGGATCTCCTTGCCTAATTATACTCTACTAGGGGTGATCTACAATGTGTTTTGTCCATCGATCTTCACTTTATAAGAGACTGTAGACACACATTGGTTCACCCAACTACACCACATATGACCGAAACCCATCATCATCATCACAACCCCCAAGAAGTCCCTCGCTACAAGTCTTATTGAGGTCCATCTCCATAGCCAACCACTTTTCTTGGGAGCTTTTAGCTTTCCCAATGAGATTGATAATTGAGCAATAATCAAATTGTCCTGAATGACTCTTCCTGGTACAAAAGTAGATTCCCCGTCTCAAATCAAACTTGGTAGGGAACCCTTAAGTCTACCAGCCATAATTATTGAGACAATCTTGCACATGAAATTACACGGGCTAATAGGCCTATATTGACTAGGCTTCTCAGGGGGCAAAACTTTGGGGATAAGGGCCTAGTTTGGCAATGATAAATTACCGAATATATGAGTTATCCAAAATTTAAAATTTTACATGGATTTTTGCCGAGAGCACCAGGATCCGGCGGCGGCTAGCAGGATCCAGGTGGCAGCTAGTAGGATCCGAGTGGAGGCTAGCAGGATCCGGGTAGAGAAAATTATCGATATTTGCTCTAAAACCACATGTGTCATCCCGTGATTTGCCGCTAACAAATTAATAATGTTTCTAGCTAGATCTAGGTGGGAATTTTCGATATTTTTTTACAATTATCAACTGTTCAATAATGTTAAATTAATACCGGAATCTGGCATATTATATTACCGAATCCTGCTGACCCAAATTAATCCCCGAATGATCTAGTTCATTCAAAATTTCACAAATCTATCTAATAACTACGCTTTACCAAACTAAGCCAAAGCAATGGTAGTGCAGTATGAACTCTTGTAGTAGCTTCTTTGGGAAAAGCCTTTTTTTTTTTTCGAGAAATTGTTTTTGTTGTCAACCGGGTTTGAACCTGGAACCGCATGCAAGGGCTTCCAACTCTCTACCACTTCAGCTACCACCTAGACGTTTCTTTGGGAAAAGCTTTGAGTAGCATCTACTTAAGTTTATTTTTTTGTCAGAAATCTAATTAAGCCTAATAAGTAGACCTAGAGATAATCATCTCTTTAATTTCGGGTTTTTGCTTGAAACTTACCGGGCTGAACGCAGTAAAAATAAATTTTAAAGCCCAACCACAATATAGCCCAGTAATAATCCATAATGCAAAACAATATAAACCCAGAAACTTGTTCCTCTCTCATTTCACAAAACCCTAGCTGCGCAACGCTTCTCTCTCTCCCTCTCTCTGCAGATTAGGGTTTTCGAATCGTCTCTGCTTCAACCATGGTATGTTCACGATCGGATTTTGTTGTTCGTCGTCTCTGTAGCCCTCTCAATCCATGTCTCCTTGATTCTAACATTTCGATTTGTGTGTGTTGCAGGCGGAAATCGAACCAGAGGTCGCTGGAGTCCCAGCGAAGAAGAGGACGTTCAAGAAGTTCAGCTACAGAGGCGTCGATTTGGATGCGTTGCTCGACATGTCCACCGATGTGCTCGTCAAGCTCTTCCCTGCTCGTGCTCGTAGAAGGTGAGATATTAGGGTTTGATACAACAGATCTGATTTCTGAGTTCGCAATTGAGTGAATTGAGTTTGATGATTTATGAGGATTTTTGGTATGGTGACTGAAATGTAGGTTTCAGAGAGGTTTGAAGAGGAAGCCGATGGCCTTGATCAAGAAGCTGCGCAAGGCGGTAAGAGAACTTGTTTGGTTGTTGACCATTTTTGTCCAATTTTGATTGAATTTGCTGTGTTGATTTCTGATTTTGATGATCTGTTGATACAAACATTTAATGATATTCATGCTATGATGATTACTTATGCATTCTGGTTCTGGAGCTGTTTTAGTTTAAAATTTTTCACCATGTGATTCAGTGTAATCAGATTAGTGAACTGAATCAAAGGATCATTATTACTCATGCATATGATGATTGGTTTAGTGAACTGAATCAATCAGATTAGTGAACTGAATCAAATTTCATGATATGATGATTACTCATGCATTCTGGTTCTTCAGCTGAATTAGTTCAAAAAGTTTCTTTGGATCATAATTCACCATGTGATTCAATGTAATCAGATTAGTGAACTGAATCAATGGGTCAGAATTAACAAATTGAACCTCTACTTAATAATACTCAATGTCTTTATCTGCATTTGTTTTTACATGTCCCTGTGCTGTTCAGTTTTTGAATTTCATCCAATGTCAATAAGACACTGGATTTTGAATAGAAGTGAACACAGTATGAGTACACTGCAAATTGTATCCTGATGAACCCTCTATTCTTGATGGCTCATTGGCATGTATTATATTTAGCAAGGCTTATTGTTTGATCATTTTCCTAAATTCATGTGTTCGATATGTATATATATTTTTTCCTATATCAGGCTGATGTTGGTCTTTCTCGTTGTCTTGAATGTGCCATATTGAGGAAGTATGACAGTGGTGTCTACTTGTTAATTCGCCACATCCTTCTATATTTTATATTATTTGTAAATTTTAGAATATTAAAATTGACACATTAGGCTCCGGTGAGGATTTAGTTGCTAATAGGCGTAATGAAGATGTGGGTGAAATGGTGAATATATTTCATGCTTAAGTTGAAACTGTGATGAAACACTTCTTTGAAAAACTGTCAGGGGGGTTGTAGACTTCACCAATCTAAGTCACGCCCAATAGACCAAACAATTGGTTGCTGAAGTATATTCTGGGTTTTTTTGCTTGTTTGAGTTTTCTTGCTTGAAACTTCGAACTGGTTGTGTGACAGTGGCTGAGGGTGCATAGCTTCCATTATAATTGTTTTTGTTCACCCAAAATGCCAATCCCCCTGGTGATAATTGAAGATTGAGCATGCTTTTAGTAAATAATAGTCATGGTTTCAGCTATTTTCTCGCATACGTGAAACATTTTAGTTACTATCATTTGTCAGCCTCTTATTAACAGTTAAGAGTACTGCCATTGACACGAGCTATGTTCCGTATACATGAAACATTTAGTTACTAAATCTCATTTTGTCAGCCTGTGGTAGGTTTTGTTTACTGATATTAACAGTTAGAGTACTGGCATTGACATGAGTCCACGTTAGAACCCTCTATTCTTGATTGCTCATTGGCATGTATTATAATTAAAAAGAGTATTGTTTTGATTATATTCCAGTCTTCACGTGTTATGAATATTTTTTTTCCTATATCAGGCCGATGTTGGTCATTCTCCTTGGCTTGGATGTGCCATATTGAGGAAATATGACAGTGGTGTCTACTCATTAATTCTCCACATCTTTCTATATTTTTTATTATTTGTATATTTTAGAATATTAAAACTGATACATTAGGCTCCAGTGAGGTAATAGGCGAAATGAAGATGTAGGTGAAAAGTGAATATATTTCATGTTTAACTTGAAACTGGGATGAAACACTTTTGAAAAACTGTCGGGGGGGGGGGGGGGGGGGTAGACTCCACCAATCTAAGTCACGCCTAATGTTATCATTTTCCCATCTTGAATAAACCAAACATGTGGTTGCTGAAGTATATTCTGGGCATTTGCTTGTTTGAGGTTTCCTGTTTGAAACTGGTTGCGTGACAGTGCTGAGGGTGCTTAGCTTCCATAATCACTGTTCCATAATAAATTCTTAATCTCCGTGGCGATAATTGAAGATTCAACATACTTTTAGTACATGTATCATGGTTTCAGCTATTTTCTCTTATACATTAACATTTTAGTCAAGAATTCTCATTTGTCAGCATGTTATCGGTTTTGTTTACAGTTGTTACCAGTTAGAATACTGGCATTGACATGAGGGAATGTTTGAATGCTTTAATTTCTTATTTCTTTTCTTTTTCTTCCTGTGAAATTCCAACCTTGTAATACTCCATGTATCAATGTTGACAGAAAAGGGAGGCGCCACAAGGTGAGAAGCCAGCGATTGTCAGGACCCACGTCCGTAACATGATCATCGTTCCGGAGATGATTGGAAGTGTTGTTGGTGTGTACAATGGGAAGACCTTCACTCCAGTTGAGATCAAGCCCGAGATGATCGGTCACTATCTTGCCGAGTTTTCAATCTCGTACAAGCCAGTTAAGCATGGACGTCCCGGTATTGGTGCCACCCACTCTTCGAGGTTCATTCCATTGAAATGAGAGTTCTTCGTCTTTGTACTACTGTCTGAGAACTTGTTAAGAGGCCATTGTTGGAGGAGGTTCCCGGTAATCTAGCATCTAGATGATGAGTTTCTGAGATTTTGCTAATCTATTGACTGTCTATTGGTATACGATGTTGGTTGGGGGTAGTGGAAGAGCTTTTTTGATCTAATAGATGCTGAAAGAATGCGAGGATTTATCGTTGATGGTTGGTTTTGTGTTCTTTCTCATTTCTTATCCTCGTTTATGTTCTGAGCAATTTCAATCTTGATCTTTTGCAATTTGATTAATTCCTAGCTGATCAACTACAAAATTTAATGAAAACTGAATCAAGAGAAATCGGTTTGATGTCAGACCTCCACTATTACATCCCAAAACCATGTTCATCGATTTTGAAAGAACAGAGTAGAGAACTGCTGGTACGGCCCTGATAAGCAGATAACATCTTGTTTCAACCTTACTCATCGTGGCGCTGTAACCTTCACCCACAATATCCCAAGTTCTATCACAAGAAAAGTGTGGGTTCTCTTTCATTTAGCAGAACAGTTATCGTCTCAACTCCCGCCCACCACTCAGTTGTCTTAGCCAATTGCTCTGCTCACGAAAAATGCTACAAACCAATGGTTTTCATCAAAAGATCAGATATTTCCGGGTTATTTGACGAACATACCAGGGACACAAGACATATCGCCTCGTAACTCAAAAGTACCCCAGTGCAGCCAAATGAAGGTAAAGGTGCGTTCTCTGTTAAGTCCATCAAGGCTAAATAAGTTCAACTTGTATGAGTTGTATCGCCTTCACTAGTAAGCTCCCGCACAATTTACAGCACACAAGAAATGTTGGCTTACGAATTCAATTGCCTTTGAGGGAATTGAGGGCAGCTTGTGCCAAAACAAACATTGCTTTGGGAGCACCTTCACGTCCCTTCCCCTGATTTGATTCCTTAAATCAATCGATGGACAAACAAGGTTGGACACATTAGACAGTCGCCGGTCCTCTCTATCAAGCATCGGGAACAAAATGATTGGAATGGTAACAAACCAGCATTCTTCAAGCACTATGTTTCCAAGGAACGGAAATTTAATTGTGTCATCTCACCTGGGACGAGCTCGAAAGAATCTCATCACCCTCTTAGAGATGGAGCCAAGCATCTTTTTGAGCATCACACAAGGACACACAAATTGAAGATTGAGTATCAAAATCCATCTGATGTCAAACATGTCAACAGGAAGAGTTCTAGTCCTTTTCACAACCTTATGAGTACCGAAGCCTCCATCAATATTCCACCTTGCTTGCTAAGAGCACTCCATCCCACATCAATTTCACGTGATTTGATCGTAATCTCATCACAACACATTCAGCGCAAAAATTGGTCTAGGACTTGGTTATACTTCCATCAACTCCGTGGTTCGAAAAGACATTGTTCATCTGGCCATCGAAGTAGTTGCAATCGACTACTTTCCTCTCATAAGAGCAGCACCCGGGTTTTGAATTGGAGCATCTCATTGAAAAATTATAAGTTCTATTCAGAAGAGAAATCATATGCAGTTAAGGAAATTCGAAGGTTATATGATTGGAATCCATCTTAGCTATGACTGTCTTGATCAAGACTACCATCCTAAGTCTTTGGAGATTGTTCTAAAACAGTCTCCATGTCAGACACGATGACCTCCAACATGAATTGTCGAGACTTGGGACCGGCTGGAACAGTTCCAACAGCCTTTGTGTTGTCCTTTTCTATTTGTGTCAATCTTTTCTCCGTTTTCGTTCTTGAAGGAAAGATGATCCACCTCTTGTTTGTCCCTAACCATGTTGCAGATCATTCTCTCTATGATCTTGATTGCCTATCATGGTGGCAAGATGGGCCGACCCGCGTGCCAATTTAGCTTGGCCTGCCCCGACACGCTCTAACACGCCCCAAGCACGGCCCGCTCCACCCTCCGATACGGCACGGCCCGCTCAAAGGCGTGCTCAACCCGTGGCACGGCCGGGTCACTTTCCGATCCCGTGCACGACACGGCCCGCCCCGCCCCCTGGGTCGTGCACGACCCGAACCAAGGTAGAAATCCAGCAACACCCAAGGGAAGCACCCCACTTAAACCAAAATGGAAGAGGCACCACATGACCCGGCATGACCCGCCCCCATCACGACCCGACACGTTCTATTTCTCGCGGAGCTTCGACCCACCCCGCCCTACTCTGTGCACGGCCCGCGGCACGACCCCCCTTGCCTCGGCAATGCCTAAATCCGGCCCGGCCCGGCCCTCATCCTTCCTCACATAAAGAAAAGTAATAATCCCGTAGTTATTTTGGGGGTGAGATGAATATTTTATTTCAAAACATTATTATCATAATCTATCTTTTGCAATTAAAATGTGCAGAATCATTTATAATAATAAACTATTAATTTCCTTTAAAAATAAATTATTATGATTATGGTAATGACCTTTTTGTCACACTAAAGCCCATAGGCCAGAGACATGCACGGATTCACACGATTAACCATTCCCATATACACACATCAATCACACCTCCTCCAATTCCATCTCCTCTCAAACCCTAGCAAAACCCTAGAACCAAGTCACGAATCGCCTCTCTTCCTCTGCACATTACGCTTCTTCCGATCTCCTCTCCAGCCATGGTAAGTCACCTTTATTCCAACGCCTCTCACGATTATTTCTCTCTATACCTTCACGTAATCCCCCAATTTCTCTCTCTCGCAGGCCGAAGTTGAACCGGAGGTCGCCGGAGCCGTAGCTCCGGCCAAGAAGAGGACTTTCAAGACCTTCACCTACAGGGGCGTCGGTTTGGACGGCTTGCTCGACTTGGACACCGATGGGCTCGTCGTTCACCTCCCGGCCAGGGCTCGCAGAAGGTAATTTAATAAGGTTTTCGGTGATCTGATTTGTGCATTTCTGTGTTCTATAGATGCACATATTGATGCTGTTATGTGGCAGTTGTTGTGGATTTTTATCTGGGGGTTGATAATTTTATTTTATTTGATTTTAGGTTTCAGAGGGGTCTGAAGAGGAAGCCGCTGGCTTTGATCAAGAAGCTGCGCAAAGCGGTAATTTAAGCCTCTTTGATGTGATGATTTGGTTTCTGTGTCTTAAATTTCAAGTTATTTTGAGAATTTGTGAGTGTTGGTTGTCGTAATTGAACAGAGGAAGAGGAATATAGTATTAGTACTACCTCCGTTTCTTCTCTATCACAGCGGTTTGACTTTTGACTCGTATCTTGTCACTTTGACCGGGTGATTTCGATAGCAAAACGATGCCGTTTTTTGATAATTTTTTCACCGTGTTATGGAGCAACTTTTACTCTACAATAGCATGAAAAAATTATCAAAAAATTACATCGGTTTGCTACCCATATCACGGGGTCAAAGTGACCCAGATACGAGTCAAAAAGTCAAACCAGTGTGATAGAGAAGAAACGGAGGTAGTAATGTTCTATCTGCACCAGGCCTTCAGTGTCGTATTTATGACCTTGACATGGAGTTATATGTGTGGTTTATGTTATAAGCCTATTTTTCGTCCGGGATGATTAGCATTTGATATACTGTGTGGTGAGCTCTAGTTGAATGGGTTAGTTTCATGTATGTGTGCTCCCCATCATGATCATTGCTAGGTTGTTTCATCAAATGATATTGATGCATTTATTGGAAGTACGGGGTGAAATTGGAAACCTAGGTATAGATGACCGCATTGGTATAAAGACCTATGAACATCCAATACTTTGAAGTGGTGTTGGCAACTATCAAATGCCTAAACCTGTATTGCTATTGAATGCCTCATTGTTGTGCATGGAAAGACAACAGGCACTGAATAAGTATTGTAAGAACCTATAATACGGAAGCACTTGTTGATAACAGTGGAACATGCTTGAGATATGAAAAACACCCTTGAATAGTTATAACAACATTTGCACATTGATGATAATGTCAATCAATTTGAATTGTTGTATTGCGAATACAGTTTAATGATACTACTGTTCTATGTTTACAAAGTTCTTTTAATGCTTCCATGGCTTATATTTAGTTATAGTAGAGTAGTGCTTCAAGCGTAAGATAACGTTTGGAAGTGAAATCAAATGTGAGAGAAAAGTATTTCATGCCAGATCAAGCGGTGCTGCATCTATGTGAGCTGTTGTTTTTCCTTCTTCAGCCTGAATGAACTTTAATGCATCTTGTTTATGACTTAATGTTTAATGTATGCAAGTTGTGCGTTATGACTATTCTGAATCTCTGGGACTTCTCTAAAATTGTAGTATTTCAGAACATATGACGACTAGAGATACACTAGATTATGTCTCTTACTTTTGGACTTTGATTACTCTTAATGGAAGCACTGCATAGTGTTATTTACTTACAACAACAGACCCCTATGTGATCATAATCATTCAAGAGGGGAAAGGACAACGGAGTTTGTGAGATGGGGGAAACATGAATTATATGGTTGTGCACTATAAGAGAGAACAAAGTCATTCTGTAGGTTATGTACCTTATCCCTTGAAAATGCCAGTCTTGTTATGGATCTGACGGTTATTTATTGATTAAGAATCTAATACATAAAATCACACCGGGAACCTAAGTTAGACCCAAACTCACACTAATAGGGGTATAGTTTGTGTACTCGATGGTCCTGTATTATTGAGCTAGTTATGAAAGTGTTGTAGCATGATGAGCGACTCAAACATGAAACAACTGTAGGGGGTGCACCCCACTCTATCCCCACACATTCCTTATCTGGCTTATACTGGCATATGCTTGTTGTCAAGTTTGAGGGTTGGGGAAAAGGGAATATAACTTATGCATGTTGCTTATGCCGCACCCAAACATGGTATAAGGGACAACAGGTATAAAGTTATCCTCATCCGCCCGACTTATACCGTTCCCAAACAAGGCCAGATTGTATAACTGTACTGCCAGCGAGTTATTGATTTCGTGTGAACTCGTGTCATGTACTCTGTTGTATAGCCCCTCCTGGGATGAGATTTTTAGCTGCTTGGTAGTGTTAGTGTTTCCTCCTTTTTGTGAGTTACGGATGCCTAGTTTGGACGCATTTTTCTGATAATGATGTTGTGCTTGGGAAACAGAAAAGGGAGGCTCCAGCAGGAGAGAAGCCAGCAACTGTCAGGACCCATGTCCGGAACATGATCATTGTCCCTGAGATGATTGGAAGTGTTGTTGGTGTCTATAATGGGAAGACATTCACTCCAGTTGAGATCAAGCCCGAGATGATCGGTCACTACCTCGCCGAGTTCTCAATCTCTTACAAGCCAGTTAAGCACGGTCGTCCCGGTATTGGTGCTACCCACTCTTCAAGGTTCATTCCGTTGAAGTAAGAAGAAGTAAGAAGTTCCAAATTCTGCATGGTTATGTTTACGGCGTAACGTTTTGAGGTGGTTCCAAGCAGTTCCAGACATGAATTCGTTCTAGTTATAATATCTAGTTGCCAAATGCATTTTATCTTTCACTCTCGTTAGACAAGCTTTTTGTTAAAGGGCTCTGTTTTTATGGATATTGAAGAGGATTTTGAGTATCGTTTGCCTAGATTTGGTGCTCTTGAGTGGTCAGTGAACCGTTTGTCAGTCGATAAGAACCTTTAGACCATGAGAATTAAAGTCAGTTTACAGAGATAAAAATGCGCTGTTACAGTGTGTTTAGTAGTAGAACTTACTATGTCCACATATTTTTACATAGTTTCGTAGATGCTTCTCTCAATTATTAAAATTTACATGATGGCATCTTTGCCGGTCAAAATTGGAGCCATTTAGCACTTGTACGAGACTATCTAGTTCTTGCGGCTTCCAGTTGACTCTTGTGGAAGTATCAATTCTTTAAATTTGGATATAGCTGAGAAATTTCCTCTCCACTTCGAACAGCGTCCTTCTTGCAGCCTTCTCCACTTCCTCTGCTTCAACCTGTATCAATCAATATCCGCTAATTGGTCTATGACATTTACTTGAAATATAAAAGACATTTCTTACCCCCCAGGTTTAACACAGACACTTTCACCCCTGTCAGTTTGGGAAATGACAGTTTGAAGGCTAACAGACACTTTCACCCCCTGAAGTTTGATGCAAAGACACTTTCACCTCTTCCAGTTTGGAAAATGACATTCACCCCCCTTCTTTCTGTCAAATGTCAGAATATTTACACTACCTAACTGTGATATTGTTAGTCTGGGTGCATTTGTGCCTCACTATAGTAGTTTAGGAACAAATTCACTCTCTTAGATTATGGATGGATATGATTCATTGTGGCAATACTTGCCGACCCGCGTGCCAGTGCCAAATTGGCACGCCCCGCACCGGCCCGCATATAACACGCCCCGAGCACGGCCCGCTCAAAGGCGTGCTCAACCCGTGGAACGGCTGGGTCACTTTCCTCCCGTGCACGACATGGCCCGGCCCGGCCCCAGCCCGCCTTGCCTCGGCACGGCCTAAACCCGGCACGGTCGCCCCTATCATATGACACAGTCAGGGGGTAATCATGAAGTTGGGAATACAAAAGGGCTGAAAGTTGCATTTTCCAAACAAGAAGTGGTAAAAGTGTCTTGGCATCAAAGCTGAGGGGGTGAAAGTGTTTTTACCCCACTTTCAACCTTTGATTGAAGGACACTTTCACCCCTTCCGTGAGTGAACGTCAACTAACTTACATCCCTGATTGTGACGCAATCAGTCTGGGAGTCGGGCCAATCACTGAAAATAGTTTTGGAGGCAAATTGGCCCCTATATGCAAAAAGTCTGTTATACCCTTGAATACTATACTCTTGGTTACAGCGCTAGACTTGTCACAATATCATGTGTAAGTTTCCTTAACTTCCGCACACTAAAGGGGTGGAAGTCTCCTTTTCCAAACTGGAAGGGGCAATAGTGTCCACCAATCAAACTAGAGGGGGTGAAAGTGTCTTTTACCCCGAGAGAGAGAGAGAGAGAGAGAGAGAGAGAGAGAGAGAGAGAGAGAGATTTCCCACCTCTGATTCAATCTCAAGCACTGCTGAGAATTCATGAGCTGAAAGGGATGAGTGGATGGCTCTGGTTTTGGAATTCATGTTATTCATGCATTTTAGAACCTCCAAAATAGAATCAATCCCAGATGAAGGATTAGCAACCCTTAGCTTAATCTTAGCTCCTCCTTTTCTCTGAGCTCCTTTTGAAGCTTCTGCTACAATGGCCTCCAATTCCTTGTTTTTCCATTCCAACTCTTCTTTATACTTTTGCAACTCCTGAATCTGCTTTGTTGCCTCTTGAACAATTGAATTCTTATCACTCTGCACATCAAACAACAAATGAGAGTTACAATCTCTCTCTCTCTCTCTCTCTCAAATGATGCTTGATATACTAACCTTGGTTCTTGGGGCAAGCAGAGAATGCAGGGAAGAGTAACTCTGTCTTTGCTTGTCTCTTCTGTTCCTTTCACTCAACATGTGCCGGCGACACCTTTCTCTCTCCGATTCTTTGTTCTCCAGACTCCAATGTCTCTTCAAGAACCCAATCATTCTCTTGTTCGCATTATTCGGCTTCTGAGCACATATTTTTCCTTGTATTCCATCTTGTGACCACTCATTGTACCTGACAAAAGCACTTGAATTCGCTGGAAATGGTTCTTCTTCGATCCAGAAGAGCTCTTTGCTTCTTGAGTTGTACTGAAAGAACTCTTCCATGGTGGTTTTTGATCTCTCTCTCAGTGTTTGTGTTTTGCCGGGAGTTTTAAATTGTGGGTCTTAACGGTTATATAACCGTCTCCTTAGACTTGGTTTTGTCATAGAAAAGCATATTTAACATGTGGTCAAATGTTTTGTTTCCCCATTCCTTAGTATTTCTTCTATTCTTCTTCCTCTTCTTCTTCTCCAGGTCAAATGCAGTATACAAGTTTCTCATATGGATTGGCTTCTATTTGTATTTATAAACTATTGAACCTTCCATATTGATCAAAGTCGTAATCGTTTCGTAATGACATCGGATTAAGGGATCGAACGAGTCTTATATGGTATGAACACAAGCTCAACTAGGCTATTTTTTAAGCTGCTTCCACACTATTGCTGAAAGGTCCTCCTCCGTAACTTGGCGTGTTCGGAGACCAAAGTCTCTCTGTACGGATTTATTGTTTAATTGATGCACATAGTGCCTCAAGATTCAATTCTAAATCTTCTTGGTACAAAACAATAAAAATAAACGATAACTTTCCCTCAAAATAAAATAAAATAAATAAATGATAACTTTTTAAACGGAAGATCGCTGCCACGATCCAAAAAATAAATAAAAAAATACGACTAATAAGAAACAACTAAACACGTAATGGCTGCTGCTAAATTGACATGACCCGATAGTGGTTCAAAATTACAGAGAGAGAAATAGTTGGGAAGTAAGGGAGAAAGAATAGTGTCCCTCAGCCATTGATCTTTAACAGATCCAAAGGCTCGTACTGAAACACCACTACTATTTCAAACAGTAAACATGTAGTATTATCTATTACTAGTACTAGTGTATATCTCGTGCCCGAATGCACTATCCAACACTCACAGATGATTTTAACATTTTTCATTTCATGAAAACATAGAATCAAATTCAAATTAGATAAATCAGATTACAGAGAGAATAGTTTGCGTTCGCAGACTGTATCATGGAATAGGTAAGATGCAATATTTCTTAGTTGCGCATTGCCTGACATGCTATTTACCAGTTCTTACAATTTCTACTCGTTTTTTTTTTCTTGTACTCTTGCAACTTTTGTTTCATACTCACATCTTTCTTCCAAGTCCCAATTGAAAAAAGTAAAAGCATCAAAATAATTAGCATTGGAGAAATCAAGTATCTGACTAGGCTAATTGACTAGGCTAATTGTAGTTATTTGAAGTTCATACCCATTCTTATAAGCAGCAAGAAGAATGTCTGATAGAGCACACGTCCGTTTTTGGCATTCAAAGTGACCAAGTTACGGATGGAAAAGTCAAAACAGGGAGAAACAAGAGTTACGCAGGTAGTATACAATAGGAACCGAGGAAGTCTCAGTCGAACAGTGATCAGATCCTCCAATAGCACCACATCACTAAATATCATCCATTCCAGAATATGCAGTCGGAATGATTATGGTACAACATCCCTATGTAAGTTGATACTATACAGACTAATGCCAACATATGGTTGAAACTTGAAATCCAAAAGGTTAAGAAATTTGAAGTGTTGCAGAATGATCCAGTTGTGGCAGTTTTGAAACAACAACTTCATCTTCTAGCAGTTGCAAAGCAGCATCTCAAGGTTTGTTTTTGTTGTTGTTGTTGTTGTTTTTTTTTTTTTTCTTCTCCGTGTCGGCGAATCCCAGATCATTGCAAGTTGGAGGTGTTTTGAGTCGCTGGTTCTGACTCGTAATCTTGAAAGTTGTAAGGAAAACTTGTTTCCAAGTGCAGACTGTGAGGTGACAGGTCAGCTTCTTCGCTATCGTCCTCAGCATCATCACTTCCGTACTCCTCTTCAGCATCATCATCGTCGTACTCCTCATCTGCATCATCCTTGTCATCACCATTTTCTAGGTATGCTTCATATACTTCATCCTACAAGAATGAAAATAGAAGAAGTTAATACTAGAAATTAGAGTAACCAGAACTGTGAACAAACACAAATAGAGGATAGTGGACAGGTATTGACCTCGCTTTCCTCATCTTCAGAGGAATAAGCAGAATCTAGTTTTTCGTAAAGCTCCTCGTTACCTGATTCTTTCAGACTGGCCATTTGTTCCTGAAATGGCGATGAAACAAGTTTTTAGTGAAGAGATAAAACACGCTACAGCAATGGAATCAGCTACTATTTCAAAGTAGGGAACGGGTAGTACAATTTCTGATCTTAGCTGGTTTGCTCTTGCTTGCAGGGTCGAGATGTGTTTTAGAAGAGCCTGTAATAAAAAAACATAATACGAATCAGTCAAGAACGCCAGTGCATTGCGAAATACTATGAACAACTTAAAATGTTCTTTCGCATATATTGACACACATGTAGGACATATCATGAATTATTATGGCAATGAGGATGCTTGCTCGGCATGAGTTTGAAACGGACGAAATATTTTACTTCTGAGAGGTTGGAGAAAACAACAACCAATCTTAGGCCAACGTAACCAAATATTGGTCCATATGAATTAGAGTACCGCATCAAATTTATTCTTGGAGCAAGCAATAATCACTACTCCAAGTCTACAACCAAAGGCTTTGACTATGATACACATGTCACATGACTTTACCACCTCAAACATTCTCTCATTTTGCCTATTGGTGCAACATCTAGATTATCTTTTAATTGTGTCATTACAAATCATACCCTTCCCTAGTCACGGACACTACTTAACAGACAAAATCTTCAGGGGGTAGCGGTGATAGACATGAAAGCAATTCTATGGGAAAGTCTATGGGAAAGTCGCATGGTTTCCAGTTTCAGGGAGTTACTGGCGGATAAAGAATCAAACCTTGTGACCTCCTACATGATATATATTCACAATCCCCAGAAGATTTATGTACCCATTCAAGAAATATCGAATTTTCACGGTGAGTTTCTGACAAACTGCACAAGAATTCAATTTGCAGACAAATGGCTACCGACTATATTTAGCAACACTTGAGGAAATGAGAAAGATTTAAAGATATACCTCGCGCCTTTGGAGTTCAATTGACCTAGCCAAAGCCTTCCGTTTCGTCAAGAGATTCTTTGGTCTCAATAAAGAAGGTCGCTCATACTCCTTTCCTCGAAACACGATAATGGCATACCCTTTGGATACTTTGTCAACCGATACCAGAACACCTCCACTCTCAGCTTCAAGAGAGAGTGCAGTAGTCTTCACCTCGTCAAAATTCTTAGCCTTCACGATGATCTTAACTAACTCCCTGTACTTCCAATGCAAGTGCATGTTCTCCACTGTGCCACCAAAGACTCCACGCCTACCTGAGCAAAGAAAACTTTTTTTGAAAAATCTGAAATATAACAGAGAATGCACGAAAATTTACCCTCAGTTGGAAGCTCTATTTACCAAGAAGCAAGAAAGCTTTCATTCTCAGGCCAAGCTTGCGAAACATAAACCTCTCCTCGTCTGATATACTATCAGGATCAGCTTGAAGGCTTAATGGAGCTAAAGACTCCTCTACTTTAGACAAGGTTCTTTCCGCTTTCATGACCTTGCGTTCAGCCTGTTAGAGGAACTTCACCAGTTAGACATAAGATTCTAAGTCAATTTCTAGTCAAACACACCATTAGAAAGCCTTGACTTTTCGAGTTCAGAATGTTTGGTATAAACAGGAAAGGTGTTTCTGCTAGAACAAGAAAATGATTCAGCAAACAAACAGAGGCAATGAATTGAAAGCAAAAGATGATGACTTCATAATTTTGATGGCCCTGTTTGGTATCGGCTGAAAATCTGAAAAATCGGCTGAAATAATTCTTGGTGAAAAATCCAGCTGAACTAAAAATCAAAACCCTTTTGGTATGAGCTGAAATTGTAGATTGTTAATTTGATCCATTAGACAAAATTTAAAGAGGTATATCGACCATTTATGAACAATGATGATGTCAATGTCAAAAACACATTAAAATTATTTTTTATGAGATTTTCAGCCGCATAATCCCCAAATTTGGAGATTCTACAATTGCGCTGAGATTATCTTAATCTGCAGATATCAAAATTTTGTGTCATAACCAGCGGAATTAAATTGAAATGGCCTATGTTAATCGGAACTGATTAATATCGTGGTTCCCAAACATGCACCTCGTAAACAGGTTGAAAGTTGAAACATGTGTAGTTTGTACTAGTACTAAATTAACTGCACAACCCTAATAACAAACTGTTAGATCCCTTCAGATACTTACGAAAGCAAGCTTATTCTCAAGTTTCCTGATAAGGTCAGCATATCGCTGAAATTCTGCTTCTCTCATCACTTTTGACTTGTGGTTGTCGTCCAGTATTTTCCCCCATCGAGCATCAGCATTTAGAGTTTCCTTGAGTGTGCCGGTTGTTTGGGAATCCTCTTGTATTCCCATGTCTGGTATAACAAATGACGAAGCCCGCAACCGTGCATTCTCCTCTTCATCTTGCAGAGCCTTCCCTAGACTCTCTTTCTCCAGTAATGCTTCTGCAACCTCGCGTGATAGAAAATTCTTTCCTCGATAGAACACTAAGAAATCCTTGTGACTAGAAAGTAGCGTACCTCCGGTCAAATTCTGCATCGAGTACACATGAGTTTGAATTCGATTAGTATGGAAAGTGCAAAGGTATGGTCTGTTAAGTGATAGGCATATGCAAACAGGTAGAATCATTAAATTTGTATATACAAAGACAAAATCCACCCTCCTTAGATGGGGTATATACAAAAACAACCTCATTGTTTGGGAATATACAAAAACCACCCCTGTCTCCGTTAGTATCTAACGGTGCACTAACGGAGTGGTTAAAGGACAAAAATACCCCTAACTTTTCGGGAATTACCCACCATATATACAATTTCCTTCTTATCTCCTCCCCATTTCCTAACCAACCAAACCGTATCTCTTCAAATCCCTCTCTTCTCTCAATTCTTCTCCATCTTCTGTAACTTCTCACCCACCTCCGTCCCTCTCACTCTTTCTCCCCGTCGACCACCAGACCAAGCCGAGAGCGATCTCGGCGACCTGGATCCGAGCGTCGTCCTCGGAGCTGATCGAACTAGATGGAGGCAAGCTCGCGGAGCTCTTCGTCGGCAAATCCCAGAGGGGTCGGATCGGCGACTCGTCCTAGGTTACCCTCGTCGACTCCGCCGAAAACCCCGTGGGTTGTGGGCTGGTTCGTCGGCGATACCCCCGTGAGATTTACAAGACCCCTCTTTCTCTCTCTCTATACCCAGTTCAATTCTTCTTCGATTGAGAAAGAGGTGTGTGTAGTTATGGGGAATTGGGGCGAGAAGAGAGAGTGGGTGAAGGTTCGTTTTTCTGTCGCTGGGTTGTGGTCTGGTTTGTGGCCTGAATTAATGGAGGCGGTGGCTGAGTTGGTGGCTGTTGGATTAATCGGTGGTGGGTTTCAGGTGGAGGCAGGGGCAGCTGCGGGTGGTCGGTTGTGATGGTGAATTGGTTCGGTTCTGATTTTGGCGGTGGAACAGGGTCTGAATTAAGTGGAGAATTGAGGTGCTTAGCATGTTGTTTGGTCTAATGTGATTTGTGGTTGTTTGTTCTGGTTTGTTTCTGGGTTTAGGTGGTACCAATAGTGTAGGAGGTCTGGTAAGAAAGGTACTGTATTCGGTTTGGTTTTGTTGGTGATGGCTTGTGGTGGTTGCAGGGGTTGTTATGGTGGTTTAATGTAGGTGAAGTGATGACTGTGGCGATGGTGAAGGGCTAGTTTGTTGGGTCTGTAGTGGTGTGGGTCTGTAGTGGTGAAATCCAGTTGGTTAAGTTTGAGTTGTGTAGGTTGATTAATAGTGTTTAATGGTCAAGGTTTTAGCAGCAGTGTGTTGGGAGTTAAAGTTGTTGTAGGTTGTTTGTGTTGGCGGTGAATCAGCGGTGGTGGCGGTGGCAGTGGTGGTGGCCAAGAACACTAAGAACATCAAGAACATGAACAAAATAAGCACAAAAACACATATAAGGGCAAAATGGTCATAAAAAGGGTCATATTGCACCCTCCTCTCAACTGAGATTAACAGAAGGGTGGTATTTGTCCAACGTCCGTCAGTGACAGGGTTTTTTTGTCTCTAATAGGGGGGTTTTGGTATATCCCCGAACAATGAGGTTGTTTTTGTATATACCCCATCTAATGAGGGTGGATTTTGTCTTTTACCCTTTTATCATTAATATCTTGTGCAGGTGATTAAAATCACAAGGTCCGGAGTGTACATGGACTAAAAGGTGTTTTTCCCCCAACGTTATAGTGTCAAAGGACCACAGTGTAAATCAGGAAAAAGTTAGAAAAATAGACAACATGGACAATCCCTAATGGGCCAAAGCCCTAAGGGAAAGACCCACAAGGAGGCCGAGATACCCTCCTAGGGCTAATAGCCTAGATGTGGCCCCTCACCTCCTTCGTGGTCTCTGCGGTGATTTTTTTCCTTTCCTTGTCTAAGTGTGAAGTAATAGTTTGTCAGGAGCCTGGAAGGTGGGATGAGAAAATGGAATATAAATAACCAAAACACGATTTATATTCTATTTGGTGAAATCTGAAAAGTAACTCATCGCCATTTTTTTGTGTCCCAATTTTATCCAGTTCACTATGAAGGGAAAATAACATGAATTGTTGAGAAATAAAACCTAAGAACATATATCGGCATATTCATAGTGACTGTTGCTAATGGTCAAAATGGAATATTTCAGGCAGATAATTTTTTTATACAAAGTGAATCATATTGGACGAGAAAGGCATTCTGAGTAATACTCGTGACCTAGCCAACAAGATTATCGTACGTCTCGCCTGAGGCGAAATCCGAAACCAACACTAAGACGCTCGGTCCCTCACTACTTTCATCTGTTTGAGAAGTCTGAATGAAAGCTGGGCGTCCTTATACGGCCTCATGAAAAGGTACAAAATTTTCTCATAGTTCTTTTGACAGGAGACCCGAAGAAAAAGAGGACAGGGCCTGCAGGGGATGCGATCATATTGTAACAAGAAAACTATAATGCTTCCCTTGTTCTCTGTAAGTCAGATAGGGAATTCTTGAAGAGGAAACGTCTGATTATCATTAGATTCATTAGCTATGAGATTACATACAAATACAACTACTGTACACAAAATTTCTATAAGGATCAAGGGAGCAGTAACGGTCAAAAGTACGTATGGCATAACTATTTAGATGTACACCTTCGCTCTTAGAGGTGGTATCATAAAATGCAGTATACACTGACTTTTAGGATAATGCTCCAGGCATTTTGACTCGTAGGCATTGTTACCTTAAGCACAAAACTCAAAGTAGATCCAGTGATGAATGTGGAACCCTGGATACAAAGCTAACCATTACGAAATGATCAGTAATTCACATGAACTTAAGGGTAACGAATAGTCTGGGGAAATTGTTTCGGCAAAAATAATTTTAGCTCCTATATGTTTAGGGGAGGTACCAAATTGGATCTCAAAATTTCATAAGTACTATAATTTTGCGGTTACTTCGGGTACTTTTCAAACTGGTAACAATTAAGATTCTCCATCCATCTCAATTAGTTAGTGGGACTATAACATTGGATGGACTATAATGCCCTTGAATTTACAACGAAGGGATTGAGTTAAAATTTACTCGACATCTTTACCCTCTCCCAGACAGGTTATGCAATATGCATCCCCTCCATCATTCTTTGAATTCTGAGTCCTCCATTACCCACATTACTCTCTATTTAATCACAAATACAAGTCATTAATTATCTCTTTCTGTAGAACTCTATCACCGAGAGTTATAGAACTCTATCCACATAATCTCACTTTACCTATGTTTATCATAAAACCCAGGATCAATGTAACTCCAATTATGTCGACAAATACTAAACCCATGGGACGTTTTGCATTATTCAAGACATGGTTATGTTATCCATAGTTCCATACGATTACCAGTGTCGATAACATCAAATTTAAATGATAATTGCAATTGATAATACTTTCCGGAGAATATTGTATTCTGTTTTATTCGCTCCATTTGACTTGTAGGCCAAGTCGTGAAGAGAGTAAAAGTTCCAAGATCACTTCGTCAAGAATTTGTTGAATAAATCTTTGATCTCTCTAGCATTTGTTGTTGCACCTCTGAACAAAAATCACACCACATGGAGCTCAACAATGTATTGGTGGTGGTTGTGTGTGACTGTATGAATGATATCAGAGACAGATCTCATCACAATGACCATAGATGGACAGATCTGACGCAATATTTTTTGAAACCAACAAGTTAAAGTAGAATTTGTGGGCTACTCCCTTTCTTCTTGTTCTCTTTGTTGGCTTGGTTGCTTAAAGGGAGGACTTTTAGCTAAAATAGTTCATACTTTCCGTGGTCTGTTCACGATTTTCCTAGCAACTGAGGGAAAATCTTATGCTCTTTTGAGAGGAGAGCGTGAATAGGGAACTGAGAGATGTAAAACTAAAATGCTTAGTTGTCATGTATGGTGGCTAGTAGTGGTGGCGAATATCAGGACTGTGGTTGGGAAGGAGATCGAAAAACATGAAGATATTTGATAGTTTGGTTGAGATTACATTCCGAGGTTAATATGATATTACACGGTACTAAAAGTGCACAAGTGACCATTTGAAAAACATTTAAGAGATAGTAATAATTAAAAGACCCGTTAATTGAAAATTTGGAATGTGTTCTGTACATTCACGACGATGGATGGACATCTCAATTGTCCACAATTCGAAACATGAAGGTCAAAATTGTTACTTTGAAACTTGAAGGTCCAATATGGCATTGGTACCTACCCTGAACATAAAAGGGAGTAAAATGAGTTTTTCCAAATTATTTTCTTCTGTAAATATATTGTTATTCATTAAGACTTTTTTAGTCCTATAATTTTCAAGTTCGATTACTGGGAGGTCTAAAACAGGTTCAGAAATGCACAAATGAAAAGATCGCGAATTTGGAAGTACATAGTCATAACCCCTAACAAAGAAAGTTGAAACAAGTTGGACATAATTAAAAGCGTTTAAGTGTTCTAGTATACTCTTTTAACAATTTTCATCACCAAATATGTAATTTTTCTTATGAAGGCCTCTATTACCCCACCTAAGGTGCAAACTCCGTCTGATAATTCCGCCGTAGAAAGTTTTACTACAATGAACCAATGATTCTTCTATACACATCTATCTAAACAAGTCACATTTACAAGTTGTTGAAGAAGTCAGTTCAGAGTAAGCTAAGATCTAAAAGAAATGAACTTCATTAGGTCATCAACAGGATAAGTTGGAAGGTTAGCAAACTTTAGGAGGAAGATCGAGTAAAACCTGTAGTTCCTTTGAGTTTTATTTAGCCAACATTTTCTTAATACCTTGATATCTTCAGCCATTCGCTCACTGGTAGTTAGCTGTACGCCGCGTTTAAGTGCAACTTTGGCAATAGAACTTCTTTCCCATAGCTTGCTCATGGCAACAGCCAAACCTTCATGTTGCCTACTCCGACCTGGCCAGACAGTTTCATACTTTCATATTAAAAACAACAATAGGCTTGAAACTCTTGAATATTGAGAGCAGTCACACAGTTTATCAGAAAGGATAAGCAAAGGTGGCATACCTAGAGCAAAATGTGGGGGTAGAACCCTTGCAACCCTTCTTAAGGCCGTTGCCTCCTTTACTGAAAGAGTGCCTCTCACCCCATAAGGCAGAACTCTGAAAGGAGGTTTGTATCCTGGAACAGTGCCAGGAAGTAAATCTGCATCTACAGGTAGCGGCTCATCGCCTGGCCAATCTGAGTATCTAGGACCTAACTCATTTAACAGCTTGTCAACTTCATCTTCATATTCCGTTTCGTGTGATGATTCTTTCCTTGCTCTTACTTCAAGAGTTTCGCCCAAGTCTCCTTGCCGTACTATGGCAGCAGTATCCGGACCATGTTCAGAAGAACTTAAATTTCTATCAGTAGTTATTGACGATGAATTAGCTGCAATCTCATTCTTCTTATATGCTCTCTTGCTTGCTTTTGTTGATGGATCCTCATAACTCACGCCTCTGTATAAACAAATAGAAGTTCCAGACCTCCAAATCACCAGGCCATTGGTTCTTCTCTGAAAATGATGGAGATGTTATCATTAAATGAAGCAGCTGAAACCAGTGTCGGAGCCAGAAAACCGTGAAGACGAGGCGAAAATTCCATATTTATCACGTAAATAATAAGATGAGATAGAAATTTTCAATGAATTGCACTAGTTTACCTACTTCTTCTTAGCTTAATGAACTCAGATCAGTGACAGAATCATTTTACACTAAATTTTTTTCTTTTAACACCTTTTTTCTTTCTTTTCATTTTGTCAAATTCTGGGTTATTTCATAATTTATCTTGGTTATACTTTTTTTGCAAATAACTGGGGCACTGATGGGATTTTTGATGAAATCAGTGGGACTATTGCAAATATTTTAGGTACTCTGAAATTAATACAGAAATTCAGCAGTAAAAGTAAGGATATTCAAAAGTCCAGGGGTCGCACCACCACCCTGGTCCTAGTGTGGCTTCGTTTGTGGCTGAAACTATCTATTGAGAATACAAAACCTTGTCTTCTACCAATAAATATGAAACCTTGATCTTCTTTCCCTAAAAATTACCAACTGTCAAGATGTTTCCAAATGATACCTACCTGAAGAGGTTGAATGGTCTAAAACAATCCGCATATTTCATGAATCATGACACCATCTGAACTTCCCCAGAAAAAACCACCAATAAACATAGGGGATATATGTATACAGTGTTACTTATTATTATGGGTGGAACAAATTGCAATTTATCCATCGTAATCTTCTGGGCTTGATATGTGAAGGACAAACTAGTCGCTCTTTCAGGGATAGAAAAGAATCACTCGGTTTTTGTTGGTTGTGTATCTTGCTTGGAATTGATAAAAGGGACTACATGTTATGTGACAAGATAAGATGATTACGTAGTGAGACAAGTAGTACATGCTAAACCGGCGGTAGTGGGAGAACAAAAGCACTTAAAAAAGAATGGCACTACACAAAAACAAAATTGTAGCCTTTCAAAATGCTGTCTACTCTGAAATACAATTCTAAGACCTCCAAGATTAGGGTTCCTAATGCTGCTCATATATCCGTTTTCTCATAAATTCTCAGACAACCTTTGTGAAATATTATGTCATTAAAGCAAGCGAGAACCAAACTTTAAAAACTGAATTGGTGGAGTTGGGACTAGGAGAATAAACTGTAAAGGGGAATATTCGTCGTGAAGGAAGTTTGTAATTCCTGTAGTCACATTTGGGTCCTGGAATATGCTTCTTAGGCAGTACTGGATTTGTCCTGGAGCTGGAAAGATTAGGAGGACACCAATCAAAGCTGCCATGGATGATTGAGAAAAAGAGGAATTGAATAGTATATTGGAAGAATGGAAGGATAGGAGACTGATTTGAAATTGAAGCCTTATCTGTTTCAGAAAGGTACATGGATCTTCAACGTCCCTAATAACCCATTGGGAAGAATCATAAAAGGGTTATCTATTTGCAAGTATCTTTTCTTTTTCGGGGATATATAGTTATTCCATACTGATGGCATCCCCATTTGTGACTAGTTAACGACCTTTAGGGATGATGAGGCTATTACAAATGAGGAATGCGAAATATCTAAGCTCACAAACATGGGAACGTTATCAAACAGAACCTATGCAATACCTATTACACGGAGACATTAAGGCTGAATGAACAATCCGCAGAACCTCTTCTGGAAGCTAATGAGTTATAGTTTACTCACTAAAGAGAAAAGAAAATAGCATGGACATTAACAAAAGAAGATACCACAACAGATCATAGAGTCGAATTAGTTAAAGAGGAAACTAACCTCCAATATCTCGTGCATCTTCTTCATGTTAAGTGCAGGCGCACCTTCAATTTTCAGCCTCACAACTTCCGAAGATTTCCATTTCTCGTGAATGATATCCACAATCTCCTTAGTAAGACCCGTACCCTTAATCCTCGTCCTGGTCTTCAACCGAAGAGCTAAATTCCTCAGCCTCCTCAGCTCCGACTCTGGAAGAGTCAACTCAGCTAAAGAAGTCCTACTCCTTTCCCTCACCGAATCCCTCTTTTCCTCATCTTTCGGCGCCCCCTTCTCCCAAGGAAACCTCACCTCCCCTTTGCTCCCAAACATGCTATCCAACCCCGACGGCGATTCTTCCGAAAACCCCCCTCTCTTATTCGACAACTTATCATCCTCAACATAAAATATATCCTCAATTGACCCCTTTTCAATCACTCTCCTCTCCTCTTTTCTGTCATTCATATCATCCATGTACCCGAATTTCTTCAACTTCTCCACAATCTTCTCCATAGTACTACCACCACCACCACCACCACCACCATCACTGCCACTCCTTGAATTGACTCTCATAGACCTCAAATTCAAATCTCTAGGCCGGGTTTTCGAGGGTTTATCGTTCCGTTTATCTAGCCAACTAGTACTCCTAGATGAATAATTTACACTAACATTTGAGTTTGAAATGTGAACTTGAACTGAAGAAACCCCTATTCTGAACCCAGAACTGGGGTTTGAAATTGGGTCTGTGATAAAAAACTTGTGGGTGTGGAAGAGAGGGGAGGAGATGTACCTGGTGGGTTTCAATCGCGTGGTTCCATGGGATGAGTCTATGAAGGTGGTTGTTGATGGGTACAATTGATGATTGGGAACGAGTGCCATGGAAGAGAGCGTGGGTTATGTAAGTAGATGCATAGTCTGGGGATTGAAGGAGGTGAATCAGAGGTTTATGTGGGGATGTGAGGAGAGATTGTTGCAGAAGGCTGAGCAATTTTGAAGGTGAAGAAGACGAAGGAGAGGTTGTGTAAGCTAAAGCTGTGTCTCATCCTCACTCTGGTTTTAGAAAACTATTGTATAAAGTGTAAAAGACACTTTTCCCTCCTCTAGTTTAATTGAAGGAGACTTTTGGCCCCTCTAGTTTGGAAAAAGACACTTTCATTCCTTATGTGTGCCGAATTTAAGTAAACTTACACCTCTGACTGACTGTGACACCTTTAGTTTGGGGGTGATATTCATCGTTGAAAATAGCTGTGCAGACAAATTTGCCCGCTTTATCATACGGAAACGTAATTTGCCCTTGGATAATTTCTAGTGGTGCAAGCAGTTCGGTTTGGTACGATTTGTTCAAAAACCATAAACAAAACCTAATATGTCGGTATACTAACTTTGTAACCAAACCAAATCATTTGGAAGCATGAACCGAACCTAACCAAATAAAAAAAATTTGGTTTGGTTTGATTCAGATCGGTTGATTTGCATAAATATTATTAAATGAATATTATAATACTGCATTGTCAACGAATTTCAATTTTAAGAGAGAAAGAGATTAAGTAGACGTAAAAAGAAAGTTGCACAACTATCATTTACGATGTAACGTGAGAGAAATGAAAATGATTAAGATTGATAATTGTGTTCTATTTATTAGATTATTTAATATACTTTACGCAGTACATTTTTTAATAAAATTACATTAGACACATATTGGTAAGGTTCGGTTTGGTGATGTGTGACATTTTAACAAACCGAAAACCGAACCGATTAGACTGGTTTGCGAAACTTAAACAATTCATAAACCGTACTTCTAAAAAAGGATAATTTTCACTTACACCCCCTCAATTTTGGCTGATCTTCACTTACACTCCTTCTAGTTTTGGAAAAATTCACTTACACCCCTTATAACTACTAAACAATGTTGTCACTTACACCCCTTACGTGTATTTACTCTGTTAGTTGGCGTGACTTTCCAAATTCAGTTTTTTTTGGATAAATTTACCCTTGAAAATGCTATATAAGTCTCAATCCACCATTAATTTTGTAAACTCTACCTCGAGTTAATCCTAATTTTTACTTGTAGTAGCTTCATCATGTTCAGAAATGCATATGAAACATGTGATAGAATAAAAATATTTTGCATGTGTTAAAAATAGACTGGCCTGGATTGACTTTTGCAGCATCTGCAAGGCTAAATTTGTTCGAAAAACTGATTTTGAGCAGTTACCATAAGAACTTGCATAGTGAATGCGTAGAGAGGGCGTAAGTGACAACATGTTTGGTAGTCATAAGACGTGTAGGTGAAGTTTTCCATACTAGGAGGGGTTTAAGTGAATATCAACCAACACTGAAGGGGTGTAAGTGAATTTTACCCTCTAAATCGTCCAAAACTAAGAATTTCGGTTTGGTTCGATCAGTTTGATCTGTTTATTTGGTTTTTCTTAGAGCCCTTATATTAATCCCATATTTTGCATAATATAGGGATACATTTTTTTCGAAAATTATTTTCAGTGACGTACTTCAACTCCAAACTCCAAAGTAACGGTGTCACAGGAAATGGGATGTAAATTTTCTGAAGCTCCGCACACTGAGGAGTGAAAATGTTCTTTTAAAGTTGAAGGGGGTGAAAGTGTATTTTACCATTGTATAAAATATGCCCTGTCAGTCCACAGTCGCTCACAAACTCGGTGTGGGTTTATTTCCGATTCCAGCTCTCTCTCTCTCTCCGGTGACTACTCCGTCGGCTCTAAGCAGGTTTTTTCCGGTAAACCCCCAACTCTCTAATCTTTACACTCATATATTTTCTGTATTGATAATGGGTCTGAACGGAAACGAGTATATACCTTTGTCAAAGTCTAGTCTCATTTTCTGGGGTTGTTTTTGTCTGGGTTTTTTCTGCTTGAATTTGGGTATATGGTTTGTTGTTAATCACTTCTTAGATTCAATTCATTGAATGCATGTGTTCAATTTTCTCTGCGGATCGATTTGGGTTTTTGGGTCAAGTACGGTTTTGAGGGTTTTGGGTGAAATTTGAAGTTATTTTTTTTGTACACATTGTGGGTAACTTTGAAGACTGGTTAGGAAATGCTATTATGTTCTTGCCTTTTACAACTTCATAATTTCCATCTGGGTTTTTTTCATTTCCTGAAACCCATTTCATGGTTTTGGGGTTTTCTGGGGTTTTATAGAGTTGGGGAGGATATTTTTGCAACTGGGCACTGTTAAATTTGGTCTTGTAGGTCTAGAAAATCAGCTTGCTTGTTCCGCGATTTTGTGTTGAGGAGGGTTTTACTTCTGGGTTTGTTTTATTTGTGTCTTGTGTGCACACAAAATAGTGAAAATCCTTTAGTTGTGAACTACTAATAAGACGTCTAGCTTTAAGTTTCTTACCATATCTAACCATACCTACCCTTGAGAAGATAATAGGTTAGTAGGGCTGGCACTGGGCCGGGCTTTTGCGGGACAAATTGGGTTTGGCTAGTTTTTTATGCCCCCATGCCCCCAGCCCAGCCCGTTGATCCGCCCAACTTTCAAGCAAGGCAAAAACATCGTAAAATCTCCCAACCAAGAATATCAATACAAATAAAAATAATTCGCTGGCTATTGCTTTATTGAAAAGGTTGAGAGGAAGACATGTAAATGCGATCATTTTACACTATTGTTATTTTCTTGGTTTATTGGTGACTTTCTTGCTAAAACGGAAGAAAATGAACACAACCTAAATGCGAGTACTGACATCGTCCAAATAAACCAAAATGTCACCGTGTTTACACAATAATCCACAATGTTTTATAACTTAAATTATCTAGCATAATGTATATTCTAGTACACACATATGTAGATACAATACTTGTACATAGTATATATAACATGAACCCAAGCCCTTAAGGTACCGAGCTGGGCTTGGCGGGTAGTTCAGGCCACTGGGCCAATGCCAGCCCTAGGTGAGAGTAGAAGATGTAAAGGTAAAAGATGGTGAGGCTATCGAGGGAAAGAGGAAGGGTAACCGCCCAATAGTTATTTTAACTTGGGCTGCCAGTTGGAGATGCAAAAAATGCACAATTAAACCAATTTTGGACCACTCTAGATGGAAACTAGGCTAAATTTCCTATACATGACAAGCCATTAGACTGAAGTTCAAGTCCCTCCTTCACCTCTCTTCTTTCAACTTTAGTTTAGATACATGTAAGTTACATTGTGATTTCTTTCATACACCCGCTCGAAAAGAAAAGTCAATTTCCATATCTAGCTACCATTCGTTACTTTGAACCACACATCAACTGATTTGTCAATTGTTATCACATAGTGATTTTGCAGAGATGAGTTGTATTTCATGTGTGCTTACATCAGAATTTGAGAGAAAAGTTCTATTGTTACAATTGTCAGTCCTTATATTGTGATGTATTAAATTCACGCAAGTTGTGCTTACTCTAGTCCTCGTAATATCTTGAGTGAATTTTCTATAATAAAAGTTGTAAAAGTATCACAGTAATATAATAAAAAATGATCGCATGTCTTTTAAGAAATTTGAAGTGTAGTACATCCGTTGGATATGGTATGTTATTTTAATCAAAAGGTACTTAATTGTAACTTCTTACAAGCCACGAGGTACAATGGGAAATTTAACAATTTTATAGATATCATCTGGTACCTACTGTCATACAGTCGCTCACAAATTCGGCGTGGGGTTTATTTCCGCTTTCAGGTCTCTCTCCGGTGACCACTCCGCAGGCGCTAGTAAGGTTTCCAGGTAAACCCACTATCTCCTTCTAATCTATCTCTCGCCTGCGTTGATCATGGGTCTGACAAAAGTGAGTTTAGAACTTTGTCGTCGCCTCGGTACATTTGCTGGGGTAGTATTTGTTTGAGTTTTTTCTGCTTGGTTTGATATATGTTTAATTAATCACTTCTGAGATTTAGTTCACTGAATTCATATGTTAGATTTCTACTGCATGGTTGATTGATTTGGGGTTTTGGTTCCAAAATGGTTCAAGGGTTTTGGAGTGATTTGAAGTCTTTCGATCTGTACACGTTCGGGTAAGAATGAAGGCAGATCAAGAAACCTTATAATGTTCTTGCTTTTACGGCTTCATAACTTCATCTGGATTTTATTTCCTGAAACCCATTAATGGTTTTGGGTTTCCTGGAATTTATAGACTGGGGAGAATTTTTTCGCGACTGGGTACTGTTAATTTGGTCATGCATTCGTCGAAATCAGCTTGCCTTTTCTGGGATTTCAATTTGTGGAGAGTTTACTACTGGGTTTGTATGTCTTGTAGTGTGTACATGAGAAGATAGAATTTGTAGCTGCTATTAGTATATGGTTTACTCAGGTCAGTGAAAATCCTTTAGTTATGGGCCACTTATTAAAACCGAAGCTCTTAATTTCTTCCCATATTCACCCATACCTTGATCTCTTGAAGCATACACAAATTGAGTGATGATCTTGAAAGATCTGACACTATAGGAGATACGATAGGTAATGAGGTGTCCAAATAGGACCACAAGTACATTCTATCTGGAAATTGTTCAACGCTCGATACTGGATGTGAGTTCAATAAATATCATACAGTACATTTTAGCACTATTTACTAATTTTCCATGTGAACTCAACACTGGCTAATGCCCCCAACCTATGAAGCACTAAAACAGGAACGGGGACGCCGGAACGGCAATTTTCCAAAATTGGGGAGACGTAACTGCGGCGGAACGGCAGATATATATTACATATGTATATGTGTGATATCTAAATACTACACCCTTACAAATTGTAAGACGAAATTGAAAAGCAATAATTAAGATGAATACAAATTTTTTCTAATGTAGAGGTACTTGAGAAATCGGAGGTCATCAAACTCTTTAAGGTCATCCGGAAGTCTTGAAATATCCAAATTGTTTTCTCTCTGTTGAAGTGTAAGCGGCCAGGGTTTAGATTGGGGTCAGGGATCTTGATAGGATATGTAATTTGTAATATTTATCATATTTTATTTACAAGTAGCATCCCATCTTTTTAAATTTATTAAAAGACACCCGAGTGTATTAACCCAGTGACCTTTCCAAAATGTTTCAAAAGGGGGAAAGCCTCCGTGGGAAGTTCCTCATATGTTTCAGACTTAATATTTTTGTGGCGTTCCGGGAGCGTTCCTGGGAGTTCCGGAGTTAGATATGTTCCCGGAATGGGGGCATTATCCTACATAGAGTTCCCGTGCATCAGAGCCTCCCAACTCTCTACTCTCCAGAAACTTCACCAAAACTTGAACATTTGAGAGCCCTCTTCCTCCTAAATTTCACAGTGAATGGGAGATACTGGTGTAGAGTTAAATACTTTGGCCAAGTGAATCTGTGAAAGTCTTTACGTGAAATTTATGGTTTTGGTCAAGTATGGTTATGAGGTGGGATATTGGTGTCCAAGAGAGGGCGGGTTCCTGCTCATATGCCGAATAAATTTCCAGGATAAGCTTTAGGAGTTAGGATTAGTTGGCACTGATTGAGTTCCTGAAAACCATTCAGTTTCTGGTTCAAATATGCATGGCTGAGAATGTCTAGAATATCAATACAGCTCTTTCACCAAATTAACATTTGAATGATGAAACGAAGTTTCGGGGGAGAGTTTGGTTTAGATAGATAATTAACACATAATATACCTCAAACTATTTTTCAAGTTTGGCATTCCCAGATCTAATTGCTTTTGCTCTACCCCCAAAAATAGTGGGGCAAACAAGTATGAGGTGCCTTGTGGTCCAGAATAAGATTCATAATGATGTACTGATATTTGGTTCACCCCCTCTGTCCTAAGTATAGGATTCTTTAAGAGTTATGTTGCATTGCTATAGCAACTTTATTTGTATATGAATATATAAGTGAGGAGTTGCGGACCTGTCAACAAATGGTGCGCCAAATGTCATGTCAAAAGCGTTCTAAGTACGATATTTGTCATAACATCTTCCTAGTGCTATGTCTGTGCGAAGTAGAAGTCAACAAGTGATCTTCTTGTTCCATAAATTATGAAACAGAACTTATTTGGCCTTCATAAGCTACCAAAATCTAATATCTGAAGGAAAGACCACTAGTATTTGTTAGGATGGAAGAGGAAAGAAAATGGAGCTTTGTATGCATGTTAAAGGCTGATCCTATCTCCAAATATTATGTAGTAACTTGAGAAAATGGATTCTGAGCGTTGTGGGATAACTATGTGGTTGAAAGGCTTGGGTGCTTCCCTGAGACCTCCCACCTTGTTCCTTCATTTTGTTATTTACTGAAATTTTGGTGTGTTAGTGTTTCACATTCTTCTACATTTCAAATAATGACTTACAAAATATGAAAATATATACGCAACACTACTGCTGGCCTGCCGCATCTGCATCCCATATTTCTGAAATCCACACCATACTTGCACTAGCACTTGCCTTTAGTGCGTCATAGATAAGCACACGGTAATTCTTGATGAAATTACGTAAATAATGCAAAATACTGCGGGGTGAGTACTGTTAAGGTATCATCTTAGTACCCAATGGGCATTCACTACAGAGGCTTTGTTGAAATTTTCAAAGCCCGAGCTTAATCTTGGTACATGTTCACATTCTCATTATGCTGTTTTTTTTCAACACGTGGTTCTTGATTGATATCTATTTTTCTTAGATAAACTTGGTGATTGAAATCTATTTTGCATGTGGATTTTGATGTTTTCTGACTATGAAGTTGTCTTAGAATGATATCCTGTGTATGTTATATTAAATTTGGAGGCTGTCTTGTTTTTAGCCCATATTTTGTTGCCTTGACTTGCAACATCTATGAATTACTCCCATGACTCTGTGAATTACCCCTAACGGAGGCATTGTTTTTCTTCAAATCCCGAGCTTAACCTTGGTGCATCTTCACATTCTAATTACACTGTTTTTCGTCAATAGTTGCATCTTGATTGAAATCGATTTTGTATGTAGATTTTGAAGTTTTCTTGTCATAATTTTCCCATATTTCTCTTTCAAGTTTGCCACATATCATGTCTCCTGAAGAAGCCTGTTTTCCCAACCTTACCAGATTCTTGTTTATTTTTTGGTGTAATGAACAGGCAAAATCAGCAGCAGCAAGCATGTTTCTGAAGGTCCAGTTATCATGGAATGTGATCATTCCAGCTGAAAACCTGGAGAGGAAAGGACTGATGCTCCAGAGATCCATTGTAGTTCGCCTTCTGGACGACTTCTCCTCCAAGAAGGCAACCAAAGACCACGGATACTTCCTTGCCGTTACGACTCTGGACAAGGTTGGCGAAGGAATAGTTCGCCAGAACACCGGTGATGTTCTATTCCCAGTTGTTTTCACCTGTCTCACCTTCAAGCCATTCAGAGGAGAGATCTTGGTCGGCAAAGTCCACAGGATCCTGAAGCATGGGCTGTTCTTGAGGTGCGGGCCCATGGAGAACATCTACCTCTCTCACCAGAAGATGACGGGTTACCAGTACGTGACTGGCGAAAACCCAATCTTCATGTCCGAGAAGCTTTCCAAGATCGAGAAGGACGTTGAAGTGCGCTTCATCGTGGTGGGTACCAAGTTTTCTGAGGCGGAGAGAGGGTTCCAGGCTATTGCGAGCCTCGATGCTGACTTCCTCGGACCTGTTTGATCGGATTAAGGATTGTAAACATGTTCTAAACCTGTGTAGAAAAACTTGTTCTGTCTCTCTTGTTTATCTCTGACTTGCTGGGCTTTTGCTTCCTGGAATTTCTAAACTTTCTGTTTTGTCTATATGGGATGTGTTTAAAGATTTGAGTTGTGCTTATGCTATCTTACTATTTTGATTTTGTGCTCCATTGCGTCTGTTGGATAATATGGTTGGCAGGGATGAGGTTTCGTTATTGTGCAATGGTTCTTCGTGTTCTTGCACTTTCGGAGGTTATATCAGGAGGAGCTGCTGGTATAAAAAAGGCTACATGAAACAATGCTTTGTACGTCGTCAAAATTGAAGGCAATCTATCAAAACATCTTGCATCAGGCAATATGTTCATAAAAATTGTGGCCTTGTTTTTGTGTTCACTTTGTCATTTACATCCATGGCCATCCTCCCAACATCCGACATTTTAGAGTATGCAACATCCGACATTTTAGAGTATGCTACCCATTGTTTAAGCACCACCTCATTCTAGCACCAAAGACTTCGGAAAATCGCTTTTCACCTACCACCGAGTTTGGGTGCCTAGACATGCATGATGTGCCCCAAGAACTGCAGGCAGAGAGCCCTCATGGCACATGCACAACGACGCAGGTCAGTTGACTTTACCAAAAATCCTCCCAACCCTAACATCTTTCATTGAGAGAGAACGGATGAGCTCCTTTTAAGACATAAATGTACACTACACACCGCAGTACAATACTTCAAAGTGCTTGTGTCCATCTGTCACGCATCTATCACATAGTTGAACTACATATAGAAAAATTATGAAATACTCATGCGGTCTATTTGGATGGCATCGGATTTAGGGGTGGAATTTGATTTGGGGTGATTTCAGTTGAAATCCAACATCTGGATACATTTTAGGGGTTTGGATTTGATTTGGAACAAATCCATCCCCTCAAATTGTGACTAATTTGAAAATCCCATGTGTGGAGGAGACATTTGGGGAATTGAACCCAAGACCTCTGATTCTGATTCTAAGGCTTCAAACTCTTACGAGTGCTAACTACCACTGGGATACAATATGCTAAGTTAAGCTATGATATTGAAAATTTAATAATGAAAATCAATTCAAATTAGAAATCTCAAATTCTAGACTATTAATAGCATAAAAATGGAAACCTGTTTGATTACTTTCGTGCCTATATGAGAGAGACTTGAAGACCCATTCTCGATAACGATACATTAGCAGGAGGAGCTGGTTCCCCTTTTATTGGTGAGCTTGCTAACTACCGCTTAGACAACAATAAGCTAAGTTAAGTTATGACATTAAAGTTCAAGAATGAAAAATAGATTCAAATTAGAAACCTCGAATTCTAGACTATGGGCTTGGGCCAACAAAATAAGCCTGTCAAAATTTATGGGCTGGATTTGTGTTCCATCATTACGCAACAAGCCCGGTCCGCCCGTAATATACATAATTTCACTTTAAAAGTTTAATGTGCTCAAAAAAATAGTACTACCTCGGTAACTCCGTTTCTTTTGAATATTCCAAGTACATTATTCATAGGTCACTTTGATCCGATAATTTAATTAGCAAAACAATGTAAGATTTTGATAATTTTTTCGTGGGGCCACCATGAAAAAATTATTAAATTGGTACATCGTGTTAAAAATTACATGTTGCGGTCTTAGGGAACTGCGTTGTATTTTCTGTAAACCTAAGACAATGAACATCGCAAACTCTAGCGGGATTTATGCCGCAAATATGTGAAAACTCAGTTAGAGTTAGTTTTTACACATATGAGATATATCGAAGACACACCGAATAACACAATTTTCTCTCTTCTTGGAAATCAACGTTCACCCGAGCAGTGCGCGTTCTTGCTGAGATAGAAATGCGTAGACATCAATGTCAAAAGGTAAGCCTGATCACTTCCACACTAGTATCATGTTAATGTTTATCAAAGATATTCGAACAAGTGGCAATCTTGTAGGTTATGTTGAAACTAGCATGGGTATCAAAACGACATTCATCATATTTCTACTCCTACCCAGCTAAATGGACCACAAGGAGTAACTAAGTTTCAACATTTACAAGCAAGTACGCTGAAACATTTTTATCTGTTAAAATGTGTATCTTCGATATCACAGAATTACAGCCCCTTAATAACTATTTCGAGGACAATGACAAGAAATCCACGGATTACACCCATATTTGTGTTGAAGTGCACCACAGTTTACCTATGATTCATAATCAAGATAACCAACTATAACAATGACAAAATGGCCAAGAGACATTGAACCAAATCTTACAGACGGAAAGGAAAAGAAAAGACATCATTTAACATAGGAGTTACTACTGATGGCAATCCGCAAAATTTCTTCCTTCAAGTTCGTGCAAGAGAAGATGGGACAGCTTCATGCGAGAAACATACTTCAGACCTTCCATGGTATCTATCTAATTTCGAGAAGCATACGGCATGTATGGCATTATGGTTGATATTTACTTCAGAACAACTGCTGCATTTCTAAGAGCCAGATACCTTTGAACATACTCATTAGGAAGTGATCTTACAATCTTGAAAACCTCGGTATTTGCATAGCGAAGGTTGGTCCTTGGATCATAGTAAGGTGCCTGCGAGGGGAAATTATACATATAAAATTATTAGTAATAGTAAGAAACACTTGAAAACTGATGGTTCAAAACAATTTGATAATTTGTCACAAGTTCAGCATTTCTCTTAGCATTTCGTTTGTATCAAACAAGATTGGAACAAATGTAATCGACTAGCAATATGAATAATTGTGTCTTGACTGCTATTAGATGCATGCCGTTTTCTAACCTAAAATAGTAAAGTTCACTCCAGATGATTAAAGTGTGATTGATGTTGATAATGTGACATGGCTAGGTAACAATCTAAAAATTATATAGCTTATGCGAAACAATGATCGACTTTCCTAAAACCATCAGCCATGACGGAAAATTGGTATATATCATACTGACCTAGATGATGCAATAATACTTATAACTCTCAGAGATATAAGTATTATATAGTTTTGCAGGTTGAAAAGTTCCTGGAGCTCCCAGCTTTCTTCAATATAACTCTCAGTGATTAGTTGTCTATTGAATGAAAAGCTACTGATTTTATTCATCTAACAGTGATAGGGTTATATATTGGATAAAAACCCAATCAACTTTCAGACTGACTTCTCCAGCAAGTTCTCTGTTTCGGATTTTAGGCGGGTTTTCCATTTATCGTTTACAAACTTCTTTACTCTGGTACATTGGCTCTCTTTTAGCATATTTCTAACTTATTTTTAGCGTGTCTCTAACTTATTACATTAATTGCTACTATCATATTCAGTGGTCACTTACCAGCTACCATCCCAGTGTTTATTTCCATGTCATGGGGGTGCATCATATGACTGTGCTTTTCTAATGGCCTCCTTGAATGGAGCATTATTTCTCAGTGTACGATTTCAATAGGTAAAACATGCTCATTAAGCACGCACGATGGTAGAGTTAAACTCTGCAGCAGAATGCATGCCCATAGTAAATGCTATGAGATATAATATCACAGAACAACTTGGACTTCTTACCAACCATACTAATGAAACTTGAACATTTGGCTTTTTGCCACTTTGCGCACCATACCAACCATACTAATTAAACTTCAATAAGTGTGTTCCTGATTTCTTTCAGGGAGTGCCTTAAGGCACGGGCAATTACTAGTTTAAACTATAGATGCCAAGTAGTCTTCACTCTGAGTAAATACTTCTCCTCGCCATGGCTATAGAAAGCATATGTTTGGCCCGTACTGATGAACTTGAGATCAGTCAAACAACTGGGTCACAAACAGTTCACTCCTAAAGCTGGATAAAACAAGTTGGAAAAGTACAGACTATGCTTGGTAACAGCATGTGATATATCTTAGAATAATGCCTTATAACTCCATCATATCAAGAGAGTCACATACCTCGTATCCTGTTATGTCACAAATTCTTTTGCATGGATGCATCGAGGGTGGTGTTTCTATATTGACATCTGCATACAAAACAAACGGAAGAAACAGATTCAATCAAATGCTGTGCAGCAAGAACTTTTGAATAGCTTGAAATAATATCGCAATATAGGCTTTCAGGAAGGAACCATCTAAAGGCAAACAGCAATGAACTGCAGTGTTTCACTGACAAGTACTACTACCAAAGCAAATATTGTCAAACCGTCCACACGCATCTATTACTTTGCTTAATTGGTAACTAACTCAGCCGTGAAAAAGGAAAAGCAAATTAGATATTGCGTATCATTAATTCTATCTGGGTTTGGTACCCCTTAAGATTTTGACCGGCTGTTACAGACCTTTAATGCTACTCTTCTCAGTGATGCGCCAATAAATGTTCATCCTCTAGCATTCTAACTATTCATTCATCATCAGAATCCGAGAAACAAAATAAAAAGACCCCGGCCTTGGCGGAAAAGAAAAAAAGAAAAATAATAGCATGCTTGAACTCACAATTCGGTTCATCAGGGGGGTAGTTCTGGTAATTTTCAGCTTGAATAATCTGTTTCAGATGCTTCCAATGCCTTCCCCGGGCTTGTCCTTTCGGGTACTTCTCATACATCTGAACCTTCTTGAAACTGAGGTGAGTTGGCAATACTATCTCTGCTTCAATGACCTCTTGCTCCATCTGAAAGATAATACAACACAAAAAATCAATCTATAAACCAATTGTGCACACATTAACATATCAGCATATACAATATACCCATCACTAATGCCACGAACAGGAGAGGGACATAAAGAATGCCGACCGGTGTTAGCCAATGATGGCAAACTGTTCTTTAGGTTGCAGGCACTACTTCTTGGCAAACGACAGAAGGAGAATATGAAAATCGTAACCAGACAAGAGTACAGTGATTAGCAACAACCATTAATCCCTATTTGTGTGAACTTGTGGTTATATAACGAGAGCCGAGAGAGGCGTCTGAATTTTTATTAGCCTATTAAGGGGATCTGTGATGAAACTGCATTGAGGAGATAATTGGAGAGAATACACAAGTTCCCTCTAGACTAGAAGATACGCTACCTAATGTGTTAGTCATGTCTTCAACTTCGGCCAAGGGGGAGAAACTGTGAATTTTAAATTTCAATATGGGTATTCCACTTCAACAGTTATGTTGGGGTTGGTATAACTAATTCTAGGGAAAACCATATGAAGTCAGCATTCAGCATTTCTGGATAAGTCATTGATTCTGTTGGTTAATTTGGAAAACAGGCTTGTTGTTGTGAGGTTCATTGGTTTTATGCAGGGGCAGAGCTGGAACTCTTTTGAAATTTGGGCACAGTTGGTAAAAAAAATGGGTGATTAACCAAGCATTTATAAAATTGTAGGGGAAGCCCCATTTGGTATGAGGCACAAGCTCTTGCAGATGTGATTCTTCGACATGGCTTTATAAACCCTAAGGAGACTTGGAAAGATAACTCTGATAAAATTCATAAACACGACCTCTTGTATCATATACATAACAAAGCAATACTCAAACACAGTCAAATTCGGGAGTACTAGACCGGGTTCAAAGGTACACCGAGAAGATTTGGCTGTCAAATTGAGGAATGGATAGACGGAGAAATGAAAATTGAGGGATGAGAAACCCTTACCAGTGAGAGAATCGTCGGAGGGAGAGAGAAGACTGAGAAGATTCGACTGTCGAAGATGGATCGGACTTCGGCGGTCCTCACCGGCGAGATTGATCGGAGTCCTCTGCGAATCTGCGGCGAGACAGTGAGAAATAGAGCGATTACTGAGAGTCTGAGAAGATCAGACAATATATACCAGGGAGGAGTTGTAGCGTACTCCTGAAATACTCATATATGACGAGTAATTATTTCTTGTTCCTAGAGCAAATATGACTATCAATACATCACGGAACACCTCACGAACATGTAGGAATCAATTTTCTTTTGTCTGTCACTCATTCTCTTTCTTTCTGACGTGTCATATGCTGTATTGATTAGAGCGCTACGTGTATTTGCTCTTAGAGCAAACAAAAATTCCTCCATATATGACTATCCTGGCAAATGGCAAAATCTCTCTTTTGGCGATATTGAGAGTAGGGATGAGCAAAACCCGCCCTAAACCGCATCAAACCGGTTTGAGTATAGCATAAACCGACGCTACATGATTGATTACTGTTATAGATTTCTCAACCCGAACGATGTTCGATCGATCATGGTTTGAGACTTGAAAAACCCGCTTAAAACCAAACCGGTCCCGGTTAATGTTTCGTATGTAAAAATTACAATTTTAATTTTTGATAATGGTTTCTAAATTAAGTTTTAACAAAATCAATATATATTGATTTTTCTCAAACAATTCCTCTTTCATGAGAAATTAGGTTACTTTTCCAACTTTAAACAAAAAATTTAACCAAACTAATATATTTTTTCAAGTGAAATCTCAAGATTTTTCAACCCGTTTAACCGGTCTGAATCGGGCCGAGTCGATAAGTTACGATTGGTTTGGGTATTACAAAACACTGGGTGAGTTTGGATAAAACATTCTCCAACCCGAACCTATTGGGTCGGTTATAAAGTTTCGACAAAATCAGTCCAAACCGGTCCGTGCTCACCCCTATTAGTAATTTCATTCTTGAGAGTGTGAGTACTTTCTCATAAGATTCCGAAAGCGATTAGTAATTGTCTTGCTAAAGATCTAATATTTTTTTAAAATAGATTGTATAAACAGTAAACAATGTTTGGACTAAGCTATCTTTCGAAATATATCTAAATTCTTTTGAGGGGAACACATACAAAGAAGAGAGACTACAAATGAACACACAAAATCCTACCACAAATGTTCCAAAAAAAATAAAATAAATAAAAATCCTATCACAAAGACAAACACCCAATCATGCAGACAATACCTCCTACAACTTAGAGATTCTTAGAGTTTGGAACAAACCTTTCTAGAACTTGTCTCGGAGTTTCGTCACGTAAATCTTCCACACGCTGTATGAATCGGACTATAGGCCTCGCATAATGGTGCACTCAAATGATCGACCCCGTGATTAACCAACGCGCGGCTACTATTGCCGAATGACGATCAATCGACTTCAAAAGATAACAGTGAAGTGTCGACAATAAACATAAACGATTCGGCCTCTCAGCATGTTAATGCAAATGTGGTGTAGTGACTTTCCTCCAGTCACCGGCCAAATCGACATGGGCTACAGAGTTCTCACTCACTACGCTCCGGTCACCGGAATATTCAAGTCTCCGGCTTCCAGGTCCGTGTCCTCTCCGCTTATCTCTAAATTTTAGTCTGCCCAGGGTGAAAATTCGAGACTTTTTCTTATGGAATTCCAATGAAATTAGGGTTTGGTATTCTATATAACATCATACATCGACTTACATTATTATTAGGCTGTTAATTTTTTATGATAAACAATAAACAACCAACTTGAAGCATTATGATTTCGGATCCCCACTAAAAGAAGGCACCTTGCACTGAATATGAATTCAGAAAGATCGGTTCCACTGCGAAAATCTGATTGCCTCTGGTGATTCTGGATATGACCTTAGTTTTCAAGGAAATTACACAACTGGACACCATTCACAGGCACGGAGAGTCCGACATGATAGTCGTATGGCTAGGGTGTGGGTGGGTGAGGAGAAAGTATTCATTTGGGCTAGGCATGCCACGTGGCGGGGCTAGCCCAAATGAATACCTCCTCGTGGGTGAGAGGATGAAGATGCATTAGGAGCTAGCGCGTTCCTCTAGATTATGAATTCCCGGATAAAAAATGCTATGTCCCAATATCATTCATGCACTTGGAACGAGGACAATATTACTTCAGCTTTTCAAATGGACCCAGTTGCACGAGGGACATAGTGCAATTAAACATTGAGGTTCAACGATTCTTAATCTAAGCAATCCATCATCTGGAAAATTGGGGTGGGTTGGGGGTACTATTGTGCTGGTCACTCTCTTGAGCTTCCATTTCTTTTACCTGAATATATGGTAGTAATAGTTACTATATCATGTTAGCAAAGTTTATATCATGACATTCATCCATTCATGGGTTATTCGAGTCTCCTAAAATGTCAAATAATGAGTGTTTTTCCTTGTGAAAAGCTGTGACATTCAACTTTTGCTTCCTCCAACTTACTTTTGGAGTCATTCAAACAAAGAAATTAAACATTTTTATCATCCATTTGTCAAACATACTATAATCAGTCACAATGACTGAAGATATATGTCTGAATAAGCTCCAGATCAATGATGAATCAGTCTGATTGCAACCGAACCATGAGATTCACAAAAGGTTTCACATAGTTTTCTGGGTGAATCAAACTGTAGGATAGGAATCCTGAATCGTAAGCTTCTGACAACTACGAGTAGAGTAATAGGTTCTAAATAATTTGAGAATGAGCCGGTAAACAGATTTGTAGCGTTTGTCCTGCCTAGGTCATTTAACCCGTAAGCGAACTAGTAAAGTCGGTCATCTTTGAATCAGTTTCTTGTGCTGTCCCGTTAGATTACCGTTCTTCATGTTGGTCAGGGCCTTTTTGATCTTTTGTATGTCTTTCACCTTGTGTACTTTAAGATAATTCCTTCTATTTGGGACTTCATTGTTACTAAACTTATATATGCAAAAAAGCAACTGGTGACATTCACGGGTAAGACACTTTCACCCCCATAGTTTGACACAAAGTCACTTTCACCCCTCCAGTTTTGGAAATGTCACTTTCACCCATTATGTGTACCAAACTTCTCGACACTTGAACCCCCTCATTGTGATGCCGTTTGTCTGGCAGTGGTCCATCACTGCCAGCACTGTTTAGGACAAATTTCCCCCTTTTTAGAGTACGGAATGACCATTGAAGCTCCATTGAATGTATAAATTGTAACTCATTCAAGCATGTTCATTAATTTTAGGACAATAAGACCACTTGTTGTGATACTAACAGGGCTTGGATGGTATTACTATGATACCAAGGCGGTATCGTGCAACGATTCGAGATGTTGCAATCTCCAAGGAGAAGGAAGAACTAGGGTTAAAGAGTAGAGATAAGAGTCTGGTTTATTTTCCTGCATAACTCCCAAATCAGGACTCATTAGGAGTATCCTCTTTATATAGTGCCTGATTAAAAATTATCCACAGTCACAAATAAAAACCCCAAAATAACTAAAAGTTTGCACTACTAACTACTGGAAAATAAATAAATAACTGATAAATAATAAATTAAGGTTTGTAACGACGCGCAGGCCGTCAAACTCGGTTCCTGCGCCGGACGGTGTCCCTGTCTGGTGGGGTTGGACCTTCCGCGGTTCCACCTCAGAATCATACTGTCCTAAAATTAATGGATAGGCTTGGTTGAGTTGTAATTTATACGCCCACTGGGGGCTTCAATGGTCACTCCATACTCTTAAGAGCGGTGCAAGTACCTGAAGTTTGGCACACAGAAGGGATGAAGGTGTCTCTGAGTCAAACTTGAGTGGATGAAAGCGTCTTTTACCCGATATTCAAACTCAAACTGTTATATTCTGCTGTTAAAAGTCCTTAAACTAATAGACAAAGATTTATCGATTTGAGTATGAGGTAAATAATTTCTCTGATGACATTTGCATCTTTTCTCCTTTTAATGAATAGGATCTCTTGGCTTTGTAATTAACTCAAGAGGGGTCTGACTTTTCTTGTTTAGAGTCATCTTAGCGACTAGGCAAAAAGGGCGGTGGCTATCAACATTTCTACTGATTTGTAAGGCTCCTGAAACTGGAATTTTCTATGACGAAGTCAATCACTTGTGACTTAAGTTCTTTTCTTGTTTCCATACAGCTGCTTAGAGCATATTGCATCCTGGTAATACTCCCAACATAGGAAACTCGTGCTTTAAGCTATTTTAGTACTTCAGGGAGCCCTTCAGGAGCCGTGCCATGTAAAATGCTGTGTTTTTTTACCATCTTTCTCTCCAGTAGTTCAGTATGCGAAATATGCGTCAGATTTTAATAGCGTCTTGCACACAGTACCCAACCCGTTTTCGCAGTGCGATGCGATGTTGGCGATCTGTACACGTCCAGTTACTTAGGTAAATCATTTTTTATTTTATTTTTGCATTTTCAATAATATTTTGATGTTTGCTGAAGCAGATACATTCATATTTTCTTATACAATATACCCTCTAGGTTCTCTTTTCACTATTATGCACTTGACATCCTCACCCCAGATTTGTTCGATGAACCCTGTTTGGTTGCTTGTTGAAGGTAGTTGGTTCCAGATTAGAATGACAATACACCTATGAAGGTGATAATAAATTCAATAAAGAAACTCATCGGTTTCATTTCTTATCTTTATGGTGAACTAAACTAGATAGATTTTCATTAGCTTGATCTAAATTTGCACTAAATATGGTCATTGAGTTATGAATTACCTCATTAATATAAAGACAGTGTATACTTTTGTTTGGGTCCGTGTGATGACGCAGTGTGCTGATGCGACTTCATGAGATCAGCCGATTCTCATTCTTTATTTTCTCACGAGGTTAGTGGGTGATATGTCTCCAAAGTTGACTATCATTTTCTAATGAGCATGTTAGGTACACTGTCGTGGTCGGCTATTTCCTCGATTGAGGTCAATGCCAACTTGTTTACTGATACCGGCAAAATTACGTGGTTAGTGGCCTACTTGTGTCATAATCAATTGTTTAGTCTCAACATTAGTGATTCTTTAATCTATAAACTGTGATCAATCCAACGATACACTAATACTCATCAAATCTCGAAAAAGCTTATGATGTTAGAAGCTTAATCACTCTTCTCATCATCATCATCATCAGTAGATTTAGATGGATCCTAGAGTGTATAATGCAGCCATGGAGGGAAAAGCAGAGTTCCTGGATGATGAAACCAACCCTCTTAAGCAGGATTACCTGCGCAGAGCGGCAAAAGGTAACACTGTCCTCCACATAGCAGCTCGATATGGGACACATGAATGGATCCAGAAGCTCTTCAGTCAAATGGACCCGACTTTGGCTTCTTCCCTGTTGATTGCCAGAAACTTTAAAGGCGAGATGGCTCTTCATGTTGCAGCAAGGGAAGGACAATTTCTTGTCATCAGAGAACTCATCCAGCACGCTGAGGCGTTGGGCCAGGCAAAAGACATACTGACTTCTGTAAATGAAGATGGGGACACGGCGTTACACATAGCCTTGAGGAGTTCTATTGTGGATGATCTTCAAGATCTGGAAACTCTTCAAATTTTAGTTCTTCCCAAATTTGCTTATTCTGCCAACAAAGCCGGCGAAACACCACTTTACCTTGCTGCTGAATGTGAGTGCTCCCCATTGGTGAGGAAGATTGCTGAGAATGTTACTTCCAGTGAACCCTCTGCAGCTGATTATGGTGGCCCCGGTGGTAGAACCGCTTTGCACGCAGCTGTCATAACTAATAACGAAGGTAAGTCCACTGGATTCGCCCATGTAGTTATATTTCATTGCTGCTCATATCCCTTTATATTCAGAAATAGATCTAAAGAATGATCTTGTTTTCATCTCATATCGTTGTCTCTATCTACTTGCACCTCATTTTAAAAAGCTATACCTATTTGATTGCTTGATATATACTATGTGTTGTCTTGCAGAGAATACGGACTTCCTATTGAATTGGAAGACGGATCTTGTCAGGGAACCAGACCTGCTAGGATGGACACCAATTCATTGTGCTGCAGAGTTTGGTCACGCAGAAAGGGTCAAAAAGCTCTTGGAAGTCGATAAGTTTCTGCCTTACCTAACTACCACGGAGAAAGATGGCAAAAGTACTGCTCTTCACATTGCAGCTCAGCAAGGATGTGTATCAGTGATAAAAGAACTCGTGTCGAGGTCTGCTGGTTGTTGGGAGATGGTTAATGGAAAAGGCCAAAACGTGCTTCATGTCGCCATAGAGTACAAGAAATGGAATGTGGTCAACTTCTTCAAACAAAGTCTTTCGTTCGGGAGCCTTCTAAATCAGGAAGACATCCATGGTAACACCCCCGTCCATCTTGCTGCTAGAGACTCCATCATCCTAAATCTGTCAAAGACAAGTCTTCATTCAAGACTACTGAAGATGAGCTTTAACAAAGAAAACCAGACTCCCTTGGACCTACTAGCATACTCTAACCATGGACGCTCTAGTGGTAGGAAGGTAAACAAACCCAGCCAACTTCTTGTCTTTTAAGGCTACTTCCTTTCACACAATAATTAAGACACATGTCTTCTCTTCCAAAAGCAGGATATTTATTTCTAGATAGACCTTTTTTATCCTTTCTAAGGACTAGTTTGCTTGCTGCAGGAATTGATCCGGAAGAATCTGATTGAGGCTGGTGTTTCTCAAGTTTCTCGAAATGCAATTAATATCTCAGGAAAGGGAAAGAAAGCTCATTCAATGAAGAAAACAACAGAAGCTCTTTCAGATGATAAGAAGACTGAAGAAGAAGAAGCAACTGAATCAGAGGAGCCAGGAGGAGATAGTGATACCGCTTTGGTAGTTGCGGCCCTTGTAGCCACAATGACCTTCGCGGCTGGTATCGCTGTACCTGGTGGCTACAATAGCAATGAAGGCCCAAACCAAGGCTCAGCCATGTTACTAAGAGATGGGGCTTTCATAACTTTCGTGGTCGCAGATTCACTGTCCTTCGTATTCTCCACTCTTGCTCTTCTTTGTTATATCGCGACATCTTTCAATCTGGATAAGAGGAGACGCCAACGCATCTATAGGCAGCTATCTAAAATCACCTGTTACAGTGTTCTAGGAATGGTGCTGGCTTTCATGACCGGCACATACTCTGTGCTATCACATTTACCATCTCTAGCAGTTCCTCTTTGTGTTGTTTCTGGGTTGTCTTTTGTCGGCTATGTTAAGATTTTCTTTCAATTTCGGGGTCTAAATAAGATGTTTTAGGTAGAGTTTAACAACTTGCATGTTGGTTGGGACGAATAAAGGGATCTTGCATGTTGGTTACATGAAGAGTGCTGGTTTGTGAATCAAAGAGGAAAAGCTTCAGCGACGCCACAAGCCATGGATCATGAAAGGTCAAGCAAATACGTTTTGCGGATAGAGGTAACCTATCATTCTCTGTGGGGGATTTGAACTTGCTGATGGCAAAAATGGGATCTTTATAAAGTTAAAGGATGGAAATGCAGCTGAGGACAAAGTTCAAGGCCTTTACAAAAGCTGCTGAGTGCTGAAGGATGCTTATGAAATCTCAGTCAAAGTCAAAGTGCTCTTTTGCCATTATAAAAGATGTTGTGACACTCCTGTCATTTCGAAACATTGTGGGTCTTTTATAGTTTCCCAAAGGATCTCTTTGAAACTTACTCTAAAGTTTATGGTCTTGTTATGTTCTTTTGTGTTTCTCAGCCAACGGTTTCAAATAGAGCTTTTGGATGTCTTGTATTTATTCCTCTCCTAGAAACCCTAATCGTCAATGGAGAGAATACATTGTATCTCTGATTCAGCCGTTTGGCTTTTTAATGAATGTTCATCTTCGTCGTTACCCGTTTTGTGTTTATCTCTTCATTACTGTTTGATTTAGCAAAAACTTTTAAGGTTTCTTTCATGGCATCATAGTCATGACCCTTTCCATGGCTAACCATTTCCCTGCAAACCCCTTTTATCTCTTATCCAACATCAATAATCTCCTTCATTTCAAGTTGGATAGCTCCAACTACATTCTCTGGAAATATCAAATTACACCTCTGCTGAAAACCCAGTCTCTGGTCGGCTACATCGATGGTTCTCTGGCTTGTCCTTCGGAATTTCTCACTGATGCCACCGGCGTTGCTACGGCGTCTCCAAATCTGGCGTTCACCACTTGGGTCTCTCAAGATCAGGCAGTTCTGACTCTTCTCATGGCAACTCTTACCCAGGAGGCGCTAATTGAAGTCATTGGTAAGACCACTTCTCGCGATGTCTGGCTATCTCTCGAGCATATGTATGCATCCGTGACTCGTTCTAACATATTACAACTCAACATTTATCTGCAAACTATTCGCCAGAAAGTCGATTCGATTGATCTTTACATGCGACGCCTTAAAACTCTTTGTGATAAACTTTCTATATGGTTGTTATTGTTGATAAGGACGTGATTTTGTATGCATTGAATGGTCTCCCACCTGAGTATAACCCCTTTCGCTCTGCTATTCGTATTCGCAATGGATTACTATAATTTTGATGAATTGCATGTTTTGCTAAAAGTTGAGGAACATATGCTTGCGTCCAGGGGCGGAGCCATGTAGGGGCACGGGGGGCACATGCCCCCCCAAAATTTTCCGAAAACACTAAATAACTCTTAATTTGTAAAAAAAATGAACTGTTTTAATAGAAAAATATAAAAGTGCCCCTCTGTTCACAAAGTTGTGCTCAGCACAGATGGTAAATGGCTTAGGCTAACGTCGCTGTGTCGTGGGTTCGAATCCCACAATGCGTGTTTTTTAATTTTTTTCCAAAAAATAAAAAAACATGAAAATTATAACGCACCCAAGGGTGCTTGAACCCTGGTGGACGAAGTGCACAAGGGAGTCCCTTTACCATCTGAGGTAGAAGACATTTATAATCTACCCACATATTTACTGTCTATTTATATGAACGAGAGTACAAATCCTTGCAGCTGAATCGTGCCCCCCCTTCGAAGAAATCCTGGCTACGCCACTGCTTGAGTCTCAGAATTCTCCTCTCTCTGATCTCTCTAGTACATCTTCCTTTGTTTCGTCGACGTACTCATCTCTCTGCTTTTCGTGGTTGTGGTTCTGCCTATGGCGGCGGCACAAACCATAGCCCTATTTTTTCTGGTAACCCTGGTAGGGGAAGAGGTAACTCTAATCATACCTCTTCCTATAGTGGTTATAAATCTACTTATGGAGGTTACAACTCAAACTCTGGGGGCCTTGTTAACAGGGGAGGTCACATAAATTACTCTAGAGGGGCTACTGGTTATAAGGGGAGATCTAATGGCTCTTATAATAATGCCAATTCTGTGATTGAGAACTCATGTGCTAATGAAAACAATGGTTCTGCTCCTATTGCATGTCAAATCTGCTGAAAGAAATACCATCCAGCTCTTGATTGTTGCCATATGATGAATCATGCCTGTTTTAAGGAAAGAAATCCCATGCTCAAATGACTGCTATGAATGTTGCTACTACCTCATCTCTCCCACCAGAGTATAACTACTGGCTCACTGACTCTGGTGCTACCAACTATATGACTGCTCAGTTTGGAAATCTTTCATTGAGCTCTCCTTATCCTGGTACAGATCAAGTATCTGTTGGAAATGGCCAAAACCTTGCCATAACCCACTCTGGTACTGCCACACCCAACACCCGATCTTACACTTTTAATTTAAAAGATATCTTACTTGTTCATTCTCTATCTCCTAATATATTATCTATCTATTAGTTGTGCAAACAATACAAATGCAATTTTTATTTTGTTGTTGACTCTTTTCACATCCCGGAAAAAAGCTCAGGAGACAATCCTCTACAAGGGACAAAGTGATAATGGGCTTTATCACATTCATTCTATACCCTTCTACATGTCTGCTCACCCCTCTGGATACACAAAGCATGATCACTTAGGAAAAAATGTGAAATCCCCTCTCTTGCATGCCAGACTTGGGCATCCATCTAAATCTATAACCAAACTTATATTTTATTCTTGCTCTTATTTGTGTAAAGACTTCAAAATTTCTGATATTACTGCTGGAACTCTTTGTCAATGCTACTTGAAAGGAAAAATGTATGAGTTACCTTTTAAATTGTCTACTTCTGTTACTACTAATCCGTTACAACTTGTGCATACTGGTGTTTGGGGCCCAACTTATGTTAAATCTATTGATAGTTTTAGGTACTATGTGTTGTTCATTGATGACTTCTCGAGGTTTACATGGATCTTTATCTTATACAACAAATCTTATGGTGCTTCTCTATTTCCTAAATTTCTAAAAGAAGTTGAAAACCAATTAGGACATTCCATCAAAATTCTTCGAACTGATGGAGGTGGAGAATACAGAGCTCAGACTTTTCAATCTTATTTTCAACGTCATGGTGTCATTTATCAAAAATCATGTCCATATACACCTCAACAAAATTGTGTTACTGAGAAAGGCACATTGTTGAAACTGCTGTAGCTTTACTTGAACATGCTTATCTTCCCAAACACTTCTGGTATCATGCTTTTGCTACAGCTGCGTATCTTATAAACTGTATGCTAATTCTGTTACTCAAAACAAATTTACTTGTGAGATTCTGTATAAAGCTAAACGTGATTACTCCATGTTCAAAGTTTTTGGATGTGCATGTTTTTTATATCTGAAACATTACACAAAGTCAAAGTTAGATGCAAAAACTAAAGAAAATGTTTTTCTTGGCTATGCTATTAACTATAAGGGATATTTTTGCTATGATAGAACTTGTTCTAAAATCTATATCACCGGAGATGTGCTGTTTCATGAACACTTGTTTCCTTATACTACTGTACCTACTCCAGAATCTTCCTCTGTTCCTATCACACCTTCCTCTAATTCTAACTATGTGCAAATATTTATGCTCATGTACTACTGATGAGAACAGAAACACTCACAATGCTAAATACTACTGAGGTCGTACCAAACACTGATGAGAATAGTACTGCACTGCAGTTGAGCACTCCCCACTGCAGGAGGTATCTGTGATCCCTATAGAGATGCAGCCATCTACTCATGAAGATGATAATCATGGCCAGACACCTGTAGAGTTCACAGAGTAGCAACCCACTGATGGACAGTCGATGCAGACAAGAAGCAAGTCTGGAATATTTTGAAGGAAAGTTGTGGGCTTCAATGCTACCTCTCGTAACCCTAAACCTACTTCTTTCCCTTATGATCCTACTTGCTTCACAGAGGCTAAGAAACACTCTCAATGGATCAATGCAATGACTGATGAGTTTAAAATTCTCTTAATACAAAATACATGGACCCCAGTTCCTCCTCCCAACAATGCATATATTGTTGGGAACAAATGGGTCTACAAGAAAAAAATGCATCCCAATGGCACTATTAAGATATAAGGCTAGACTAGTAGCCAAGGGTTTTCATCAAAATCCAGGAATTGACTTTGATGAAACATTTAGCCATGTTGTGAAATACTCAATTGTTAGAACTATTATTGCTATTGTAGCTTCTTTTAACTGGCCTCTCCAACAACTTGATGTTAAAAATACTTTCTTACATGGCCACTTGAAGGAAACTGTGTATATGCAACAACCTCAGGGGTTCAAGCACCCATAATTTCCAAACTTTGTTCGCAAGTTGAATAAATCTATTTATGGTCTCAAACAAGCTCCAAGTGCTTGGTTTGAGAGATTCACTACTTACTTGGACTCATTGGGTTTCAATGCCTCTGGTGCTGACACTTCTCTATTTGTTAGATTTTTTTGTTGATCAACATATTACTGTTCTTTTAGTTTATGTTGATGATATCATACTTACTGGAAATGATTCCTCATATATCAAACCTCTAGTTCAACAAATCAGCTGTGAGTTTGAAATGACAAACTTAGGACCCTTGACATACATCCTGGGTCTTGAAATTTCCATAAATGCTCAAGGCATTTTTATGCATCAACACAAATACATATGTGATTTGTTGCTCAAATACAATATGCATCACTGCATACCATGCTCCACTCGTTTTGCTCCTGGCGTTAAACTTCAAGTCAATGATGGATCTCTCTTAATAGATCCAACTACATTTAGACAACTTCTGGTAGCTTTGCAATATCTAACTTTCATAAGACCAGATATTGCTTATTCTGCCAATCATCTATCTGTTTATGCATGCTCCAACATCTCAACACAGGATTGAAGCAAAAATATTTCTTAGATACCTCCAAGGCACTATTGATCATGGTATTCACTACTTAGCTTCATCTTTAAACTTGCATTATTTTACTGATGCAGATTGGGTTAGTAACCCAACTGATAGAAGATCTACTAGTGGCTCTGTTATTTATCTTAGCACCAATCCTATTCAATGGGCTTCAAAAAAATGCTTTGGCTTTTTCTTTGGTAGCAGCAGCAGCGAGGCAAACCGACTGTCCCTTTGATGGACATCTTTCTGGTCGACAACCTCTATCACAACTCTGGATACGTGCTTGAGCCTATAGAAAGAGGTCCCGTCCTTTTTTCATCTCCTTTTTGGTGAGCTTAACTTGCCTTTTAATCGCAATCTGCAGCGAAGTGGTTCAATTCGAACATATCATTCAGAAGCGGTTTTCCCAGGTCCCTATACTTGAGACGAAAGCTCCTCTTCCATCTGTGGCTAGGAGCACCAATGAAGCAGAATACAGAGCTTTAGCTACATGTGCTGCTAAAATTACATGGTTTCAATGTCTTTTTTAAAGATTTACACACTTTCATGCCTCATGCTCCTACTCTTTATTGTGACAATATGTCTTCTATTTCCATGACAGCTAATCCTATCATGCAAGCTAGAACTAAAAATATAGAGTTAGACTACCATTTTATTAGAAAAAGGCCCTGAAGAAACAATTACTAGTTGAGTTTATTTCTAGTGCATATCAAATAAGAAACATATTTACCAAAGGACTGGGAACAAATGCTTTCTTGGAGTTCAAGCACAAACTCATGGTGGTTGAGGGAGAGTATAAAGCTTAAGGATGGAAATGCAGCTGAAGACAAAGTTAGAGGCCTTTATAGAGCTACTGAAGGATGATTATGAAGTTTCAATCAAAGTCAAATTGCTATTTTGCCATTATAAAAGATGTTGTGGCACTCCTATCATTTCGAAACATTGTGGGTCTCTTATAGTTTCCCAAAGGATCTCTTAGAAACTTACTCTAAAGTTTATGACCATCTTATTATGTTCTTTTGTGTTTCTCATCCAACGGTCTCAGATAGAGCCGAATGTCTTGTATTTTTGTTATTCCTCTTCTAGAAACCCTAATCGTCATCGTATCTCTGATTCAGCAGTTTAACTTCTTAATGAATATTCATCTTTTTTTTGGTAATAAACGATCTAAAACAGAACTAAGACAGAATTTGCCTAATGCTACCAACACCCTGTCTCTCAGCTACTAGCAAGGGAATACAATTTTTAGGAGCACTCCTCATTATCTGCTTCTGATTTAGAACTGTGCAAGACTTTGCAAGACAGTCAACCACCTTGTTTTCCTCTCTCCAAATCTTATGCACTTCACTATTAGTTTTTGCCAGCAACTCTCTTATTGTAGAGAACAGCCCCCATAGCACTGAACTTTGTGTGCCTTTGAGAACCAGATTCGCAGCTTCCTCAGAGTCTGACTCAAGAACAACACTTTTACCTTCAACATCATTTATATTTTTTAAGCCTTCATGCATAGCACATAATTCAGCATGCAACACAGAAACTTTTCCCACGATTTCTGATAACCCCAGATCCATTCACCATTCTTATCTCTGCAAACAATTCCAACAGCCATATCATGTTGATGGTGAATATCTGCACAGTCCACATTGAGCTTGAGTTGATTAGCTTCAGGCCTTATCCAATTCACCCAGATAGCTCTCTTGAAAACCTTATTCATATCTAAACTCAGAATGGCTTGCATCTGCTATGCATAATTCTGGATAGCTCTCATTGTATCCACATGGATTTGAAAAGCCACCTCATGTTGCCTTTTATTATTCCACATCCAAAGAAGAGAGACAAAAGACAAGAAAAGGGTTTGCCAAGAAATATTGTCAAAATTGCCCCAACTTTCCTGCTTAATATTAAAATCCCCAATCTTCAATTTCCATGTTAAAAACTTCCCTCCAATTTTCCGGTTTAACCAATTTCTTCCAAATCTGAGCTACCCAAATGCAGTCTCTCAATGCATGCAGGGTATTCTCACAAATATGACCACAAACAAGACAAGAAGCCGAACATATGATACCTCTATGAGCTTTTAGAGATTGTGTACACAATCTATCTTGTCTGATCAACCAAAGCATTTTCCTCCATCTTTGAGGGCCTTTGACTTTCCAAATCTCTCTCCAAGCTTTGACATTTGTCACATTCAGCACTGGCTTTGTGATAACTTCATAGGCATATGCCATAGTGTACATCCGAGAACTAGAAGCAATTCAGATATCTTTGTCAACAGCTTCATCAGCATTGCTAACCTCAGTACATTGAATAAGTTCTATCATAGCTTCAGCCAAAAGGCCTTCCAGTTGATCTAACCTCCATCCCTGACTAGCATCCTAGAAACCAGAAACAGTCTTGAGCAGCATCTCATCATTTACTTCACAGATTGCAAAATCAAGCAATTTGAATTGACCCAGTCAAGCATCCATCCAAAAGAGTATGTTCTTACCATTCCCAACCTTCTTGCCTACTCCATTTTCACAGCTTTGATTGCTGCAGATAAATGCTTCCAAACCCTAGAATGATGAGCTCTTAGAGTTTTACCACCATACTTATGATTAAAAATCCTAGCACAAAGAGAAGACTCATATTTCATTCTCCATCTAGTCTTACCAAGCATAGCTAGATTAAAACAAGTTAGGTTTTTAAACCCTAGCCCACTAGCTTTCTCCCAACCAACTAGAGGCAGCTTTGCTTTCTCTACACTTCCACCCCATAAAAATCTCTTACAAGCCTTATCTATATCATTAATTACTGTTTGAGGGAGTAAAGTAGTCTGCATTGCATAGGAGGGAAAAGCTTGCAAAACTGTCTTAATAACTGTAACTCTACCAGCAAGAGATAGCTGACCAGCCATCCAACCACTAAGCTTCACTCTAACTTTGTAAACTAAAAATTTAAAAGTAGAAGCATTACACTTCTTATGAATCAAAGGCATACCTAAATGGGATCCTAGATTCTCAGTAAGTCCAATCTCCATGATATGACTTAACTGTTCAGCCTTCTCTTTGTTAACCCCATGAGAAACAAACAATTTTGATTTATCAAAATTTATTGACTGACCTGACTATGCACAGAAATCAAGGAGCACTTTCTTCATACTTCTAAAATGTTTAGGAGTAGCTTCACCAAATAGCAACAAATCATCTGCAAAGAACAGATGTGTCAGAGCTTGTCCTCCTCTACCACAACACACGCCTTTCCACTTGCCCTTTGCCACTGCAGATTCAATTTTTTGCGCCAAAAGTTCCATGGTCAACAGAAACAAATATGGAGATATTGGGTCTCCTTGCCTTACACCCCTTTCTGGACTAAACCATCTCTGCTTCTCATCATTCACAAAACACTAAACCTTGTAGTTGTAACTGATTCCATAATAAGTGTGGTCCAATTTGAAGGCAACCCCATCTGCTTAAGAATAGATTGGAGCAGCTTCCATTTGACCTTATCATATGCTTTAGCTAGGTCAATTTTTATTGCAATACCCCCCTTCTTATCTTTCATGTGATTGAGAGTGTGCAGGACCTCTTGGGCAATGAGGATATTGTCCCTAGCATGTCTCCCAGGGAGAAAACTAAATTGAGCTGGGTGTACCACTCTTTGCAGAACTCGTCTCAATCTATGAGTAACCAGTTTTGTAATGAGTGATACACCCAGCTCAATTTAGTTTTCTCCATGGGAGTTAACACCACATTACATAAACTTATTGGTCTTAACTGACCAAAATTTTCAGGATGATCAACTTTTGGAAGTAACAATAACAGAGTGTCATTAATACCTTGAGGGAGTTTAACTTGATTAATAGCTTCATGCACCATTTTACTAAAGAATCAACAACAATGCTCCATTGATTTTGATAGAAATAGGGAATGATGCCATCCACCCCAGGGCTCTTGAAGCTTCCCATAGAGAAAGGACTTTATACACTTCAGCTCTTGTAACTGGTTTCATAAGATCCCCATATTCAACAGCATTCAACACCCCCTTTCCAAACAAAATCATGAAGTTCTGGCTCAGCATCAGAATAAAGAGTTTCAAAATGCTGAGAGACCCCCCTCCTTGAGAGCCACCTCATCATCACACCAATCCACCCCCATTCAGCTTAAGCATTGTCACTTTATTCTTTCTCCTCCTCACCACAGTTTTCAGATGAAAGAATCTAGAGTTCTTATCACCTAAAAGAACTTTATCAACTCTGGATTTCTGAAACCAGAAAAGTTCCTCTTGAGCTAATACGCTGTTTTACTGCTCTTGTAATTCACTATCCAGTTGTCTAAGAAAGCTGCACTCTCTAGTATCCAAAGCTTTCTGAATACCTTTCAATCTAGCAATCAAATTCCTCTTCTTACTAAAGATGTTGCCAAATTATTTCACATTCCAATCCTTCAACTTATCTGGGATGATACTGATAGCTTCTGAAATTGGAATGTCACTCCTCCAATTATTCAAAACCAGATCATCAAAACTATCTTATGTGAACCATGCCAGCTCCATTCTAAAAGGTTTCAGCTGAGGATTAGGCATTGATCCACCACTTAAACTTATAAGAAGGGGGTGGTGATCTGAATTAACCCTAATTAGATGTTTAACAACAGCCTCAGGGTACTGCATTCTCCATTGCTCATTACACAGAGCTCTATCTAGTCTCTGTTTAATATGAGCTTTTCCAAATTGGGAATTGGACCATGTGAACTTTGGGCCTTCAAAACCCATGTCAAACAACTTACAATCATAAATACACTCAAGCATCCTCTCACATCTCTGAGAGTTAACAGGATTACCCCCCCCCCCCCCCCCCACCCCTTTTCTCATTACAGGAGACAACTTGATTAAAATCCCCAGCTATCAACCAAGGTAAATCATGATTTTTAGCTAGTTCATTCAGATAACTCCACAAATCTTCTCTAAAGTAAGGCACTGGAATAGCATAAAGAGCAGAGAAAACCCACCCATTCTCATTAACTCTTTTAACTAACCCAGTAATTACCTGATTATGCTTGGAGATAATCTGAGCATCCACTTCTCTGCTATTCCAAAATAGCTAAATTCCCCCAGAGAAACCCTGAGCTCCACCACACTGACTTGATCAAATGTAGTTCTTCTACAGATTCTCTCAGTGACTGTACTAGCCACCCTTGGCTCAACAAGAACCATCATATCCGGGTTAACCCTCCTACAGAGCGCAACAATAGCTCAAACAGTTTCATTGTTCCCTACTCCCGTGCAATTCCAGGATAAAACCCGCATTGGATTATTGAACTGAATGCTGCCGTTCAAACGGCTAATTGAACCTCCCAGCAAAGTCGCCGGCGAAAATCTTTCCAGAACCCGAATTAACATCCTTGTTCGGATTGGGAGATATAGTCTCATCTCGATTGATCCCTCCGGATCCAAAAGCGAATTGGAGAACTTCTGCAGGGAAAATTCCACCACGTCAATGCCCGGACCCGTCACTGTGTTGACCGGTTGGTGCCATCCATCTCCGATTAGTATCTCCACCTCGTCGTGCAACAGTGTATTTTCCAGCACCCCTGTTTGCCTGAGCCAACCGTCCATCCTTCACACCTTTCCCTGCAAAAGGGCTTCAATCTCTTCCTCCTTTGTTTTGATCAATCTCACCGAGAGGACGACGAAAATTAGGGTTTCCAAAATCCCCTTTCGATAACCCTTATTTCAATCGATTCATCACCTCAGCGATAGTACTGGTTTTCTCCTTGCCAAGTGGCCCTTTTACATTGGTGCCTTTACTCGCGAAAACCGTTGAAGGAAACGATTCAGTGCTGCCTCGCACACCCTTATCCTGGTAACACGGAAATGATTCACTACTTTCGGGCATATCACCATTTAATCCAGCCAGAGCATTAAATTTTGAATGAACGGCTTGGATTTTTGCCAGAAAGTCATTAGCCAGCGTGGCATCACGATGCGAATTGGACTCGTTCCATGCCTGTTCATAATCCGAGTTAACTCGTTCCTTCTTCGCCGAGTTAGGTCTCGAACCAGAGCTTTTCCGATTTCGGCGAGGTTTCGGGACCATCCACTCCCCAAATACCGGCCTCACCGTTTCAGCCGGAGCCGACGAATCAAGCTTATCCTCTTCCACCATCGCCACCGACTCCTTCTCTACCGGCTGAAGCATTGGACACTGATCTTTCTGATGACCAAAAGTCCCACACTGGATACATATCATAGTTAAACCTTCATACTCAATCAGAAACTCCTTACCATTTGCCCAAATCGCCGGCAACAACTTCTCGGCCAAATTCACCTCGACACAGATCCTCGCGTACTTTCCCCTTGTCGCTGCAAGCGTTGTGAGATCGAAGCTGATAGATCGAGCGAACGCCATTCCAATTCCCGTCAAAGCGTCTTCATCGAAGTATTCCACTGACATACCTTTGAGACGAATCCAGATCGGCATAACCTTCATAACTTCTGCATAGGGATGGAAGTGTGGAATCCACTTCTGCACCAGCAGATACTGTCCCAGAATCATCCAAGGTCCGTTCAACAAAACTCGCTCATAATCCTCTTTGCAATAAAATCGAACACAGTAATATCCATTCTCTATATCCGTCAATTCAAAGCCTCTGAATAACTTCCATTGCACAGTTAAACGATCTTGTAAATACCTGAATTCCGGCGATCTCCCCATCAATTTGATTATCAAAGTACGAATCCATGGTCGATGAAGCTTTTGAAGCACAAAGCCTTCAATCCGGACGCTAACTCGTCCATTCTCCAAACGCTCGTGAATCGCTTCCAATTTTGGATCTGCCGAAGGGGCTCGCCTCCTCCATATACAGGCCCATCGGCGGACGAACCAGAGCTTCGGAAAATTTCCGATGCCCTGAGTCCTCATGACATCCACTCCATTAGAGACTAACCTTCGTTTATAGTTACTTTGACTTCGTCGTAGACTCTCCTCCATTCCGGCGTCAATTATCGACGATGGAGCCGGAAACTATGCCTCGAAACTATGTTTACCTTCAGCTTCCATGGAAATTCAAACTCAGATCTCAGAGCGATTCTAGAGAGAGAACAATTCTAGAGAGAGAAAGCATTAGACCTATTTACTGATGCAACTTCCCTTATGAAAATTCATCTTCGTCTTTACCTTTCACGGTTTATCTCTTCATTAGTGTTTGATTTAGCAGAAACCTCTATAGTTTCTTCAATCTTTATGGTCGAATCTTACAATGCATTGGACTATGAACATGTTCTTCTTCAATGCCCATGGATGTGTTAGACAATTATGTCATTGTCCAGAAATAAATCTGTTAGAGTACGCACGCGGAAGCACGATGCCAGTTGTTGGGTAACCAAGAAGAGTGATTAGACGAAGAACAAGATGAAGAACAACACAAGAATTTAACGTGGTTCACTAGTTTTGAGACTAGCTACATCCACGGACCAAACAAACCAATTTTATTGATGAGAGAGCCAATTACAATCCAAGACACACCACACATGTCAATAGAAGAGTCCTACACCCATATATAGGCCTAAACTAGTGACTTGTGCCCAAAGCAACGTCCAAACGTTGCCAAAACGGACAAGGAAACAATTCCAAAACGAACAAGGAAATAATTCCAAAGCGAACAAGGAAACAATCCTTAGCCGCCTTGGACCAAGTCAATTTTCTATGCTAGGTTTGAATCACCAAAACCTAACAAATCTCCACTTTGATTCAAACACCCTAGCAACCAATCCAATGCTCCTCATCAATCCAATTGTGAATGCGCCTCCCGATCAAGAACGCCTCCACCCGAATTCACCAAATCGTTTCTCCGATTGCCATCCGTCTTTTTCAACGAACAAGCCAACTGTGGTTGCACCTCCAATAATCAAACTCGAAGTGCTCCAACCAAATTGAAACGATCAACCAATCAACCGATAGAATATATTCCCAAATTTGCGGTATTGGAATACATTCACTATGCGCCACAACAAGCGCGTCTTTGCGTCTCAACAAACGCATAGACTTGTGTGTCTCAATCAACACACCCTAATGCACCATGACACAATGCATCTCCCCAATCGTCACGCCAATGACACTTCGTGACAAAAGTGCCTATCAAACAAGTCATGCCAATTGCGTCGCCAAAGTACCGCACCAAGACGCCAATCAAGACACGCCCAACAACGTGCCAACAATCAATGCGTGCACAATAACACGCCGCCAATCAATACATGCCCAATAACATGTAACCAACCAATCCGCGCTCAATAACGCGTCACCAATCAATCACGTGCCAACAAGACACGTCAATTGCTCCATGCCACGAGCCAAATCCGTCGGTTGATCCGAGCCGTCTCCACCTTGACTTGAATCCTCCTAGCGGCCCGGACAAGATCGCTCCATGTCGATGCACCAACTCTTACGAGTTCTTGCAACGGATGAGCCCAATGTAGATCCACACGCCCAATGCTCCATGTTGGAAGCCCGATTGCGCCGGAACGCCAATAGCACGTGAACCTCCAAATTCGCGCTAGAATGCGCGCCCGATGCTCCATGTCAAAGAACCCGATAGCTCCCACAATAAGGAACCCGATAGCTCCCACAATAAGGAACTCAATAGTTCCCCCAATAAGGAACCCGATTGTTCCCCCAAGAAGGAACCCGATAGCTCCCACAACAAGGAGCCCAATAGTTCCCCCAATAAGGAACTTGGTGGTGGGTGTATCAACAATATCCTCATCAACACGATAGATCTTCATCCCAAACGAATTCGCCATCACTCCTTACCAACAAACCCTAACCCAACAACCTGGATCTGATACCACTTGTTAGAGTACGCACGCGGAAGCGCGATGCCCGTTGTTGGGGACCAAGAAGAGTGATGGGACGAAGAAGAAGATGAAGAAAAACACAACGATATAACATGGTTCACTAGTTTTTAGGCTAGCTACATCCACGGACCAAACAGAACCAATTTTATTGATGAGAGAGCCAATTACAATCCAAGACACACCACACATGTCAATAGAAGAGTCCTACACCCATATATAGGCCTAAACTGGTGACTTGTGCCCAAAGCAACGTCCAAACGTTGCCAAAACGGACAAGGAAACAATTCCAAAACGAACAAGGAAATAATTCCAAAACGAACAAGGAAACAACCCTTAGCCGCCTTGGACTAAGTCAATTTTCTATGCTAGGTTTGAATCACCAAAACCTAACAAAATCTTTTTTTGTGACCTTATGCTTCAACTCTTTCCACTACGGTGATCTGGGTTTGTCTCAATAATCTTCCCCTTGAATGAATACTTAAACGGAGATCTGCTTATGGTTGGACTTTGGCTAGAATGGTTGACTTCCTTACAGATGTCGATGAAGCAGTACTGGATGACTTACATGAAAGCATAGAACATTGGTCTCTCTTATTTTCTCCTGAAACTGGTTTTATGGAAGCCAACCAAACCAACCGTGTAATTGATCTTCTACTAGTCATTTGGATAGATTTATTCGGAGAGCTCTGCTAATTTTTTGTTTGTCTACATTCGCTTGGCTGCCTTTGAGAAGTCTGAGCTTGATTGGTTCCCTTTTCGTCGTTTGGTTGCTTAGGGCTAGTTTGGTTATTCTGTGACATTTTAGAAAGCTGCTGGGTATGAAGTATTGTGAGAAAATTGCTGTGGAAATCTACGCAAAAAGTGCAGTCAATTTTCGTATCTAAGTTGTCGTGGGAAAGCATTTTGCCATTTTGTGTTTGATAACTAGTGTTTTACAGTTGTTGTTACTGTCGAAATGACAATATCATACATAATATGATAAATGGTGTTATTACAATAAATAATTATTGATATTTGTTAACGGATAATGATGTCAAATAATATACTTATCGAAAAACAGGTCTTGGAAAGCAACCCTCCCCTACTTTTCAAAAGCTGGTGTGGGGAAGCAAACTGCTTTATAGAAAACAGTAAAAACAAATTTTCCAAACACATTGATACTGCTTTTAGACTCGAAAAACAGCATTCTAAAGAGCAGAAGCACTACAAAACGGGCTCTTAGCCCCAAAAACACAGAAGCACTTACCACTCCGTCCCAGCTCTTTCTACCCAAATTGACTTTCTGACTCGTATCTGGGTCACTTTGACCGGGTGATTTGGATAACAAAATAATACGACTTTTTGATAAATTTTTTCACCGTATTATTGAGAAACTTTTACTTTACAACACCATGAAAAAATTATCGTAAAATTGCATCGGCTTGCTATTCAAATCAACGGGTCAAAGTGACCAAGTGAATAGTGGCAAAAGTCAGTTTGGGTAGAAAGAGCTGGGACGGAGTGGTACACAATTACAAATAGGAAAAAATCAGGCAAGTTAAAACTTTTTCCACCAAACTAAAACATTTGTGACAAAAGCACCCCACCCCCCGGTTGGGAATTTATTCAAAGATCGGGGAGCAAGAAGGACATTTCAAGAAGCATAACGAAGAGAATGACAATAACAAGCATGGTGATGGCTAGGGGCGGTAGATGCGCGAGCACAGCATACGAACCAGTAGCAAAAGCCAACACCATTAATATCACGGAGAAAAAGGCACACAGCCAGCCCTGCTGAAACTGCAGCTCAGCCAGAAGAACGTTGTTCTTTGTTAGAGACGAACCAAGATAAAGAAGCATGGCACATGCAGAAACAATCATGGCGGATACATCCATGACGACAAAAGCTCTAAAAGCAGCATGTTTCAACAGAAGTGGCACGCCTTGGTTCCGGCCTTCGTTCTCGTTGTACCCACCTGGCATCGACATGCCAACTGCAAAAGTAGCCGTCGCTACCAGCGCAACCACAATCAAATGGATGGGCCGCACTTTCTCCAAGTTTATGATGTTTTCTTTTGCTTTCCTTTCAGCACTAGTAGCATCTCCAGTTTCAGGTTTTTCCTGACTACCATCATCATCATCATCATCACCATGAAGCACTTCTGCTATTTTCTTCTTATCTTTGTAACGGGGACGATAACCTTTCATTTTCCTTGCTGAAGTGAATGCACCCCTGCGAACTTGCATTATACCCCCTTTCTTCAGGCATTCCTCCTCAGCTCGCTGCATCAAACATTTCCTGTTTATTGTATTTGCCATGTATACAATCTGGGCTGGCCCTAGACTTCATAGGCCCTATGGGAGGGTTGAAAGTGATGCCCCTTTTACTACAACAAATAATTGTGAACAAAAAAATCGACTCAACTGGTAGGGCGGTATAAACCCCGTGTTTTATTAATAATTCAGAAAGTTATTTACCGTATTTTTTTTATTTTCATTGTATTCTACATTTACGATATTACCCCCACTCCTGGATTGGCTATATTGCATAGGAGGTACACATATTTGCAAAAACAGGCAAGTGGATACCCAAATTTCAAAATCAAGCTCCACATGTCCCAAATTTTCGATTCTCGAACAATTGGGTACCCTGCCGTTACCTTTCCGTTAATATTGGATGGAAAAATACAAAAAGACTATTGTACCCCTTATTTTCACCTCAAACATTTTTTAAATACAAGGTTTACTAAAAAAAATTGATATATGTAAGATAATTCAATTTATTTCATTAAAATTATGTATTTTTACATCATTTCACGATATGAAATATGTTATATTAACATATATCCGTCAATCTTAAAGTCTTTAACTTTTTTTAACAATTTTTTTAAAAAAAATCTCAAAATTTAATAATTCACATGTATCTTTTTAATAAAACAATAACATACAATGATACAAGTATTTCATATCTTGAAATGATGTAAAAATATGTAATTTCGATGAAATATATTGCATTATCTTACACATATCAAATTCTTAAATTAAAACTTTATTATTTTTATTTTTTTTTAGATTTGTTAGTAAAACTGTGTATTTTAAAAAAAGTTGAGGTGAAAATAATTGGTACAATAGTATTTTTATATATATATTTTTTTTAGAGAATACTACTCATACAGTAAATACTGCGTGCATTTCTATCTAGAGTTACAATTCTAGGAATACAATTCAGCAACCAATGTTTTCGTGCAACAACACCCTTGGTGGGTGCTATTTTTATATTTTTCTGTCCAATATTAATTGAAGGGTACCCACTTGCTCAAAAATCAAAGACCTGTGGTGCTCGATTTTGAAATTTGGGTACCCACTTGCCTGTTTTTTGCAAAATATGGGTACCTCCGGTGCAATTTAGCCTTTTAGCTTTGCTTACAGAACATGCTTTTTCTTTTAGATAACAGTGGTGTCTGGGCTAGCTTGCCCGCACCTCGACTGAATCAAGGGGGGCCCCAAGAATTATTGGTCGTCGACTGAATCAAAGGGAGCAGAACATGGTTTTGTTATGCTGTTTTCAGTAATAAAAATATATACTGATCAGTTGGATTAATTTGTTTACCTGCTGCATTGTAGGACATCTGTGAATGTATGCTTCTTTCTCTAGGTTGTTCCAGTTTTCGTTGCTATAACTATCCAGCGTCGAATATTCATTGGGGAAGTATCCTAGAACATCGTAGTCTCTAGCAGCAATGTCAAGAGGCGTATTGCCGTCCCTGTCCTTTTCTCTTAAAAGGCTCACCAGAGACGGCGTTTGGTGAAAGAATTGAATCACTTCTGTTTTCTTATTTTCTGTCGCGACATGGAGCATGTTCTGGCCTCTTTCGTTAACTATATCCCAGCAACCAGGACACTGCAACACGAGCTCTTTCAGCACCGATACATGTCCTTCTCGAGCTGCTATGTGGAGAGCAGTGTCTCTATATGCTTCCTCCTCGGTGATTTGGTAGCCAAGTGATTCGTCGAAAGCTACCAGCTGTTTGACTCTTTGTGAATGGCCAAACTCTGCAGCATAGTGAAGTGGTGTCCATCCTTTGATGTCTGATACCCTTGCCAGATCTTTATTCCAATTCAACATGAATTCCGTGTTTTCTACAGGGAAAACGGACACCAATCCATCATCAACTATCAGTCTATAGAAGCATATTGCTGGATACAAATGAATTCAAGTTAATCATGGGCATAGTTTGGAGGAGCTAAATTATTGTGAATTTATAGGATTCTAATCCAAGAAAATCTCGGCCGTCAGTGGTGAAGCCAGAAAACTGAAGCAGCCGGGGCAAAAAGAATGAATGTAATTTTTTAAAGGTCTTAGTAAAAAAATGTGAACTCAGTCGGGACATTTGTGTATTTGTTAAAGAATATTTTTGATAAAAATCATAATAACAATAATTAATAAAGGTAAAAGTGCAATTCTAAAAAAGTGAGGGGTAGCAATTGACATCCCTTGTCCCTTAATAGATCCGCCCCTGGTTTGGATGGTTTAGACAATTCGGATGATTCAAAACTGGATCGGGCTCCAAGAACCGAGGGATCCGGATATCTCTTTTACATTAAAAAAGGTCACTCAAAACCGGATCCGCCTCCTGCAACCGAGGGATCCAGATATTTTTTTGTACTAAAATGTCAACTAGAGTCGGATCTGGCTCCCAAAACCAAGGGATCCGGATATTTTTTACATAAAAAAAGTCCATCAAAACGAGATTAGGCTCTAAAAGATCTCAAAGACTTCAAAATCAGATTAAACTTTAATCTATAATCCTATAACTGGAGATAGGCAAACAGAATCATGGTACTGGAGATCAAGCAGAAGTACAAAGCAGATATATTGTTATCTTAGCTACCTTGATTGTTAGTGATGACCGCTGCGTGCAAAGCTGTTCTACCACCAGGTCCACCGTAGTTACTACCAGCAGTCTCAGCTATCTTTCTCAGCAACTGGTGGTTGCACTCACCTTCAACAGCAAGGTACAGCGGCGTCTCCCCAATTTCATTTGCAGAGTACGCAAAATTCGGGAAGATCAACATTCTCAAGTCATCAAGTATCGCATTCGCGTCCACGACCTCTCTCAGCGACTCTTGTTTCCCACCAAATTTAACGGCTCGTCTCAGATTTGAAAATTGCTCCCTCAGCATTGCTGGTATCTCATTCCCTTCGGTGGTAGTTTGTTCCGGAACTGGACTCACAACTGAACTTCTCAACGCCTTGTGCAAGGCGGTATCCCCAACATTGTTTGATAAAGTCAGGATCTCTTTGACAATGTTGAGCCCCTTTTCGGGTTCCTCCTTATCCAGCTTCTCTGCATGCTGGAGGAGAACCCTGATGACCGAGGAGTGTCCTTCCTTTGCTGCAACGTGAAGGGCGGTGTCGCCTTTCCAATTCACAGTAGGTAATAGCTCCGACAACATTGAGGAGCTCATCTCCGCAAGAAGCCCTTCAAGGCATTCAGTTTGACCATACTGAGCCGCTATGTGGATGACAGTGTTGCCGTATGGAGTCCGTTCTTGGCCCGCTTGGTCGATTGCGTTGATCAGGGTATCTGTTTTCCCCTCCATGGCTGCAGCATACACAACAGGATCCATTTCTGGCTATTGAGGATGATGATGAGGAGAATTGTGGTTTGTCGCGTCTCTGTATTTGGTTTAGTCATAGCTTTTTTCGTGTTTGATTAATTTTGGTAATGAACTGCATTATGGGGATTAAAGAATGACCTTCCAACATTGTTTGACTTGGTGCCAGATTATTAAATTCCAGTTTAACGATTCAAGAAATAGAACGTGACTTCACTATTATAGAAACGAGTGTTGACAATAAGCTTATTGAGCTCATTTTGTATGTATACTCATATTAAAATTAAACTGGTTTCCCAAATATTCGCATCATATGTCGGGTAGGTTGTCCTTTTCTGAATAATTTCACCTAACACAAATTTGGACCTTTAGCACGGGTCGGAGGACCGCCATACCGCCCTGTTCCAAGGCTGAGCCGGTCTGATCCCAAGGTGGTCCTGAACTGGCCCTCCCCAGGGTCCAGACCAAATTTAAGATATCGGAACGGCAGGACCGGTCCGAACAGCAGAAATGATGGGAAACGGCCCGTCCCGTCCCAAAACCGGACCAAGAGCAAAACCGGCCCCAACACTGCGCGCCCGGCCCATCCTGCTTGAACTATATATTTTAAAATAATATATAAATACATTATTTTCTAGTTAAAAATAGACGGGCTAGCTGGGCGCACCCTGAACCAGCCAACTATAGGGGGCGCGGTCTTGTGGGCCGAGCCGGGCATGGGGTTTTTGCCACTAGGGTCAGGCTGGTGCACAATGGTACCGCCCCAGGACCGGCTGGCAGCCCGTTGGTTCTCCTCCAACCGGTCCAGGCTCGGGCCGGTTCATCCCGTTTGACAGCTCTAGATTGAATTATTATCCGTACAACTGATTGTCCTCCAAACTCAGATACCTAATTTCCCTATTGGTTGTTTGTACATGATCAATAGTTGTTTGCTTCATCGTGGTGCGTATCACTTATCACTGATTTCAAACTTCGTAGTTCAACTTACCTTTAGGGGCGGTTAATTTCCAGTGTAGTGAGGCAATATAATTATGTTTTTGCCCTCTGTATAAAACTACTGGTCACATCATTTTGCTGGATATAAAATGTTTATGATACCCATGTTATTATCCATTTGGTGACTTTACAAATGGAGCAAAAACTGGCTTAGCTTTTATTATGGTCATTTCAAGTTTGTCTTAATGCAATCCGACTTAGGAATGTTTTGGGATGTTTTGTTTGCTCGGAAAGCTACAGTTGTTGAGTACATAATCGGTTCTTTTTGCTTCTCAGTTTTTGCCAGCATTCATAGTTTAGGACCTCCCCTTTTTGGCTCGTGTGAGGTCAGAATTTAGCTGCCATAACTAATTTGACAAGCCATTGAACTTAGTTGACAGACTGCGTTCTCAAGTTGACAAAAAATGGTATGAGAGGGATATTCTCCTCCCACATTCCTCACCTAAACAAAAGAAATAATGGGAGGAGGATCCTCTCAAGTAGTAATTTAACATAATATTTGCACATTCTTACAGTAACTAGAATTTGATTATGTATGCTGTACCAAAGTACTGCAACTGAGAATGAAAAGTTCTCATTTGGTTGCCTTCTTGCGGGGAAGTTGGAGCTCTAAACTTTTAATCTGCCAACCCAATGAGACATGTAAATGCTAACTGATATTTGATATTACAACCAAACATGACATACTTTTAGCTAGTTTTGCAATAGGGAAATCAAGCTGTGAGAAGTTGTGTCAAATCCGATGTTGTCATCTAGGTAACAAGTTCCCTTTCGGGTTTATATTTGGTTACATGGCAGATCTTGGAGGATAATTTGTTCAGTTAGTTTAATATGATGGTTTTTTTATCATCAACTGTAGTTTGCATTGAAGAAACCTGCAGATAGTGCACAAGTCCATGTGCCTGACATGCCACTCACAAATAACTGAAATGATCAACTGAAGCATAGAAACTACAAACTTTAGAGCGAATCTAGTTGCTCTATGAGGTCTAAACATATATCAAAGACAGTGTAACCAGGTGGATAACCTAAAAGTTCAGAGCAAAACCGAAAATTGTCCATGTGGATCAAATATGAAAACCTTATGAGGAACATTTCGGCCAGAAAAGACTTACAGTGAAAAAACGAAGAAGGCAAATCATTAACTATGGCAACTTGCAAGCTGTCGTTCCTCCACCAATTTGCTTTGCAACCTCGGAAGTTGTTATGTCCAAGAAACCCTGTAAATATCAAATTACACGATTATAAAAGAACGGGGAGAGCTTATCCCTCATCATATATGGCAGGTTATGCACGGACAATGCTCTTTTCTTGTGATCAAGCAAAAGGTGATAAGTAAGAGAATAAATGCTCACTAACTATGACAATGACTTGTTAGAAACGATATCAAGATGCTGGTGTTACTTGTAATAGACTTACTACCAGCAAGAGAGAAGCCAGACCCATCTTGTATTGAAGCCAGCAGATCGATGCTTCATAATGAATAGCCATCGGATACAATCAACTCAAGTGGCAATGAAGACAGTAATTTGTTGAATGAAATGCTCAAGATCAGCTAGTGTGTGTAACACGATCCACCGCTACATTCCTCTCAAGCAATTAGTCAAAGACCTTTTGTGCTTCATTGAAATTTTCCCAGCTTTGCAGTACCCCCATTGATGAGTGTCGTCGTGTACCTGACACAATTGGCTGCTACATTTTTCTCAAGCATTTCATCAAACAACTTGTGCGCTTCATTCATATTCCCCATATGGCTTAAATAAATCGATAAACATAGTGTATGTAACACCATTCACGGTTCACCGCTATATAGTTTTTCTCAAACAGCTTATGTTCTTCATTCAGATTCCCCACCTTGCGAAATCCATCGATAGATAAACATAGATTATCAAGATCCGGTCGCACATTCTCTGCCATCAATCTTTTCAATAACATTGCAAGCTTCATTTAAATTTTCCCACTTTGATATGTCCATTGATAAGCAAATTACACATAATAGAATTGCAAACCTGCAATTCTCAAACCCTAGAAATGGAACACCATGAAGAAGAAGAAGAGAAACCAGAGCAAAAGAGAGAAGAGGGAAATGAAAATTGATAATTCGTTACAACGGAAAATCAGAGGATTAAATCCTCTTATAGCCATTTGCCAACTCAGCAACAGCTGGCAAATAACAACCAATCAGGAGCTAGTTTAGTAACTAATTAAGGACATAAGAAATCTAACATAAAACGGTGCCGTAGCACTAACGATGAAACAACGGCCAGGATTAGATCTTCCTTCTTGATCCAACGGTATATGTAGCTCCGAAGTTTCATGTCATTACTTTGGACATGATTGCAATTTAGTCCAAGCAGAAAAACTAAATCTTCTAATTTGATGGACCAGCTGTTACCACATTGTTATTTTGAGAAGCTGTAGCTCAATACGCCCCCTCAAGTTGAAGGGGGGGAAGCACATAACACCTTCAACTTGCAGAGAAGCTTCTGAAAAAGTGGATGAGCTAAAGGCTTAGTGAGCACATCTGCAAGTTGCTCAGAACTGGACAAATGCTGCAAAGTGATGGTGCCTGCTTGAACCAAATCTCTGATAGTATGACAGTCCAGTTCTATGTGCTTGGTCTTATCATGACAGATAGGGTTGTGAGCCATCTGAATGGCAGAAGAACTGTCAGAAAGCAGAAGAGGAGTGCCAAGAAGGGGTGAATGCAGTTCTTGCAAGAGAGACATAATCCATTTGATCTCACAAACCAAATAAGCCAAACTTCCACTCAGCTTCAGCTGAACTTCTGGCAACTACACTCTGCTTCTTGGATCTCCAAGAAACTAAAGAAGAACCCATAAATACCAAATATCCAGAGGTGGATCTTCTGGTATCAAGACATCCACCCCAGTCTGCATCTGCATAAGCTACAAGAGAAGCTGGAGAACAAGATGCAGAAGGGAAAACAAGACCATATTCAGAAGTACCTCTCAGATATCTAAGAACATGATGAGCTGCAGTAAGATGTTCTCTTGTAGGATGAGCCACAAACTGGGAGAGCTTGTTCACTGAATAAGAAATATCAGGCCTGGAGTTGCAGAGATACAAAAGCTTACCAATCAGCTTTCTATATGCACTAGCATCTTCTTCCTTCAACAAATCTCCAATAGACTGACTAAGCTTACAAGCTGGCACCATAGGTGAATGTGCTATCTTGCATTGATCATAGCCAGTCTGAGTAAGTATTTCTAGAAGAAACTTGTGCTGACTCAGAAAATACCCATAACTCATTCTAGTAACCTCAAAGCAAATAAAATAAGCAATCTCTCCCAGATCTTTGAGCTTGAACTGTGCATTCAAACACCTTTTGAAGCTGGTTAGTGCAACAATATCATTTCCTGCCAAAAGTATGTCATCTACATACACCAAGAGCATCATGAGAACTGAGCCTGAGCTTTTCACAAACAATGTATAATCTGACTTGCACTGAGTAAAACCAAATTGCAAAAGAGTTGAAGAAAACTTGACAAACCATTGCCTGGAAGCCTGCTTCAAACCATACAATGACTTCTTTAATCTGCAAACCAAAGGCTGAGAAGAATTTGAAATGAAAGAGACTGGCAATTTTGGCTCATATCCATCTGGAAGCTTCATATACACCTCTTCATGAAGATCACCATGCAGAAAAGATTATTAACATCCATTTGAAGAATGGTCCACCCCTGTTGGATAGCAAGAGCAAGAAGAACTCTAAAAGTGACCAATTTGGCAACAGGTGAAAAGGTTTCAAAATAATCTAACCCTTCAGTTTGTGTGTAACCTTTTGCTACCAATCTAGCTTTATACCTTTCTATAGAACCATCTGCTTTGTACTTGATTTTATATACCCATTTGCATCCTACTGCAGAATGATGTGGAGGCAAATGAGTAATAACCCAAGTATTGTTTGCTTCTAAAGCCTGTATTTCCAGCTGCATAGTTTCAATCCAATCTGGATCTTAAGAGGCTTGTCTATAAGTGGTTGGTTCAGTGAGTGCACAGACAGCACTAGTGAGATTTGAGCCACTAACTGTTAGTGCCCTGGGGTTTTTCTTTGAGAGAACATAGTCCTGTAAGTGAGAGGGTGGCTTTGAAACTCTAGTACTTTGTCTCACTGGCACTGGATGCAACAAAACTTCTCTAAAACTCCTAACTGGAGATACTGAAGGAACAGTAGAGTTAACTGATTCGTGTGAAGCTGAAGAAGGTGACTGCTCCTTATCATCACCAATATCAGACACACTCTTTGGCAAGCTCATTGTATCAAAGAGATCAGTGGTTGGTGAACTCTTGTCAGCAAAAGGAAACACATCTTCATGAAATACCACATTTCTAGAAACCACAAAGCTGTGAGTAGCCAGATCATACACTTTGAAACCTTTGATTCCAAAGACATATCCCACAAAAACCCCTTTGATTGCTCTAGGATCAAACTTTGTTCTTGACTACAATAATGTGGAGGCAAAACACAAACATCCAAAGACTTTGCACTGAGAGTAATCTGGAGATGTCCTAAACATTAACTCATATGGTGATTTGTTCTGAGTTTTAGGAGAAGGCAATCTATTAATCAGATAAGCTGCAGTTAACACACAATCTCCCCAGAATCTTATAGGCACATTTGACTGAAATCTAAGTGCTCTTGCCACATTAAGAAGGTGCTGATGCTTCCTCTCCACAACTGAATTCTGCTCAGGTGTTTCTACACAGCTCAATTCATGAATAATACCATGTTCCAGATAGAAAGCAGATAGATGCAATTCTGGTGCATTATCTGTTCTAAACTTCTTGATTTTGGCATTAAATTGAGTTTCTATCATCTTGTAAAAGCCAGGAATAATAGTATCTACTTCTGATTTATGTTTCATGAGATAAACCCATGTCATTCTTGTGGCATCATCCACAATAGTTAAGAAAAACTTATGTCCTGAATATGTAGGCACCTTGTAAGGACCCCATGTATCACAATGAATCAAATCAAAAGCATTTTGAGACATATGTCCATGAGAAATATAAGAAAGTTTCTTCTGTTTGGCCAAAGGACAAATATCACATTGTAAACCTTGATGTGAAGTAGGCATACCTTCAAGTTGTTTGGACATTAAAAATCCCTTCTCAAAAGATGGATGCCCCAATCTTTGATGTCATAGAAAAGCCTTGTTATTTGCAGAAACTGCAAAACTCATTTTTGGATTCAACTTTGGCAACTGTGACATTTGCAGCACATATAAACCTCCAACTCTCTTGCCAACTCCCAAAATCACTTCCTCCCTTTTGAGAATACACTCATCTGCCTGGCATATACATGTACACCCTGAGACTCTTGTGAGCTGAGTGACAGAGATTAGATTAAATTGGAAGCTGGGAATGCAAAGTACTCCTGTCAAAATCAAATCATCAGACAACTTTACTGATCCAACATGAGTAACTCTAACTGTTTTCCCATTTGGCAAGTGAACAACTGTATCACCAACAGCTGTGAGATCACTAAACATATCAACATTGTTGCACATATGATCAGTAGCTCCACTGTCCAGAATCCATGAATTTAACATAAAACCTTCCTTCTCAACTGAAGAAGTTTGCAGAGAACAAGAACTAATAACTCCTCCCATAAAATGAGATGAATCAAAATGTGTGCCAGAGTGATGAAGTGGTGACTCCACTGAAACTGTAGAGTATGGAGAAACTGATCCTGCATCACTAAAAGTACTATGATTTGGACCAGTCTTTGATCCTAAGTGAGTATTCAAGAGTGTCACTAATTGTTGACACTGATTCTCTGTGAGTGTTACTGTTTTTCCATTGTTATCATGAGTAGAATAAGGGGTTGAACTTTGAGTTACTGGAGCTGATGAACCACTCATAACAACATTGTGAACTCTTGGCTTATTATTCTTAAATTTGGTGGAAATCCATGCAATCTGTAGCATTTTGCCTTGACATGACCTTCATTTCCACAGTGATGACATATCAACTTTCCATTAGGACCTCTCCCACCAAAATTATGACCTGATCCTCCTGAATTGACATTGTCACCTGATTTATGATGAACATGTGAACCTTGAACATACATTGCCATGCTAGGAGTATGGGGAGAACTATTCTTCAGCTGCATCTGTCTCTCTTGTTGTATTATTTTAGCAAAAACAACATTGAGAGAAGGCAGTGGTTCTGTAAGCAAAATTTGATCTCTAACATTCATGTACTGCTCATTGAGTCCCATAAGAAACTGCATTACTCTTTCCTCTTCTTGAGATTGCTTCAACTTGACATTTGTGTTACATACACAACCATTGCACACACAACTAGGAAAAGGCTTGTAGTTACTTAACTCATTCCAAAGTGTTTTCAGCTTTGTAAAGTATGCAGTTACTGTCATATCAGATTGTTTCAAACTAGAAATAGCCATAGAAATCTGGAACAACCTAGGTAAATTTCCTTGAGAAAACCTTTCTATGAGATCAAGCCACACCTCTCTAGCACTAGATCTGCCTACAACACTGCAGGCTATGTCCTTAGAAATGGAATTAAACAGCCAAGACATAATCATCCTATCACACCTTCTCCATACAGCATACATATCAGTACCAATTTCAGGAGCAACTATCGTTCCATCAACAAATTCAAGCTTATTCTTAGCTTCCAAAGCTACTATCATTGACATATGCCATGAATAGAAATTATCTCCAGAGAGAGGAACAGAAACCAAAACATTACCAGGACTATCTCCGTGATGCAGATAGAAAGGCGACTGTGGATCCATCGCCACCAAACCTGAACCAGAAGTCTGCGATTCTGATGTGTTCACCATCTTTCCAGAAACCAGATCTGAAACCCTAGATCTTCGAATCCACACAAAATTGAACCAGATAACGACTCACAAGACAATCAGCAGTCTTCGCAACCAGGCTGTGATACCATAATAGAATTGCAAACCTGCAATTCTCAAACCCTAGAAATGGAACACCATGAAGAAGAAGAGAAACCAGAGCAAAAGAGAGAAGAGGGAAATGAAAATTGATAATTCGTTACAACGGAAAATCAGAGGATTAAATCCTCTTATAGCCATTTGCCAACTCAGCAACAGCTGGCAAATAACAACCAATCAGGAGCTAGTTTAGTAACTAATTAAGGACATAAGAAATCTAACATAAAACGGTGCCGTAGCACTAACGATGAAACAACGGCCAGGATTAGATCTTCCTTCTTGATCCAACGGTATTTGTAGCTCCGAAGTTTCATGTCATTACTTTGGACATGATTGCAATTTAGTCCAAGCAGAAAAACTAAATCTTCTAATTTGATGGATCAGCTGTTACCACATTGTTATTTTGAGAAGCTGTAGCTCAATAACACATAAAACGATCAGCGACTACTCTTCTCTCAAGCATTTCATCAAACAGCTTCTTTGCTTTATCCTTTATCTTCTGTTTCTAAAACCCACCAATTAACAAATTAATGGTACAAAACAAGTCGCTACTTTTCACAGCATTCGTCAAATCATCACCCATCTTCAAATCACCCCTCTGCGTCGATGGGGTGATGACTGATTAATGAACCCTGCAATTAATAGGGTTTTGGGACAAATGACACAAACCAGCCCTCACGTATGGCATATTACTAGTCCACTACCCTGTAGTATGGATATTACCACAAACCACCCTAACGGAAACTAACGGAGATTAGCGGAAAGATGAAAAAAGTCTATCCTACCCCTAAACACAATTCCCCTTTTCTCTCCTCTCCTCTCCTCTCCCCTGCTTCTCTTCACTTCCACGGACACCAAAGCCTGATACTTTACCTCCATTCTCTTCTCTTTCACCGACACCACCACGCCATTGATTCTCAAAGTATAATGGGTGATTTTCAACATTAATCCTCATTTCTAAATTAATTACTTCAAAAATATCTAAGGGGCAAAATTGTCCAAAAATATCGTCACTACTTTGGACTGACGGAGGGGTGCTTATTCTTTATGGTATTCCCCAAATCACATCGTAGTGTTTTGGTATTCATCCAAAGTACAAGGGTGGTTTCTGTCATTTACCCTATGGATATTTCTGCTAGTCATGGGCTTGGGCAAATTAAGTGCTGATCTTAGGCTCCATGGTTACTACCCAAGCCCAAGCCCAAGCCCAAGCCCAACCCGACCCGTCAATACAACTATTGCATACCCTGTTCCCAAGATTCATCTATTTGCAGTTGAACTCAGCAAGTCCGTGCTCTCAGCATTTCTGGTTTCATCCCACCGTCGGATTTCATATATCTTTTGATGAATTGATAATCTGAATAAGCCGCAGGTACGTGTCCAATTATTATTCATCATTTCTAAGTTCATGCTCTGTGGTTTCCACCATACCAAAAGCCTTACAACTGGATTGATTTTTCAAGTCTTCACAAGCGTAGTATGTACTAGTATAATTTTGTATGAATTGTGCACCTGATTAAGGTTAGTGTGGATACACTGTTCTCATTTGTATCATTCCACAAATGTCAATAGCTAAGCCAGTTTTTTGCTCCTTTTGGTACGGTCATCATCAAATGGGTAATAACTTGAGTAACATAAACACTTTAACTGTATCCAACAAAATGATAAGTAAAACTAGTGGTTTGCAATCTATTAACAAGAGGAGCCTTGAGATTATAAGATCTGCAGCTTGGAAGATTTCTGGCTTGGACTGAATTGCAAGTGATACCAAACTGATGACATGAAATCTTCCACAAGCAGTTACCGTACGATGGCTTTCCTCTTTCTAATCTTAGCCGTTGGTCTCTATTAGCTAGGTTTTATTGTAACGGTGTCGTTTTGCTTGTGTGGCAAATCAGCACCTAATTGGCAGAGTATATATGGCCGTTTGATTCTCTATTTTCAGCAATTAATGAAAAACGATATTTCAATTTCTTCTGCAACGTTTCTCTGGTTTTCCCTCTTCTTCTTCTTCTTCTTCTTTGTTCTTCTGATTCTTCATGTTTGATGGCCATGTGAGTTAGGGTTTCCATTTCAACATGGTATCAGAGCCAGGTTGGCTGTGATTGGAGGTTTTCTCTCTTGTGGTGTTTCGTCTGTTGGTGGCGCTTCAGTCAATTCTCAGATCTGGTTTCTAGGGTTTCAAAATGTCAATTCACAGTGAATCTCCTCGTGGTTCTGGTGGTTCTTCGGCAGCTGTAGATCCACAATCGCCTTTCTATTTGCATCACGGTGATAGTCCTGGAAACGTTTTGGTCACTCAGATTTTGACAGGTGAAAATTTCTATTCCTGGCATATGGCTATGACTGTTGCTTTAGAAGCTAAAAATAAGCTTGAGTTTGTTAATGGTAATATTGTGGCACCTGCGATAGGATCTGATTTGTATTCTATTTGGAGAAGATGTGACCGGATGATCATGTCTTGGCTATTCAATTCAATTTCAAAGGACATAGCCTGTAGTGTTGTTGGCAGATCTAGCTCTAGAGAAGTGTGGCTAGATCTATTGGAGAGATTTTCTCAAGGAAATCTACCTAGAATTTTTCAAATTTCTATGGCTATTTCACAACTCAAGCAAGGAGATATGTCTGTTACAGTTTATTTCACTAAGTTGAAAACTCTCTGGAATGAGTTAAGTAACTATAAACCTCTACCTTCTTGTACTTGTGATCAATGTCAATGTGGTGTTTTGGGAAGATTGAAACAAAGTCAAGAGGAAGAGAGAGTTATGCAGTTTTTAATGGGGTTGAATGATCAATATGTGCCTGTTAGAGATCAATTACTGCTTACAGAACCATTACCTGCACTCAATGTAGTCTTTGCCAAAGTAATTCAGCAAGAGAGACAAATGCAGCTCAAGTCATCAACTGTGTCCTCACCTAACATGGCCATGAATGTTCACCATGGACCTTCTAAGACACATTCTAAGTTTGGTAACAATACTGGAGCTCCAGTTTATGGAGGTAGAGGACCAGGAGGCAAGTTAGTTTGTCATCATTGTGGACATGAGGGTCATGTCAAAGCAAAGTGTTATAGGTTGCATGGCTTTCCACCTGATTTTAAGTTTACCAATTCCAAAGCTCATTCTGTGACTTCACATAATGTTTCAGCTGCTAGACCTCCATCTCCTCCATCAGACAGCCATGGAAAGGGTTTAGTACTTACAGATAATCAATGTCAACAGCTGGTTTCTCTGCTGAGTACTCATCTGAACACAAAAGTCAGTGCAGCTCACAGTGAAGTAGGATCTGTGTCATCTTACTCTCCAAATTCAGTAGATTCTCCATTACACTCTCATGCTCATTTTGATCCAGGACACTTCATGGGAGGTGTAATTAGTGCTTATTCCTTGCAAAGTTTTGTGTCTAAGAAAGACATTTTGCCACATTCTTGGATTCTTGATACTGGAGCCACAGATCATATGTGTGCTAATCTCAATCTGTTCACTGAAGTCAAAAGTGTGAACACTATTGTTCACTTACCAGATGGAAATGTGGTAAGAGTCACACATTGTGGTAAAGTGAAACTTCAAAATGGCCTAGTTCTTCACAATGTGCTATGTGTTCCAACTTTTCAATTCAATCTTATTTCTGTCTCTCAACTCACTGATGCTCAAGGTTGCAGCTGTTTATGCAAAACTGACAAATGTATTATCCAAAAAGATGGTGTCACTCTTGCTACAAGACACAAATCTGGGGGGCTGTACTTGTTGGATGGGCTAAGTGTTGACAACAAAATCTCTTCTCAACATGTTTTAGTTGCACAAACAGATAATGTGGCAGCATTATGGCACAAGAGACTTGGTCATCCATCAGCTCACAAAGGTACTTTGTTGTCTAAATATTTGACCAAAACTCCATTTCATTCTCAGTTTCATTGTGAAGTTTGTCCTCTAGCTAAACAGAAGAAGAAACCTTTTATTTGTCATGGACATATGTCTGCTACTCCTTTTAGTTTAATTCATTGTGACACATGGGGTCCATACAAGACACCTACCTATTCTGGACATAGGTTCATTCTCACTCTTGTGGATGATGCCACCAGAGTCACTTGGGTTTATTTGATGAAAAATAAGTCTGAAGTAGAACATCTCATCCCTGGTTTCTATAACATGGTGTTTACTCAATATGGTGCTAAGATTCAGAAGATCAGATCAGACAATGCACCTGAACTTTCTTTGGGAGTTTTCTTCTCACAAAATGGAATTATTCATGAACTTAGCTGTGTTGAAACTCCAGAACAGAACTCAGTGGTGGAGAGAAAACATCAGCATTTATTGAATGTTGCTAGAGCTCTCAGGTTTCAGTCAAATATTCCAATCAGGTTCTGGGGAGATTGTGTTTTGACAGCTGCATTTCTTATTAATAGACTACCTTCACCTAAAACTCAAGACAAATCTCCATTTGAGCTCCTGCATCATACAGTTCCTGATTATAGCAGTTTTAAAGTTTTTGGTTGTTTGTGTTATGCTTCCACTTTGGTTCAAGGAAGAACTAAATTTGATCCCAGGGCAGTCAAGGGTGTATTTGTTGGCTATGTTTTTGGAGTAAAAGGTTACAAAGTGTATGATTTATCTTCTCAAACCTTTGTGGTTTCCAGAAATGTCACATTTCATGAAGATATTTTTCCTTTCTCTTCTAATACCACTCAAGAGACCACTATGTTTGATACCTGGTCTTTGCCTACACCAGTAGTAGATGTCCCTCAATCTACTTCTGAAATCACTTCTAACCCTGCTTCCCACACATCACCCCTTCCCCCTGAGCCTCAGAGATCTTATAAAGAAGTTCTCACACATCCAGTTTCTGTAAGACAAAGTGGTAGAACCACTAGATTGCCTTCACATTTTCATGATTTTGTCTTACAACCTCCTAGAACAAGAGCCAATGCCATAACCAAAGATGTTAAAGTCTCAGAGGTTTATTCACACATTGAACCTACCACTTTTCTACAAGCTTCAAAGTCTCCTCATTGGATGGAAGCTATGCAATCAGAGTTACAAGCTCTAGAAGCTAATAACACCTGGACTATTACTTCTTTGCCTCCAGGACATTCAGCAGTTGGATGCAAATGGGTCTACAAGATCAAATATAAGGCAGATGGTACTCTAGAGAGATACAAGGCTAGGCTTGTAGCCAAGGGTTACACACAGACTGAGGGGCTGGACTATTTTGAAACTTTTTCCCCAGTTGCTAAACTGGTGACTTTTAGAGTTTTACTTGCCATAGCTGCTCAGCAGAGGTGGACTGTTTTGCAGTTAGATATCAACAATGCCTTCTTGCATGGTGATCTCAATGAGGAAGTTTATATGAAAATCCCAGATGGTTACTCTCTCCCTGTCTCCTCTTCTCAGTCTGGGTCTGGAACTTTAGTTTGCAAGTTGCAGAAATCATTATATGGCCTTAAACAGGCATCTAGACAATGGTTCATGAAGTTCACTACTCAGCTCTTACTTATGGGATTTCAGCAATGCAAATCTGATTACACTTTGTTTGTGAAGAAGACTTCTAGCAGTATTCTTGTGCTTCTAGTGTATGTAGATGACATTCTTCTTGCTGGAACTGATATGTCAGAATTGGAGCTGTTTAAGTTGTCTTTGGATAAAGAGTTTAAACTCAAGGATCTGGGTGCAATTTCTTATTTCATTGGCTTTGAAGTTCATCATCTTCCTACTGGGTATTTTCTTTGTCAGCAGAAGTTTCTTCTAGAGATTTTGGCTGTCACTGGCTATAGTGATTGTAAGCCAGCCAATACTCCAATGGTTCCTAGCTGTAAGCTTAGCCAAATGGTTGGCAATCCTCTTGATCTAGATGGTGCAAGTAGTTACAGAAGGCTAGTTGGAAAGCTACTATATTTGTGTAATTCTAGACCTGATATTACTTTTGCAGTCCATAAGCTTAGCCAGTTTGTCTCTCAACCCACTACAGATCACTTGCAAGCTGCTCATCACATTCTGAGATATTTGAAGGCCACTGTGGGATATGGCTTGTTTTTTGTTGCAGAACCTAATTCTTGCATTACTGGGTTTGCTGATGCTGACTGCGGTGGCTGCCTAGATACCAGAAGGTCTACTTCAGGCTATATGGTGTTTTTAGGCAATACTTTGATCTCCTGGAAATGCAAGAAACAGAGAGTGGTTGCCAGGAGCTCAGCTGAAGCTGAATACAGAAGTTTGGCACATTTAGTTTGTGAAGTGAAATGGCTTCAATCTCTCCTACATGAGTTGCATTTTGTTGTTTCTGGCATTCCACTTTTCTATTCAGATAGCTCTTCTGCTATTCAAATAGCACACAATCCTATTTTCCATGAGAAGACTAAGCATGTGGAACTTGACTGTCATACTGTGAGAGATATGGTGCAGGAAGGAGCACTTACTTTGCAGCATTTGGCTAGTGAAAACCAAATTGCTGACATTCTTACTAAACCCCTTGCCTATCCTGTTTTTCTCCATCTTTTGCGCAAGTTGAAGGTTCTCTGTGAGCCTCCTTCAACTTGAGGGGGCGTATTAACAAGAGGAGCCTTGAGATTATAAGATCTGCAGCTTGGAAGATTTCTGGCTTGGACTGAATTGCAAGTGATACCAAACTGATGACATGAAATCTTCCACAAGCAGTTACCGTACGATGGCTTTCCTCTTTCTAATCTTAGCCGTTGGTCTCTATTAGCTAGGTTTTATTGAAACGGTGTCGTTTTGCTTGTGTGGCAAATCAGCACCTAATTGGCCGAGTATATATGGCCGTTTGATTCTCTATTTTCAGCAATTAATGAAAAACGATATTTCAATTTCTTCTGCAACGTTTCTCTGGTTTTCACTCTTCTTCTTCTTCTTCTTTGTTCTTCTGATTCTTCATGTTTGATGGCCATGTGAGTTAGGGTTTCCATTTCAACACAATCGATGATAAGTAATACGTAAAGCGCTCACAACGATGAATCACACAACAACCATTGATATGTTGTGGAGCATCTGTCCACAGGTCAACAGCATTTCACCTGAACATGTTACAATCCGGGGCTTCTGACCCTTGATAAATTACTGGCAATATTTCTCCTATTAACCATTGGCATTTGATCTTCAGGGTTGAGTAATTCATGGATGACCTCTTCCTAGTCAATGAGTTTAAGTTGAAACCTTATCTGTAGTCGATGAGTCAATCAGCGGTGCAGGAAAATGATAATACAACTGGATAGGGGGGAGGGAAATTAACATGAGCACCCATTCTGAAGATCCAAACTGGTGTAATTAGGTGAGAGTAACTCAACTACCTCGAAAAGGACGACACCCTGAACCGGGCATACGAAATGAATTCAACTGAGGGGGACGAGTCAATGGTCATTCTACATTTATATTGTTTACTAACCTTCACACTGTCGGCCACGTTGTTTTTGTCGAATAAAATCATCACTAAAAGAATTCAATAACATGTTGCATTAATCTAATCCAATATCAGCATCTAAGGTGAGTGTGTTCATACTTACTGGTACCACCTTAAAACTTTATATATATGATGTTCGGTCATTCTTTAATCATTATTATAAGCATAATCATTCACCAGCTAAACACGGCAACTTAGTCAAACACGAGAAAAGGTAAAGACTAAATATACAGGTTGAACCCCTGGCTAATTAGTTAGTTCAGATCATCACCATCATTTTCGTCCTCCTCCTGATCAGTAGCTAGAAATGGACCCAAATGTGTATTCTGCTGCTATGAAAGGGGAATTCGATAACCTGGCTGACAAAATAGGCCAACTCGACCAGGAACAGACTCTATACAACAACACTGTCCTCCACATAGCTGCCCGATATGGACAGACTGAATTCGTTGAAAAGCTTCTGCGAAAGATGGATCCCTCCATTTTGTGGATGCTGTTACCTGCCCAGAATCGTATGGGCGACACAGCCCTTCATGTTGCAGCAAGGGGAGGACACTTGCTCATCATCAAAGCCCTCATCACGCGTGCAAAGGAGCTGGACGGTGCGGGGCCTGAAAACGGCGTGAACATTGTCAAAGGGATTCTGACTTCAGAAAATGAGGACAATGACACCGCCTTGCATGAGGCCTTGAGGACTTTTAAATTAAGTCCACAACAGGTGGATCGGAAAACAGTACCATCCTCACAGGGAGAGGAAGATGATTCTGGATCTACCCCTCCAGCCGAGCCTGCGGTAAAAACTACAACCAAGGGGAATGAGTCAGGAGGAGTACCTACTCTGTTAAGAATGGTTACAGGTCTTGGGGGGAGAAAGGAGTCATCCAAGGCGATCGCTGAGGCAACTGACATTGATGTTCTGAGTTTGTTAGTGTATCCCCACTACGCATATCGCCCCAATAAAGCTGGCGAGACGCCACTCTACCTGGCTGCTGAACTCCACGGCCACCAGGTGGTGGGCATGATCACTGGCAAGCTACCTCGCTATGAGGGAAATGCCGCTGGCCCTGGTGGTAGAACAGCAATGCACGCAGCCGTCATCCGTAACAACAAAGGTATAAGCTCGAATGCCATGTTTCTAATGCATATAGTAGTTCTACTTGTCTAGAATCGTTGTTTGTTACATATCGGTGTGAGATGGTAAAATTGTCCTCTCCGGACTTCTCTATTCAACATTGATTTATACACCAAGATTTGTACAGGTAAGGTAAATTCCTATAATTATGCTAATGCTATAATTACAATATCCCAATAATTATGCTATTACTATTACACCCCCGCAGTCGGAACGGGAGAAGGATGAACGTTCAGACTGGAGCGAAACCTTTCAAATAACTGACGAGGCAGACCTTTGGTGAAGATATCTGCATACTGAAAATCAGCGGGAATGTGAAGAACCCGAAGTTGGCCGAGACGAACCTTTTCCCGGACGAAATGAAGATCAATCTCAATATGTTTCGTGCGTTGGTGCTGAACCGGATTACCCGATAAGTAGACCGCGCTGACATTGTCACAATAGCAGAGAGAGGTCTTCGGAGGATGAACCTTGAGCTCAAGGAGAAGGTTGCGAAGCCAGCATAGTTCGGCAACAGCGTTGGCAACGCCACGGTACTCAGCCTCGGCACTGGAGCGAGAGACAGTGGCTTGTCGTTTGGACGACCAGCTAAGAAGGTTGTCTCCAAAGAAAGTGCAAAAACCAGAGGTGGAGCGACGCGTGTCCGGGCAACCAGCCCAGTCAGCATCCGTGTATGCCGTGAGACCCGTAGAGACAGTAGCCGAGATGTGAAACCCGAGATCAAGAGTACCACTGACATATCGAAGCACGCGTTTCAACGCGCGGAAATGATGCTCTCTAGGATCGTGCATGAAGAGGCAAATCTGCTGAACAGCATAAGAGATGTCCGGACGGGTAAAAGTAAGGTACTGAAGCGCACCAGCTAAGCTGCGGTAGAGAGTGGGATCATCAACCGAAGGACCCGAACCTGCAGTGAGTTTGGAGCCAGTCTCAACCGGAGTGCTAACGGGCTTACAACCCACCATCGATGCACGCTGCAGAATCTCAGAGGCATACTGACGCTGCGAGAGAACCATACCAGAATCAGTCCGAGTAACTGCAATGCCCAGAAAATGGTGTAGAGGTCCAAGATCGGTCATAGCAAACTCAGTCGAAAGCTGAGAGATGACCCGCTGAACAACTGCAGAGGAGGACCCGGTGATGATGATATCGTCAACGTAGAGGAGGAGATAGACAATATCAGATCCCTGACTGTAAACAAACAGAGACTCATCACATCTGCAACCTGAGAAACCCACGAAGCCGGTGAGAAACGTAGCAAACCGCTGAAACCACGCACGAGGTGCCTGCTTCAGCCCATACAGGGACTTACGTAAACGGCAGACATAATCCGGATGACGGGGATCCCGATAGCCCGGTGGCTGATGCATATACACAACCTCATCAAGATCACCATGGAGGAAAGCATTCTTGACATCCAACTGACGGATGGGCCAAGAACGCGAAACGGCAAGCGTGAGAACAGTGCGGATGGTGGCCGGTTTGACCACAGCACTAAAGGTCTCATCACAATCAATCCCCACTAACTGAGACTTGCCATTTGCCACGAGGCGAGCCTTATACCTCTGAAGAGTACCATCAGCCCGAAACTTGTGACGAAATAACCAGATAGCCCGAAGAATGTTAGCCCCTGACGGGCGAGGTACCAACTCCCAAGTCTGATTCGTGATCATAGCCCGAAACTCATCATCCATCGCAGATTTCCAGTGCGGGTCCGAGAGTGCGGACAAATGGGATTTGGGCAATGGTGACACAGTAGGGGGGAGTTGGGCATGAAGAGTGAGGCGAGAGATTGGTTTGTGTATACCATGCTGGGCTCGGGTTCTCATCTGAGGAGAGAGGGGTGGGGCTGGTGGGTCAGGAGAGACAGGGGGAGAGACGACAGCATGGGGAGAGGCCGGAGCTGGAGGTGGGGTCGTGGCGGCAGGAGGAGGTGCGGCCTGACGACGCGTGTAGTGGAGAGGAAATGGAGGTGTCAGACGTGGGGGAGGTGTCAGACGTGGGGGAGGTGTCGGGTTATGGGCATGACCGGACAGATCAATGGGGGGAAGGACATCATCAGGGTCGGGGACACTGTGCCCGGGAAGAGAGACAGAACTCGGGTGGGCAAAGGGAAAGACATGTTCATCAAATGTGACATGACGAGAGATGTGCACACGACCCGTGGAGATATCTAGACACCGATACCCCCGATGATCAGGAGGGTAGCCAAGAAACACACAGCGAGTAGATCGAGGAGCAAGTTTGTGAGGAGACATAGCTGTCAGATTAGGGTAACACAGGCACCCAAAGGTACGAAGATGATCGTAGGTAGGAACACGATGGTAAAGAATGGTGGTAGGAATATCACCGTTTAAAGCTGTAGTGGGTAGGATGTTGTGAAGATAGACAGCAGTGAGGACAGACTCGACCCAGAAGCGGTGAGGCATGGAGGCCTGAGAGAGAAGGGTACGAGAGATGTCGTTGATACGACGGATCATACGTTCGGCTTTGCCGTTTTGAGGAGACGTTTGCGGACAAGCAAACCGGAAGACAAGGCCATTAGTCTTGGCAAACGTATGGAAAACGGAGTTGTCGAATTCCCCCCCAAGGTCACACTGAAAACACTTGATTACCCGAGAGAACTGAGTACGCACATACGCGTGGAAGTGTTTAAAGTGAGTAAAGGCATCCGATTTTAATTTAAGTGGGAAAACCCATAGATAGTGAGAGTAATCATCCAGTAGAAGTAGATAATACTTAAAATTAGACTTGCTAGGAACAGGAGAAGTCCAAATATCACTATGAATTATATCAAACGGAGCCACAGTACAAGAGGTGGAAGATGAAAAAGGAAGACGAACATGTTTGCCAACTTGGCATGCATGGCACAAACCGGCCTGCTCGGTTTTATTAATGGAAATAAACTGACGAGAACTAAGAGACTTCAAGACTTGAGCTCCTGGATGACCTAAACGATTGTGCCAAACTGGTGGAGGAAGGACAGCAAAAGACTGAGCAGACGCGGCAGACTGACGAGATGGAAGTGGATAGAGATCCCCCGAGCTATTACTCCTGAGCAAAATACTCCCCGTTTGAAGGTCCTTCACAGAAAAACCAGACGGGTCAAACTCAATAGAAACACGATTATCAGTGGTAAATTGACGAACAGACACAAGGTTTTTGACTATGGTGGGAGTAAAAAGAACATGTTTTAGGTGTAGGGGGCGGGTAGTGGTCTGGATGGTTTGGTTACCGGAACCACACACTGGAATACTGGACCCATCACCGACCATCATATTAGAAACAGGTGAATGAGTAGATATAGATGACAAGTTACCTGTATTAGACGTGAGATGCGCAGATGCGCCGGAGTCCATGTACCATGTCGAGTCTGGAGGAGTCAGAGACAAGCTGGAGAAGTCGGTGCTGAGATCAGTAGGCTGAGGAGACGACCCAGACGTAGCAGCAAAAGCCTGTGGTCGATGTCCTGGACCAGCACCCAAGACGCCCGCATGAGGAGGACGATATGGAGGCGGCGCCCATCCCGAGGCAGCAGGATATGGGCAGGGCGGTGGAGAGGGACACCAAACCCAGCTGCCATGAGGGGAGGGCTGCTGGGGCGGTGCAAGAGCCTGCTGTTGGCGACCACGGTTACCGTTCTGTCCATGATTACCGTTCTTGGACCCGTTCTTGGACCCGTTCTGACGACGATTCTGACCATTCTGACGACGGTTACCGTTCTGACCACGATTACCACTCTGACCCTGCTCCGGGATCTGCACAGACTGAACAGTGGGAGCAGCCATGAGGGCCTGAGGAGCACTGGAAGAAGCCGAATCCTGTCGTGCTAGACGACGTTCTTCCAGACGAAGCATGGACATAGCGGCGAGATAAGTGGGTCGAGGAGATGTCTGCTGGATGAGCATGGCGACGTGACCAAGAGCAGGGGTGAGACCGTTAGTGAGCTGAATAATCAGCCGCGCGGCACTGACATGAGATCCCAGATTACCCATACGATCAGCAAGCGTCTTCAAGCGACTGCAATAATCGTCAAGAGATGAGCACTGATCCTGACGAAGGGAGCCAAACTCAGTTTCGAGTTCAGCAAGACGAGCTGACTGGTTGTCCCTAAACATGGATTCCAGCTTGACCCATGCCTCTCGAGCAGACTGATCCGGCGTGAGAATGGCAAGAACAAGATCATCGGAGATAGTCTGGTAGATCCAGGAGAGGATTACCGCATCAATCGATGTCCAGAGAGACTCCTTTTTCTGATCCGCAGTAGCATCCTTAAGGAGATGATCAGTGACGCCATAAGAATCCGTCTGGAGACGAAAAAATGTAACCCAGTGATCATATTGCACCTTCTCGTTGTCGAGAATAAATCTGACTTTCTTCTCGATATTGGTGACGAGAAACACCGGGTGAAGTGGTTCTTTGGTGGATGATGAGTGAGCCATTCGAATCAAAGAGGCTGGTCAAAAACAATTGCAAAACAAGTTGCAAACTTAATCACAAAACAAACTGTGAAGTCGCCTGGTCACAAGGTAGGAGGCTGCTTGTGGGAAGCCGACTTGCTGGGAAGGAAGCCGATGGCTAAAAATCGAGCCGATCGAAAGCCGACTTGCTGGGAAGGAAGCCGATGGCTAAAAATCGAGCCGATCGAAAGCTGACACGCTGGGAGGCTGAAAAACGGCTTCGGAAGCCAATAAGGTGAGCCCGCGCGTGGATCGTGCGACGTGGAGAACGAGGACAGCTAGGGCGCGTTCGGGAGCGTCCGTCCTCTGTTCGCAGAGGGGTCGATCGAGACGAGGTCGCCGTCGCAGTGGGCGACGGTTTTGAGGACAACTTCGTCGCAGAGTGCAACGGGAAGGGAGAGAGGGAGAGAGGAGGGGTGCGGAAGCAGGGGAGAACCAGATTGGACCGCTAGTTGGCGGCGGCGGCAGTGCACTGAAGTGGTTGTGCGACGGCGGCGGCGGCAAATGCTAGGGTTGCTCTGATACCATGTGAGATGGTAAAATTGTCCTCTCCGGACTTCTCTATTCAACATTGATTTATACACCAAGATTTGTACAGGTAAGGTAAATTCCTATAATTATGCTAATGCTATAATTACAATATCCCAATAATTATGCTATTACTATTAATCGGGTCTATGTTTGTTTAATTGTGCTTAACAAGATACTTGGGCTACTCCTTCCATTGCGAATTGGTTTTGAGATGGAACGCCAAGATACTTTCACATTGTATCAGAGGCTCCGCCCAATCCAGCTGAATCTGATCATGTCCGTATGTTGATCATGTATGTCTGTTTCGCACGTGAGCTTGCGTGTCAAGAATCATTGTTTGTCCCATATGGGGATTCTGTCTGTTTTGCTTGTTCCTAATATGATACTTGGGCTACTACCAGGGGCGGAGCTACTTGAGGACTAGGGGTGACATTTATAGCTATTTTAGACGAAGACCCTTTAAAAATACAGTAATGCCCCGTCTTGAATTAAAAACTTCCGTCACGTCCTAACTTTGCCTCGGCTGGTTCGATTTCCTGGCTCCGCCGCTGGCTACTACTCTCATTGCCAATTGGTTTTTGAGGTGGAACCCAATGATCCTTTCACATGGTATCATAGGCTCCTTCCAATCCGTCTGAATCTGTTTCGCACGCTGTGCGTGAAGGGACATGTCGAGAATCATTGTTCGTCCATTTGGCCACTCAGCTCACCTCATGACCAATTGGTTTTGAGCTGGAACTTTTCACACTATTAGCTTGTGCAACTACCTTTTCCTAATTTGATGCTACCTATTCGATTTTTTTTTTTCCTTGTAGCAAACACTGCTATGTTATTGGAATGGAACGAAGATCTTGCCAGTAAACAAGACGTGCGAGGATGGACGCCACTTCACTATGCTGCAGAGTCTGGTCTGGCAGACAGAGTCAAACAGCTGCTATTGAAATCTGTTACACTCGGCTACCAGATAACTGGGGAGGAAGATGGAAAGAACACCGCCCTCCACCTAGCAGCACGGGGAGGACACGTACCAGTACTAAAAGAAGTTATATTGCGGTGTCCTGGTTGCTGGGATATAGTTAATGCTAAAGGGCAAAACATGCTTCATGTGGCAGTAGAACTTACAGACCCAGAAGATGTGATCGATTTCTTCCAACAAAACCGCGCCTCTTTGGGGAGTCTTTTGAATCAAAAGGATAATGATGGCAACACCCCTCTCCACCTTGCTCTTGCTACAGAGCTTGTGGTCCTGGATTATCTCAGCAAAACAGATTATTCGAGGCTTGACAAGACGAGCTATAACAATGACAACCGGAGCGTCATGGACATTTTAGCAACCTCTATCCATGGCTCTAGAAAGGAAAAGGTTAAATTAATTAAGCACATTCAGCTGCTAACTTGTCTTATGCATCACTTTTATTAGTTTGACTAAATTGTTGTTTACTGCAGGAAGGCGTGATGAAACGCTTGATCAAAGACGGTGTTCCAAAAGCTTCCCGGAATTCAGTACGCATGTCAGGAGGTCTGGGAAAACCCATAAACAAAGAAGGAGAAGGAGCATCGATTTGGACAGATATGGAGAAAATGTTTTCGACTCAAATGTTAGTAGCTACGCTTGTGGCAACAGCTACCTTTGCGGTTGGGATCTCCATACCAGGGAGCTACAATGGGCAAGAAGGCCCGGAACAAGGCATTGCACTCTTGTTAAGGCAACAAGCTTTTAAAGCTTTTGTCGCAACTGACGTCTTAGCAATGATGTTTTCCACGGCTGCCATGCTACTGTATCTCTCTAGCTACATCGGTGTAAGGTTTAAGGAAGACCGTAATATTGGCAGTGGTTTCAATTTCTTTATTACTGGCATGGGCTGCACTATTACTTCCGTGGTGTTGATGGTGCTGGCTTTCATTACTGGCTCATTCGCTGTGCTTGCCCATTTGCCATCGCTAGCGGTCACCATGTGTGTTATTAGCAGCATTTACTGTGTTTGTGTTGCTTTAGTAGAGCTGTATCTCTACTATTTGATGGTTGCCTTCTGATATCAATAAGACGATTTCGAGGAGCTAGCTACTGGTTATATAACACGGTGTCATTTCACTGTTTGAAACGATGAACGTGCAGATTAGTTTCTTAATTGCAACTTGGCTGAATGTTATGGGCTGTTAGTTTCTCATTCTGCTAATATCTGTTTTAGGCCTATTTTTAGGTAGTGTAGATTTTTTTTACCCACCATCGTGGTAGGACTGCATAACTCACTGTATTTTGTAGACCTCATTTTGCCAGTTTCTTTCGAATTATGTTCTTTTTTTCAGACGTTAAGTATCAAAGTGGATGATGTCGTTTTATTGCAGTATAAGGTTCGCAGGTTATTGTTCATTTGGTCAGCTGAATACCAAATGAACTGTAACTCTTTTCCTAGATCAAAGCAGCAGTAGCCGTTGGATTGTGGCCTCAACAGCAACAGGAGCCGTTCTATCTTGTGGCCGGTTCTATTTTGTGGCCGGTTCTATCTTGTGGCCGTTGTGAGATCTTCTCTTTAAATTCTTTAGTGGTAGGTGTCGTGTTTGTTGTTAAGCAGTCCATTTAGACTTGTTTAAATCTCCTTATTAAGCTACAGAGCCACAACGCCGTTTTACTTCAGCGGGAATGATTCTTTCCTTTTAGCATACGTGGCATGTGCTGATTGGTAGTTTCATAAACGCCAGATTTCTCAATTTCCGTTACATTTGAGTCCAGGTGTATTTTCATTTGAATTTCATACCTTCTTCACTTTATTTTGGCAACAAGTTTGAATCGAAATTTCATTTCCTTCTTTTTCATTTTCTGGTTTTCTCAGTATGGTATCAGAGCCTCTGGTTTGATACTTTTCTGGAGATTTCAAATTCACTAGGGCTCATATTTTGAAGCCGATCTAGTTCTCTCTTTTGCAGCAATGGCGCTTTCAGAGGATGAAGGAGTTTCGCAGTCTCCGGTCCATGGTGGTCTATTCCGCCTCTTTTTTTGCAGTGCATTATTTTTGTAAACAAAGCGATGCAAGATTTTTGTAAATTTTATATGATGTTGTAGAGTAAACTTTACTCTACAAATATCATTTCCCTTAAAAATTAACTGGGAAGAGAAAATTAACTGGGAAGAGAGATGAAACAAATTAAGTAAAATATAAGGTAAAGATAAAGGTGATGAAGGACGACGTCCCACTACTACAATAAGGTACAACTTGACAAATTAAACTGTACTATCTACTACCCGGAAAATACAAGAATAGAAACAAGCAAACGAGAAAGACAGAGTATATGCTGGTAACAACACAAAGCGGAACCGCGAGCGCTGGTAACAGTGATAGCACTGAGTAAGTGCCGGTAATGAAAGCTAGTACCATCGCTACCACACTCCAATAGGTGATGGCAGAGGCAATCCGATCAACGAAATTGAATGACCGCACGGGTAAGACGTAAAAAAGAAGAGAAAGAGTGGAAAGTAAGAAGGCCAAAGTATCTGCCACCACAAAGGCTTGGAAAGCCGTATTTCGTAATAGCAAGGCTGAGCCTTGGTTGGGGCCTTGATTGCTGTTGTAGCCACCCGGCACGGTAATACCAGCTGTGAACGCCACTGTCGATACAAGGGCTGCAACTACCGTACTAGAAAAAGTATTTGACACGACGTTTTGTACCTCTCTCTCAATTTCTTTTAACTCTGCCTTCTGGGCAGCAGTGGTGTCGTCTGTCGGTTGTTCCTCATTGGCGGCTTTCTCTTGCTCCTCCGATGACATCGTAATTCCACTTCGAAAAAGTGTGGAAAGACCGGCCTTGATGAAATGTTTCCTGATCGATTTCTGCGGCAAAATTAGTAAAATGTAGTAAGCAGGCAGTCATTATTACTACTATGTAATAATGAGTGGTTGATTGGAATGAGTGGTTGAGGTGAGGAGACCTCAAACACTCATTCCAAACACACCCATTACTACTACTACTAGATAACAACTAATTAAAAGGAGATTGTAAAAGAGCATATTACAGAATGAGACACTGTACAACAGGAGCAGAGCTTAGAAGGGGCTCGCTCGGGAGGCACCCCCCAGATACACTAGGATATCCCCGTTTTTATAATCAGGCAGGGTTAGCGTGGTACCTTTTTCCCAGTAGAACCAAAGGTCGAGCTCTCTAATAGGTCGAAGGGAGTTTGGTTTGCCTTGTTAAAGCTTATCCTTTGCAATCTCCCATGATGATTAAGTTTCGACAAGTCTAGGTGGCGACAGTATCTAGCAGCGGTATGGACAGGGGTGTCACCATTAATGTCTTTCTGGTTAACAAGGCTCCCGAAAGAGGGAGGATCGTCTACAAAGACTTTGATCACCTCTAGCTGGGCGTCCTCTATAGCAACGTGGAGCACATTCTGGCCTCTCGCATTGACCATCTCCAAACAACCAGGATATTCGGATACGAGTTGGTTTACTGCGGATACATGTCCTTTCCAGGCTGCTAAATGGAGAGCGGTATTTCCACCCTTAGTCGTAGTTTGGTATGCAAGTGACTTGCCGCCGTCGAATTCTAAGAGCTGTTTGACTCTTTCTGTATGACCAAACTCTGCAGCAAAGTGAAGTGCCGTCCATCCTCGCACGTCGGGTTTCTTAGCCAAATCTGTATTCCAATACCACAAGTACTTGGTGTTTTCTGCAGGACATATCAAATAGCTAGCTAGCTTCAAATTGAAGGTACTAATAGTAGTACTAGCCTAGTTAAACGATGCGATGTAAAAACTGTACTGCATACAAATACGAAGATGGTGCTCTTGCATACCTTGATGATTAGTGGTGACAGCCGCGTGCAAAGCTGTTCTACCACCTGGTCCGCTGTAATTATCTACATCAGGTGAATTAGTGACAGCATTCTCAGCTATCTTCTTCACCAACTCGAAGCACTCACATTCAGCAGCAAGGTAAAGTGCTGTTTCACCGGCTTTGTTGGCAAGATATACGAAGTTGGGGAAGACTAACATTTTGACAGCATCTAGGTAAGACTCCTTATCGGTGGTTCCTTCTGATGATGGCGTCTTTGTTTTTGTTAGACATGAACTGGTCTCCTTCTTCAAGGCCGCCGATTCGTCCCTGTCCACATCTTGAAGATGAGTTGCAATTGAACTCCTCAAGACCAAGTGCAAGGCCGTGTCATCATCTTTCGTTGTGCAAGTCAGAATGTCTCCGACAATATTGGAACTGTTGTCATCAGAGGCAGCGTCCTCCAGTGCCCTGGCATGCTGGATGAGAACTCCGATGACTAGGGGGTAGCCTTCTCTTGCTGCAACATGAAGAGCCGTCTCGTCTTTGGAGTTCACCGCACGGAGCAGCTTACATGCCAATGACGAGCCCACGCGACCCAAGAGCTCATGGATCCATTCATTATTTCCATATTGAGCTGCGACGTGGATGACAGTGTTACCGTTTGGAGCTAATTCCTCGTCAAGTGGCTGGGTGGTTGTAGCCTGGATCTGCACTTTCCCCTCCATGGCAGCACGATACAAGTCAGGACCCATCTAAATCTGTTGGTAATTGATGAATATGGTCAGAATGCGCCCAAGTACTACTACTTAGATCGCCTAACCTTTAATGTCAATGTGAGCGCTGTGTTTAAGACATGTAGTAGTTAAGTAGTCATAAGATTCGGACAACCTTTACATGATTGGGGATTAATTATAGTTGATGGATTAGAAAACGACTTATTACCCATAGACCCGACCAAACGCCAGGTTGGCCACAACTACCCATCTCTTGTCCGCATTACTACTTTTGACTTCTCTGCTAACATTCCGTTCATACATACAAATCAAAATTATTTTCTTAAATGACCATGGCTATCATAAACTTATTCTCTCTTTATGCTTTTCTTTGTTCACAGTTTTGCATAGAAACTCTCGGATCTCAATGTGGACTATATATTATATATGCCTGTTAAATTAAGCCTTCCTAACCATCACATGCTAGTGTACTCCAACAAAAGTAAAAAAAAAAAAAAAAAAAAAAAAAAAGTACTCGTCCCAGCGAGGCAACACGCTAAGACAGAACAAAGACCCTGTAAAAGTTAAAAGTCCTCAAATGAAGAAATTAAAAAACCTTAAAGTTAGTAGTACACTCGATAAAAAAAAAATACAACTATGCATAATTTAAATTAGAGATGCGGTTTCTTTATCAACCATTCATCATTTCTGAACCCACTGTGTTACGGTATTCACTTTCCACTGTACCAAGAAGCCTACCATTTTGATATTCCAAGCATCTCCATCTTACTCCAGTGAGGATTCTGTATGCGCTCTATACCTAATTGAGGCTAATGTTGAATTAATATTAATACTAATCTGAACAGGGTACCTAGAATAACCAACGAAAGACCAATAGCCCCCACAACCAGCCCGATATTTTAATTTTCAATCCAATTTTTTATTTATTTATTTTCAACCATGTACCATCTAAGCCAGAAACAAAGACCTCTTAGAAGTTCTCAAGTTTTTTCTATAAACAATCACAACACCATAAAGATGAGTTAATTAACTCAATAAAATAATATAACTTTGGATGTTGAGATATAGTTTATTTTTCAATGATTCGTCTCTCTAAGTCTAAACGCAAGTATGGTATGGTTCTCACGACACATAAAAAACCTTTATCTTCAGGTTGGAAAACAGGTACTCCCCAATTTTGTATGCAATCAAAGTCAGGTAGGTACTGTATGGGATCATGAACTATATTTGGCGTTTTCTACAATCTTATTACCATGAATGACTTCTAGTCCAATTCCCACTCATAAATTCAGCTTCCTGTCATCACAAGTTCAATAAATTTAACTTCTATGGTATACAGGACAGACCTCAAAACCAACAGAATCTAAACATGGACACTCTCCTCCAGACCTCCACTGGGCCAGCTGAATCGAGAGAAAACGTAACAACAACCTTTTGAAGGCACCACCAATCAAATCATCTTCTCTGTTATATCTGATATAATGTGAAATACTATTTGCAGGCTTACTGAACTTTCCGAATCTCATGACAAGTGGGGAGTTTTTTATGTAGACAAGCTTATCGACTTCGTGGTTGATGGTCATTCTATATATGATAAATGGTCACTGGATTTCCCAGTTCACATGTCCAGTCATGTTCTTTTAATCAATTCTTTAAACTAAACTCCAATAGTATGTTGCAGTGAGCTAATCAATAGTAGCATCTAAGGAGTGTTCATACTAACTGGCACCAAGACTAACCATGTGGGGAACATTCTTTTATTTAATTACTCGTCTCGGTGATGCAATATTGCACGCCAAGTCAGAACAAAGACCATGTAAAAGTTCACCTGATTCTTGTATTAGAAAACCATTTAGTTCGATTCACCCAATAAACCCAATAAGGTAATCTAACCAAGTTCCCTGAATAACGTATTTTTGATAGATAAGTTCCTCTGAATAAATAACCTAACATAGTTAGAACCTGAACTGAATTCCCCTATAGATGATTAATTATCTCAATAAATAATCATTGAGTTAATTAATCACCCCTGAACTCTAAACTCAAGTGCTATGGTTCTAACGACACAGAGAACCCTTATCTTTATTCTTTTAGGTTGTTTTCCAATTCTATGCAATCAGAGAACCCTTATTCTTTGGTATTCCGAACCAGCAAATTAGGACGAGTAAAACACTTTTGAGTCCAATTCCGACGATCATAAAATTCAAATTTTCGTAATCATAAATTCACAATCGTACCACGACAGCACTAACTAACCTAAGTTTGACAAATACAAACTATTGTTACATGACATGGGAAGGTGTCTTTCTTTGTCCATATAAGAAACTCTTGACTTCAGTCACTCATATGACATCCAATAGACTTATCGGGACAGTGCACCAAGCATGCTAATTACTAAAATAAAAAATTAAAATGTCGACATTGAAGATAACTCACCTAATAAGCATGAGAACCAGCATAACACAATAGGGGTAGTGAACACTTCTTATGTGCATGGATCATATGAATTCAGTACTATAACAATGAAACCATTAACTACCCGCTACAGTTCATGGGACGATGTTATACAAAATATTTCTTTATTTGTTCACATAAGTTCTCAACTGCTACATCAAAATGGACTGATCAGGATACCTACATGCTAATTTCCTAAACAAAATGGAAGTTCGACCTTTGAGACAATGAATTCAGTACTATAACAAGACAACAAAGCCACATTTGTGATTCTTGTGATTAATTTGAACCCGGTCTGGTCGAAAATCATTGATTAATTAATAGCTGTGTCATTCATTCAGCAAAAGAGCAGGATATTTTTATCCATAAAATTTGTTCTACAGATCCAAATTTGTGTTAGGTGAGATTATTCTAGTACACAGAAAATGACAACCTAGTCTGAGGACACATGAAGTTAAGAAACTGACAACCTAGTCTGAGGACACCTGAGGTTATGTTTTCATGTAATCAGTTTAGTTTTTGAAATGTATGGAATGAGCTTGACTAGCAAGGTCAACGGTTAAAGGTGCGTGCTTTTGTCAATCATTACACGAAAACATAATAATGTGGCGCATTAAAGCTTGATCTGATTAAAGCATAACTATGATTTACTGACTAATTATGATTAATGACAGCAAACCTAACGCCAGGTTGTTGACATATTATCAGCATGACTACTGTGTTCCAATTTTCAGTGATTCATCGACTTTCCGCTCGACACTAATGTGTATGAATGAGTGTAATGCAAGTGACAATCTCCATCTTATCATCATAATTAAACTCAATCATCTTTATTTTCTGTTGTTCACACATAACAAAGTAAGAAGCTCTCCGACCTCGCTGAGGACCATAATATTTGACTGACCTGTTCAACAAACTCAATCCTATATAAGACCAACTACTCATCGCCACTAACCCACAGACAAACTTAATTACCTATCCCGTGTAGATGAAAGCTACAGTTTCTTTTTCAACCATTCATCAATGTCATCTAAAGGACAGAACAAAGACACGGTAAGAGTTTACAAGAATTTTGTATTAACAAATTGAATACCATATAGATCATGACTAATTAACTCAAGGAAATAATTTAACTTTGGATGTTGAAACATACTAGCATCTTTTCCACTATTCATCACCTATAAGTCTAAGCTCATGTGGTATACACGGTTATCACAGTGCAACAAACCCTATATGGTTTTTTAGGTAGCTTTCCGCAAAGCAAGCACATACTTGGAACTTTCTACCAGTCTATGAATGACTCTCAGTCCATTTCCCACAATCATAAAGTGAAGATGAAGACACTGCAAAGTAAGAGGCTACAACCGAGAATGTTATTATTACAGTGTCACGTCAACCTGAAAGAGATTGTGTAGAGTGGTAATGGAAAAAAGAAGATATCAATTTTGTCATGTCAAACAAAAAATCCAAAGGTGCAAAAAATTCGCGGATCTGCAGGAAATCTGGCTCTAGCCAAACCACTAAAAAAAGATATCAACTTTGCAAGAGGCTATCAAACAAAAAATCCAGGGGTGTAAAGCCAAACTATTAGAATGCAGATCTGCAGGAAGGCTGGCCCTAGTAAAGTTACATCTTCCAGTTTTAGCCGAAATTTGATCTTCTGAGGAGGATAAAAGTGTTGTGGCATCAGAAGAATCTAAAAGTGGTGAACTGTAGGGATGACAATTCATACTGATTCAACTAATAATAGTTTTGTTATTAATGAGCTAAAATGACACAACCTTTTCTTCCATATTCCCAGTTCTAGTGGTACACATTTGTGTTAGGTGTGAATACAGTCTATGGAAAAGGACACCCCACAGGAAACAGGATGCGATAATTTTGGCAGTCAGGTCGTTTTGTATGTGTAAAAAGGCTAAAGTGGCTAGGTTGTTCTAGATACAGGGTTATTGAAATTCCCAGTTCACATGGCCAGCCATGTTCTTTTAATCAATTAATCAAGCTAACATCCAACTATATGCTGGATTGATCTAATCAATAGCATCTAAGGAGTGTTGATACTTACTGGCACCAAGTCAAGCAATGTCGGGGTCATTGTATAATTTAATAACTCGTCCCAGTGATAGGACATCGCGCGCTAAGTCAGAACAAAAGACCCTGTAAATGCTTACAGGATCCTTGATTAAAGATTACAAAACAATATTGTAGTTTAGTCTACCAAATAAAATAACCTAAAGTCTTTAAACTAATAGTCCAACAGAAGTAGCACTGTATAGATTATTAATTAACTCAATAAAGTAATACTTTGGATGTCTAGATATAGTTATTTGCAAGTATTCATCACCTCTGAAGTCTAAACTCATGTGGTATGGTTCCCACGATACAGAGAACCCTTATTTTCGTTCTTTAAGTGGATTTCCAATTGTATTTAAGTAATCACTTCTCAATTATGCTACTTGTGTGGGGGCGTGAACTATACTTAGATGTTTCCTAACAGCATATTTTCATGAATGATTCAAGTCCGTTTCACACAATCATAAAGTAATTTTTCGAATCATAAATTCACAACTCTACTCAAAATTAACTTATATCACATAAAGAACCCACCTGAATATTAGCAGGACCCAAACAAGGACGCTCTCCACCCCAGTGGCAGCTGAATCCGGAGACGTCAAATATGTCTGACAACCTTCTGAAGGCAGCACCCACCAATTCTTCTCTGCTAGTCCCGTTATTGTCAAAATGCTATTTGCATTGGTTCTCTTGGCTGTATGAAGATCGTTAATTAGACAAAATTAGAGATGTTGAATAGACAGATAACGAAGGCAAATTCTATTTTTTCCAGTACATGCATAGAGTTTTAAGAGTCACATTGACAATATTACACTCAGATAGTGGCCTCTTAGAGCCATTTAAATGTACCATGTGCATTCCAACAAATTTTTCTTCTTGGGATAATTCTGTTAATATACAAATGCTCTTATTGTTTTTTGGTTTTTTGTAATCCTTGAAGGAAAAAACACTCGCATATCTCAATCACTTGGAAGTACGAATATGACAGCCAGTTTTTATTCATTTAATGAACTCATCAGATATTAACTCCAGATAACCATAGATATATTAATCTCAAACACTCCAGAACCTGACTGGAGTAAGAAACAACGTTGATGAGACCAAAAAAAGGCTATGCCATTTTTTACTCATTTCTTACAGTGACCAGACGGTCAATAACACATGTAACAAAAATACAGACCTTACGCCAAATTGATGTAATCATATCGCATTACCACATTCACTGCAAGTATTAACAACCCCCAAAGGTGAAATTAGTCTGAGAAGTGTCCTACAGGCTAACTGCTACGTTCGATCCCTTCTTAGACGCGGTATACAGTGTCCGTAGTCCTTACCACCATGACAGCACCTCCCTATCTTCCTTAATCCTCAGGCCAACTACAATTTATCTGGAGCCACCTGTCCTTCGGATTTCATCTTTGAGCTAGACTTATATCACAATCCAGGGTTTCTTGCCTTTGGGTACATGCTGAAGTATTGACGACGCTTTTGTGATGGCATGTTGGGGTCCCTAAGTAATTTATGGATGACCTCTCGGTGGACGAGATTAACTTTAAACCTACCAAATGGGTGGTGAAATAATCCTTTGCAAGTGAAAATGTTGGGTTACATTTTCACTTGGTTGTATTTGGTTGTATTTGGTTGTATCAACAGCGGTGGTCCAATCTGTTCCTGATAATGATTTCTATCTCTTTCTCTGAATATTTGGTTGTATTTGGTTGTATAAGATCACCCGACACAACCTAGCTTATAACCTCGTGGAACCTCAAATCTTTACCACTCATGGCCAAGACCCGAGTAATTGATTACTCCTGTTAGTGTTATCTCCGTTCAGATGTAAGTTACGATTATCCTTGTCCTGAACCCCTTGAATTAGATGTTCAAAGAATGAATTTGCTCATCTCTGAACAAGGCTATCAGGAATCAAGCTTCTCCTTTGCCAAACATATTTTACGATGCAAATGGAATGTTTATTATAGTAACACTACACTTTGTCAATTTTACCTTTTAGTGGTTACTGATTTTCGTACAACTTTCCCTGAAAAGACGCCTTACAAACGATTATTTCACCACCCACTAAACTCAAGTTCCTTCACCTTGATATATTTCAGCGTGTTTCTAAAAGGTTAAAAACCCCTGGATTGTGACAAGTCCAGATGATTCTTTATCAAACTTTGGTTCTCTGTAGGAATGTTGAGCCCTTTATTTGAATGTTGTCTTCTGAAACTGATGTTTGCTTCTCCTCTTATTTTATTTTATTTATTATTTTGGGTGGGGGGGGGGGGGGGGTGGAGCTTTTTATAGTTATTGTTCTTGTTGTTATATAACTTACCTCTTCTCCTATCATGATTGTGAAAACATATCGGATACGGATTTGGTGTTTATGCTACACAATATGCATTAGGGGATGATGATTTTAGCAATTACTTTATTTTTAATTAAAAGATTTATTCCACCAAACCAATGTTGTTACTAGGGGTGTTCAAAAACCCGGGCGACCCGCCCAAACCGGCCGACCCAAGCCGAACCTACCCAATATATAAAGAGGATTGGGTTAAACGATTGATTTCGGGTCCATAAAATTTCAACCCGCCCATCTTCGATTGGTTATGGGTATTAAAATAATTTGGCCGTTTAGCCCCAAACCGCCCCGCCTATCATATATATATATACTATAGAGTTGTTATCCAACATATTTATCGTAATAACCAATTATATAAAGATTCAATATAACATAATAATCTGTGATCTCAATAGTGATATCTTCGTGCACAAAAAAATTATCAACAAGCCTTAAACGTTTTGCTTTTTCATTTTCTCAAGTCGTCGGATACTCCAAAAATGTCCCATAAATATTAATATTAGGCCGCCTGAAAGAAACGTATTGTTCTAGTAGAAATTATTTTGAATATTATCTAAGCGAGTAGACTTTTAATCAATGTCCGTTCATCGTTTGCTCATTGTTCTATATTTTCTTAATAAATACCCGCTAAAACCGAGCCGAATCGAGCCGACCCCAAATGGTCGGTTAGGTTTGGGTTTAGCGATTACTTGGGTAAGTTTGGGTAGCGATTTTTTCAACCCGAAGTGGTTGGGTTGGGGGAGAAATTTACATTTTACCCGCCCAAACCGCCCCGCGAACACCCCTAGTTGTTACAGTGTCGGTGTTGACATTTTAATATTTTTTATACAAAATTGCATGTAGGTACACCACCCTGAAAAGTCTATTTTGATGTAGTTCGCTTAATGACCGAGGTTGATAGTTTCTAATGTGGACAAAGAAAGAACATTACACCTCCCTTTTTTCGAGTAATAATAGTTTGTGAAGCCGTAAGTAATGTAATCCTGACAAAATTTTGGTAGTTAGTGACTCCGTCTGTTCTGTATCATGAGTACTAACAAACTTAACAAAATATGATACAGTATTCATAGAGGCTCTACGATTGTGAATAAAGATAGCCATAACTATCTTAAGTAGATAAATTACTGATTTGAGTTGGCTCTATAATAATAGAAAATCTAATATTCTTTTGATGTATATGATTAATTATATGCCCCGTATTACAGTTTTCATACTTTTCCTTACAGATTTCTTGATTTAAACAGTAGATGTGTATTATTAGCGCTATTATATTCATTAAAAATGAGAAGCTATTTGTTTATACAAATTATCTACCTGTATCGGAATATGTGGTTTTAAACTTATAATGATAAGTAAAATCTATCAGTACCCTATGCAATTACAAACCTAAATCAAGATGTCACCATACTGCATCTTATGTTTCCCTCTCCTCTTAGCTGTTACCTTTGTCCCGAACCTCTGAAATAACTTTGGTCTATGGACATCAAACACATCCTTAGTACCAGATTCTGGCTCTCTTACTTTATATTGCTCAAGGAATGAACTATCCTAAGCAAACTCACCTGCAAAGGACTATTTCACCACCAATTAGGTAGGTTTAAAGTTAAACTCATTCACCTAGAGGTCCTCGGTAAACTATTCCAGGACCTCAGCATGCCATCACAAAAGCCTAGTCAATATTTCAGCATGTTTCTCAAAGGCCAGAAACCCTGGATGTGATAAAATTGTAGCTCAAAGATGAAAGCCGGAAGATAGGTGGCTCCAGATTGTTAGTAGTTAACCTGAGGGTTAAGGAAAATGGGGCTGTGATGTTATTACTAATAGAAATGAAATAATCAAGAGACGGAGATGCAGGAATACAACTTAGAGAGAGAAAGCTTTCATTCAATGTATTCAACCAGAACAGCAAACGAGGTGATATACACCGAGAGATGAAACGGTCACAAATTGAACCGTTTCAGCAGAATAGTGGAGAACCTTCTAGAGCTAGGGTTTACAAGAGTGGGCTGATGATATTTATTGGGCCGGCTCTATTACATGACTAAGTAAATGATAAAGAGGCCTATTGCTTGATGGCAGCCCATAGTGAGTCTGGACTTCTTTGGGCTTCGGTCATTGAGGCCCATGTCTTCTAATATGCCCCCTTAAACTCATGGTGGTTGTGGCTGAACCATGAGTTTACTCTTGAACATGGCGAACTGGGTTGGCTGCAAGCTTTTGGTGAAAATGTCAGCGGTTTGATCTTTACCTGAAACAAAACCCACTGTAAGATGACGAAGTAAAACCTTTTCCCTAACATAGTGATAATCTAACTCTATATGCTTAGTTCGTGCGTGAAATAGAGGATTAGAAGTTAGAGCAAGAGCAGAGCGATTGTCGGACCAAATTATAGGAGCTTCAGAAAGACGAAAGTGTAAATCTCTAAAAAGAGTTTTAAACCAAGACACATCAGCAGCTGCTGTTGCAAGTGCCCTATATTCTGCTTCGGTTGAAGATCTAGCAATGGTGGGCTGTTTTTTTGAAGCCCAATGAATCGGGTTGGGCCCAAGAAACACAACAAGACCAGTTGTGCTGCGCCGGTCTGTTGGGTTTCCGGCCCAATCCGCATCGGTGTAAACATGTAATGGAAGGGCCCCTTTATGATAAAACAAACCGTGAAATTTGGTACCTTGAAGATACCGAAGTATTCGTTTAGCACCGGATAGATGCAAATCAGTGGGGGTTTGCATAAATTGACATAAATGATTAACAGCAAACACAATATCGGGACGACTAAACGTTAAGTATTGAAGTGCACCAATTAATTGACGGAAAACAGTAGGGTTGGAGAGTGGTTTACCATCCAAAATATGATACTTAACACCAGGTGCAAGAGGAGTAGGACAGCTTTTGCAATTTTGCATATTATAGCGAAGTAACAAATCTGAAATGTACTTTTCTTGATGAATGAGAAGACCATGTGAAGTTTTTGAGATTTGTAATCCAAGAAAGTAGGTTAAGTGACCTAAATCAGACATGTCAAATTCTTTTCCTAGAGTAGAAACAAGATGATTAATATAATGTGTATCATTTCCAGAAATGATTATATCGTCAACATACAAAAGTAAAACAGTGATAGTGTTGTTAAAGTGACGAATAAACAAAGAGGAATCTGCATAAGATGTGATGAAGCCAAGTGAGTGTAAATAAACAGTAAAGCGTTCGAACCAGGTTCGAGGAGCTTGCTTAAGGCCGTAAATTGATTTGTGTAATTTGCATACATAATCAGGAAATTGGGGGTTGACAAACCCTTCAGGTTGCTTCATGTAAACTGTTTCACGTAAGTAGCCATGTAAAAAAGCGTTTTTAACATCGAGTTGGCGAAGGGGCCAATCAAAAGAAGCAGCTATAGCAAGAATACATCTAACAGTTGTATGTTTAACGACGGGACTAAAAGTCTCGTCGTAATCTAAGCCGGGGGTTTGGTGAAACCCTTTGGCAACTAAACGGGCCTTATAACGAGACACAGAACCATTGGGATGGAACTTGGTCTTAAAGACCCATTTGTTGCCAATAATGTTGGCAGAAGAAGGGGGAGAGACAAGAGACCAAGTTTGTTGCTTAATGAGACTGTTGAACTCATCTTTCATGGCAGTTTGCCAATGAGGATGAGCAACAGCTTGCTTGAAAGTCAGAGGATCAGAAGGGGGAAGAGAAGAAGTAGCAGTAAAACCAGTAGTTGCAGTAAAAAGTAACTTTTTCTTAAAAATACCCGACTTGCTTCGAGTGGTCATTGGATGACCCGTTTGAGAACCCGGTTGTGGAACCGGGTTTAAACCCGTTTGAGTACCCGAATGGGAATTGGGTGTAGTAGTTCGGGAGTTGGGCATCATTGAGGTAACCAGTTGAGGAGCCAAGCCACTGCTGGGTGGACCGCTTGGTGTAGTATCAGGGGCAACAGAGGTGTGCCCAGCAGGCTGCTCTTCATGATTAAGCCTCTCAGCATTTTGTGTAGTATCTGTAAATCCGGGGGGAGGGACAGTAGGGGGGGGGGGGGGAGGGACTGTTGCTTCCAGTGCAACCTGTAGAAGAAGAGAATAAATCAGTATAAATAGGAAATTCAGAAACAGAGAGGGATGGAGGTGGAGATGTAGAAGAGGTAATATTAGGAGAAACTGCAAAAGGAAAGAGATACTCATCAAACACCACATCACGACTAACATAAAACTTTTGTGAACTAGGGTCATAGCACAAATACCCTTTGTAACCATCTGCATAACCGAGAAAAACACACTGCTTTGTTTTGGGATCTAGTTTAGACTTGTTATAATGTTTGAGACATGGATAGCAAGCACAGCCAAATACTTTCAAGAAGGTATAATCAGGTTTGCGTTTAAACAAAATTTCATACGGAGATTTATCATTTGTATTTTTGCTAGGCATGCGATTGATCAAGAAAGTTGCAGTAGCAATAGCATGATACCAGAACAACTTAGGCACACTAGCATTTTGCATAAGAGTAACTGCAGTTTCCACAACATGACGATGTTTCCTTTCAGAAACACCGTTCTGTTGTGGTGTATATGGGCACGATTTTTGCTGACGTATCCCACAGTCACTTAATATTTTCTGAAACAGATAGGAGGTATATTCACCACCCCCATCAGAACGTAGAATAGTGATAGAATGGTTAAGCAATTTTTCAACAAATGCTTTAAATGTAGGAAATAGTGAGACAACTTCAGATTTATGTTGCAATGGAAAAAGCCATGTAAAACGGGATAAATCATCAATAAATAACACATAATAGCGAAATCCATTAAAAGACTTAAGTGAGGCAGGTCCCCAAACATCAGTATGCAGTAACTGTAAAGGTTTAGAAGCAGCAAATGAAGATTTCTGATATGGCAACCTAGTCATTTTGCCTTGTAAACAGGATTGACAAACATAGTTATCAGTAGTAGAACAGTTAACACATTTGTTCAAAACAGTGTTGCTGGGATGACCCAGTCGATTATGCCAGAGAGAGGACTGGACTTTGTGGCCAAGATAAGCTTGAGGAGAAGAGGATGACACAGACAGAGAAGAAATTGGGTAGACACCATTATCACTCAAACCCTTGTAAATAATCTGACCCGTAGCCTTGTCCTGAAGACAAAACGAATGGGCATCAAAAATAGCATTCAAGTTGTGTTCTGTACAAAGTTTATTCACAGATAACAAATTTGCAGAAAGACAAGGTACATGTAACGTATTAGATAAAGGCAAAGAATGATTATTAAGCGAGAGTAATGCAGTACCAGTGTTCTTGATAGAGAGTGATTGACCATTACCAACTTGAACATGATCAGAACCAGTGTAAGGTTCTGAAATAGAGAGATTTTGAAGATCTGAAACCATGTGGTTTGAAGCACCAGTGTCAGTTAACCAGTAGTGAGGAGAAGCAGCATTGGAGGTAGACGGATGAGAGTTAGCAGCCATAGCAGACAGTTGTTCTGGGGGGTTTTTGCCTTGATAGGCATAATCCATTCGGTGCCAACAGTCAATAGCCGAGTGATAGTCTAGGCCACAGATCTGGCAAGTGACAGGTGAGCTTTGACTGTTTCTGAACCCATAACCAGAACCACCATTACCAGATAAACCATTGAATCGGCCACTTCCAAAACCAGACACTCCATTAGATCGGCCACCCCCCCCTTTGGAAATTAGGGTTAGGGTTTCGGCCTCCGCCCCCTCGAAAGAAACCAGATCTACCTCGACCTTGGTCAAAACGACCACCACGACCAGTGAATCGACCACCCCGTTGACCAAAATTAGGGTTCCGGCCGCCGCCACCACCCCCACCTCTGCCACCACGAGAGGAGGTGGTATAAAAGGCGCTGGGGTTTGGATCGTGGGTAGAGATCTGAGATTCTAGCATTTGTTCTTCGGATCGAAGAAGAACATGTAGATCTGTGAAGGAAATAGGGGCGGAATTAATCCGAAGAGACGATCTAAAGGAGTTGTACTCTGGGGGTAAGCCATTAACGGCGTAGAGTAACATGTCCTCATCATCGATCAAAACAGAAGATGAAGCTAACCTATCACGAAGCGATTTAAGCTTCTGCATGTAAACATCAATGGTGTCTGAGCGTTTTTTGATTGTTTGTAAATCAGATTTGAGCTGTAAAATGTTTGACCGAGAAAGAGACGCATAACGGTGTTCTAAAATCACCCAAGCAGATCTAGAACTAGTGACCCCAATAACATGTGAGAGTGCTTCGTGAGAAAGAGTGGCATTAATAAGTGTTAAAATCGCCTGATCCTGCATCTGCCAAGCCGTAAAAAGTGGATCCACCGTCGATGAGATGGTGCCATCGGCGGCACTTAGGAACTGTGGCGGACATATGTTTGTGCCATCAACAAAACCAAACAGAGATTGAATTCGTAAGATTGAAGATAATTGATGTTTCCACACCACGTAATTTGTTGAATCTAGTTTATTTGGTAAAAGATTGTGTATGTTTGAGAGTATAGCCAACGGATTTGAAGCCGCCGGCGGTGTGGTGGTGGTAGAGAGCATCCTCAAAGCTCTGATACCATAATAGAAATGAAATAATCAAGAGACGGAGATGCAGGAATACAACTTAGAGAGAGAAAGCTTTCATTCAATGTATTCAACCAGAACAGCAAACGAGGTGATATACACCGAGAGATGAAACGGTCACAAATTGAACCGTTTCAGCAGAATAGTGGAGAACCTTCTAGAGCTAGGGTTTACAAGAGTGGGCTGATGATATTTATTGGGCCGGCTCTATTACATGACTAAGTAAATGATAAAGAGGCCTATTGCTTGATGGCAGCCCATAGTGAGTCTGGACTTCTTTGGGCTTCGGTCATTGAGGCCCATGTCTTCTAATAATTACTTCTCAGATTAATTGTACGGACTACAGGCAATTTATTCCAGGTGTGAGAAAGGAGTGAACGTAGCAGTTGGCCATAATACTTCTCAGACTAATTTCAGTGTTTAATTCACCCCTGGGGTTGTTAATACCTGCAGTGCGTTTGGCAGTGCGATATGATTACATCAATTTGGTGGATGGTAAGTATTTTTGTTACTTGTGTTATTGGCCATTTGGTCACTGTACCAGATGAGTAAAAAGTGATGTAGCTTTATTTTGGTCTCATCTACTTTGTTTCTTACTCCAGTCAGGGTCTGGAGTGTTTGGGATCAACATTTCTATGCTTATCTAGAGCTTATATCTGATGAGTTCATTAAATGAATGAAAATATGCTTTGTCTTATTCGTACTTCCAAGTGACTGAGATACTAGTATTTTTTCCTTTCAGGATTTAAAAAAAAAAAAAAAACAAGAGCATTTGTAAACTAACAGAAGTATCTGAGTGTAATATTGCTCAATGTAGCTCTTAAAACTCTATGCATATACTGGGGAAAATAGAATTTGCCTTAGTAATCTGTCTCTTCATCATCTCTAACTTCTTCTAAATAACGACCTTCATACGGCCAAGAGAACCATTACAAATAACATTTTGGCAATAACGGAACTAGTAGAGAAGAAGAATTGGTGGGTGCTGCCTTCTGAAGGTTGTTAGACATATTTGGTGTCTCCGGATTCAGCTTTCACTGGGGCGGAGTCCTTGACTGGGTTCTGCCAATCTTCAGGCGGGTTCTTCATGTGATATAAGTTAATTTTGAGTATGGTTGTGAATATATGATTATGAAACGGACTAGAATCTTTAATGGAAAGATGCTGTTAGGAATTATCAAAGTATAGTTCATGCTCCACAACAATAGCATAATCGACGCAGTAGGTACTGAATTACTGATATACAATTGTAAATCAACCTAAATAATGAAGATGAGGGTTCTCTGTATTGTGAGAATCATATCACATGAGTTTAGACATCAGGGGTGATGAATGGTAGCAAAATAAACTATATTTCGACATCCAAAGTTCAATTACTTTATTGAATTAATTAATTAATTATCTATACTGGTATTCAATCCTAGTACTAACTTTGTTAGACTATTAATTAAAGAAATCGCGTTATTTTATTGTGTATATTAAACTACAAATGGTTTTCTAATCTTTAATCAAGGGTCGTGTAAACTTTTACAGGGTCCTTGTTCTGACTTAGCGCCCAATGTCGTGTCACTGAGACGAGTTATTATATTAAAGAAAACTCCAGCATTGTTCGATCTGGTACCAGTATGAACACTCCTTAGATGGAGTAGTGATTAGCTCAGTGCAACATATTGTTGGATTTTAGTTTAATTAATTGATTAACAGAACATGTATGGCCATGTGAACTAGGAAGTTCAAGAACCCTGTATGCAGAACAACCTCCCCACCTTAACTTATATCAGACATTAAACTAAACTGACTGCCAAAATTATCGCATCCTGTGTCCTGTGGGTTGTCATTTTCTGTGGACTTGAATTATCCCACCTAACACAGATGTGTACCAAACTTGGGTGTATGAAAGGAAAGGTTATGTCATTTGGGAGCATTAATAACAGAACTATTATTAGTTGGATCATACTGGTTGGTATGGCTCCTAACTGGAGCCGATCGCTCAGTTTATCCAAATCAGATTTGACTTGTCATCCCTTCTGTTAACCACATTTGAATTAATCACGGTTTTCTTTTGAATGGATTTTACTAAATCGTCTGATATAGGAGGGGAATGGTAGGTCTCACCATGGGTTTTAGTTTGTATAGCTATCATAGATGATTGCAGAAGACCTTGTGCGCTTGTACTAGTCCATGCTGTGGCTCTGAGCTCTCAAATTTTCTTATGTGAACGAGAAATACAATTTTTTTTCTAGTTTTTCAGACTTCAAATGACGAACGATTTAGATAGTTAGTGGCCAACTTGGTGTCCGTTTCAGTCACTAACCCAGTCGACAAAAGTCTTACTCTAATCCATAGATTATAATCGATCCCAACATACACAATTTTGCTCTCTAAAGCTTATGGTATAATAAAGTTAACCACAATTCTAGTAGTGTATTTGGACCATTAGAACAGGGCATATGGAAATTTTGTTTGTGTCATCACGGTACATTAATAACCTTAAACCATGATAAAAGCGTATTTCAAGTGAACTAGCTTGTGAAGCCCCCTAACATGGTTTAAGGTTATTCAGTTAATGAACAAGGGCAACAGGTTGAGGACTTGAGGTAGGACTGAAGATCTGGTGAGGCCCTTCTGAAGCCAGACACTTTTATCATCCTCAGAAGATTAAGTTAGGCTAAGCTGGAAGATGTAACTTTGCTAGAGACTGCCTTCCTGCAGATCTTCCTTTTAGTAGATCAGCTTTACACCCATGAATTCTTCTGTTTGACAGCCTCTGACAAAATTGATAAATTCTTATTTTATTACCACACTACACAATCTTTTTGAGGTTGACATGACACTGTAACAATAACATTCTCGTCTATAGCCTCTTGCAGCCTCTTACTTAGCAGTGTCATCATCTCCACTTTATGATTATAGGAAATGACTGGATGTCATTTGCTGATACGGATCCGGATCCGCAAGGGGACACGGCTCAGTACACGGTACTGGACTCATCAAGACACGCAGTGTGGTGTGGACTGGCTACGTCGACCGACAAATCTGTTTGGTAACTTTGGGAAATAGTTATTTCTAGATAGTTAGTTATATTAGTACTTATATGCCATGATAGCATGTTTTGTGGTTTTATGATGAAGATTGATTAATTGAGTGGTAGTGTCTTTTATCATTCCTTCCTCTCTTCTTGGAGATAGCAAATCTCGAATTGTTGCTACGATACCATAGCTTATCATTCGTGCTAGTAGACTGGTAGGTAACAGTCATAACACTAATATAGTTTGTGATTTACAGAATTAACCTAATGGACATGGGTGGCACTCAGAATCATAAGTACTTTCTTGCCATTTGGAAGACAACCTAAACATAAGAGATAAAGAAAACCCATGTAGGGTAATTGTGTTGGGTATCTCAACCATGGCTTTCCACTTCTTAAAAGTTTCAAACACGTCAAATTTATTTTTCATAAAATAAACACATACTTTTCTGCTGAAATCATCTATGAAAGTGACATAGTATTGAGATCCTCCTAGTGACGCTACTGGTGAAGGACGATACACATCTGTGTGCACGAGATCCAGCTTGCTTGATCTCAAGGCACGGCCGCCTTTCAAGAAACTGACTCTCTTCTGATTTCCCATAATACAACTCTCACAAACAACCAGATCAACAAACTTTAGCTTTGAGAGCTTACCTTGGGACTGCAGTATCTTCATACCTCTATGACTCATATGACCAAGTCTGCGATGCCACAAATCAGCGTCTTGCTCAGCTTCAGCAACAAATATTGTGTCACTCGGTCCCGAAGTCATGTACAAAGTTCCTGTTTTCTTACCACGAGCAAGTATCATGGAACCTTTCAAAACCTTCCATGCATCACTTGAGAAGACCACAGAGTTACCATCATCATCAAGCTGTCCCACCTATATCAAATTCTTCTTCAGCTCAGGAACATGTCTCACCTTCCGCAAAGTCTATACAGAACCACTTGCAAGCTTGACATCAATATCACCCTGACCAACAATATTTAGCGGCTCCCCATCTGCCAAGTACACCTTTCCGAAATCCCCAGCAGTATAGTCCACCATCCCGCAGGAATACCAGGTCCACCGTTCTTGGAACACCCATCCATGAGAACACCATGCATCTCATCCTTCGATTCACCACGGCAGCACGCACGAACCAGGCTCTGATACCACTTGTAGGGAGATTAAGCACCGCGGTGCTCCTCCCTCGCGGTGCTTAATCTCCCTACAAGTGGTATCAGAGCCTGGTTCGTGCGTGCTGCCGTGGTGAATCGAAGGATGAGATGCATGGTGTTCTCATGGATGGGTGTTCCAAGAACGGTGGACCTGGTATTCCTGCGGACGGTCAAATTCCTGGGTGCTCCAGCAGGTGGTGTGGCAGATGTTGGTCCGGTGCACTCTCACAAAGGTGATTCCAAGAAATTCGGCGAATGCTTCGGGGCGAAGGGGAGCATTTAAAACTCACACATGAATGGGGAGATTGTTGGGTATCATGTGTGAGCAGTTTGTCCCACATCGGGATGGTGGACATGATGTCCATGGTTAATATAGTATGATTTGGGCCCTAACTCATAAGGTTGACCTTTTGAGTAAGTAGGTGTCCCGAATCATACTATGGTGCTCCTCTCTTGCGGTGTTTAATCTCCCTACAAATTGCACCGTGAGAACCGTGTATACCACATGAGCTTAGACTTCATAGGTGATGAATGATTGACAAAATGACGCCAGTATATTTCTACATCCAAAGTCAAATTATTTTATTGAGTTGATTAGACATCTTTCTTAATATAAAATTCCTTTAATTGCGGTGTCTTTGTTCTATCTTTTAGACGAATTGATGAATGGTTGAAAAAGAAACTATAGCTTGGTGGGCATTCACATACGGAGAGTTTCTTACTTTGTTACGTATGAACAGCGAAAAATGAAAAGGATTGAGTTTAATTATGATGATAAGATAGAGATAGTCATGTGCATTAGCATTGGTTTTATGTATGAATGAGTGTTGAGCGGTCGATGATATCACTGAAAATTGCAACACGGTTATAATATTGCTGACAATAGAACCACCTGGCGTTAGGTTGGCTGTCATTATTAATCACAGTTATATTCAGAAAATTATGTCATTCTTTAATCACATCAAGCTTTGATGCATCACATTATTAAGTTCAGTGTAACGATTCAACAAAAGAATACAGCTGACCATGTGAAGGACAGTGAGCCTCTATTAAAGAATGACCATTGACCTAACAAAATGATTCCTTAAAAACTAAAATGATTCCTTAAAAACATAAGTTCATGTGTTGTCAGACTAGGTTGTCATTTTCTATGTACTAGAATAATCTAACCTAACAAAATTTGGATCTCTAGAACCGATTCTATGGAAGAAAATATCCTGCCCTTTGGGTGAATGAATAACTCAGTTATTAATTAATTGGATGATTTCAACCAGACCCAGTTCAAGTAAATCCCAAGAAATCACAAATGTGGTTTCTTTGTCTTGTCATGGTACTGAATTCATTGTCTCCAATGTTGGACTTTTGTTTTTGTTTAGGAAACTAACATGTTGGGTACCCTGTCCTGATCAGTCTATTTTAATGTAGCAATCGAGAACTTATGTGAACAAAGAAAGAGAGAATTTGTATAACACTGTCCCATGTAATGTAGCGGACAGTTAATGGTTTCATTGTCTTGTTATAGTACTGAATTCATTTGATCAATGCTCATAAGAAGTGCTCACTACTCCGATTTGGTTATGCTGGTTCTCATGCTTTTTTTCTCAAGCTGGTAGGTGAGTTATCTTCGACATCGATGTTTTAATTTTTGTTATAACTTTTTTTTTGCTGTAATTCGCATGTTTGGTGCACTGTTCCCATAAGTCTGTTTTGATGTAGTCTAGGAGTGACTGAAGTTAAGAGTTTCTTATGTGAACAAAGTAAGAACATAAATTATTACACCTTCCCATGTCATTTAACAATAATTTGTTTTTGTCAAACCTCAACTATTGAAATACTGACAAAATTGGGTAGTTAGTGGCTTTTTTTGTTGTCATGTAACATGTAGCAATACTGGCAAACTTAGGTTTAGTTAGTGCTGTCATGGTTTGGCTATGGATAGAAAAATGGAACAAAAAAAAGAAAATGTGGCACGATAATCATAGATGTTATACAGATTCAAATAAAAGATAATATTTTCAAAAATTCAGTAAAAGGCATGAATATAGATATTATTATATTTTTGATACACTGGCATATGATAGTAGGTCATTTTCTACTAATTCGAGCTCGTATTAAAAGTAAATTTATTTTTCTTAAAATGCATATAATTAAACTATTTTGCTACATATTATTAAGTTTTCGTAGTTTTCTCTACAGATTTCGGGATACATATGACGAGTGTTTACTAATTGTGCTATTATGATTCTTAGATAAGGCAAACAAATTTCTTATACAGTTTTTTGGACTAAATCTGAATAAATGAATTTATGATAACTAATATCTATCGTTTGACACAGACTCTAATTCAGAAAAATCACATTCCACCTCATTACAGTGGGCAAGCTCAAACTTTGATGCCATTACTCTTAGGTTATAATTTGAACTCATTCACCAAGAGGTCATCCATAAACTACTCCATGACCTCAACATGCCCAAAAAAAATGGACAGACAATATTTCAGCATGTTCAGACACCATGGATTTTGATAGTTCTAAACTAAAGATGAATACTGGAGGTCAGGTGACTCGATAAATACAGCAGTAGTTAGCCTGGAAATTAAGGAAAATATGACGGTGCAGTACATGGTGGTAGGGACAGTTTATACCAAGCGTAGTAGTTGACTTTGATAATACTACACTTCTCAGTCTAATTTTATTTGTTCAATTCACCTCTTGAGGTTGTTAATATTCGCCACTCTTCTGTATAGAACTTTAGGTTATATCCATTTTATTGGATGGTAAGTGTTTTTGTTACTTATGTTATTGGAGTGTTTGGGATCTATACTATTATGGTTAGAGTTAATTCATTATATGAATGAAAGCCGGTTTTGTCTTGTTTGTAATTCCAAGTGATTCAGATATGCAAGTGAGTTGTCCATTCAAGATTTTGAGAAAAACAATAACAATTGTAAATTAATATAAGGATCCCAAGAAGAACCAGTTGTGAACTATTGGGTGCTGCCTTCCGAAGGTTGTTAGATATATTTGATGTCTCCATATTCAGCTGCCACTGTGGAGAAGAGCGTCCATGTTTGGATTTTGCTGATCTTCAGGTAGGTCCTATATTTGATATGAAGTTAATTTGGAGTACGACTGTGAATTTATGATAATGAAAAATTGAATTTTCTGATAGTTGGATCTGGACTAAAAACTCCGTCATCGTAATTTTCTGGTTGGGAACACCAAAGAATAAGGGTTCTCTTGCATACAACTGAAAACAACCTATAGAATAAAGATAAGGGTTCCCTGTATCGCTAGAAGTTAGAAGCTATTACATGAGTTAGACTTCAGAGGTGATTAATTAACTCACTGATTATTCATTGAGCTAATTAATCATCTAAAGGGCATTCAGTTATAGTACTTTGTTATATTATTTATTATATTCAGAGGAGCTTAATTGGAATATTGTATTTGGTGAATTAAATCACTATATGGTTTTCTAATTTGTTAATACAAGGATCATGTAAACTTTGACATGGTCATCATTCTGACTTGGCGTGCAATATTGCATCACTGAGACGAATAATTAAACTAAAGAATGAACCCAACAGCATTGTTTGACTTGGTGCCAATTAGTATGAAAACTCCTTAGATGCTACTATTGATTAGCCCAATGCAACATATTATTGGATATTAGTTTAATGAATTGACTAAAATAACATGACTGACTATGTGAATCGAGAATTTTCAGTAATCCTGTATCATATACTAGTATTTAGTGACCAAGAACCACGATGTCGTTAAGCTTGTCTGTCTATGGAAACAACCTCCCCACTGGCTATGTCAATCGATTAGTTCAGTAACCCTACAAATAGTATTTTGACATTATATCAGGTGTAATAGAGAAGATGATTAGACTGGTGGTGCCGTCAAAAGGTTGTTGATATGTTGTATCTGGTTTCAGCTGGCACTGTGGAGGTCTGGAGGAGAGTGTCCTTGAGAACTTGTACGAGTTCTTTGTTTTCGTCTTAGATGATAAATGATTGAAATAAATATAGAAATCTGGACTGAAATCAAAATATCGGGCTGGTTGTGGTGGGCTATAACAAGAGATTAATGACTGTTCAATGATTACAGTTCAGATTAGCATTAAAAATTCAAATAGCCGCAATTAGGTATAGAGCGCATACAAAATCCTGACTGGAGCAAGATGGAGATGCTTGAAAAATCAAATGGCAGGCTTCGTGGTACAGTCAAAAGTGACGTGACACGGGTTGAATGGGTGAAAAAGAAACTACATCTCTAATGTAAAGTATTGTCTATTATTGAGTGTACTACTAACTTTAAGGTTTTATAGCTCTTCATACAAGGATCTTTAACTTTTACAGGGTCTTTGTTCTGACGTGTCGCCTCACTGGGGCAAGTAGTTTAGTCTTGTCACTGGTAGGTGACTGGTCTTTCGTAGGTTGGGTTTCGCAACTTTTATTGGACTACTAGCATTTGATGGTTAGGAAGGCCTAATTTAACAGGCATACAATATGTAGGCCACATTGAGATCCGAGAGTTTCTATGTGAAATTGTATGCAAAGAAAATAAAAAAGAGAGAATAAGTTTATGATAGCCATGGTCATGTAAGAAAACTATTTTCATTTGTATGCAGAGAAGTCAATTGAAATGCGGACAATAGATGGGTAGTTGTGGCCTAACTGGCGTTAGGTCGGCTCTGATTGGGTAACAAGTCATTAGTTAATCTGTCAACTATAATTAATCCCCAGTCATGCATGTAAGGTTGTCCAAATCTTATGACTACTTAACTACACTCCTTAAAACACAGAGCTCTCATTGACATTAAGGTTAGGCGATCTAAGTAGTAGTACTTGGGCGCATTCTGACCATATCATATCATCATCACTTTAATCACCAACAGGTTTAGATGGATCCTAGCTTGTATAGTGCTGCCATGGAGGGGAAAGTGCGGATCCCGGCTACAACCACCACCCAGCCACTTGACGAGAAACTAGCTCTAAACGGTAACACTGTCATCCATGTAGCAGCTCAATACGGAAATAATAAATGGATCGATGAGCTCTTGGGTCGCGTGGGCTCATCATTGGCATGTAAGCTGCTCCGTGCGGTGAACTCCAAAGACGAGACAGCTCTTCATGTTGCAGCAAGAGAAGGCTACCCCCTCGTCATTGGAGTTCTCGTCCAGCATGCCAAGGCGTTGGAGGACGCTGCATCAGCTGACAACAGTTCCAATCTTGTCCGGGACATTCTGACTTGCACAAACAAAGATGATGACACGGCCTTGCACTTGGCCTTGAGGAGTTCAATTGCAAATCATCTTCAAGATGTGGACAGGGACAAATCGGCCTTGCAGAAGGAGACTAGTTCAGCTCTAACACGAACCATCAGCACTATGGGGAAAAAGATTATGACAAGAGAGGGTTCGATGACAACAAATACTCCATCATCTGAAGGTACTGACAAGGGGTCTTACCTTGCTACTGTCAAAAGGTTAGTCTTCCCCAGTTTCGGGTATCTTGCCAACAAAGCCGGTGAAACACCACTTTACCTTGCTGCTGAATGTGAGTGCTTCGAGTTGGTGAAGAAGATAGCCGAGAGTGCTGTTACTTCCCCTGAAGAACCTGATGTAGACAATTACAGTGGACCAGGTGGTAGAACTGCTTTGCACGCAGCTGTCACCAGTAATCATCAAGGTACATAAGAGCACCGTTTTCTTCGGATATGTATGTCATACAGTTTTGTATCACATTGCTTTATTTGAAGCTAGCTATTTGAATGTCCTGCAGAGAACACCGAATACTTGTGGAATTGGAAGACGGATTTGGCTAAGAAACCAGACGTGCGAGGATGGACGCCACTTCACTGTGCTGCAGAGTTCGGTCGAGAAGAAAGAGTCAAACAACTCTTGGAATTAGGTGGGAAGTCACTTGCATACCAAATTACGACTAAGGATGAAGATACTGCTCTCCATATAGCAGCTCGGAAAGGACGAGTATCGGTAATAAACCAACTTGTATCTGAATGTCCTGGGTGTTGGGAGATGGTCAATGCTAAGGACCAGAATGTGCTTCACGTTGCTATAGAGAACGGCCAGCAAGAGGTGATCAGAGTCTTTGAACAAGATCCTCCCTCTCTTGGGAGCCTTGTAAACCAGAAAGATATTAATGGTGACACTCCGATCCATATTGCTGCTATGTACTGTCGCAACCTAGACTTGTCAAAACTTAATCATGCAAGATTGCAGAGGATAAGCTTTAACAAGGCAAACCAAACTCCCCTTGACCTATTAGAGAGCTCTGACCGTGGTTCTTCTGCGCAAAAGGTACGTCCTCTACCCTGAATTCTACAGAGTGACTCATATAATTAATTTAGCTGCTTTTCTATAATCAATGTGATTACGTGCCTTTGGAGCTATCTACGATTTGCATTAATGTTCCCCTTTCATAAATCAAATAGAGATAATGACTGCCCACTTACTAATTTGATGCAGAAAACGATCAAGGAACAATTCATTAAGGCCGGTCTTTCCAAAGTATCTCGGAATGGAATTAGTAGCATGTCGGCGGAGCAAGAGAAAGCTCGTATTGGGGAGAAAACTACGGAAGAAGCTCTTGCCAATGATGAGAAACAGACAGACGACGGCACTGTTTCTGTCCAGAAAGAAGTAGTAGTAGAAGGAAAGCCAGGCGATGATGATGATCAAGTGATCCAACACGCCATAACAAGTAGTTTTTCTAGTTCGGTTGTTGCAGCTCTTGTATCAACAGTGACCTTCACTGCTGGTATCACCGTGCCTGGTGGCTACAATAGCACTCAAGGCCCCGACCAAGGGTCGGCATTGTTACTAAAACACGCGGCTTTCCAAGTCTTTGTGGTGGCAGATACTGCAGCCTTCTTACTCTCCACTCTGTCTCTTCTATTATATGCCCTCCCTTTGCCGTTTTTCAAGGTTATTGATCACGTTGCCTCTGAAACCACCTATTTCAGCGTGATAGCCATGGTACTAGCTTTCACTGCCGGCACTTATTCAGTGCTATCACAATTACCAGCACTCGCGGTTCCACTTTGTGTTGTTACCAGCATATACTCTGTCTTTCTTGTTTTCTTATTTCTATGCATGTTTCCTGGTCGTAAGTGAGATGTAAATTGTCAACTTGTACCTTTAATTTTTTTTCTGATCTGTACTCTTTAATTTGATTTATTTTCTGAATGCGTATGTATGCAAATAGCTACTGTGATATGGAATTGCAAGTATTTGGTATGGAATTTCAACTATTAGGGTCAATTTGAATTGTAAGGATTTGGTATGGAATTTCAACTATTTAGGTTGTTATGATATGGAATTTGGCAGGGTTGCCTCCTTTCTTTGTGTAGAGTTTACTTCTCCTCCTTGTGTACCATCCTCTGTATGCTTATTCTGATTGACCACTTCAATTGGGTGCATCAGTTATAGCTGAACAATGATGTGGTTGTCAAATCAGACTAAGGATACACAACAATGATACATAGAGTTTGGGTTCGGACTCCCACCACCATCACAAGACCCGCACCATCAGATTATTAGAGGTTCAATTAGAGTCGAAAATCCCTAATTTTGTACAGTACTGGGCAAACCCAAACCACCAAAAACCATCCAGACCGACAACTCCAATGGTCGAACCCACCACCACATCTTTTTGAAATAGATTCAGAAACCAGCAATTCAGAAGCAGCAGAGTTACCAAATGAAAAGTAACTCTTGACCAAATGAACAATAAACAAAAGAAGAGCAGGTGTTCGGTTAGATATCTAGAAGTATCATTTACCGTCAGGATGGGGAATAATGTTAGTTAGAAGGAGATTTGAATTATTAGTGGAACGGCACCGTTGTGATAGGGCGGCATAACCCCACGTTTTATTAGAGAAAGAAAATCGGGCTCCCAACACGTAAACGACAATGTGGGGCGAGGCCGGCTCTGCTTACAATCATGACGCATACCTGAACATGCATTTTTTTGGAAAGAAAACGTGTAATGTAACTACAGTAATTATGAATCGTCAAATGGCGATTTTATATTCAACATTAGCACTTTCTTGTTTTTATAAATACTAGGCGATACCCTGTGCAAAAGCGCGGGGTTTTGTACCATATCTTGATTTAAAATTTCGACATCGTAACAACCTAATAATTAAACTTCAAGTAATACAAATGATGCATAAAATGAACTTTATTTCAAATAAAATGAATATCTATAGAGCTCTAACTTTTTTAGGTTTGGTATATCTCCATTGTCACGATGCCAACACTCTTCATTTGTAGTGGGAAATTGCTCCAAATGTTTTACATTTTTCTTCTTTTATTTGAAGATACAAAATTTTAATTCCTCTAAAAAAGTGTAGACATTAATGAATGTTGTAGTAATTTTGTTTGAAATAATAAGAACAGTTTTTACATATTCAAATTTGTATAAAAATCTTCTAATGCAAATGGTTTAATTTAATGCAGGATTTGTTCATTCCCTTTTTAACACATTTGAAACCATTTCGTCATTTTACTCATCAATTGATCAGAATAGTGAGATTGGTAAACAAATTGGTTCAAGAAGATTCTAAAGTATTTTTTATATAATAAGCAGAATGAATTTTAAAGTTTATGTACCTATATAATTTATATTTATTGAACTTATTATAATACTAGCTAATTACCCGTGCCCGTAGGGCACTGTATGCAATACCTAAGTAAATTAACAAAACAAAAATTTCAAGTGAAACTTCTACATGTAGTAACTCAACTAAATAAAGTTTTCAATTAGAAAATAAAATTAAAAGACATACACAATTACATACAAAGTTTGCCAAAATTAGAACTTACCATTTGTTTATTCATTCCATCAACATTGACGGGAAGGACCTGCTAAAAGATCGTGTCATATTATTTATTTAACTTGTGATTTCCATTTTGAATTGTGCATGCTATATAATAGTCTTTACTTACATTCCTTTTTCAAGATAATGATTGATTGTTTAGGAATATTTCTCTAATCAATTTGGTAAAGGAAATTTTATATATATTACTATAACGTAATACTGCACCTTCCTCTTCAAAATAGTTAATTAAGGATGTATTGATGGGTGAAATAAAGATCGGAATGTATTTATGGATTTTCCGTTTCATATTCAATGGCACTATCGTAGTTTAGTTTAGATTGATGGTTGATTATAAAATATATCAAGAGACAAAGAGCGGCCGAGATTAAAAGTTGAGAAAATCAACGATTAAGATTGCCCAGTTGAATTCGTTTTGGCGGGATACACCGTTCTATTTTATTATATAGATTATTATACATGCTTTACATTTTTATAAAATAAATTTAATATTCACATCATAAGATCTAGAAACCTTAAAAGAATTTTCTAACATAAAGTTACGCAGTATAAAAATTAAGGAAATTAGGATGGACTAATTAGTGAGCAAATTTCTCAAAAAACACATTTGATGTCATTTACATACATGTAGATGCACAAATGCATGCGACATATGTTTTTAAGAATATCAATTCTTACAATTTTATTTGCATAAATATATAATTTAAATATGAGGTCATAATTTATTTTTTATATTTTCTTTATTTAATATACACCAACCAAACATTCACTGTAGGATAATAATTTTTAAATAATAATAAAAATTACTACTAAAATTCATGTACCTATAATTTTTTACATTAATTTTGCCATTATCATATACTTTTGTAATAATATTTAAAATATAATAATATTCAAGTCATAAAAACAACTTATATTATTACATAAAAATATCATTTTTATATTCCGACAGATGTGTTATATGAAAAAAAATTATAAACCTGGTTTCTACTTTTAAATGATTTGTGAATTTAGTATGTTATTAACGTATGTATTTTACACTAATATATTAAATATATTTATATTCATGTCATAAAATCAAATATGATTATACAGTGCTAATTTACCGTATAATATTATTGATTGCCATGAGTCACAAACTAAGATCGTAACCTTCAAATCATAATGACAAAACAATTAATAAGTACATGTCGATTTTTCTGCTTTTATATAAGATATAAGATAAGATGTCATTTACATACATGTTGATGCACAAATGCATGCAACGTATGTTTTTAAGAATATCAATTCTTACAATTTTATTTGCATAAATATTTAATTTAAATATAAGCTCACAATTTATTTTTTACAGTTTCAATTATATAATATACACCAATAAAACATTCACTTTAGAATAATCATTTTTAAATAATAATAATAAAAATTACTACTAAATTTCATGTACATATAATTTCTTACATTAATTATGTCATTATCGTATACTTTTTTAATAATATTTAAACAACTTATATCATTACATAGAAAATATCATTTTTATATTCCGACAGATGTGATATATTTAAAAAAAATTATAAACCTGGTTTATACTTTTAAATTATTTGTGAATTCGTTATGTTATTATCCTATGTATTTTACACTAATATTTTAATTATATTTATATTCATGTCATAAAATCAAATATGATTATATAATGCTAATTTATCATCATAATATTAAAATGAGTATTGATTGCCATGAGTTACAAACTAAGATAGTAACCTTCAACTCATAATGACAAAGCAATTGATAAGTACATGCTAATTTTTCATTGGTTGATTATGAGAAAATAGACACTTAGAATTACACATGTCATATTAATAATGCTTAAATAATGACATATGTCGAAACGTGGTTGCACCTCGGGACTTTTCTGCTTTTATATTATATATATAAGATTAATAAGTACATACATTATATAAGATCAATTAATAATACTTAATTAACCAAACATTTAACCATGATCAACATATTTAGTTTTATTTATCGTATTTTACTAAATATGTTTTTAGAGTTACAAGAAGAGTTGGCGTCTTTGACTAGTAAGAAGGCTACAAAAAATTAGTTAGTAATACATAAATGAAATGTGGTACGGTATGTATACGTACTATATGATTTTCTTAAAATACATTAGTATGGGTTAAAATACGAGAGAAACATATGAGTTTTCAAAACATACATGCATAATTTGTATAGTAGTTATTTATTCAGGGTTAAAAATACGTGTGTGTTGTAAATTTGTAACACGTATAATGTGTTCCTTGTGTCTCATATTGTTGTATGTTCGTCGTTTTTGCAAACATTTTTGAATTAATTTTGTAAAATATGTACTCATTTTTTTAGTTCTCATAATTCTCTTTATTCATTCCTATACTAACATATCAATTTATTTAAAATTATTTCAAAGTAGATATGTTATGCATGAAAATTATTTCGCTTTCACAAATATTTTTTTGGGAAATTGTTTTGTCGTCAAGCGGGTTTGAACCTGGGACCTCATGCAGGCTTCCAACGCTCTTATCACTTGAGCTACTACCCTAACTGCCACCTTCACAAATCTTAAGTATAAGTATGGGTTATTGCCAGAGAAATAGCAATTTCATGTTTACTAACACGTAACACTCAAGCTACAAATGCATGTGTATGTAAAAAAATTCTATGTACAGTTATTAATAATTTTACATGACTTTTTTTTTAACTTGATTTTTCTAAAATTTAAGGAATTATTATAGTTAAGGCATGAATTCAGCAAGTATTCATTGACAAGGAAGGAAAAATAAATAAGTTATTAAAAGGGCCATTCCTCAAGAAGTATTTATTGTGAAGGCAAAAATTCGTAATTGAGTACTGCAAATGACATACATACCCTCTCTGAGGATAATCAATTTTTTGAGATGTTTTATCATTTTATTCTATGTTACTTTCTATTTGCGTGAACAAAACCCAAGCCTCGTTGTGTGGCTCTCGATTCCAGCAATGAAAAGGAGATAACGTAGTTGAGAACTCCGAGTTTGACATATAGTTGATGGAAAAATAAAACCCTAAATAGTGAACTAAGTGAAGTACCAAAAATTACTCTCTCTCTCTGTGCTGATGCTTGAACTAGTCATCATAAGAGAGCTTCAAACCGCCAAAAAGTTGTTGTATAAAACTTTCTTATTGTTGTCATTTAATAGGTCACTAGGCGATACCCCGCGCTAAAACGCGGGGCTTGTACCATATCTTGATTTAAAGTTTAGACATCATAAAAACCTAATAACTAAACTTCAACTAATACAAATGATGTATTAATGAACTTTATTTCAAATCAAACGAAAATGTATAGAGCTCTATATTTCATGTTTGGTCATCTCCATTATAATGTTACAAAGCAGACATTCTTCCTTTGGAATGGGGAATTGGTCCAGGTGTTTTACATTTTTTTATCTTTTACTTGAAGATATAAAATTTTAATTCTTCTAAAACAGTATAGACATTAATGAATGTTGTATTAATCTTATTTGAAATAATAGGAAAAGTCTCTACACATTCAAATTTTGTATCGAATTCTTTTAATGCAAATGTCTATATTATTTATATGCTTTAAACTAATATTTATTGCACTTAGTATAATATTATCATGCACGATTTACATCGTTATAAAATAAATTTAATGTTCACATCATAAGATCTAGCAACCTTAAGAGAATTTTCTAACATAAAATTAAGCAGGATACAAATTGAGGAAATTAGGATGGACCAATTAGTGAGGCAAATTTCTCCAAAAAAGGTACTCGCATTTAGATACATGTAGATGCACAAATGCATGCAACATATGTTTTTAAGAATATCAATTCTTACAATTTCATTTGCGTAAACATTTAATTGAAATATGAGATCATAAATTATTTTTTAAAGTTTCAACAATATATTATACATCAACCATACATTCACTGAAGAATAATCATTTTTAAATGATAATGAAAATTACTACTAAAGTTTTTGTACGTATAATCTTTTGTCATTAATTATGTTATTATCATATACATTTTGAACTAATATTTAAAACATATTAATATTCAAGTGATAAAAACAATTTATATTATTACATTTTATATTCCGACAGATGTGTTATATTAAAAAATCATGAAGTGGTTTATACTTTTACATGACTTATGAATTTATTATGCTATTACCATATGTATTTTGCACTAATATGTAAAATATAATTTTTATTCAGGTCGTAAAAACAAACGTGATTATTCAATGCTAATTTATCACCTTATAATATTGAAATGAGTATTAATTGCTCATGAGTTACAAACTAAAATAGTAACCTTGAAGTCATAATGACAAAGCAATAGATAATTACACGTTAATTTCTCATTGGTTGATTACGAAAAGATAGACACGTAGGATTACACATGTCATATTAACATTGCTTAAATAATGACAAATGTCCAAACGTGGTTTCACCAGGAGACTTTTCTGCTTTTATATTATAATAATATATAAGATAAGATAAGATATCCATGTACTATGAGAAAAAAAAGTTGTGATGTATTGTTATTGGGTTGATTGTAGATACCATGAAGCCATTACTGTTGCAGTGTTGCTTATCAAATTTTGTATAAAGTCTCAGTACAAATTACAAAAACAGAGTATGAAGGTGGAGAGAATTAGAGGTGAGAGAGAATTAGAAATCTTACTATTTTGTGGTTGTATCACAGACTAAGCGGGAAATAAGAGCAACTAGGGGTTAAATAAGTCATTTGGTACCCTCCAATTCTAAGTTTTGCCTTGTTGATAAATATTTTACAAGAAATTTCCTTCTCACTAATTAGCAGAATTTTATTGCCTTATTAATAAATATTTTTCAAATCGTTGCCTAAATTGTATTAATCCCAAAATTTATTGGTATTTGTAAATTTTTATAATACAAGATATTTAGTATAAAAAATAATTTATAAACCAATATCTGGAAGTTATAATACTATGAACATATTTTATGCTATAAGTATTCGGAACGTTAAATAGGAGTGCTACACGTTTCTGCTCAAAAGTTAAAGTAATTTTCATTAGGTCCGACACTAGTACAAAATATCAAAGTGTTATTCATTTATACATACGGATGGGAAAATTAAGAGTCATTATCAACCAAGAATATCATACAAACGAGACAAGCCGCAATAAACAAGTAAGAAAAAACTGCAACACAGAACATGCTGCTTATAACACACATGGCGACAGCTAAGGACGGCAAATGCGCTAGTACAGCGAATGAGCCGGTAATGAAAGCCAGCGTCATCAACACCACGGAAGAGACACTGCAGCCCATGGCGAGGAAAATCACATGGAGACTCATAAAACTGCGTCGCTTATAAGCGATACGGAAGGTGAGAAATAATAGCAGGGCAGCAGTGGAAAAGATCATTGCTAAGACGTCAGTTGCGACAAAACCTTTGAAAGCACGTTGTCTTAACAAAAGTGCGACGCCTTGGTCCCGGCCTACTTGCCCATTGTAGCCACCTGGCATGGCAATCCCAACTGCAAAGGTAGCTGTTGCCACAAGCGTAGCCACTAACATTTGACTTGAAAGCATTTTCGCCAGCCCTTCTACCGTAAAGTCATCTTCTTGAGCAGTATCGTTGGTAGTACTTATGTGTTTTCCCTGACCAGCAGCAGAATGATCAGGTGCTTTTGTAATTTCCTTCTTCTTATTTGTTCCCGCACGGCCAGCTTTCTTCTGCTTTCCAGTTGAGATGGTTATTGAATTTCGGTAAACTTGTGGAACACCGTCTTTGATCAAAAGTTTCGTCACGCCCTCCTGCACAGGAAGAAAAAATACATAAAGTGAAGCAAATCATTTACTCGAACTTCCTAAATTTAATTCTACTCCATTAAGCTAGCTAGCTGAATGTGCCCAATTATTATTACCTTCTTCTTTGTAGAACCATGGCCAGAGCTTGCTAGAATGTCCAAGACACTCTGGTTTTCATTGTTATAGCTCGTCTTGTCCAGCCTTGAATAATCTGTGCCGTTGAAATGTCGCAGGACCTGGTAGTCTCTAGCAGCAAGGTGGAGAGGGGTGTTGCCATCATTATCCTTTTGATTTACAAGCCCCCCGAGAAAGGGCCTTCGTTTGTAGAATTTGATCACTTCTGGCTGTTCACTTTCTACTGCCACATGGAGCATGTTTTGGCCTTTTGCGTTAACTATATCCCAGCAACCCGGACACCCCCATATAAGTTTCCATATAACTGGCATGTGTCCTCCCCGAGCTGCTAGGTGGAGGGCGGTGTTTTTTCCATCTTCCCCCTCCCCGCCAGTTATCTGATAGCCAAGTGTGACAGATTTCATTAGCAGCTGTTTGACTCTGTCTGCCAGACCCAACTCTGCAGCATAGTGAATTGGCGTCCATCCTCGCCTGTCTTCTTTGCCGGCCAGATCTTTGTTCCATTCCAATAAGATGGCAGTGTTTTCTACAGAAAAAATCAAATCAGAGAAAAATAAAAAATAGTTGTATCTTATTAGGCACAAGCAAAACAAACAAGAGTCCTGATATGGGAACAAACAATGATTCCCGTCACGCAAAACGGACATACATGATCAACATACAGACATGATCATATATTCACATGATCAGATTCAGACGGATCGGAAGGAGCCTATGATACCATGTCAAAGTATCCTGGGGCTCCACCTCAAAAACCAATGGCCAATAAGAGTAGTAGATCAAGTATCTTATTAGGCACACAAGTCAAAACAGACAGACCTGATATGTAACAAAAAATGATTCTAGACAAGTAGAACTACTACGATGTATTAGAAAATGGCATTCGAGCTATACCTCTGTTGTTACTGATGACGGCTGCGTGCATTGCTGTTCTACCACCAGGGCCCGCTGCACTTTCTTCAGAGCTAGGTAGCTTGTCAGTGATCATGCCCACCACCTGGTGGCTGTGGAATTCAGCAGCCAGGTAGAGCGGCGTCTCGCCGGCTTTATTGGGACCATATGCATATTTGGGATACACTAACAAACTTACAACATGAAGATCACTTGCCTCAACGATCGCCCGAGATGACTCCTTTCTCCCCAGACCAGTAACAATTCTTACCAGAGTAGGTACTCCTGATGAATCATTCCCCTTGGTTGTAGATCCAACATCATCCTCTCCCTGAGAGCATGGTGCTTTTAGATTAAAAGTCCTCAACGCCTCGTGCAAGGCGGTGTCTCCATCCTTATTTTCTGAAGTCAGAATCTCTTCGACAATGTTCAAGCCGTTTTCAGGCCCCGCATCGTCCAGCTCCTTTGCACGCGTGATGAGGGCTTTGATGATGAGCAGGTGCCCTTCCCTTGCTGCAACGTGAAGGGCTGTGTTGCCCTTCCGATTCTTGGCAGGTAACAGCATCGACAAAATGTTGGGATGCGTCTTTTTCAGAAGCTTTTCAACAAACTCAGTCTGTCCATATTGGGCAGCTATGTGGAGGACAGTGTTGTCACATAGAGTCTGTTCCTGCTCGAGTTGGCCTATTATGCCGGCCAGGTTATCGAATTCCCCTTTCATGGCAGAAGAATACACAATTGGATCCATTTCTGAGGAGGAGGAGGATAATGATGGTGATGATCTGAGCTCATTAGCCCGGCTCAACCTGTATATATTTATTTAGTCTTTACCTTCTCTCGTGTTTAACTAATGTAAGTATCAAATAAGTTGCCGTGTTTAGCTGGTGAATGATTATGTGAATATCGATTAAAGAATGACCCAACATAGTTTAAGGCGGTACCAGTAAGCATAAACACTCCTCAGATGCTACTGATTAGATTAATGCAACATATTATTGAATTCTATTGATGTTATTCGACAAAAACAAACAATGTGACCCACAGTGGGACGGTCAGTAAACAATATAGAATGAGCATTGACCTCCTCCCCCTCAGTTGAGCTCATCCTTTCCGAGGTAGTTGAATTAATCTAACCTAACGCAAATTTGGATCTTTCGAATAGGGTTATATGGAAGAAAGTTCCCGTCTGAAGATCCCTGCCTTTTGGATGAAGTAATGACAAAAATACTAGTAATTGGATGATTTGAGTTGGCAGCGGGGTTTCGGGTTGCCCCTAGCTAATAGGAGCCCAGTCGGGCCGGGCCAGGAACACATCATGTGAGAATGTTAATTATAAGGTCAAACAGACTAGAGAAATCTAAGATAAATACTACCATCACGCAAACGTCATACTGACGGTAATTCCCAAATCACAACTATACAGTCTACAGAGATGGGGTAACGGCTACTCAGGCTAGGATTTGTTATGGAGTTTAATCATATATAATCCTGACAGGTCTTGATATTGTCCTGTTTCCAATCACATTGATTCTCTAGCAGGCAAGAGAAATGAATTGCAAGGCTCGACAGCCTAAAGTTTCTCACCAACACGAGAAAACCAGCAATGCAACCATACTGTTGTTGAGCCAACTCAAATATCATTTGTGGAAAGCTCTATTTTGTGACAATGAGTCTATGTTTGGTGACCAAGAAGGGCTAAGACAACCCAACAGAAACCATTTTACTGCCTGATGCAACCTCAAACCTTTACCACTCACCTAGTCACCTTCCAGTTGTAAATTATGGATATTATTTTTCTGAACCCCTGATTTTGGATGTTTACATAACACATATGCACTTTTCTATACAGGGAGACAAACACATCCATAGCTTCTCCACTGCCAACCAACTATATGCAGCAGTTTTCAGCTAATTTCCCTTCTATTTGCTCAAGGAATTTCCTAACCAACTATCCTGGAAAATTACACCTCCAAATGATTATTACGTCACAACACATCATGGCCTCACATGTAGGTTTTAACTTTAAAGTTTAAACTCATTGACTAAGAGGTCCTCCATAAAATTACTCACAGGACTTCAAAATGCCAATAGTAATAGGAGAAGTATTACAGGAATTTATCAAGGGTCAGAAGCCCTGAATTGCGTTTAAGTTCAGGTGAAGTGCTGTTGACCTGTGACAGATACTCTAGGTGTGCTCTTCATCGTTAATTTCCAGTGTAAAAACTAGTGGTTACAAGTACCTGGGGCTTATTCAGATCATCGATTTATCAGAAGAAAGATGAAATCCTACTGTGTATATTGCAGCCAATTTCGGGAAAGTGGAGTATCCTGGATGAAATCAACCTGCTTCTTAGGGCATCTCCAACCCTATGGGAGGAGGGGGAGGGGGAGGGGAAAAACCGTATAAGTATAATAATACGGTTCATGTCCAACCCTATGAGGGGAGGGAAATGGGGAGGGGGAGGGGAAAAAAGGAATGGGTTGGAGATGCCCTTAAAGAAAGGATAACTTGGAAAAAATATAGAGGATTAATTGCAACATGCATTCTTAAAACTGCCTAATTGCATCTCGATTGGCAAATCGACTTGGACTGTGCAAACCGAGGTTCCGGGGGGGGGGGGGGGGGGGTTATGAACTGTCGATGTTACAAATGCATCACATTGTGTGGTATATTGACCCTTTATGACCCACCCATTTTTAGGGAGTATGTTAAATGGGTTGGGCGGGTTAACTCATTTGTACTTAGTGCCTGTTTGGTATAGGATCGACCTTCTTTCAACAATTCCGTTTGTTATGTCTGCAAATTTTAATATGATAATCTGCAGATTAAGAAAATCTTTGTGTAATAGAATCTCCAAAATTGGGAATTATGCAGCTGAAAATCTCTCAAAATTTAATGTTGATATTTTTTTTTACATTAGCATGATCACAGTTTATTTGTAAATAGGTGTATTCAATTACTTAAATTTGGAACCTTTTAAATTTTGTTAAATTAAATTGATCAAGTTAATAATTTATATTTCAGCTCATACCAAAAATCTTAGTTAATATGATTTTTTTTTTCCAGATTATTTACAAACTGGACCGACCCCTCCAATCCGTCTTCGACGGGTCACTTGCCCTCGAGTGAACATTTATCCCAATATTTTATATTTGTAGGCATTTATTTGAGTTGGGGTTATGGGATGAGATAACAGATTTGGTGGGGACATAAAGTGATTTCAAATGACCAAAACTGCGTGGCAAATTAGAAGAAGAATTCCCACCCTTTTTGTCCTCAAGCCCTAACGCTGCCTCTCTTAATTTCACACACAACTTAAACGTAAATCAAGATACCCCCATAATGCATCTTATGTTTCCCTCTAAAATAAGATTTTCACAGAATGCATTTTAACATGTGTAAACAGGACAGGAATTGCATTCATAATACCAAATTCTGGCCTTCTTACCTTTTATTGCTCAAGGAATCAATTATCATAACTCCTAAGCAAGCGGACATGCAAAAGATTATTTTCACCACCCATTTGGTAGGCTTAAAGTTAATGTTAAACTCATTCACTGAGAGGCCATCCGTAAATTACTCCCGGACCTCAGCACACCATCACAAAAGCGTAGTCAATAATTCAGCATGTTTCTCAAAGGCGAGAAACCCTGGATTGTGATACAATTCTAGCTCAAAGATGAAAGCTGGAGGACAGGTGGCTCCAGATAAATAGTAGTTGGCCTGAGGAAAAGGATAATAGGGTGGTGCTGTCATGGTGGTAAGGACTATGGATACTTTATATCGTGTCTGAGAAGGGATTGAACGTAGCAGTTAGCCTGGAGGATACTTCTCAGACTAATTTCATTGTTTAATTCACCTCGAGGGGTTGTTAATATATGCAGTGCATGCGGCAGTGCGATATGATTACATCAATTTTGGCGGATGGTATGTATTTTTGTTACTTGTGTTATCGACCGTCTGGTCACTGTACAAAATGAGTAAAAAATGGTGTAGCTTTATTTTGGTCTCATCGACTTTGTTTCTTACTCCAGTTAGGGTCTGGAGTGTTTGAGATCAACATTTCTATGGTTATCATGAGTTTATAACTGTTGAGTCCATTAAATGAATGAAAACTGGCCGTCTTATTTGTGCTTCCAAGTGATTGAGATATGCGAGTGTTTTGTCTTTTCAGGAGTTCGAAATAAATAAAAGCATTTGTTAATTAACAGGAGTATCCAAAGAAGCGCAGTTTGTTGGAATGCACATGGTACACTCAAACCTATGTTACCAGAAATGTGGTACGTTGTCCGGGGAGAAATACAATTACTAGGAACGAGGAACGCCGATTGGGACAATTTGCCCTATAGTTACCTAAAAAGTCCCACGATATCAATAAAAGTAGTTTTATACTTTCATTCTCAAGTCCTGTTATCATAATAACATAACTTTCTGCAAATAAGTACCACTGAAAACTAGTACTATTAACATGTCAGTTATGTACTCACTTTGTGAAACGTTTGGGTTGATGCTTTCTGCAATTCGGGTCGAAAACGTACTGCGTTCGGTACTTTCGTCTCGGATAGAGAAACACAAGTATTTCTTACATTTAAGATAACATACATTTAAACGGCTTTAAGAGGCCGCTATCTGAGTGTAATATTGTCAATGCGACTCTTAAAACTTTATGCATGTGCTGACGAAAATACAATTTGCTTCAGTAATCTGTCTCTTCAACATCTCTAATTTTGTCTAATTACCGATCCTCATACAGCCAAGAGAACCATTGCAAATAGCATTTTGACAATAACGGGACTAGCAGAGAACAAGAATTGGTGGGTGTTGCCTTCTGAAGGTTGTCAGACATATTTGATGCCTCCGGATTCAGCTGCCACTGGGGTGGAGAGCGTCCTTTTTTGGGTCCTGCTAATCTTCAGGCGCGTTCTCTATGTGATATGGTATAAGTTGATGAGTACGATGGTGAATTTATGATAAGAAAAAATGTACTTTATGATTGTGTGCAACTAACTTGAATCATTCATGAAAATATGGTGTTAGGAACATCTAAGTATAGTTCACGCCCCAACTGATACTAGCAAGGAGCCCCATGTTCTCTTCAGTCTACAGTGTCCTCATCTATGCGAGTCCGGAGCGATGGTCTCTACAAGGAGGTAGCGGAGGACATTTCCGACTCTGACAATACCGACACTCCGGTCACCGGAAGATTCAAGTCCCCGGCTTGCAGGTCTGTGTCATGTCGATTTCTCCCCTTCTGAGATTGGGATTTGACGTTTTCTTAGCATGATGTATTATTATTATTATTATTTGGGTGTATTCTTTGTATTGGATATATTCGATCACCTCATGTTTGGAGTTTCATCGAAACTAGGGTTTGTTGCTCTAGATATCACACATTAGCTTGCATTGCTGTTCATTGTTTTTGATGGGAAAGCAACAACCAACCTGCTATAATAGGATCCCCAGAAACCCTAAATATGAATTGAAAAGCTGAAAAGCTTTATGACTTCTTCCGATTTTATGACTTCTTCCGGGAGTTGAAAAGCTGGAAAGCTTAGTTCCACTGAGAAATACTGACAACTCTTCATTTAAATACCATTATATATATATATATATATATATATATATATATATATATATATATATATATATATATTTTTTTTTTTAAAGGGAAGTACACAATCAAACACCATTCACAAGCACGGAGAGCCCGGGATGATAGTTGTGTGGCTGGGTTGGGGGATTGGGTGAGGGAGCTAGCACATTCTTGTGGTTATGAATTCCCAGATTATCTTTATCGCCTTCCTAACTGTGACTGGTTTAAGGAAATCTATTACGTCACCATTCCTGCTCTTGGAATTGTCTGATCCGAGGACAAGGTTATTTCAGCTTTTCAAATGGACCGACTTCTAGCTTAGGGTGCATCTAAATATTGAGGTTTGAAGATTTTAATCAATAATTTGGGAAACTTGGGGTGGGGGTGGGGGTGGGGGTAATATCGCGTAGGGCAATGTCTTGACACTCTGGACTGGATGATGATATCACCCTAGCTTCCTTGTATTCCCAAAGTAAGTGGACGACCATTTTAACCCACTCTGTGGAGATTGGAAAAACATCCTTGTGGTGTGCCAGGGCGAGTTGCTATTCCAGATTTAACTGGAAGAATATGTTTGATGCATTTCCGTAAGAGCACTGTACTTCAGGTAACATGGTTTTACCTTATTCAGCTAATCAACAAGGGCAGCTGTTGATTTCCTTTTCCCCTTAAAACAAGATTTCGTTTTAAGGTTGTGGACTTCCTGGTACAATTCTCATCTCTTAGGTGGTGGTGCAGTCTGTTCCTGATAGTGAGATCTCATCTCTTTCTCTGAATATTTGGTTGTATTTGTTATCCAGAACCTGCAAAACTCTCGGCTCTTATAAGGTGTTCCTGATGCTTATCGAAATTGTATAAGGATTCTTCAGTTCCTAAGGGCTAGTTCCTCAGAGTCTAACATCTGTAATCTCTAATTCATCTTGTCAATTGGTAGGGCATCGTAACCTTGGGTATGCAACTACGCATTGAGTGTGAATGCTGTTTATATCATATTAGCAAAGTTAATATCTTGAGTCTTGACATTCATCCCTTTATGGTCATTCGAGTATCCCAAAATGTCAAATGGAGTCGGGCCTTCAAATCTTTTATCACAACATACTTATAAGTAGTCGCGACGGTTTAAGATATACATTGGATTTAGCTCTCAGAATGCCTAACTGGGTCTGGAAAGCTGATAGCATTTTAAGTTTTTAACTATTTGATGGATCTTTCAAATAGTCCAAAATCAACAAGACAGGTAGGAACTACTACCTTTGTTTCGTCAAGTTCTTCATATTTTTCTTTTTGGGCTGTTTTGCCAGGTGCTTCCTACTTTCCTCTTTTGGCAAGTTTTTGATGTTAAATGACCAACCTACCCTTCACCATTTAACCCCACCCAACTAACCCATTACCCTCAATTTCTCAATCTCTATCTCTCACCCACCTTATCCCTTCAACACCTCAGACCTTCACCAGTTTCTCAATCAGTATCTCCCTTCACCCATCGTAGATGACAGTGGAAGTGCATAGCACAGGGATTCATCTGCCTAAGATGCGCATGTTCAGTAAAATTTAATTTTGAGAGAGTGCCACGGCAATTCCTCCGTCTCTTTCACACTGGACTTAATCATATGCTCATAGCTACAGTTTCTCATAGTGACGATACAAATGCACAAGCGAGTAACTAAAGAAAACAGAACTGCGAGACCCACTGCGGTAGAGTTAGCTGCAAGAAAAGCCAGCCCCAGTGTTATCCTGGTACGTAACATGGAAAAAGGGGCCATTCGATGGTGGTTGCAAAGTACAGTATAGTACAGAGAGTACTTGGTTGAAATTAAAAAGCAAGAACCAGTGGAGAGCTGTGCGGGTACATAATTTGATGCCACAAATGCTTCGAAAGGCTCTTCAGAAAACTGCCATGACCTGTTAGATCTCTCATCACTTTAGTAGCTGCCTCCTGTAGTGATGCCAGCTTCGAAGGCCACTGTGGCTGCAAGTGTTGCCACTTGCCACTGCAAGTGTTGCCACTTGCCACTGCCACGATGTTGCCTCCTACCTGGAAGTTGTCGGTTATATTTTCTTTAACTTCTTTGTCCTAATCGAAAACTATATATTGACAAACTTCTCCACATATTTTCATATGAGAATTAAACAAATTCCTGGTAGTAGATGTTCCGACCTAGAAAATGGTGAATATTCTTCGATATGCAACCATACCATTGCAAAGGCCGTAGTCTAAATTAGTAAAGTCATCACATTTGTAAGAGAAAAGGTGTTAAGTTCGCAAATTGACATATTCCTAATATTTTCCAAATTTGCAGAATCAAGACATACTAACACTCAAATTCCTCATGTGAAGGAATTAAGTTGCCAGGGGGACTGGATGAACAGTTGGGCTGGGTGCATAAACAAGACTGATGCTAGAAAGTTATAAGCTCAAACTCATTACATTTTGATAATACTACCAAATGAGATTTGAATGTTCGAACACTTAGTAACTCGTAGTAATCTCAAGTGTCCAGATCTCAAGTACTCAGGACAAATAATTCACTACTGTAATGATGCGGGTGTTTCTGGTAGGGGTTTGTGATGCTGTACTGAAGATTCTGTGTCTGAAGTCCTTAAATCCAGTTAGCCTAGATAGTAAGCACCACAACAGTACATTGTTAGACCAACACAGGCTTCATTTAGGAAAGCTTTACTCTGTGCACATGGCCATTGCGTTTCACATTGTAATCATACACAGTACCTGATTACACATTACAGAATTTGATGATTCCCCTACCAGCTGGTCCAGAGTCTCCAGTCCACAAGCCTCTCATAGCTGGCAATCTGGCATCCTCATAGCTTTGAGAAATCTGAGGCACTGACTAGAGTGTATTCAAGAAGAAAGGAGAATATAAGGCCCTTTTGGTCTGTGTTTAAGATCACCCGACACAACCTAGCTCATAACGGTGTGGAACCTCAAATCTTTACTACTCATGTCCAAGACCTGAGTATTTGACTACTCTTGTTAATGTTGTCTCCTTTCAGCAGTAAGTTATGATCACCCTTGTCCTGAACCTCTTAATTTAGATGTTCAAAGAATATATTTTCTCATCTCTGAACAAGGCTGATATCAGGAATCAAGCTTCCTCCATGGCCGAACATATTGGCCTAGTTTGAGAAAGATTAGATTATTAGATATATTATTGAATCTGTGGTTGAGATGAGGAGAGAGAGAGAGAGACAAAAACACTTCATCTCAACCACTCATTCAATAATCTATCTTTGCCAAACGAAGCCATTCTACGATGCGATTTGAGGATTACCACAGTAGCATTACACTTTGTCCCTTTTACCTATTAGTGGTTAATGATTTTCTTACCAACTATTCCTGAAAAGACGCTTTACAAACGATTATTTCACCATCTACTAAACTCAAGTTCCTTCACCAAGAGGTCCTCTATGTAAAACAGTATATTTCAGTGAGTATCTGAAAGGTCAGAACCCCTGGATTGTGACAAGTCCAGATGATTTTTGATTGAACTTTGGTCTCTGTAGGAATGTTGAGCCCTTAAATTGATTGTTATGTTCTGAGTTCTGAACTGAGGCCTGCTTGTTCTCTGATTATTTTTTTTTGGGGGGGGGGGGGGGGGTGGGGGGGGGGGGGGGGGGAGAAGAGCTTGTATGGCTATGTTTCTTGATTTTACCTCTCCTCCTATCATGATTGTAGTCCTACAAGCACAAGTTAATGTCACTTTAACAGTATTTTTAATTCTGGTTAGCCCATCAATATTTGATCAAAGAATGATGGTATTTATATAGAATATGGATTTGGTGGGTATGCTACACAATATGCATTAGGAGATGAAGATATTTTTAATTACTTTATTTTTCATTAAAAAGTTATTCCACCAAACCAATGGTGTTACGATATTGGTGTTGACATTTTAATATTTTGTTATACTAAAATGCATGTTAGGTACATCGTCGTGATAAGTCTATTTTGATGTAGTCCGCTTAGTGACTGAGGTTGATAGTTTCTAATGTGGACAAAGAAAAAATATTAATTAAGACACCTCTCTTTTCAAGTAACAATAGTTTGTGAAGCCTCAAGTATTGTAATCCTTAGAAAATTTCGGTAGTTAGTGACTCCGTTTGTTCCATAACATGACATGAGTACTGATAAACTTGGGATACAAAAAGAAAATATGACACAGTAATCATACATGCTATACAATTTTGAATAAAAAGATAAACATAACAAATATACCTTAAACGTATGTCTACAAATATTATGCAAAATAACTATCTTAAATTGATTAATTACTAATTTGAGTTTACTCTATAATAAAAGAAAATTTAATACTCTTGTGATGTATATGATTAATTTTATGCCTCATATTATAGTTTTCGTAATTTTCCTTTCTTGATTTAAACAGTAAATGTGTATTATTTGTGCTATTATACTCCTTCAAAATTTCAAGATATTTGTTTATACAAATTGTCAAGCTGTATTTGAAATTGAATACATAGTTTTAATGATAAATAAAATCTATCAGTTCCGTAAGCGACCTCAAACCTAAATCAAGATGCCCCCATAATGCATCTTATGTAAACAGGGATAGCAAAAACATTCATAATACCAAATTCTGGCTTTCTTACCTTCTATTGCTCAAAGAATCATCAACTTTCCTAAGCAAACTCACCTGAAAAGGATTATTTCACCACCCAGTTGGAAGGTTTAAAGTTAAACTCATTCACTGAGAGTGAGAGGTCATTTGTAAATTAGTCCAGGACCTCAGCGTACCATCACAAGGCATAGTCAATAGTTCAGCATGTTTCGCAAAGGCGAGAAACCGTGGATGGTGATATAATTCTAGTTCAGATACGAAAGCCGGACGGCAGGTGGCTCCAGATAAATAGTAGTTGGCCCGAGGTTTAAGGAAGAAAGGGTGGTGTGGTCATGGTGGTAAGGACCAGGAGGATACTTCTCAGACTAATTTCATTGTTTAATTCACATTGAGGGGTTGTTAATATATGCAGTGCATGCGGTAGTGCGATATGATTACGGTCTAGTTAGGGAATGCTGTGGCGGTGCTAGAAAGCTGTTGTGTGAAAACACAGTGGAAAAGCTGCTGTGAATTTTTGATAAAATGTTGTTTGGTAAATATTACGTAAAAGCTGCTGTGAAATTATGATATAATTTTTTGGTGTTTGGTAAAATCAACTGTAAAGTTGCTGTGAGGGGGTAAAATGACGAAAATATGACACGTGTCATTTCCGTAAAGCTAAGTATTGATATTTTAAAGGGTAAAAGACATTTTGCACCCTCGTACTTTGGATTATATACAAAAACCCTACTGTTGTTCGGGGATATACAAAAAACCCCCTGTCACTGGATGGACGTTAGACAAATAACACCCTTCTGTTAAATCAATTTTTTTTGGACCATTATACCCTTAAGGGTGAATTTACATATATGTCCATATCACATTTTACACCACCAATGGTCTAAAATAAAAATAAAAATTCATCCATCACCATTACTACCCACCCAACTCAGATGGTCCAAAATCAAATCACCAATAAACCCAAATCACTTCACCACCTAAATTACTATCCATCATCCATCACCATTACAATCCATCATATCACAAGCCAAACTAAAAAAGAAATTGAATGTTCAAACACACAGTTTCGCTCCAATTGAAGAACATACAAATTAAAAAAAATCAGTTTTTGGACTCAGTTTATGGGTGGTGATATATCTAAGAATGGTCGACAAAGCAGATTAGATCTGCTATTACGATAAACAAGACCAAATCACAACAAATCATCACAGTCCATGGATATACACGAACAATCAAACAGATATAAAGTTGAACTAAATCAATAAAACCTTCAAAATAGCGCAGATTCGGATGGAGCTATGGAACTCGAAGATGCGTAGATAGAGTACCAACAGCAGAATGGTGAAGGGCCCTTGGTGAGGTCGATTGAGGGAGACGAAGAAGCCTCTAACAGGCGGAAACAACAGGGGGGTTCAATGAATTTTGAGGGAAACAAATCGAAGCTTGATAGGGATACTAGTGGTGCCTAAAACAGCCCACAGGCGCAGATTCAACTACCGGTGCCCTTGGTGAGGTCGATTGAGGGAGACGAAGAAGAAGGGGGAGGAAGAAGAACAGGCGGCTAAAGCTCGAGTCTTGCAGAAGGAGAGGATGAGATGTCGGTGGTGGGTTGGAGGGACATCAATGTCCTCATCTCCGCCGTCGATAAACACAACTTCGCCGCCGCTTGCCGCGGCAGCTTCACCGCCAACAACATCACCGGCTTCATCGTCGCCGTCATCTGGGTCGTCTTCGAACACACCGGTGACTCCTCCGCCGTCGCCGCTGGGAATTTCAAGATCTCCGCCACCACCCACCAGATCTTCATCAGAGAATAACCCATCGACGTCGTCCTCGTCGCCGACGAGTTCGTCGGGTGTTTCTGCTGGGATGGTGGTTGGGATTGCGATTGGTGGGTAGGCGGCTCTGGTGATTTTGAGCCTGTTGTTCATTTTTTTCAGGAAGAAGAAGATCTCCCTCCAAACCCATCGACGAAGGGGTTTGTTTTCTCCTGGGTTGGAGTTGAACAGGAGGAAGAGAGAGAATAGGGTTAGAAAAAATGGGAAGAGGGTGAGAAGAAATGATTAAATACTGTGTAATTTTGCTTCATTGTCAGGGTAAATACGTCTTTTTACCCCTCCGTTAGGGTTCCGTTACCTTCCGTCCACTGTCAAAGGTGGTTTTTGTATATTCCCGAACGGAAGGGTTTTTTTGTATATAACCCATCTAACGAGGGTGCATTTTGTCTTTTACCCTATTTTTAAAATATTGTAAGGTTAAAATCGGTTGTAGATAAATTGATCAAAAGCACTTTCTGGAAAAGCATTTCCCCCCTTGCTTCCTGAAAACTGTTGTGGGACAGCAGAAACTGTCCGGAAAAGCAGAAATTTTATTTTTACCAAACACACTAAAACTGCTTCTGCTGTCGGAAAGCAGCTGTACTGGCAGCAGAAGCATTCCCAAACTCACCCTACATCAATTGGCAGATTGTATGTATTTTTGTTACTTGTGTTATCGACCGTCTGGTCAGTGGTCACTACAAAATGAGTAAAAAATGGCGTAGCTTTATTTTGGTCTCGTCAACTTTGTTTCTTACTCCAGTCAGGGTCTGCATTGTTGAGATCAACATTTCTATCTTTATCGGGAGTTCGTTTTGGATGTATTCATTAAATGAATGAAAACTGGCTGTCTTATTCGTACTTTTAAGTGATTGAGATAAGCGATTGCTTTTCGCTTCCAGGATTTCCCAAAAAAAACAAAAAAAAACAAAAAGGCATATTTGTAAATTAACAGAAGTATAGACAAATTTGTTGGAATGCGACTAAGAGGCCACTATCTGAGTGTAATATTGTCAATGTGACTCTTAAAACTCTATGCGTGTACTGGGAAAAATACAATTTGCCTTAGTAATCTGTCTATTCAACATCTCTAATTTTATCTGATTAACGATCTTCATACAGCCAAGAGAACCATTGCAAATAGCATTTTGACAATAACGGTACTAGCAGAGAAGACGAATTGGTGGGTGGTGCCTTCCGGAGGTTGTCAGACTTATTTGATGTCTCCGGATTCAGATGCCATTGGGGTGGAGAGCATCCTTGTTTGGGTCCTGCTAATCTACTGGTGAGTTCTATATGTTATCTAAGTTAATTTTGAGTACAACTGTGAATTTATGATTACAAAAAATGTACTTTATGATTGTGTGCAACGAACTGAATCATTCATGAAAAGATGCTGTTAGGTAACATCTAAGTATAGTTCACACCCCACAAAAGTAGCATATCGAGGCAGTGAGTACTAAATACAAATGGAAATCCACTTGAAAATCGAAGATAGGGGTTCTCTGTATCGTGAGAACCATACCACAGTAGTTTAGACTTCAGAGATGATGAATGGTCGCGAAATTTACTATATTTAGACATCCAAAGTATTACTTTGTTGAGTTAATTAATAATCTATTCGGGCGTTCAATCCTAGTGCTACTTTTGCTAGATTATTAATTTTAAAGACTTCAGGTTATTTCACTAAACTACAATATTGTTTTCATTGGGTAGACTTCAGGTTATTTCATTGGATCATTAGAGAACAGGGCACATGGAAGAAAAGTATATGTCGTCATGGTACAGTAATGACCTGAAAACATGATATGCATTTCATGTAAACTAGCTCCTTAAGCCCCCTAACATGGTTTAAGGTTATTCAGCTAATGAACAAGGGCAACAGGTTGAGGTAGGACTAAGGATCTGGTGAGACTCTTCTGAAGTCAGAACACTTTTATCCTCCTCGGAAGATCAAGTTAGGCTAAGCTGGAAGATGTAACTTTGCTAGGGCCAGCCTTCCTGCAGATCTGCATTTTAATAGTTTGGCTTTGCACCCCTGGATTTTTTGTTTGACAGCCTCTTGCAAAATTGATATTTTTTTTAGTGGTTTGGCTAGAGCCAGAATTCCTGCAGATCCGCGTTATTTAGTGGTTTGGTTTTGCATCTCAGTATTTTTTGTTTGACATGACAATTGATAGCTTCTTTTTCTATTACCACCCTACACAATATTTTTCAGGTTGACTTGACACCGTAACAATAACATTCTCGGTTGTAGCCTCTTACTCTGCAGTGTCATCATCTTCACTTTATGTGGGAAATGGACCGATAGTCATTCATGCTAACAGACTGATAGAAAGTTCTAAGTATGTGCTTGCTATTCGGAAAGCTACCTAAAAAACCATATAGGGTTATTGCACTGTGATAACCGTGTATACCATATGAGCTTAGACTCCATAGGTGATGAATAGTGAAAAAAGATGCTAGTATGTTTCTACATCCAAAGTTAAATTATTTTCTTGAGTTAATTAGTCACGATCAATATGGTATTCAATTTCTTAATACAAATTCTTTTAAACTCTTACGGTCTCTTTCTTCTGTCTTTTAGATGACATTGATGAATGGTTGAAAAAGAAACTATACTTACATCTACATGGGGAATAGGTAATTAAGTTTGTCTAATTGTCTGTGGGTTAGTGGCGATGAGTAATTGGTCATTTGTAGGATTGAGTTTGTTGAACAGGTCAGTCTATTACTGTCCTCAGCAAGGTCGGAGAGTTTCTTACTTTGTTATGTGTGAACAACAAAAAATAAAAAGGATTGAGTTTAGGTATGATGATAAGATGGAGACAGTCACGTGCATTACACTCATTCATACACATTAGTGTTGAGCGGAAAAGTCGATGAAATCACTGAAAATTGCAACAAAGTAGTAATGCTGATAATATGTCGACAACCTGGCGCTAGGTTTGCTGTCATTAATCATAATTATAGTCAGTAAATCATAGTTATTCTGTAATCAGATTAAGCTTTACCGTGCAAAGTTCTCGTGTAATGATTCGACAAAAGCACGCACCATTGACCGTTGACCTCGCTAGTCGAGCTCATTTCATACATTTCAAAAACTAAACTGATTCCATGAAAACATAACCTCACGTGTCCTCAGGCTAGGTAGTCAGTTTCTTAACTTATGTGTCCTCAGACTAGGTTGCCATTTTCTATGTACTAAAATAATCTCACCTAACACAAATTTGGATCTTTAGAACGGTTGGATCTTTAGAACGGTTTTTATGGATGAAAATATCCTGCTCTTTGGCTGAACAAATGACACAGTTATTGATTAATCCATGATTTCAACCAGACCGGGTTCAAATAAATCCAAGAATCGCAACGTGGTTTTGTTGTCTTGTTATAGTACTAAATTCATTGTCTCCAATGTCGAACTTCCATTTTGTTTAGGAAATTAGCATGTAGGTATCCTGATCAGCTATTTTGATGTAGCGATTGAGAACTTACATGAACAAAGATAGAAAGATTTTGAAATGTAGCGGGTAGTCAACGGTTTCATTGTTATAGTACTGAGTTCATTTGATTCATGCTCATAAGCAGTGTTCACTACTCCAATTACTTTATGCTATTTCTCATGCTTATTTGCTTCTGGTAGGTGAGTTATCTTCAATGTTGACATTTTAATATTTTATTTTAGTAATTAGCATGTTTGGTGCACTGTTCTGATAAGTCTATTTTGATGTAGTCATAACTCGTATGAGTGACTGAAGTCGAGAGTTTCTTATGTGAACAAAGGAAAAAAATGAATTATTACACCTTCCCATGTCATACAATAGTTTGTATTTGTCAAACCTTAAGTATTGTAATACAGACAAAATCTGTGTAATTAGTGGCTTTGTTGTCTGTAACATGTGCCAATACTGACAAACTTAAGATTAGTTAGTGCTGTTGCGGTCTTGTTATAGATAGAAAAATGGAATACAAAAAGAAAATGTGGCACGATTATCATAGATGTTATACAGATTTAAATGAGAGCTAATGTCTTAAAAAATTCAGTAAAAGGTATGAATGCAAATATTATAATATTTTTGATACACTGGCATATGATTAGTAGGTTAATTACTAATTTGAGTTCGTATTAAAAGTAAATTTATTATTCTTAAAATGTATACAAATAAACTTTTTTGCCTCATTATTAAGTTTTCATAGTTTCCTTTCGATATCTTTGATTCTCCGGATTCAGCTGCCACTTTGGAGAAGAGCATCCATGTTTGGATTCTGATGATCTTCGGGTAGGTCCTATATTTTATAGTAGTTAATTTGGAGTACGATTGTGAATTTATGATCACGGAAATTTGAATTTTATGATCGTCGGAATTGGACCTAAAAGTGTTTTACTCATCCTAAGTTGCTGGATGGGAACACCAAAGAATAAGGGTTCTTGCATACAATTGGAAAACAACCTAAAAGAATAAAGAGAAGGGTTCTCTGTGTCGTTTGAACCATAGCACATGAGTTTAGAGTTCAGGGGTGAATAATTAACTCAATGATTATTTATTGAGCTAATTAATCGTCTATAGGGGCATTCAGTTCAAGTTCTAACTTTATTAGGTTATTTATTCAGAGGAACTTGCCTATAAAAAATAAGTTACTCAGAGGAACTTGGTTAGATTACCTTATTGGGTTTATTGGTTGAATCGAACTAAATGGTTTTCTAATACAAGAATCAGGTAAACTTTTACATTCTGACTTAGCGTGCAATATTGCATCACCGAGACGAGTAAATAAATTAAAGAAGGTACCCCACATGGTTTGTCTTGGTGCTAGTTTCCTCTGTTTCTTCTCTTTCTTCCACTTTTGAGTTTTACCACTATTCATCAGGCCGCTTTGACCCGATGATTTGATTAGCAGTACGATCTAACTTTTTTGGTAAATTTTCATGGTGTTGTACAGTAAACTTTACTCTACAACACCATGAAAAATTACCGAAAAAGTGCATCATTTTGCTATCCAAATCACCGGGTCAAAGTGACATGCCTACGGATGAAAAAGTCAAAGTTGGAAGAAAGAGAGGAAACAGACCAAGTATGAACACTCCTTAGATGCTACTATTGAATTTTAGTTTAATGAATTGATTAAAAGAACATGACTGGCCATGTGAATCGGGAAGTCCAGTGAGCCTGCAAATAGTATTTCACATCATATCAGATATATAACAGAGAAGATGATTTGATTGGTGGTGCCTTCAAAAGGTTGTTGATACGTTTTCTCTCGATTCAGCTAACCCAGTGGAGGTCTGGTGGAGAGTGTCCTTGTTTGGATTCTGCTGGTTTTGAGGTCGGTCCTGTACCATAGAAGTTAATTTTATGTGAATTTGTGATGACAGGAAGCTGAATTTATGAGTGGGAATTGGACTAGAAGTCATTCATGGTAATAAGATTGTAGACAACGCCAAACATAGTTCATGATCCCCTGCAGTACCTACGGGACTTTGATTACATAAAAAATTGGGAGTACCTGTTTTCCAACCTGAAGATCAAAGGTTTTTCCTGTGTCGTGAGAACCATACCATACTTGCATTTAGACTTTAGAGAGATGAATGATTGAAATATAAATTTATATCTACATCCAAAGTTATATTATTTTATTGACTTAATTAACTCATCTTTATGGTGTTGTGATTGTTTATAGAAAATTCTTGAGGACTTCTACGAGGTATTTGTTTCTGCCTTAGATGATACATGATAGAAAAGAAATAAAGAAAAACATGAATTGAAAATTAAAATATCGGGCTAGTGGTGGGGGCTATTGGTCTTTCGTTGGTTCTTCTAGGTACACTGTTCGGATTAGCATTAATATTAATTCAACATTAGCTTGAAATAGGTATAGAGCGCATACAGAATCCTCACTGTAGTAAGATGGAGATGCTTGGAAAATAAAAATGGTAGGCTTCTTGGTACAGTGGAAAGTGAACACCATAACACAGAGGTTCATTAATGATGAATGGTTGATAAAGAAACTGCATCTCTAATTCAACTTAAGGTTCTCTAATGTCCTCATACAAGGACTTTAACTTTTACAGGGTCTTTGTTCCGACTTAGCGTGTAACCTTACTGGCATATATAATATATAGGCCACATTGAGATCCGAGAGTTTCTATGGTGAAATTGTCAACAAAGAAAAGCAAAAAGAGAGAGAGAATTAGTTTACGATAGCTATGGTTATTAAGGAAACAACTTTAATTTGTATGTATGAACGGAAAATTAGCAGAGAAGTCAAAAGTAGTAATGTGGACAAGATGGGTAGTTGTGGCCAACCTGGCGTTTGGTCGGCTCTGACTGGGTAATAAGTCATTCTTTAATCCGTTAACTATAATTAATCCCCAATCAGGTAAGGTTGTCAGAATCTTATGACTACTTAACTACTACATGCCTTAAACACAGAGCACTCATATTGACATTAAAGAAAGGTTAGGCGATCTAAGTAGTAGTACTTGGACGCATTCTAACCGTATCATCGTCAGTTTACTTACCGATAGATTTAGATGGATCCTGACTTGTATCGTGCTGCCATGGAGGGGAAAGTGCAGATCCTGGCTACAACCACCACGCAGCCACTTCACGAGGAACTAGCTCCAAACGATAACACTGTCATCCATGTAGCAGCTCAATATGGGAATAGTGAATGGATTCATGAGCTCTTGGGTCGCATGGGCTCATCATTGGCATGTAAGCTGCTCCGTGCGGTGAACTCCAAAGACGAGACAGCTCTTCATGTTGCAGCCAGAGAAGGCTACCCCCTAGTCATTGGAGTTCTCATCCAACATGCCCAGGCACTGGAGGACTCTGCCTCAGATTTCAGTTCCAATATTGTCCGAGACATTCTGACTAGCACAAACAAAGATGATGACACGGCCTTGCACTTGGCCTTGAGGAGTTCAATTGCAAATCATCTTCAAGATGTGGCCTTGCAGAAGGACGATGGAACGACCAGTTCAGCTCCAACACGAACCACCAGCACTATGGGGAAAAAGATCATAACAAGAAAGGGTTCGGTGACAACAAAGACTCCGTCATCAAAAGGTACTGATAGGGAGTCTTCCCTCGATACTGTCAAAATGTTAATCTTCCCGAATTTCGTATATCTTGCCAACAAAGCCGGTGAAACACCACTTTACCTTGCTGCTGAATGCGAGTGTTTCGAGTTGGTGAAGAAGATAGCGGAGAGTGCTGTTACTTCCCCTGAAGAACCTGATGTAGATAATTACAGTGGACCAGGTGGTAGAACAGCTTTGCACGCAGCTGTCATCAGTAATCATCAAGGTATGTAAGAGCACCGTCTTCGTATATGTATGTAATACAGTTTTGTATCGCGTGTTTAATTGGCTCTTCTAATTAGTCAACTAAACTAGTCTACTAGTAGTACCTTAAAGTTGAAGCTAGCTATTTGATTGTCCTGCAGAAAACACCAAATACTTGTGGGATTGGAAGACAGATTTGGCTAAGAAACCCGACGTGCGAGGCTTGACGCCACTTCACCATGCTGCAGTGTTTGGTCATGCAGAAAGAGTGAAACAGCTCTTAGATTTGGGCGGCACATCACTGGCATACCAAACTACGATAAAGGAGGAAGATACCGCCCTCCATATAGCAGCTTGGGAAGGGCATGTATCGGTAATAAACCAACTTGTATCTGAATGTCCTGGTTGTTGGGAGATGGTCAATGCAAGAGGCCAGAATGTGCTTCACGTTGCTATAGAGCAGGGCCAGCGTGAGGTGTTCCAAGTCTTTGTACAAGATCCTCCCTCTTTCGGGTGCCTTATGAACCAGAAAGACATGAATGGTGACACCCCTGTCCATATCGCTGCTAGATACTGTGTCGACATAGACTTGTCGAATCTTAATCAACATGCAAGATTACAAAGGATAAGCTTTAACAAGGCAAACCAAACTCCCCTCGACCTATTAGAGCGCTCTGACAATGGTTCTACTGTGAAAAAGGTATATCTACCCTCCTGGCTTCTATAGAGTTCGTATATTTTTGCTGCTTTTCTATAATCACTGTGATTACAACGCCTTTTGGAGCTATCTACTATCTGCATTAATGTGCTCCTTTCATAAATCTAATAGTAAAGTATAATGAATGTGCCACACTACTTATTTGATGCAGAAAACGATCGGGGAACATTTCATCAAGGCCGGTCTTTCCAAAATTTCTCGAAAAGGAATTAGCATGTCGGTGGAGCACGAGGAAGCCTGTAGTGGGGAGAAAACTACGAAAGCTTTTGCGAATGATGAGAAGCAGACAGACAAAGTTTATGTCCAGAAAGTAGCAGAACCTGACGATTTCCTATCATTTAAAAGTAGGAATTCTGGTTCGGTAGTTGCAGCCCTTGTATCAACAGTGACGTTCACGGCTGGCATGACCATACCAGGTGGCTACAATAGCAATCAAGGACCTAACCAAGGCTCGGCGTTGTTAGTAAAACATGTGGGTTTCCAAGTCTTTGTGGTTGCAGATACTTTGGCTTTCTTACTTTCCACTCTTTCTCTGCTTTTACACTTCTTGCCTGTAAGATCAGTAAAGACCCTTGATCGGTTTGCCTCTAACATCAGCTATTGCAGCGTTGTTGCAATGGTATTAGCTTTCATTGCAGGCACTTATTCAGTGCTATCACACTTACCAGCACTCGCAGTTCCACTGTGTGTTGTTACCAGCATATACTCCGTCTTGCTTGGTTGCTTATTCTTTTTTGTGTATTTGCCTGATCATATCTACTCGTCGTACCTTGCACGCAAGATACTCTCTGGTGGTGTGTAAGGCCATGTCGGCCCGCCCATCTTTTCTTTTTACGGGTTGGGAGCCCGACTTTTACATATATAATATGTTGGTTTATAATACGCTTCTTAAAAGTGGTGGCAAGAAGTTTAAGAGAAAAGAGTCGCAGAACAGCCTTTTGCCTTCCTTTCAAAGCTATCTAAATCTTGTTCAAATTTTACTCTTATTGAAATTGCTAGGTGTATATAGTTTACTGGGATTGAACAAGGAGATATTGTTTCATCCAATTGGCCTTGATTCATGGAGCCAGACTTGGGCTGTCAAACAGCCAGGCTGGCTGTTATGGAACAGCCGGGCTGGTCCTGGTCCGATTCTAGAAGCCAGAATCGTAGGACGGCTGGTCCCACAGGACCCTCCCTATGAGAGGGTCAACAGGGCGGGCCGGTCTTAGTGATGGAGCTTGTTTGGTATCAATGGGTTTAATCCACCTGGCATTGATTTAGTTCCATTCTGTTTGGGTTGCTCTTTTTCAAGGGGGCTTTTAATTCATTTGGGGCTGAAAATCGGTCGATTATGGAATTGCCGAATACAAAAGCAGTCTAGCTGAAGAAGAAAGAAGAGAAGAAATACATTGGTTCCAAAGATCAGTGTTGAAATTTTTTCAACAAGGAGATGAGAATACGAAGTTTTTTCACCTATCTACTATCCAAAGAAGGGCCAGAAGTAGTATTTAACAAATTAAAAATAAAGATCTTGAGTGGGTGGACATTGAGGTAGAAGTGACTTCTTGCTTTTTGGAATATTTCACTCAACTTTTCTCAGCCTGCCCTGAAGAAGCTTGCTGCTCTGCTCTGCACAGTGTCGAATAAGTGATTAGTGAAGACATGAATACTGGTTTGTGCAAGTTGCCTACTGAAGAAGAAATCAACGTAGCAGTCTTCCAGCTTGGCCCAAATAAAGCCTCTTGGAGAAGATGGGTTAAATAGTTCTATCAAAGACAATTGGGATAGTTTGAGGTAGGGTGTTGATGCTCAACACTTCTTCCAAAATAGTTCTATGCTCAAAGCTTAGAATAAAACCCAGATTGCTCCCATCCCAAAAGTTCTAATCCCTCAACTTCCTAACGATTATAGACCATCAGCTTGTGCACTTTCAATTATAAAATAAATAATCTCAAGGGTGTTGGCTAACAGATTGAAATTGATGTTACCTCATTATAGGAGCTTTCCAAGCAGCTTTTGTCCCTCAAAGGCAAATATAAGACAACGTTCTTGTAGCCCAAGAAATTTTCCACAGCATCAAACAGAGGAAAAATAGTACATGAAAAGAGTACCAGAACAAAGACAAAGAGGACACACGCACAGCTAGGGTGGTGTACATGTTCAAATTTCAATCTTTCTATGATCATATGGGATTTTCAAATGCCTGTCCCATTGACATAAAAAGGCCATAATGTGAGTTGCTGAAGACTTAAAAGAAACTGTTTTTCCATCAACGGCTCTGTGGTCAAAACTGTTCACGGGTTCTACAACAATGTGCTTGTCTGAAGAAGACGAGAAGGAATATGGAATGCACAACAAGCCTCCTCTGTAGTGACTGTTGGTATCAATGTAATATAGTTGAAGAGAGCTCTATAGGATGGAGGAGCTTCATTTAACGTACTATCCATCATCAGATGTCCAACACCCTTCTGTGGTTTTGCAAATGATTCGAAAATGACATTGGAATTTGTTTGTGTAAACCTGCAAGTCAGAAAGATAATTTTCTCAGCTAAATTCCTTATGATTGATGCAAACACAACCTATCACATGATTTTGGGGCGCACTTTCATTCACATGTTTGATGCTGTCATCCACTGTACATCAACTCACAAAGGCTGTCTGGAAAGGAAAAGTGGTGGACATTCCAACATCCACCAACCTCTTCAACATGAATGAAGCTCATCTGGACGAAGCAGTCTGTTGGAATGAGCTCGGACGGATGGAAGCTCAAGAACCATTCAACCCCACTCCTTTGTCAATGTGGGAAAGTACAAAAAAGATCAATCCCATGCAAATTTGATGCCACAGAGAAAATGAAGAACTCACCAAAGTATAGCCACCCCAGCAAGGAAGAGCATTTACTCCTTAAAGAGGTTTGTAGAGTATGGTGCTCAAGGAGAAGAAGTGAGCACTTTCTACAGAAATGGAAAGAAATGCTGTTGCATCTAAAGGTTTTTGGGATCATCCTCTCCGCAAGATGTCCCTGATATCCAGGAAAAAAAATACCCAATAGAGATCCCTGCAAGCGCACAAGACATGGAAAATGCTCGAGAGTGTTTTCAAGACAATCCAAAACTCCACAAAGAAGAATTGGACCAAGTGGATCTGAATCCAGATGGATGCGAAAGCCGAAATGAGTCAAATTTTCACTTATCTATACCCAGATGAACATGATCTTATATATACCCAGATCCTTCAAAGTATTTTTCTTTTAACTGCTTTTATTTCCCTGAGGCCTTCAGTTATTCTGTTGTCCGGGCCATCTCTATTTGGTCCCTTGCTTCAGATCCAAATAAGTATACATAAGGGACATAACAGTACAGAAAAAACTGCAACACAGTATATGCTGCTAATAATGCACATGGCGACAGCTAAGGATGGCGAATGCGCAAGCACAGCAAATGAGCCGGTAATGAAAGCCAGCACCATCAACAGCACTGAAAGAATACTGCAGCCCATCCCAGTGATGAAAAAGGAGAAGTCAACTAGACGGCGAAAACGCTTGAAAACAACTTCAATGGTGAGATACAATAGCATGGCAGTGGTGGAAAAGATCATTGCCAAGACGTTGGTTGTGGCAAAAGCTTGAAAAGCATGTTGCTTTAACAAAAGTGCAACGCCTTGGTCCGGGCCTTGTTGCCCATTGTAGCCACCTGGCATGGAGATCCCAACGGCAAAGGTAGCTGTTGCCACAAGCGTAGCTACCAACATTTGACTTGACAGCATTCTCTCCATCATTTCATCATTCGACTCATCTTCTTCTTCAGCAGTATCTTTGATGGTTATTGGTTTTCCCTGACCAGCAGTATCCGCTTTTATTATTTCCTTATTCTTGGCGCCCGCACGACGACCAGCTTTTGGAACACCATCTTCGATCAAACGTTTCATCATGCGTTCCTGCAGGGAAAAATTAAAAAGTTGGTTTTTAGCATTAGTCTTAAATTATAAAGTGCAGCAATTCATATTATTACATGGACTTCCTAGCTTAATTTATCTATTAAGCTAGCTGAATGTGCTAATTATTATTACCTTTTTCTTTGTAGAACCATGGCCAGAGGTTGCTAAAATGTTCAGGACGCTCCTGTGTTCATTGTTATAGCTCACCTTGTCCAGTCTCGAAAAATCTGTGTCGGTGAAATATTCCAGAACCTGGTAGTCTGTAGCAGCAAGGTGGAGAGGGCTGTTGCCATCATTATCCTTCTGATTTAAAAGATTCCCGAGAGAGGGCCTTTGTTTGAAGAATTTGATCACCACTTCTGGTTTTTCACTTTGTACTCCGGCATGGAGCATGTTTTGACCTTTTGCGTTAACTATATCCCAACAACCAGGACACCGCAATATAAGTTCCTCTAGTACTGGTATGTGTCCTCCCCGAGCTGCTAGGTGGAGGGCAGTGTTTTTTTCATCTTCTTCCTCCCCGGTTATCTGGTAGCCGAGTGTAACAGATTTCAATAGCAGCTGTTTGACTCTGTCTGCGAGACCAGACTCTGCAGCATAGTGAAGTGGCGTCCATCCTCGCGAGTCTTTTTTCCCAGCTAGATCTTTGTTCCATTCCCATAAGATAGCAGTGCTTTCTGCAGAAAATCAAATAGGTAGCAGCACCAAATCAGAAAAAAATAAATAAATAAAATACTTGTACTAGTAATGTTAAAGGATCCTGAGTTCAGGTTGGTATCCAACTTTCCAGATGCCTTAGGCAAAATATATATATTGAGAGTGATTGTGATTCAATAAATTTTGGAGATATACGAACATTCTAATTGTAACCTGAGATGCAAAACGAAAAAATATTTGAAAATTCAAGACAATTTTTTGTAAAAGAGACATGAAATGTAATATATGAGTGTGAATTTATTTATACAACCTTCATTACTGTCAAGAAAATAGGCCCCTCTTATAATTTTTTTTTTTGAGGAAGCCCCTCTTATAATTAGACAGGTCATTAGTTGGCCTAGTGAAAAAGACGGCCCAGGCTGTATTTCACCTCAACACCAATTGGTTATGAGGTCCTGATATGCGACAAACAACGATTCTCGACAAGCTCCTCACACGGCGTACAAAACAGACATACATTAACAGATTCAGAATGGATAGGAAGCAAGCAAGCTCTGATACCATGTGAAAGGATCCTGGGGTTTCACCTCAAAGACCAATTGGCAATGAGAGTAATAGCCCAAATGTAGAGTATTAGGAACAAGCAAAACTGACAGAATCCTGATATGTAGTAACAAACACAGATTCTAGAAAAGTAGAACCTACTACATGTATAAAAACATTGCATTTGAGCTATACCTTTGTTGTTACTAATGACGGCCGCGTGCATTGCTGTTCTACCACCAGGGCCAGCTGCATTTTCTTCAGATTGAGGTAGCTTGTCAATGATCATGGCCACCACCTGGTGGCTGTGGAGTTCAGCAGCCAGGTAGAGCGGCGTCTCGCCGGCTTTATTGGGCCGATATGCATATTGGGGATACACTAACAAACTCACAACATCACGATCAGTTTCCTCAACCATCTCCCTGGTAGTTGTAGTTTGTACTGCAGGCTCGGCTGGTGTTTTTAGATCCACCCTTCGTAGTGGACTTAAATTACAAGTCCTCAACGCTTCGTGCAAGGCGGTGTCTCCGTCCTCATTTTCTAGAGTCAGAATCTCTTTGACAATGTTCAAGCCGTTTTCAGGCCCTGCACCGTCCAGCTCCGTTGCACGCGCGATGAGGGCTTTGATGACGAGCAAGTGTCCTTGCCTTGCTGCAAAATGAAGGGCCGTGTCGCCCTTGCGATCCTGGGCAGGTAACAGCATCGACAACATTGAGGGATCCATCTTTTCCAGAAGCTTTTCAACAAATTCAGTCTGTCCATATTGGGCTGCTATGTGGAGGACAGTGTTGTTGTACAGAGTCTGTTCCTGGTCAAGTTGGCCTATTTTGTCGGCCAGTTTATCGAATTCCCCTTTCATGGCAGCCGAATACACAACTGGATCCATTTCTAGCTATTGATGAGGATGAGAATGATATTGATGATCTGAACTAACTAATTAGCCTGGTTCAACCTGTATATTTAGTCTTTGCCTTTTTTCGTGTTTGACTAAGTTGCCGTGTTTAGCTGGTGAATGACTATGTTAATATTGATTAAAGAATGACCCAACATATATAAAGTTTAAGGTGGTACCGGTAAGTATAAACACTCAGATGCTGATATTGATTAGATTAATGCAACATATTATTATTGAATTCTTCTAGTGATGTTTTTCGACAAAACAACGTGGCCGACAGTGTGGAGGTAAACAATATATATGTAGGATGACCACTGACTCCTCCCCCTCAGTTCAGCTCATTTCGTATGCCTGGTTTAGGATGTCGTCCTTTTCGAGGTAGCTGAATTAATCTCACCTAAACATCAATTTTGGGTGTTTAGAATGGGTGCTCATGTTAATTTACCTCCCCATCCAATTGTAAATTACTGCTATCATATCATTTTCCTGAACCACGGATTGACTCTCGACTACAGATAGGTTTGAACTTAAACTCATTGACTAAGAATAGGTTATCCATGAATTACTACCAGAACATCAAAATGCCAATGGTTAATAGGAGAAATATCGACAAGAATTTATCAAGGGTCAGAAGCCCTGGATTGTAACCTGTTCAGGTGAAGTGCTGTTGACCTGTGGACAGATGCTCCACATATCAATAGTTGTGCTCTTTATCATTTTGCTGGATACAGTTTAAGTGTTTATGTTACTCAAGTTATTAGCCATTTGGTGACCTTACTAAAGGAGGAACAAAAACTGGCTTAGCTTTGATTCTGGTCAATTCAACTTCGTCTCGTGCTTCAGACCGGCGCTGGAACCAAATTGACAAGCCATTGACATTTATGGAATGATACAAATGAGATGAGTATCCACACTAACCCTAATCAGGTAAACAATTCATACAAATTTATGTGTACATACTGCTTGAGAGTTGTTTGTCCAGTGGAGAAGACTTAAGAAATTAATCCAGTGGAAACCACACAGCATGAGCTTAGAAATGATGAATAATAATTGAACTGGCGGCATATATAGATGGATTGGACAAGTACCTGCGCTTATTCAGATCATCAAAAGAGAGATGAAATCCTACTGTGTACATTGGGATGAAATCAGAAATACTGAGAGCACGGCCCTGCAGAGTTCAACTGCAAATAGATGAATTTCAATCAGAATGGATGCAAATAGATGAATTTCGGGACTAGGGTATGCAATGAGGGTGTTTGGGTATGTGGTTCTCTATCCCATACATGAAAAGCAATGTGCTTTATCACAGCTTATGTGTTTTCTAAGTTCATATCTGGATTGCCAATGAGAGTTGGTTGAGTTTGTAAGGCTCGTCTCCTCGCTAGATCGAGGCTTGGGTTCAAGCCTCTCTTGGCGGATGAACTGTAATTCCCTTTGTAAGCCCTCAAAAGAGGCATAAGGTCTGCCCTGACATTGGGATGGGGCAGCCTCCCCTCCCCTAAACTTTAGTTTACCAAAAAAAAGTTCATAACTGCATTTCGACATATTTGTATTTCCTTGTGATTCAGATATACAGAGTGTTTTGTGTCCTCCCACGATACTTGAACAGAAAGAAAGAAACGAGAAACAAGAAGTCAAGAACAATTGTAAACTAGCAGAAGTATCCCAAGAAAGACGAACTATTTGTTGCTATCAACAATGTGCATTTAATCCATTTAAAGAGCCCACTCTCCGAGTGTAATATTGTCCAATCTGATTCTTGAATTAACCTCTATGCATACACAATTTGCCTTGGTAACCTGTCTCTTCAACATCTCAAATTCCCTTGAAGAGACAGGCTAACAAGAGATGTTGAGTTACTGATATGCAATTGGAAAAGCATATTAAGTGATTGAACACTTCAGAGGTGGCAATGATTGCAAATTTATATTACTATATCTGAGTTAATTAATCGTGTAAACGGGGATTCAATCCTCGCAACGACTTTGTAGATTATTTATTTTGTGAATTAAACTACTAATAGTATATAGCTTTCATCTAACCTTTGATACAAGGACAATGCAAACTTTTACAGGGTCTTTGTTCTGACATAGCTATCGTGCAATTTTGCCTCACTCAGACGAGCAAGCAATCAAGTTAAATAATTGCCCTGGCATTGTCTGACTTGGTGCCAGTACGTATGAACACTCCTTAGATGCTTTTATTGATTAGCTCAATGCAACACATTGCCGGATTTCATTTTACTAATGAATTGTTTGAAACAACATGACAACCAAGTCATGTGAATTGGGATGTTCGACACACCCCTGTATTATATATTGGATGAACATTGACAACCAAGTCGATAAGCTTGTCTGCAGAGCAACATCCCCACTACTTTTTGCTGAATTTGCGCAGTATGTGGGTGATCAGTCTTCAACGTTGGATCCCTAGTTTTCAATTAAACCAGCACGATAGCCCTCTAACCTGATAAGTCGACTTCACAGTCCTCTAAGCTCTAGAGTGTGAACGACAAAATTTTAGAAAGTTGATTAATAGTTTGTTCGAACTCAAATAGAGTAATAATAAAAGTTTGGATTGTTAGTGGCCAACTTGATTCTATTTTAATTGTTACTTAAGTCAATAAATAAGAAAGTCAACTCTTTAATCCATAAGCTGTAATCAATCCCCAGCCATACATATTATCGCACTCGAAAGCATTTGGTATAACAAATTTAACCACAATCGCGATCATCAACATCATCATCATCACCACCACCACCAAAAAGATCTTGATGGATCCTAGCATGTACAGAGAAGCTATGGAGGGGAAAGTAAAGCCCCTTGATAGAAGCAACCCTATAGACCAGGACTACTTAATTACAGCTCCAAACAGTAACAATGTCCTCCACATAGCAGCTCGGTATGGAAAAGATGAATGGATCCAGAAGATCTTGATACCGATGGACCCATCGCTGTTGTCTAAGATGTTGCGTGCTGTGAACAGCAAACATGATAAAGCTCTGCATGTTGCAGCACGGGAAGCACAGTCCAAGGTAATTAGAGCACTCATTCAACATGCTCAGTGTTTGGACGGGGCAGAGAACCCTGTAAATGATTTCAGTGTTCTCCAGGATATTCAGACTTCCATGAATGAAGACGGAGACACGCCCTTACACATTGCGTTGAGGAGCTCAATTGCAAGTCAACTTCAAGATATGGATGCGGGCAAATCGTCCTCTGCCCTCGCCACTCATGAAATGCTACTTTCTGAAAGCTTTGCCTATCCTGCCAACAAAGCCGGTGAAACTCTACTTTATCTTGCTGCTGAATGTGATAGCTATTAGCAGACATGAAGACATGTTGCAGAAAAAGATGGTGACAATATGGTAAAGAAGAGCTGCAGAAAAGATAATGAAGTGTTGCTGTCTAAAAGAGTTGAGTTGCGAAAAAGATGATGAAGTGTTGAAGAAGGATGCTGGTTGCAAAGAATTGGTGCATTTCTGGCCAGAGTCTAAATCCTCAAGAGTTGAAGGTTTAAACTGTTAATCTTTTAGACTTCTTTACAAAATCTCTCAAAGTCTCTGTACCACACTTTAATTCTCAAAAGATCTGTGCTAGTTGTGTAATTAAACCATTCTTGTGAATGGCTGAGATCTTTCCTCTCTGATCAAACGGTCATAAATAAGACCGTTTGATTTCTTCTGCATAAAAGTCCTCTGAGGCTCTAGGGTTTCTAAGCTTCTTCGATGGATTTTGTAGCGAAGCTCTGTCAAAATTGAATCATGAAATCTTTATTGTTCTTTCAGTTTTCTGGGTTTTAATCTATCTCTGGGTTATCTATTTCAAGAAATCTTTGATTGCTTTCATGGTATCAGAGCCATGGCTCTATCAAACCCCTCTCCTGGTTCTTCGACCCCTTTTTATCTTCTCTCAAATATAAATCAATTGATTCCTTTCAAGTTGGATAACACCAACTATATTCTCTGGAAATTTCAAATCTCCTCTCTGTTGAAAACACAAAATCTCTATGGGTATGTTGACGGTTCGATTGCATGTCCGCCGGAACAGCTTCCACCCGTTGGTGATACCGGCGAGCCAAACCCTAATCCGGCATACGTCGCTTGGGTTACTCAAGATCAAGCCGTTCTTACTCTCTTGAGGGCTACTCTCACACAAGAAGCTCTCATACAAGTTATTGGTAAGACCACCTCTAGATCTATTTGGCAAGCTCTGGAAAATCGGTATGCATCTCTGACTCGTTCAAATGTTATTAAACTTAAATATGATCTCCAGTCATTGAAAAAGAACTCTGATAGCATTGATCTCTATATGCAAAAAAAGAAAACCCTAAGAGATAAACTTGCTGTTGCTTGTAGTCCTGTGAATGATGAGGATATGATTGTTTATATTCTGAATGGTTTGCCTCCTGAATATAACACCTTTCGGACATCTCTGTGTATTCATGCTAATACTGATTTCATGCCTGTTGTAGATCTCCATGTCTTACTTCTCGCTGAAGAACAAATGTTTGAATCTCAAGTTTCTCATGTGTCTGATATGTCTGCTTCTGCCTTTATGAGTCATGTTAACAACCCTAATCCTGGTAGAGGTCGTGGTAATGGCTATAACAATGGCATTGGTAGAGGAAACAACTTTAATCAAAACCCTAACTATTCTCCAAATCTGAATTCTGGTCGTGGAATGAACAAAATGAGTAACCAAGGGTTTGACAACCCTAGGGGAGGCAGTTCTGGCTACTCAAGAGGTGTCCAAACCTCTGGAGGGAGGTCTAATTGGAACAATAGTTATGGGAACCAACAGTCTAATTACTCTTACAATGCTGGAAATTATAACAACTCTTTTAGAAATGGTAGAGGTAGAGGAGGAAGAGGTAATGGAAAGCCTCATGTTACTTGCCAAATATGTGGTTATGATTATCATTCTGCTTTGGATTGTTGGCATAGAATGGATCATGCCTACCAGGGTAAAAAGCCTCCAACTCAATTAACTGCTATGGATGCTGTAACTCAAACCACTCCTCACTCTGAGAACCCTGGTTCTTTTGATAATCCTTATGTTGTTGCTAACAACTATTGGTTGAGTGACTCTGGTGCAACAAACCACATGACTGCTGATTTAAAGTCTCTATCTCTGGTTGATAACTACACTGGTAATGATCAAGTCTCTGTTGGTAATGGTCAATCTGTCCCCATTTCTCACACTGCTACTCTTCAAACCTCTTCATCTGTTTTTCATTTACCTAATACTCTTCATGTACCTCAATTATCTGCAAATCTTCTTTCTGTTTATCAAATGTGTCTTCAACACAACTGCTCTTTTTACTTTGATTCTGATTCATTCTATATTCAGGACAAAGCTCAGGGCACCATTCTCTACCAAGGTCAGAGTGAAAATGGACTTTATCCCATTTACACTCATCCTTTCAAAAGTCAAGGTCAAGGTCTCAGTCCAAGTCAAAGTCAAAGTCAATACCAGTCAAAGTCAAAGTCCAAGCATACTTATTTAGGAAAGAAAGTATCTAATCCCATCTGGAATGCTAGATTGGGTCATCCTTCTGAGGAAGTGATGAAACTTATCTTTATTACTAGTTCTTCTGTTTGTAATAATTTGCAACTCTCTGATATTCACTCTGCTGCAATGTGTGAACAATGCTTGAAGGGTAAAATGTCTAGACTTCCTTATCAGAAGTCTACTACTGCTGTTAATGATCATCTGCAACTCATACACACTGATGTTTGGGGTTCTTCTAGTACTAAAGCTTTACATGGCTATAGATATTATGTGCTTTTCATTGATGATATGTCTAGATTCACTTGGATCTTCCCTCTACATGCTAAGTCTGATCTTACTGCTGTTTTTCCTAAATTAAAGTTGCTTGTTGAAAAACAAATTGGTAAACCTATCAAAATTCTAAGAAGTGATGGAGGTGGAGAATATACTTCCTATTTGCTTACTTCTTTTCTTTCTTCACATGGCATTGTTCATCAAAAGAGTTGTCCACACACTCCTCAACGAAATGGAGTTTCTGAAAGAAAACATAGACACATTGTTGAAACTGCTGTCACTCTTCTTGAACATGCTAGATTACCTAAACATTTCTGGTATCATGCAATGTCAACTGCTGTTTATCTCATTAACTGCATGCCTAGTTAAAACACTCACAACAAATCTCCTTGGGAACTGTTATGCAAAATTAAACCTGATTACTCTAGATTCAAAATATTTGGGTGTGCTTGCTATCCATACTTAAGACATTACAACTCTTCCAAACTTGATGCTAGAACCAAAATGTGCATTTTTCTGGGATATGCAGATAATTACAAAGGCTACTTGTGTTATGATAAATAAAATCAAAAGTTCTACATAAGCAGAGATGTTATTTTCAATGAAGAACTCTTTCCATATCATGACTCTTCTAATTCTACTAATCCTTCCATTTATGATTTAAATTCTTACAACACTAATCCTCTTGTTTTATCTGATCCATGTTCAATATCATCTTCATTACAGACTACACTTGATCCTATGCCACCTACTGTATCTAATGATATGAACACTGATGAGAACAATACTACACCTGGGTCAGCACAATGGCATGACACTCCAGTTGAGGTGTCAGAGGACAATGCAGAGCTGCAACCACCTGTTGGCATGGTACCTGCACCATCTTCAGTTACTCCTACTGTCAGTGAACACCCTATGAAGACCAGAAGCAAGTCAGGTATCATAAAGAAAAAGCAATTTCGATACTCAGCTAACACTGGTAACTCCTCTTCTGCTTTTAATTGTGAACCTACTTGTTTCAATGAGGCCAAGAAACACTCACAGTGGCTAAGTGCAATGACTGATGAGTTTCAAAGCCTCACACATCAAAACACCTGGACCCTAGTACCTCCTCCTCACAATGCTAATATTGTGGGGAATAAATGGGTCTTCAGGACAAAATATAATCCAGATGGCACCATATCTAGACATAAAACTAGATTGGTTGCAAAAGGATTTCATCAAAAGGAACTGATTATGATGAAACCTTTAGTCCAGTGGTGAAACATGCTACTGTTAGAACCATTCTTGCTCTTGCTGCACATTTCAATTGGCCATTAAAACAATTAGATGTCAAAAATGCCTTTTTGCATGGTTATTTGAAAGAAAATGTTTATATGCAAGAACCCCCTGGTTTCAAACACCCTCTTTATCCAAATTATGTTTGCAAATTGCACAAGTCAATTTATGGTCTCAAACAAGCTCCTAGAGCTTGGTTTGAGAGATTCACAAGTTACATCATGTCTCTGGGTTTTACACAATCAGGTGCTGACACTTCACTTTTCACCAAGAAAACTTGTGATGGTATAACTATTTTACTATTATATGTGGATGATACCAAAGGCATCAACTCTCTAATTTCCAAGTTGCACACTAAATTTGAAATGACTGACCTTGGTGATTTAACTTACTTTCTGGGTTTGCAAATTCAAAGAAGTCATCATGGGATTTTTATGCATCAACATAAATACTTTATTGACTTACTGCAAAGATTCAATATGCAACATTGTAAACCTTGTTCTACTCCTACTGCCTCTGGTATTAAATTTCACATTAATGATGGTGAAGTTCTTGATGATCCTACTCCTTACAGAAAACTTCTAGGTGCTCTTCAGTACCTAACTTTCTCCAGACCTGATATTGCTTTTTCTGTCAATACTTTATGTCAATTTATGCATCAACCTACAAACACTCACATGCTAGGAGCTAAAAGAATTCTCAGGTATCTCCAAGGCACTATCACACATGGGATTTTATATCATTCTAGCTCTCTTAACTTGCATGCCTTTTCTGATTCAGATTGGGCTGGTAACCCAACTGACAGAAGAAGCACAAGTGGTTTTGTTATATTTCTTGGAAACAATGCTATACATTGGGGTGCCAAAAAGCAACCTACAGTTGCTAGATCCCCTAGTGAAGCTGAATATAGATCTCTAGCCACTGCAGCTGCTGAACTTTACTGGTTTCAAATATTACTTAAAGACTTATGCATTTTTCTTCATGAAACTCCAACTCTTTATTGTGACAACACTTCTGCCATTCTTATGTCTGATAACCCTATCATGCATGCTAGAACTAAACACATTGAATTAGACTATCCCTTTTGTTAGAGAAAAAGTTTTGAGAAAACAATTACTGGTTCAATATGTTTCTTCTGCAGATCAGCTAGGAGACATATTCACCAAGGGATTGCCTACAGCCACTTTTGACCACATCAAAGACAAACTCATGGTTCAACCACCATGAGTTTGAGGGAGGGTATTAGCAGACATGAAGACATGTTGCAGAAAAAGATGGTGACAAGATGGTAAAGAAGAGCTGCAGAAAAGATAATGAAGTGTTGGTGTCTAAAAGAGTTGAGTTGCAGAAAAGATGATGAAGTGTTGAAGAAGGATGCTGGTTGCAAAGAATTGGTGCATTTCTGGCCAGAGTCTAAATTCTCAAGAGTTGAAGGTTTAAACTGTTAATCTTTTGGACTTCTTTACAAAATCTCTCAAAGTCTCTGTGCCACACTTTAATTCTCAAAAGATCTGTGCCAGTTGTGTAATTAAACCATTCTTGTGAATTGCTGAGATCTTTCCTCTCTGATCAAACGGTCATAAATAAGACCGTTTGATTTCTTCTGCATAAAAGCCCTCTCTGAGGCTCTAGGGTTTCTAAGCTTCTTCGATGGATTTTGTAGCGAAGCTCTGTCAAAATTGAATCATGAAATCTTTGTTGTTCTTTCAGTTTTCTGGGTTTTAATCTATCTCTGGGTTATCTGTTTCAAGAAATCTTTGATTTCTTTCAATAGCTACCAATTGATGAGGAAGATAGTTGAGACTGTAGCTTCCTCCGATGAAGCTGCTGCAGCTGATTATGGTGGCCCTCGCGGTAGAACAGCTTTGCACGCTGCCGTCATCAGTAATAAAAAAGGTACGATTACCTCCGTGGAATATCTAGTTTTACATAATCGATGCCCAAAACTCAGAATTGCACATCTATTTCATCTGATCTGATATTCGATGAATCGGCTCTGTTTAGAAGTGGATATGATATAACTTAAGTGAGAGAGACTGATCATGGATATATTGAAAGCCTTGATTGATACGGGCACGAATCCGTATCAGGACACGACGACGATATTAAATTATTATTTATTAGTTGTTTACTTTCAGTAAGTCTATTTATTATTTGGGGGGTTTTATCGTTTTTAGTTAAGTGTTAGGGGGTTTTTGGGTAATTAGTAGCTGGGTTAAATAGTATTTATATGCGTTGTCCGTTCAGTTTATTATTATCAATCAAGGAATGTAGAAGAATTAAGCTAATTTAGTAGAAACTCTAGTTTTGGAGAGATCTCAGCTTCTCGAATTACTAAATTGGAGACCGAAGCTTCTCGAACTTCTTCTCTATCGATAGCTTCTGCTACCATTGATCTAACTGTAGATAGCCTTTTGATTCCCTGATGGCTGCGTTTTCTCCTGCTGCAGAAGCTACCCACTTCTTGTTGAATTGGAAGAAAGACTTGGTCAGGAAACCAGATATGCTAGGATGGACACCCCTTCACTATGCTGCTCATTTTGGTCACCCAGAAAGTGTCAGACAGCTTTTAGGAGTCGATCCCTCACTTGCGTATCTAACTACTACAGATGAAGATGGTCGAAATACCGCTCTTCACATAGCGGCTCGACGAGGATTTGTATCAGTAATAGAAGAGCTTGTGTCGCAGAGTGCTGGTTGTTGGGAGATGGTTAACGCGGAAGGCCAAAACGTGTTTCATGTTGCTATAGAGAATGACCAACCCAGTTAAACCAAGTTCACTTCTTTCAGTGATTCCTACCCATGTACTACTTATCATATTTCAGTGATTCCTAGTCATATAAGTGAAATTTTTAATTGATGCAGATGGCATTCAGGGCACGTCTGATCAAGGCTGGTCTTTCTCGGGTATCTAGAGATGCAATCCCCATAATCGGAAAGCAGAACAATGCTCGTACTGATCAGGAAAACAATAGGTCAAAATCTCTGGAGGATCGAAAGGTGGACTTCTTCTCGGGCAATAACCAGACCACTTTGATAGTTGCCGCTTTAGTAGCCACGGTTACTTTTACAGCTGGTATCAGTGTACCAGGTGGGTATAACGGCAATGAAGGCCCCAACCAAGGCTCGGCTGTGTTGCTAAAACATGCAGCTTTCCAAGTCTTTGTGGTTGCAAACACTTGCGCCTTGATGCTTTCCACTGCCTTCCCCTCAACTACCATATCGTCTCCAACCCATCATCTTCCTCACATCCAAAGAAATTTCATATGCGTACTATCTCATTCTTACTTAATAACACATAATCCACAATTAAATTTGGGTTTGCGTAAAGGAGGTTGAAGATTATATTTTTAATCACAAAATGTCTACTTAAGTCACACACACACACACACACACACACACACACACACACACCAAAAAAAAAGTTCAAATTTTACAGAAAAAAAAAGAATACACACACACACAAATATATGTATGTATATATTATATTCATAAATACTGTAATGTTTATAAACATTTTTCAAAACATTGTTGGCTATGTTTTTAAAAAATAAAATAAAAATCAGTCTGCCATAACTGACAATACCCTGGATTTTGCCCAAATTGCTTCCCCTCAGCGAGGGGAAAAGCCGGGGGAACTTTTCTTCCCCGTGCCCTTTCCCTCGAGGAGTTAGAGACCTGTCACCTTTTTCCACTTCCCCTTCCCCCATCCATTTGCCTCTCCCTCAAGGGGTTGGAGATATTCTAAGAAGAATGTCAGATGACATTTTAAGAGACAGTGGAAGTACCCCACATTTTCTTGAATATTGCCCTACTCAGCTAATAGGATGCGAGTAGCTACTTGCAGATCATGAAAGTAGCTATGGAGTGTCAGTCACTTGGGGGGAAATAATTCACAAGAGAGTGCTACGGTAAGGGGTTTGTGATGAAGGACTGGGGATTCGCTGGCCAAAGATCTTAAATCCCAGTTATCCTATCTCATTCAATCTGTTCTGGTACAAGTCTGAGGAAAATTGAATGGCAAGGCTAACTGAGCTAAGCTAACCACTCAGCATTACAAACTACTGGCGGACAAGCACTTTATGTCTGTAACCATACTATCGCCAACCCGAACTCAAATGCCGTTTGGGGGAAACTCTATTCTGTGATCAGGGGCAAAGAGTTTCAAATTGTACTCACTCTCATAACCCCAATTCTATCTATACTGCAGGAATTCGATGAATTAGACAAGAGCCCACACAACTGCGCCTACCAGATCCAAACCTCAAGAATCTGCCACACTCCTGATATCTGCTATTCTCAAGGCCTGCGCAACAAGGCTAAGACCATCTAACAAAAACCAGCTTACTGTCTGATCCTATATCAAACTTTTACCACCCATAGACGAGCTGACTAGCTACCAAGTGTCTAAAAACCGTTGCCCTCCCATATTTAAATTACCAATATCCGTGTCACGAACCCCTGAATGGAGATGATCACCCAATGCATCTGCACATTTCAGACAGGGAGAAGACACAAACATCCAGAGAGTTTGGCCCTCCAACATACTACTTTAGGCAGAGCAATTTGAGGAAGAAACATCATCAAACTTCAATCTTTTTTACATCTAGAGTTATTTTAAGTCTAATATACTAACATTCTGAAAAGGTTAGACCCAATGAGCATTTTTTCGAAAGGATCAAAATGCACTAACCACCAAAGGCCTCATGTCCTATTGCTACCCCAAGTTCTAGTCACCCACCCCAACTCGCACATATCCATACATTTCAATTTCAAGTATGGGGGAGGGGGTAATGATAGTTTTAGGGCTTTCGCCGGAATTTTGGGCTTTGATTGGTGTGAGTGAGAGGGCACACTTGTTATTTCAGCTTCCTATGACACCGTCATATACAATTGTGTGAAAATTGCACATATGATCCTCAACTCTTATGTCTTGTTACGTTTCAGCACCTATACATTTTGAGCATGCTGAAGAAAGGAAATCTTAGACACCTAGAAACTCAAGCAACATAAGGGGACTCAAACTCAGACACCTGATGAAATGCTTACAAGGCTCTTACCACTGCTTATAAGACTCAAACTCGGCACCTGATGAACTGCATGTGAAGTGGTTTCGTCATTACATGTACAATTGTTTGATTCTTTCCTCACACAAAGCTAGAATGGGCGCGACGGCCTAACTTAATTGAGGAAGAATGAAAAACAACCAAGTACAAATAGGTTTTATGTGTACAAATATACGCTGCGCAGATTAATTTGAACTTGGAGAAACAAGGACAGTCTGTTAATTGTCTTTCATCTCTTTCCTCCTTTCAATTCCCTTTTCCTACAAATCCTCCCCGGTATAAAGCTCGTGAACTTATCTTTGCTTGTCCCTTGTTCCTTATCTTGTACTGATAACATTTCTCTTACCCAAAACTGCACCAGCACCTACCAGCTTCCTTTTCGTGAAACCCTGCAAAAACATTTTGATTTTGTAGACTCAAACGCTCATCTCAAATTTACTACTATCTCTGTGAATCTTCACAATTTGCCCCTTTTTTTCCAATAACTGGATCACTTTGGCCCGGTGATTTGAATTGCAAAACACTGTGATTTTATTTGTGATTTTTTCATGGTGTTGCAGAGTAAACTTTACAACATATATTGGATCGTTTTACTAATCAAATCACGTACTGAATCAAAGTGACTCAGCGAATAATGGGAAATGTTAAAATAAAGATTCACAGTGAACAGAGGAAGTAAAACTTTTGAATCTCTATTCAATATCAAGTTTCCTTACTTTTGAATCTCTATTCAATATCAAGTTTCCTTACCCATGGCTCTGTTTACTTTTCACAGTAAACTACATCAAGAGGCGTCAACGCGTCCTTGTCAACTTTCAGGTGCTTGATGAGGTTAGTCTCATAGGTCACGTTTGGTTTTCTGGACTAGCTGAACTGGACTGTATTGGGTCGGATAGGATTGGACTGGATTAGTTGAATTATATCTAATATCGTGTTTGGTTATGTATCGTACAAAGTATTATGCATAGTTGTTGGTGTAATTAATGTTCAATGCCAAGTATTATGAATAGTCCAATACTGTTAGTACTTTCCTGAGAGAGGGGATTAAAATAGGGTATTAAAGCCATGTTTTTCACTATTTAGTACCGGTATTAAATTTAATCCAGAACAAACCAAACAAAGTATTAATAATCACAGTACTATAATTAGTCCAATATATATATATATATATGTGTGTGTGTGTGTGTGTGTGTGTGTGTGTGTGTATATATACATATATATATACACACATACATATATATATATATATATTGGTTTGTTCTGGATAGATTGAACTAATATATATATATATATGTATATATATATATATATCCAGAACAAACCAAAGAAAGTATTAATAATCACAGTACCATAATTAGTTCAATCTCTCTCTCTCTCTCTGTATATATATATATATATATATATATATATATATATATATATATATATATATATATATATAAAAGCGGGAAAGTGCTCAGAATTAACCATGTATCGCCATTTTTATTGAAAATATATCATAATTATGCCATTTGGCAGCTTTAAAATCTATATGTTTCTATAAAACCAATTGAAATTGGACTTTTATCCGTGTCGTGCTTAGTCATTTCAATGATAACATTGCTCTATATTCTTTTGTAACTTATGAATAATTAGTAATTAGTTCAACGTCATAATGCTAATAAGTACTAATGGCTATTTTTTTAAACTGATATTTTTTATTAAAAGACCCCACCCTTGAATTGCAGAATCATAAATAAGATTTAAGCCGTTACAAGTATTTTTTTTCTGAGTATGTACTCTTCTTACACTCCCTCCTTAATGTTTTCATTTTTGTTTCATTTTTTATGCAAATAAATTGAAGGAACAAAAGAAGATGCAACTGTTCCCTATATTTTTCTAAAATAACCCGACCTCCTTACATCTGTCATTTCAGTCTCTTCATTCCCTCAAGTATCTCTCTTAATCAGTGATGAATTGGATGAAAGGTTAGGAGAAAAAAGAATCCTTGGTGAAGACAACAACAGTTTGATAAGAGAATAGGACGAAAAAAACGGCCGCTTTATCTTCCTGGGAAGAAAACAGAGTCTCAGAAACGAAGGAGTGAAGATGTGTTATATTATTCGATTTCTCCCATTCTAAGCCCAAGGGTGTTCAAGGTAAACCGATGTTTGACTACATACCTCAACTGAACGGTTGCTTCGATGTTATTGGTTTCGATTGTGTTCCACTTATTTTATTGAATGCTTGGAAAATAAGAAGAGAAACTACATACAAACATCAGGGCTCAAATAATCATTCGTTTGCCATTTGTGGCTTGGTCAAGTTGCACTTTATCGTTTGTTTTTGTTTAGTTTTGCTTACAAAATTCAGTTAGACGAATGGGATGTTCCTTACAAGTATGTAGAACAGCTTATCCACGGGTAATATCTCCATCCCGAATCAAAATTTATTCATGCTCAAGTAACACTGTATATTTGTTCCTATCTCTCATTTCTTAACAACAATTAAATCCATGACTAATTTCAGGTATTAATGGTGTGCCGTAATTAGGTTCAATTTTGTGGTAAGCTACTGATTTTTCCCTACCCGAACAAGAGACGCATTGGTAAACATATCAAAATTCTAAAGAAAATAATGCTTTAATATAAGACATACCCCTCAAATAAATCTATCATAGAAAAAGCAGAAGAGCTCACACCACTGAAGTTAGAAAAACTATACGTGTGTGAATTTGTTAAATCACACTTCATCCTTGGTTTTTATTTTTTTATTCTTTGTTTTTTTTTAATTTCAATTGGAGAAACGGTGGAGTTCCTTTTAAATCTATGTATCAATCCGAAATTTCTTTTCTTTTGGCTGAATGTGATATGTTGAATTAGAGGACAAAATACAATGGCATACCTTGAAACTCTATTCTAAGGGAGATAACAAAGTAAAGCGAAGAGGCCTATTAAATGTTTGCACTATATGAGACTTCGTATATTATACGTTCCAAATTTGGTAGAAATTAAGATTGGTGCTATTTGCTGGATTGTACGAACTATGTTGGTGCTATGATGGTCACACCTGTGTGAGAGCAGTTGGTGACGCCCGTACAAATGTTACTCTTTGATGTACTTGAATTGCACTCCAATGTCGTTTACTTTGTCAGCCACCTTTATTTCTTACCACTCTGTCCCTGCTCTTTCTTCCCAATCTGACTTTTGACTCGTATCTGGGTCACTTTGACCGCGTGATTTTGATAGCAAAACAATGCGATTTTTTGACAACTTTTTCACCGTGTTATAGAGCAACTTTTACTCTACAAAACCATGAAAAGATTATAAAAAATTGTATCATTTTGTTGTCCAAATCACCGGGTCAAAGTTACCCAGTAAATAGTGGTAAAAGTCAAATTGGGAAGAAAGAGCAGGGACAGAGTGGTAGTCCAAACTAAGAATGCATTGTCAGATAGATCCAAATCTTAAAGAGGACAATGCATTAAAGGTAACAAATTAGCCACTTCAAGGAGTTAATACCACTAATACTAAAAAACCAAACATGCAGCCAGCAGCAGAAAAGAAGATAACACTACATATTATCGGTGGACAAACACCCGCAATGATGAATTAATTCTCATTGAGTTGAGTGTATTCAGTAAGTAATGGAACAAAAAGGCTCTCTTGGTCTGTGTTTTGAGCTCACGAGGGCATATCATCACCTGACACGACTTAGCTCATTATATGTTAGATTTCTTACATAATTGTTACAGTTTTATGTTGAGTGGGTAGGTAGTTGCAATTACTAGTAACTTTGTTGTTAGGGTTATTTAGTAATTAGCTCTTACTGCAAGGACTAGGTTTGCAATTTGTTAGTTGATATAAATTCATGTATTGGGAAACAATTTGACAGTTGAAATGAAAATTCATTTTCCCTCTTTCAATTTCTCTCAAATTTGATATGGTATCAGAGCCTAATCACTTCGGTGATGCTCGATTCATGGTCGCCGTTCGTCTCCGGCAAGCTTGAGGTCGTCGATTTCATCATTTCTCTTCTCGGCGTGTTCTAATTGATCTTTCCTCATGCCTCCTACAGAGGATTCATCGCCGCATGGTGTTCGGCAGCTAAATCTCAGTTCAGCATCGTCGTACTTTCTCAGTCACTCAGAATCTCCAGGTATCGTCCTCGTCTCTCAGGTTCTAACAGGAGAGAATTATAACACTTGGAGCCGTTCAATTTTGGTTGCGCTTAAAGCAAAGAACAAGTTAGGGTTTATCAATGGTTCTCTCTCTGAACCTGAAATTGATGATCCTTTGCATGAGTACTGGATTAGATGTGATAATATGGTGATATCGTGGTTGCTCAATTCAGTTTCTAAGGAGATCTCTGCTAGTATTGTTTATCATGAAACAGCTCTTGCCATTTGGAATGACTTGAAAGCTAGATATTCACAGAAAAATTTGCCTCGTATATTTCAATTGTCTACTGCAATTGCTGAGCTTAGACAAGGTGATTTAGGAGTTACTGCTTATTTTACAAAATTGAAGTCTCTGTGGGATGAAATGTCCAACTACAAGTCTATTCCTACCTGTGTTTGTGGTGTTTTGAAGAATTGCAGTTGTCAAATTGTTAGTACTATCATGAAAAGCTATGAGCAAGACTGCATTCTTAAATTTCTTATGGGCCTCAATGAGAACTATACTACTGTGAGAGATCAGATACTTCTCACAGAGCCTCTACCAGATCTTCTGGCAATTTTCTCTAAAGTGGTTCAACAAGAGAGGCAAACTGAAATCACAGGTCATCATGTCTCCAATTCACACAATGTGGCATTATTAGCTCATCAAACATCTACTTCTCATGAGTCAGCTTCATTAGCAGCTCAAGTTACTACTCAATCACAGACTGCACACAAGTATAATGCCAAAAATAGACCTCAATGCATTTATTGTGGATGGCAAGGACATAAAATGGATAAATGCTATAAGCTTCACGGCTTTCCTCCAGGTTTTAAGTTCAAGAAGTCTTATGGAAACTCTTCTCAGGGTTCATCTCAGGGGCAGCCTCCGTTTCACACAGGTTCTAGAGTTAATAGTGTGCAAGGGTCCTCAAATATGTTGCAGGATCAACCACCTTCCAATTCAGGGGGCGAGGACAAGATTACTCTTACTCATAATGAATGTGCTCAGCTCATGAAGATGCTTGGAGATAAAATGCAGCTTTCATCTTCAAGTTCAGTTAGCTCTTATGGTTCCTCCCAGACTGCAGAAGGATTCTCTTCTGCAGATTCTCCTTTCAGCACATCATTTTCTGGTATGGCTCAGTCTTACATATCTAGTGGAGTTGTCAATAACTTTGCTTTTGCTTCCTTATTAACTGATGCATCTTCCTCTTCACATTATTCCTGGATTTTGGATAGTGGTGCCACTGATCACATGTCATCTTCGTTGTCTCATTTTGAAACCACCACTCCTGTCACTAATGCATATGTGCAACTTCCTAATGGCTTATCAGTTGTTGTGACACATATAGGTGTTGTCAAAATCAATCAACATTTGACTTTGAAAAATGTCTTATGTGTTCCCTCTTTCAAATTCAATTTGATCTCTATTTCCAAATTGATTTCTTCACTAAATTGTTGTGTTCATTACTCTAATGATGGATGCATTATTCAAGATCAAAAAAATAGTCATGTGCTGGGTAAAGGAGTTAAGAAAGATGGTTTATATCTTCTCATGTCTTCTCCTTCTATTGTTGCTTGTAATTCTGTGATTAGTCCTGTCATCTGGCATCACAGGTTAGGTCATTTACCTTATCATAAACTGCAAATGGTAGTTCCTCAATTGAAAGAAAATCCTCTAAATACATCTCCTTGTGACATATGTCATCTTGCTAAGCCGAAAAGGCTTCCTTTCCCTGTTTCTACCTCTGTTTCTCCTGCTGTTATTCACTTAATTCATTTTGATACTTGGGGTCCTTATAAGGTCATGTCACATGGGGGGTATAGATACTTTCTCACCATTGTAGATGATTTCAGCAGAGCAACTTGGGTCTATTTAATGAGATCTAAGACTAAAGTTTCTACTCTCTTACCAGCTTTCCATGCTTTGATTCATACTCAATTTGGTCATTACATTAAAGTCATTAGAACTGACAATGCACCTGAATATGAGTTGCATGAGTTCTTTGCCAAAAATGGCATTCTGCATCAACACTCTTGTGTGGAAACTCCTCAGCAGAATTCAATTGTTGAAAGAAAACATCAACACTTGCTGAATGTTTCAAGGGCTCTTAGATTTCAATCTCATGCACCATTGTCTTTGTGGGGAGAATGTGTTTTGACTGCTGCATATCTCATTAATAGAACACCTTCTGTCTCTCTGCATAATAAAACTCCATATGAACTTTTGTATGGTGTTGCTCCCTCTTATGATCATTTGAAATCTTTTGGTTGCCTTTGTTATGTCTCTACCCTTCTTCAAGGAAGAAATAAATTTTCTCCTAGAGCCACAAAGTGTGTTTTTGTTGGTTACCCTTTTGGGGTCAAAGGTTACAAGGTTTATAATCTGGACACACACACCATTATTGTTAGCAGAAATGTGATTTTCTATGAAGAAGAATTTCCTTTTTCATGCTCCTCTCCTGCAGTTTCTCTTCCTTCTCTACCTGTTTTTATTAATTCTGCTGATTTGTATCATTCAGAAGACATGGTTACTTCTGTGGATCATGATTCTTCTACAGTTTCTCCTGAACTTTTAACTAGCACAGTCTCTACTAATGCACCAGTTAGACACTCCACTAGGTTTAGACATTTGCCATCTTATTTGCAGGATTATCAATTGAATAGCAAGACTTGTCATCTTGTTTATAGCACAGAGCATGATCTGGGTTCCTATTTGTCATATGACAATGTCTCTACTGAAAACAAGGCTCTGTTTGTTGCTGCTTCTGCTGTCACTGAACCCAAGACTTATAAAGAAGCAGCTGCTTCTCCTCATTGGCAGCTAGCCATGCAACAAGAGCTGGATGCTCTTGTTAACAACAAAACTTGGTATTTTGTTCACTTGCCTCCAAATCACCATACTATTGGTTGCAAATGGGTTTATAAAATCAAGCATCATTCAGATGGTAGTATTGAAAGTTATAAGGCAAGATTGGTGGCAAAGGGGTATACACAAACTGAGGGCTTAGATTACTTTCGTACTTTCTCTCCAGTAGCAAAATTAGCTACTGTTAAATGTGTCTTGCTGTGGCTGCAATTAAAGATTGGCATCTCCTTCAATTGGATATCAATAATGATTTTTGGAATGGAGATTTGAATGAGGATGTGTACATGGATGTACCTCCTGGTGTTGTTCCTCCCTCTTCTGATATGGTGTGTAAGCTGGATAAATCTTTATATGGACTCAAGCAGGCTTCAAGGCAGTGGTTTGAAAATTTTTCATCTACTCTTGTCACTTTGGGTTTTGTTCAATCCAAAGCAGACTACACATTGTTCACAATACATGTTGGAGATTGCTTTGCTGCACTCTTAGTTTATGTTGATGATGTTGTTCTTGCTGGAAACAATATCTCTTTTCTTCAAGATATTAAGAAACAGCTGCAGAGTCACTTTCATCTTAAATATTTGGGTAATTTGAGTTTTTTCTTGGTATTTGAAGTCTATAGAACTCCTGAAGGCATCTCTCTTTCTCAGAGAAAATTTGCTCTTGATGTTCTTCAAGACACTGGGTTTCTGGGCTGCAAGCCTGCATCCACTCCCATGGAGTCTAATTGCAATATTAGTGCTGAATCTGGAGATTTATTGGATGTTGCTGCTATTACTTCATATAGAAAGCTTATTGGAAGACTTCTCTATCTCTGCAACACTAGACCTGACCTTACCTATGCAGTTCATAGGCTTAGTCAATATGTCTCTAGGCCCAGAACTTCTCATATGGATGCTGCTCATAGGGTGCTGAGATATCTCAAAACAACTCCAGGTCAAGGAATTTATTTTGCTAAGTCTTCATCTCGTTCTCTTAAAGCCTTTTCTGATTCAGACTGGGCTACCTGTCCTGATACAAGAAGATCCACTACTGGTTATCTTGTCTATTTGGGTGACTCTTTAATCTCTTGGAGATCTAAGAAGCAAGACATTGTTTCTAGAAGTTCTGCAGAAGCTGAATACAGGAGCATGGCTGCAACTTCTTGTGAGGTGAAATGGTTAGAGTTTATTCTTCATGATCTGCATATTGCCTTGTCTTCTGTTCCAGTTATGTATTGTGATAGCAACTCTGCTATTCACATTGCCAATAACCCAGTATTTCATGACAGAACCAAGCACATTGAGCTTGATTGTCATTTAATCAGAGATAAATTGGTGGCTGGTGAGTTGAAGCTTCTCCATGTTAACTCCAAAATCAGCTGGCAGATATTCTCACCAAGCCTATGAGTTGTGCTTCTTTTCAATTTTTGCTTGCTAAGTTGGGAGTAAACAATGTTTACTCTCCAACTTAAGGGGGCCTGTTAGATTTTTTTACATAATTGTTACAGTTTTATGTTGAGTGGGTAGGTAGTTGCAATTACTAGTAACTTTGTTGTTAGGGTTATTTTGTAATTAGCTCTTACTGCAAGGACTGGGTTTGCAATTTGTTAGTTGATATAAATTCATCTATTGGGAAATAATTTGACAGTTGAAATGAAAATTCATTTTCCCTCTTTCAATTTCTCTCAAATTTGATATTATATATGCTCCTGCCTCCTTCGAACCTTATCCTGGCTACCTTTGTGTTATAATTTCCCTCTCCCCTCTCCTTTGAGGTTTACATTTTCTTTGTCATTGTCCTGAAACCTTGAATTTTGATGTTATTCCAGAATGCACTTGAATATCCTAAACATCGTTTTGAGTAAATAAATATTAGTATTTCACGAACTGCTCATCCATATGCCCCTTGGCGATATTTCCTTGATACGTAATCTGTCTCTTCAACATCTCTAACTTACAATCTTCGCACGATCTAGGGAACCATAAACTAATAATATTCTGACAGTAACAGGAGCAGTCGAGAAGAATATGGGTGGGGTTATGTAACCTTCCAAGGTTTTTGTAAACGTGCGAACCATTCCCCCTGAAGTCTATGCGTGAGAGATGAGGTAATGATTAAAAGAAAAGAAGATACTTATTATATACAACATCTGATCTACTGGATGTCAATTCCTGAAAAGTTCAGTGAGGATTTTGCTTGACTTTATAAACGGAATGAGTAACTTTATTTAACAAATGTTAAAACGTGAGTGGCATGGAGCACCACATGTCGTTTACTCTAACAACAACGGGTGAAGACTTTATAAACGGAATGAGTAACTTTATATAATCAATATTACGTAATTCAAGAAGAATAGTGTTCAATTAATCTAGGTGATCTCTGGGAGGCGCACCTTCAAACATACACAGACTCAACAGCCGTTGCTTCAACATCAAATTTTTGGTCAGCGACTTCGTCATGTAGAGGCTCTCCAACTTTAACCATAGAGTAGCTCCATGATCCTCATCTGCGACTCTGGTGATAACGCCGTCCGCGCATGATTGTTGATTGAGCATTCTCCTTCGTCAACTCATACTCAGTGGTGGATGTATATGCGCCCTTTTTATCGGATGCTGATGGCGACCAAATATCTTACTACTTCCACAAAGTGCGCATCTTGATTTGCCACATACTGAAATTGTTTCTCCCGGTAAACCTGTCGATCTTCATCATTGAACTAGAGTTGTTGGCGGAAACTCGAAACCCTAACTCTCATACCAGTTTGTTGTAATAAGAGTGCGATACGAGAACGATAAACATTTGAAACGTAGAGATTTAACGCGGTTCACTAACGATCATGTTAGCTACGTCCACGACAGAGAAAGCGTTTTATTATGGAGGAACAAGAACTTATTACACCACACTACAAAGGGTAAAAAAAGCGTGCATGGGCATATATAAATAGAGCAACAAAACCTATTTCGGCCGCCCCCAAATTTGTAGCCCGTCCAGCTGATCGTACGATCTCAACGTGATTGTGCCAGACAAAACTACCTTTTGAGATCATACGACCTGATTCTCGTGATTTTTACCAACACTTGAGATTGTGCGATTTCAAGTATCTGGTCGTGCGATCTGAACTTCTGACCTGACTTCTTCAATTGATTCAAGGCATATTAAACAGGTCTTATCAAGCGGAAAAGTCAACTGAATTACCCAACTTGCAGTACGGTAGCAGCCATGTGGACAAGAGAGATGTGTAGTCGTGCCCAACCTGAAGGAGCAAGTCATTCTGTTGTTATCGGTCAACTATACTTTACCAAGCAAGCATATAAAGTTTTGTCCAAATATTATGATTTAACTACCCTCTGTAAACATAGAGCAAACATTGACATTAAGTTTGAGCGATCTAGATCATATTTAACTACCCTCTGTAACCAGATTGTTTATCGAAAGAGATTTAGATGGATCCTACTGTGTATGGTGCTGCCATGGAAGGGAAAATGGAAATCCTGGCTTCAATCAATCACTGGTCTCTTCACCGTGAACTAGCTCCAAACGGTAACACCGTCATCCATATAGCAGCTCAATACGGGAGAAATGAATGGATCAATGAGCTCTTGAGTCACATGGACTTATCATCGGCGCCTAAGCTGCTGCGTGCTGTGAACTCCAATGGCGAGACGGCTCTTCATGTTGCTGCAAGGGAAGGACACCCCCTTGTGATCAGAGATCTGGTCCAGCATGCCAAAGCGCTGGAGAACTTTTCCCGGCCTGGAAACAATTCCAATCTTGTGGAAGATATTATTACCGCCATTAACGACGACGGAGACACTGCCTTGCACTTGGCCTTGAGAAGTTCAATTGTAAATCTGCAAGATGTGGCTACAGCAGACGATTCAGCAGCGGCCAGGAAAAAAAGAAGTGAAGGGGAGAGCAGCTCATTTCTGAGCGAAATCACTGCTTCAGAAGGAACCGACACGGTGTGGTCTTCTCTCGACACTATTGCAGTTTTAATCTTTCCCAGTTTTGCATATTCTGCTAACAAAGCTGGCGAAACGCCACTTTACCTTGCTGCTGAATGTGACAGCCATCAATTGGTGAAGACGATTGCCGAGACTCTAACTGGTAATTATCAGCTTGCTGCAGCTGGTTATGGGGGCCCTGGTGGTAGAACGGCTTTGCACGCAGCCGTCATCTGTAATAATGAAGGTAGGAGAACCATATCTCGTAGCTGCTACTGTAATTCTATGCTTATTGGTTTTTTATTGGGAAGACCGGAAGAGCATAAAAAAAAGGCTAACGACAGGATATGATTTGGGCTACAAAATCTAATATTTTGATCGTTCTTCATGTCACTTATTTATACAGCAAAAACATAACCAAAAAAAAGAAAAAAAAAATCTACTGCTGTTGAGCAACAATTTATATGTAGCCAGATACTCGGATGATTGATCATGTGTATTCTGCTGCAGAAAATACCAACTTTTTCTTGGATTATTTCGGGAAGAAAGATTTGGCTATGGAGCCAGACATGCTAGGATGGACACCTCTTCACTGTGCTGCAAAATTTTATCTTGCCGAAAGAGTCAGGCAGCTCTTAACAGTCGATCCTTCACTGGCATACCTAACTACAGTGGAGGAAGACGGGGGAAATACCGCTCTTCATATTGCATCTCGGCATGGATGCGTATCTGTAGTAGAAGAATTAGTCTCACAGTGTGCTGGTTGTTGGGAGATGGTTAATGCAAGAGGCCAAAACGTGCTCCATATTGCTATAGAGAATGAGCAACAGAATGTCATAGAATACTTTGAGAAAAGTCCTTCTTTAGGGAGCCTTGTAAACCAGAAGGACATTGATGGCAACACCCCGGTCCATCTCGCTGCTAAATACTGTCGACTGATACGCTTGCCAGATGTTAATCGTGCTAGACTGCTGAAGATGAGCTTCAACAAGGAAAACCGAACTCCTCTTGACCTATTAGCCTACTCCGAACATGGTTCTGATGAGGAAAAGGTAATTGTACATAAGAGCATCTCCAACAGCATAAGTATCTTTGGACTATATTTGTACCTGCCCTAAATTTTACGCTAGCATTTTTTGAGTTGCTGCCTAGCTACCAGCTGGCCTAAATAGGCCAGCAGCATTAAGTTATTATTTTATAGGTTTTCATTTTTAAACAATTATGTTACTCTATCTAGTAATTACCATACTTTATAAATTTAATATCGAATTAATTGAACTGTTGATGCGAGTTGAAGGTAATTCTTGTGAATCCGAATGTTGGAGGAACAGTAGAGGATCAGAAGAGGAGCTGAACAATAAATCAGTATTTCTTATTTTTACACCAGATTCAAATGGTCCTCTGTTTAGGACAGAACTTGTACAATTATAGGCCTGACTCAAATTTAGGCCAAAAAATTTTGCACTCGCTGTTGGAGCTGATTTTTGGGCAAAACCGGCCTAAATTTGTGCCAAAGACAACTTATAGGGCATCTCTTGAGATGCTCTAACCAAGCATTTTAACTCTTCATATTCTAACAATTTCGGCATGGACTGGATTCATTATTTTTTTTGTGCAGAAAGCGATCAAGGAGCATTTGATCAACGCTGGTGTTTCCCCAGTCTCTCGGAATGTAATCAATGTCTCAGGGAAGCGAAAGAATCAGACAAAAGCAGCACCCGCCAATGACGGGAAAAGAATTGCAACTAACTCCGCTGAGAAAGTGGAAGAAACTGAACCAACAAAGTCAGAAGAGGAGGTAAACGTAGGGGGAGAGAACGCACACACTTTGGTAGTTGCGGCGCTGGTAGCAACAGTGACTTTTACGGCTGGCATCACCGTACCAGGTGGTTACAATGGCAATGAAGGCCCCAACCAAGGTGCGGCCATTTTACTGAAAAAAACCGCCTTCCAAGTGTTTGTGGTTGCAGATACTGCAGCCTTCTTACTTGCGACACTGGCTCTTGTTATATACTTCTGGAACAGCGGCGCAGTACAGCAGGAGACGCCCAAGATCCCGCATCAGATGGCCTCTAAAGCCACTATTTACAGCGTGCTAGCAATGGTGATGGCTTTCATTGCCGGTACTTACTCTGTTATATCACCTTTACCATCACTAGCAAACACACTCTGTGTTTTTACCAGCGTGTACTTCGCGTTTGTTGTTGCCCTTCTTTTTCTTAAGGCCAAATTGCATCGAACCGGATTGTAATTTTGTTTTTTGTCCAAAACCAGATTGTAATTCAATAACAAGTTTTTTTTTAGACTTAAATGAAGGGGAATTTCTTCTCATATTTTGTATGTCTTTTTTTTTTTTTTGCAAACATCATATTTTGTATGTCTGATTAATTATGATTACGCCTTTTCACACATTCACACTTGGTTTTATTTATTTATTTGCAAAAAGAGAACGAAAATTCCAATGGAGCCGAAAGTCCAACAAGTCTAAAGCATCATGCCTACACAAATCACCATCAGCCAACGGGAATTTCTCGTGATACTGAAAACTCTGAAAATATAAACATTTCCCAAAAGCCGCAAGAGCATCAACAACAATTTTGTCCTGCCGGAGTGCACAATGGACGGTTCCAAATATCCAAGAATATGCTAGAGTGGGGCTAAAAATTAAAATCACACAAAAATTAGCCTAAACTCCAAACTATATAAATAATAGGGAACTAATCTAAAATATTTTTGGGGCTAAGTCAGAGTAATTTATAAGAAAAATAAGAGTACATTTGCAAAATATAAAGTTTTTTTTTTTTTTTGAAAGAAAGATGATTTCATAAACTAGGACAGCTGAATCAAATCTTGTATAGTGCATGACTTTGCCCAGTCGGGAATAATTCCCATCCAAACTCTAATTTCATCTAACGACAACCCATATTGTGCATAACAATGCGCTAGTCTATTACATGATCGTGGTCTCTATGACACAGAATATTCAGAAAACCGAAGTAGAAGCTTGCGACAAAATCCGCCATTAGTATGCCGAAATAGGAGTGAAATATAAAGTATTGGATGGGGGTTATACTCAATACTTTATTTCCTGATTGGGGAAGCATAATTCCTTTGCCTTTGTCATTAACAATTTTCCCGGTCTCTTCTTGTATCTCGGCCATATTTTCTTGATGAATAGTAACATCTTCTCCATGGGTCCATATTTTCTTGAACAGTGGGCTTGTTTGGACGCGAGGAAGTAGAGAGGAATGGAAGAGTCAACAATCCGGAATAAATCAGTCAAACCTCTTCAAACACAAAACAATCCGGAATTCCCAAAAAAAATCCAGAATTCCGGCTTTATAATACAAATGTGTGTTAGCTTAGTGGTAGAGTCTTTGAATTTTTTGCATGAGGTCTTGAGTTCAAATCTTGCTATTGCAAAAAAAAATCTTTTTACCAATAATCTACCGCATCCGTGATTCCGTTCTCATCCGTCATAAGCTTCCCGATCAAACAGAACCCGTATTCCTTCCCAGCATCAAAGGCAATACTCGTCTTCAAAAAGAGCAGATTTTTCCTCATCCGCAGACAACGCCGGATCTATGCACTCTCCTTCTATTGTGGCTGCCGTTGCCAACTAGGGTTACTTTTCCTCAGAGAGGACTCTTCTTATATAATGTAATTTTGGAATTCCCTTCTTCAGGTTAATTGCAGATTTTTCATGCTAAGCATCTTCTCCTTGTAATTTCTTTTGAGTAATCTCCCTATACTCCAATGTTCTGACATTATCATGCAATACTAGGGAATGAAAAACATAGTTCAACACCAAAATCAACAATTTCGAATTTGATTGAAGTCGTCAATTCATCGACGGGGAGAATCCCTTTCTATTGCATCTTGATAACTTCACTCAAAATCTTCAGTTACAATATCATAGTAGTAGTTTGCAAGAGCCTCCTTAACAAATTACTTATTCAAGAGATTTCAGTTTCAACCCTGTTCTATTCAACTACATCTTGCTTCTTTCAATAATGAAAAATGTGATTCATGAAACACCCCGACCTACCTGATGGCTGGATGTGGAACTTCCTGGAAAAGTGCAAATTACACTGTCAAATCAGACTGTATGAGAAAATGCAATGGATCAAGCCTAATAGAAAACAGAACGAGTACGCTCGAGAGTACAAAACAGACTATGGTGGTAATAACGCATGTAGTAATCGCCAGGGAAGGTAAATGCGCTAGCAGAGCATACGAGCCAAAAATGAAAGCCGCCATCATTAAGATCAGTGATTGAACATTGCTCTGCAGGGCCACGTGAAACTGGAACAAAGCCACACTAACATTGTATTCAAGAGAAGAAGTTAGATAAAGAAGCATGGCAGCTGTGGAGAAGATCATGGCTAATACGTCTGCATACACAAAACTTTTAAAAGCAGCTTGTCTTAACAGAAGTGCTACGCCTTGGTGGGGACCTTCTTTGGCATTGTAGCCACCTGGCATGGTCATGCCAGCTGCAAAGGTGGCCGTCGCTACAAGCGTCGCCACGACCAACTGAGTTGGCCGCGCTTTCTCCATATATTTCCTGTATGATTCTTTCAATCCATAATCCAAAAGAGCATCCAAATGAGCTCCTCTTGTTTGATATTTCTTTGGCTTTGCTGAGACTGTAACTGAGTTTTTTGTAACATGTAAAACTCCAGCTTTGATCAAGCGCTGCCTAATGGCTTTCTGCAGCAACAAAAATTTTAAGTGAAACAATTCTAATTAGTGATCTTTCTGTTTAACAACTCACAAGGTTCTACATCTATCAGACATCTAATTCACAATATTCTGATGCAGGATGAAATATCACAATGGGTGTGTTTCGATGAGTTGGATTATTGGAATACAATATAACCCAATTTTGAATGTGGTTAGGATTCTCTATCTTTCTTCACTCCTTTCGTCCAAACCACACATTCAAAAGCGGATTATACTTGAGTTCAATAATCCAACCTATCCAAACAAGCCCAACATATCACAGACAGCCTAACTAATCGACAACACGATTTGTTAAATTTGTGATTCTCTAATAAAAATATGCATATATTAGGGCACAACTATGTGTCAATAAGTATATGCAAAAAAAAAAAAAAAAAATGTGTCAATAAGATTATGGTGTTTATCATTACAAAAAGCTAATGAAATACCAATCAGTTGGATCTTCTTACCTTTTGCTCGGTAGAACCATTTCCACAGTATGCCAGTTGATCATTGTTCAAGTTCGTCTTCTGCTGCTTTGAATTATTTTTGTTGGAGAAGTAACTTAGGACGTGAGAGTCTCGGGCAGCAAGGTGGAGAGGGGTGTTACCATCAATGTCTTTTCGGTTTAAAAGGCTGCCAAGAGAGGGACTTTGTTTGAAGAATGTGATAACATCTGGTTTATCATTTTCTACTGCAACATGGAGCATGTTTTGGCCCTTTGCATTAACTACATCCCAGCAACCAGCACACTGTGATACGAGTTTTTTTAGTACCGCTACGTGACCTTGTCGAGCTGCTATGTGGATAGCGGTGTTTTTACCATCCTCCTCCCCAGTCATTTGGTAGCCAAGTGATTTATCGAATCCTAAGAGCTGTTCGACTCTTTCTGCGTGGCCAAACTCAGCAGCATAGTGAAGTGGTGACAATCCTCTCATATCTGGTTTCCTGGCTAGATCATTACACCATTTGAATAAGGTCTCAGTGTTTTCTGCAGTAAAACAGACAGCCCGCCAATCAAATTGGTAATAAAGGTACGAACTTTTGACATATAACCTCTAAGCGGTATATATTTGTTTGGAGGTTATATGTTTGCTGGGAGTGTCAGTGTGCGATACTGACATTGCCAACAAACATATAACCTCCAAGTTGAATCTGGTTACCTTTTGCTTGGTATATGTTTGCTGGCAGTGTCAGTGTGCGATAATGACACTCACACTGACAACTCCAAGCACACCTCCAAGCAGTATTTGTTCGTCAAATTTGGTAAAATCACATTGGTTGACAGTAAAATCAAATTGGTAATACTGTCAGTGTGTGATACATGCAGTGCTGATTTTACTGACATCGCCCATCAATAATATTATACAGATGTCTGCTTTTTTGGGCACGTTGTCAGTAAAAGCAAAACTGTGTGAGGGGTTATCTGTCAACTCCCATAGTGCATTTATCGCCCTGTCAGCGAACGGATACCTTATTGGGGTTATATGTCAAAAGTTCTAAAGGTATGTCAAAAGTTCTGAAAATACTTTTACTAGCCTATTATTCACAATTCCCAAATAAGTAGAACTACATACTACCTCTATTCCCTCTCTTTTGCCCCGGTTTGATTTTTAACACTATGCACTGGGTCACTTTGACCCGGCGATTTGATTAGCAAGATGCAAGAATTCGGGAATCTTTTAATGGTGTTAAGATTACAAAAAATTGCATCATTTTACTATCCAAATCACCAGGTCAAAGCGCCCAGTTACGGACAAAAAAGTCAAACTAGGGAGAAAGAGAGGGAACCGAGGAAGTATGCAAATAGGGCATTCCTAGCTAATTTACCTTTATTGTCACTGATGATGGCTGCGTGCAATGCTGTCCTGTCGCCAGGGCCACCATAATCAGCTGTGCTTGGTTCATTGCAAGTTGCATTATTAGCTATCTTGCTCACAAGTTGGTTGCAGCCACATTCAGCAGCAAGGTAAAGAGGTGTTTCATCAGCTTTGTTGGCAGCATATGGAAAATCTGGAAACATTAGCATGGTCACATCATCAAGGAAAGGCGCCTCAATCACCTGCCTCCTTAATGACTCCTGTTTCCAGTCACCTGTAATGATCCGTTTCAGAGTTGGGATCCTCCTTGTTACCCCTTGCTCCCTCCGTACCACCACGGACTCATCATCTCCCTTAGTGCTGGTTCGTCTCAGAACTGGAGGAGTAGTTTCCAGATCATCCTCGTCATCCATCCGTGGACTTACAATGGAAGTTCTCAAGGCCTCATGCAAGGGGGTGTCTCCATCTTTGTTTTCTGAAGTCAAAATCTGTTGGACAATGTTCAACCCCTTTTCAGGATCTTCCATGTCCAGCTCCGTTGCACGTTTGATGAGGGCTGTAATGATGAGCGGGTGTCCTTCCCTTGCTGCAACATGAAGAGCTGTCTCGTTCTTCCAATTTGTTGCGGGTAACAGCATCAACAACGCCAATGAATCCATATTTTCCAAAAGCTCGTTAACACATTCAGCTTGTCCATATTGTGATAATATGTGGAAGATATTGTTCTTGTATGGAGTCCGTTGTTGGCCGAGTTGGTTGATTCTGTTGACCAGAATCTCTCTTTTCCCCTCCATGGCTGCAGCATACACAATCGGATCCATTTCCAGATATCAGGGATGATGAGGAGGACTATGGTGCTCACAACTAAGCCTGGATTTAAGATTCAAACTAATCTCTACCTTTTTGTGTTTGAGTAATGTATTATATCAGTTGCCTTGTATAGCGGGTGAATGACTATGTCATACAGATTATTAAAGAATGACCCAACATATATAGTTTGATTAGATTAATGCAACATATTACTGAATTCAATTGATGTTATTCGACAAACTACGTGACCGACGTGTAGGACAGGAACGCTCGATTATAGAAAATGACCATTGACCTCTCTCTATCAGATGAGAGCTCAAAGATTGCTTCACCTAACAGAAATTCAGATCTTTAGAACGCGTAATGCGGAAGAAGTTTTGCTGCCCTTTGGGTGAACTAAAAATTGCAGATATTGATTAATCAGCTATTTTGATAACGTGTTCGCACCACTCCAAATAGGACTTGATTAATCAGCTATTGATTAATCAACTATTTTGCTATGGCCCGCTTGAACCCTCCAAATCCACAACCACGTCTTGGTGCGGGGGCACAAGTGAGGAACGATGGAGGTAATAACAACAATGGGGGAAATAATGCACAGGATGTGGCGGCACAGGTTGACAACGCCGAGGTTAAAGAACGTCTTATGGTGGACTATTTCAGGACTACTCCAGCATGTTACCAACCTACCATTGTTAGGCCGCATATCAATGCCCAACACTTCGAGCTGCGCCAACATATGATCAATATGGTTCGTGATGAGTGCGCGTTCAACGGAGCTCCAGGAGATGATCCCAACCACCATCTACTGGTATTTGATCAGATTACATCAACCTTGCACGACCAGCGAGTTCCTGACGAAACATTTAAACTCTTATTGTTTCCCTTCTCTTTATCTGGAAAAACTAAGAAGTCGCTTATGGAACTACCAGCTGGGAGCATAGTGACATGGGCTGATTGTTGCCATGAGTTTCTGAGGAAGTATTTGCCACCATCTAGAGTTGCTCAGCAGATGGCTGAAATTGTAAATCTTACTCAGGAAGAAAACAGCTCATTGGGAGACGCTTGGAGGAAGTTTAGCCAAATTCTTCGTAGATGTTCGAATCATGGGGAGCCATGGCACAAGCTCATCCATTATTTCTACACTGCACTGGACAAGGAAACAGCTGACCAGTTAGATATGCTAGCTGGAGGTAATTTTATGGGGCTTGGAGCACAGCGCGCTCAAGATTTGCTGAACAACGTGTCAAAGAGAGAGTCTACACGAACTGAAACTCGTAGGTACTCCAAACCGAGGGATGCGGCCTTAGTCAACAAGATTGAATCTATGGAAAAAAAGCTGGAATCCATGACCTCGGCATTTCACGACATGCACCCTCCATCACAGAAGCCCATGGGTGAATTACTAGCATATGAAAGGCAGGGATATGATAATAGTGTTGAAGAGGTGAATTTTATGCGACAGCAGCAATGGCCTAACACCTATCATCCCAACAATCGCAATCACCCCAACTTCAGCTATGCCAATCCGAACAGTGGAGTATATGAACCCGGTCAGAGACCAAATGTTCCATATCAAGCGCAAAGGCAAGTTCCACAACAGCAGGCTCCAAAAAAAGAAGAGTAAGAGACGAATGCTTTATTGAGAAAGCTCCTAGCTAATCAAGACAGGATGAAGAGTACGATTGTCTCAATACAAGCCACAATTAAGAGCCACGAGACTCAGATTGGGCAGATTGCCAATCAAAATATCAAACTCCCACCAGGTATGCTTCCAGCAAATACCATCACGCCTAATGAGCAGCTGAATGACATCACAACTCGCAGTGGCGTCACTACTGAGGATCCCCCATATCCTAGCCACACGCGAGCAGAAGCAACTAAGGCAACCGAGAAGACGTTGGATGAAGCAATTACCGTGCCTAACGAGATTCCCCAATCAAAGGAAACGAGTAGGAAGTCGGAGAAGAAGTAAAAGCCTAAGGAGTACAGCATGCGTTTTCGATACCCGCAAAGGTTAAAGAGTCAAGAGGACGCTAAGCACTTCAAGAAATTTGTGGATATTTTCAAGAAGTTGCACATTAACATTCCTTTCGCGGAGGCCATTTCACAAATGCCCAAGTATGCCAAATTTCTCAAGGACCTCCTCTCCAATAGGAGGCGCATGGATTACTTTGAAATTGTGACCCTGAATGAAGAGTGTAGCGCCGTAGTGCAAAAGGCGTTAACCAAGAAGATGAAACATCGGGGCGGTTTTATCATTCCTGTGATAGTGGGAGATGCGTTCCATGGTAGAGCACTTTGTGATCTTGGCACAAGCATAAATTTGATGCCTACATCAATATTTGAGCAACTTGGTGTAGTGGATCCAAAACCTACTCGTATGTGCTTGCAGATGGCTGCCCGTACTATCAAACGCCCAAGGGGTGTCGTGGAGGATGTGCTTGTTAGAGTCGAATGACTCATCTTCCCCGCGGACTTTGTGATCCTAGACATGGATGCAGATGAAGATGTTCCACTCATATTGGTACGGCCATTCCTTGCCACTAGAAAGCCTATGATTGATGTTGCCAATGGAGAGTTGACAATGCGGATTAACGATGAGAAGGTGGCATTCAATGTCTTTGAAGCTAGGAAATTTCCCACGTATGCAGTGAGTGAGCAGTGGTTCGGTGTGGAGGCATACACACCAGACGAAGAGGACGACATTTTATTGGAGCAACTATATGCGGAGCTTGCTCTACTTGATTCCAGCGAGAAAGAGCAAGCCTTGGATGTTCATTGGTGTCAGCCCCTACCCCTCTTTAATGAGGGAAACAGGAAGATTCTTACTCCTTCTCTTACTACTGCTCATATTTTAGAATTAAAGCCTTTACCTGTTCATTTGAAATATCTGTACTTGGGATCTAATGAGACTTTACATGTGATTGTGTCTGCATGTTTGGACAGGGAACATGAGGAGCAACTTCTCAAGGTATTAGAAAGGCAGCTATGGGATGTGTTGATTTTTGACGTAGGTAACACAGCGGAATAACAAAAATTCAATTCCTACTTCAAAGCCCACCACGGATCGTCAGGAGGAGACATCATAACATGATAAGAGATATATTATTGTGTACCTTTTGATTTGTGAGATCACACGAAGAATGATGTCCTCGTCTCTACGGTTGATCCACGTCTTGAGGTGAGATCTAGATTCTTCCTTCAATCAAGTGCTAGCTTGAACTCGGAGGAAGAGGGAAGAAGATCAATGCAACAAAGGACCAAAGAGAGGTTCGGCTCTCTCTTTGGTGGCCGACGTGGTAGGGGACGGACTAGGGCTTCGGCCTTAGCTTGTCTCTTTCTCTCTATTTTGCTCTCTCCCACTCTCTTGTGTTATGTCTAATAACATTAGGTGGGAAGGAAGCTAGAGCCTCCTTTATATACTCCAACAACTCCTTATTGTTTCCATAAAAGAGTTTCCTAATTCTAGATGAACTAGAACTATTCCCTTCCTTGCAAATTAGTCCCACGAAGTTTGCAAGGTATTGCACAATGATCCTTCTATTAATTAATCAATATTAATTAATCCCAAATCTAGCTCTACTCTATTTGACGTGTGACCCCATAGGTTTATATATAGTTGGTAGTAACTTTTACTAACATGGAGCGGTGTCTAGCAACACATCTATGCTACCCAACCAATAAAAATAGTCAGTGATCCCGACAAACCTCTTGTGCCCAATATCTTACATTGCACTATCCCTTTGTCTCCATATCCGGTTTGGACACGAGACATAAATAGTCACACTCGTATATCCAATCCATAGTTCCTCGATCCTGGGAATATGCTTATGCTTGCAGATAACATCAATATCTCCATATTGATTTATCTGAGTCTGGCCAGACATTCAATAAACCTCATCCCTCGAGTGGCCGTGGATACTTACTCCCATTATGTGGGAGGGACAAATCCTCTCTACATCACTACGATCTCTAAGCTTGCTTCCTATCATGCCTGATAGCCATCTTTATGATTACCCAGTTACGGTGTAACGTTTGATAACATCAAAGCACAATATTCCACAACTAGAGTATCCAGTGACTTCAAGTCTAAGGATTGGAATTATACTAGCACTACAAGAAGCGATTGTGACTTGACATAATCTAATGTATCCTTCTCGTTGTGGGTCAATCCAGTATGCCATTACTCCTAATGCATACCCATGTGTTAGACTTGATATCTCTATATCAATCTACCCACATACTAGTCTATATTTGATTGTCCTATTAATCAGTATAGTGGACTAGGGATATTTAAGATAAACATCACATTGTATCTAAGACTTCATTATATTAAATATCACAATATATAATAAATGAATATTCTAGCCAATAACAAAGTTCTTACTAAATCTACGATTGCCTCTAGGGCATCTATTCCAACAGGATGGACCATAGCAGATATCAAGGGGATCAACCCCACAGTTTGCCAGCACAAGATTCGGCTCATGGAAGATAAGATGTCGATAGTCCAGTTTCAGCGCCGCCTCAATCCTCACATGCAGGAGGTGGTGAAGAAAGAGGTGATTAAATGGTTGGAGGCGCGCATCATTTATCCGATTTCTGACAACACATTGATTAACCCGCTGCAGTGTGTCCCTAAAAAGGGAGGTATAACTGTGGTGGAGGGGGAAAAGGGAGATCAGATCGCCACTCGTACTGTTACTGGGTGGAGAGTTTGCATGAATTACCGCAAACTCAATGATGCAACTTTGAAGGATCATTTTCCCCTCCCATTTGTTGATCAGATGCTTGATAGGCTGGCGCATCATTCGCATTATTGCTTTCTATATGGGTACTCCGGGTACAACCAGATTGCCATTGAGCCAGCGTATCAGGAGAAGACGACATTCACATGTCCCTACGGGACTTTTTCTTTTCGACGCATGCCTTTTGGGTTATGCAACGCACATGCTACTTTTCAGAGGTGTATGATGTCGATCTTCTATGATATGATGGAGGAGAAGTTTGAAGTGTTCATGGGCGACTTCTCATTGTATGGTGATGGATTTGAAGACTGCTTGCAACAATTGGCCCGTGTTCTGGATAGATGTATTGACACCAGCCTAGTGCTCAACTGGGAGAAGTGTCACTTTATGGTCACTGAGGGCATTGTTTTGGGGCACAAGATCTCCATCAAGGGTTTAGAGGTGGATAGAGCCAAGATCGAGGTGATTGATAAGCTTCCTTACCCTACCTCTGTCAAAGGGGTAAGGAGTTTCTTGGGACATGCAGGGTTTTATCGGCGCTTCATTAAAGACTTCTCAAAGATCACGAAGCATTTGTCTGGATTTCTTGAGAAGGATGCAGTCTTTGATTTTAATGTGGAGTGCAAGTCGGCCTTTGATTTGCTCAAGGAGAAATTTATTAGCGCACCCATCATCGCCACACCAGACTGGACATTGCCGTTTGAGCTCATGTGTGATGCTAATGACTATGCGGTGGGAGCAGTTCTGGGCCAGCGGAAAGATAAGGTAGCTCATGTAATTTATTATGCCAGTTGTACTCTTAACTGGGCACATGTTAAGAGATTTTGGCTATCATATTCGCGTTGGACAAGTTTCGTCCATATCTTGTGGGTTCGCAGGTGAATATTTTCACAGACCATGCAACTCTCAAGTATCTTCTCACCAAGAAGGACGCCAAGCCAAGATTGATCCGGTGGGTTTTATTGATGCAAGAGCTCGATGTGGTAATCAAGGATAAAAAGGGGGTAGAGAATGTGGTTGCGGACCATTTGTCACGGCTGGAGAATGATATGCAGGACGATTTGCCTATTCGAGAGGATTTTCCAGATGAGCAGCTTATGGTTGTAGTTGCAGCTGTGCCTTGATTTGCTGGCTTGGAAATTTTAAGGCACTCAACATTGTGCCCAAGGACATGAATTACCACCAGAGGAGGAAATTATTTGCAGACGCGCGACAATACTTCTAGGATGACCCTTATCTATTCAAGCTGGGAGTAGATAATGTATTGCGGAGGTGTGTTGTGGAACCGGTGACACACTCCAACTGCGAGTGTACAGCCGTCGTGTGTAGTAATAAATTCCGGAAATCCGGGTTGTCGAACCCAAGAGACTTCGTCGTAAATTAGCTATTAAATTTTTTCTTTGTGTGGGCAAGGCGCAATTGTTTTGTTCTATTGATCCTACTAAAATTAAAAGAAAGTGTCTCAATTAATCAATTGAATTGCTTCACGATTAATAAAGATGAATCATTATAATATTTCTCAAAGTTTGGAAAAGACAAGATATCTCTACGGGTCACTAGGTATTTCACACGATATTGGATTTATGTTTTGTTAACACGATGAACATTTATCTAGCTAAACGAGCACAACTACGTTGAAGATGTCTCAAACAACTCCTATGCTTAAGTTATTACGACTGATTTCTCTAGCCTAATTAAGTTTAAGCATGCATTACGAGAATTCGTCTACTCTTTGTTCTAGCTAACTAGCAAGATCTCTCAACCCCAGATACGGCTAGTGTGCATTTAAATTTTCCGGGCAATGAATATTGATGTCTCTAACATTCATAACCTATCTCAATCCTATCAATACGTCTACTGATAGCAAAGACGAATTAAACACATAAAATACACATAACTAGATAAAAAGTTCATCAATTAAGCTAGAAGCATGCAATCAAATCCATGAATCACAAATATCGTGATCAAACCCTAGTTCCCTATGAGATACCCTGAGAAAAGTGCTTAACTACTCCAAAGCATTATTCACGTACAAAGTTTCGTGATCAAATAACAAAACTAGAGAAGAAACGAAGTTTTAGAAGTCAAATGAATGATTGCAAGCTTCTGTGATCGTCTCGTAGCTCCAAGCTCTCTTCTCCAACGTCTCTAGGCTCCCAAAAGTGCTTTGATACCTTAGAATCACGACCGAGGACTCCTTAATACGTTTCCATAAAGTTATGATGAAGTTTGCAAAAATTACAGAAAAACCCCGCCAAAAACGCTCCTGACAGCAACCTCTTCGTGCGAAGAGAATTTTCTTTTCGTGCGAAGACCTTCTCAGAAAGGGGCAGAACTTGATTCTGAGAAGACTTTTTGCAGCAAGAATTTTTCTAAGTCTTTTCCTCTTCGCACGAAGAGGAATCTCTTCGCACGAAGAGACTTTCATTCCATCTTCTTTTGGCTCTTCTTTGAGTTCCTTGGCTTCTTCTTTGAAGTCCTCTTTTCCGAAGCTCATTTCCATTCCTCGCATAATCATCCAAGACCTATTTTCCTGCGAATCACAACAAGAAAACACAACCCGCGATCATATCACAATAAAAGCTCGAAATTACACTAAAAACGCCCGGATTAAACAATAATCACTCAAGAACTCATATTCACAAATTTTAGCATAATTCACTCAAAAGATGACAAATTCTCCATGTTGAGCACGCAAAACGTAGCAAAATAAGGAATAAAATAACTCTAAAAACGGAGTTATTAACTACCCCCACACTACGTTTTGATCGTCCCGAACAAATTCCCATCTACTTCATCTAACTCTCTACTAGACGACAAGACTCAAACGACTCTAACACGACTCACGGCACAACTAATGCAGCAAGATGATGCAAATGCAAATCTAGACTCAATCTTAAACACATAAAAACTTATAAATTATGTCTTTTTGTGAGATTAGGCAATTTCAATAACATAGACTGGTGCTCATGGATGATGAAGAAGTTAGACAAGAGGTGTGAACCACAACTAAACTCGACAACAAGTAATTCCCTATAGTTATTATAGAAAGCTTAACTTTACGATAAAGAACAACCTACCTCTTCATGTCTGCTGATAAAAATAAGAGGTTAACCAAGGCTAAGCCACATTCATAGTCCGAGCTCCTATTCCGCTAATGGTCAAATATGATGAGGCTTAAGGACAAAAAGGATATAAATTGTATGAAGCAAAAAATCCTAAAGCGTCACATAAGCTCACCAAACCCCATATCTCACACACCCTCACCATGATGATAGGAATCCACAACCCGAATCTCACAGACTCCGGCCCTCAATCCCCAGTACCATGTCAATCATGTGGCCATCAAAGCGAAGCGTACGCAAAACTCAATATTTTTCTTCAATCTGGAACTAGGAACTTTCACCACTCGTTTTCCAATAAGCACAATTGTATTTATTTACTCCTCTCCTTTTTTTTCTCTCTTTTATTTTTTTTCATTTTTTTTTCATTTTTTTTTTTTGTTTTTTTTCTCTTTGTTTTATTTCCCTCGGTAAAACAACAATAATACAATAAAAAAATTGTACGAGTGGTCCTCCTCCAATAATCAAGCAGCACTAATAATATCAGAGGAAGGAAAGAAATAAAACAATGAATAAGTATCACAAGAATAATTCATCTCCCCCTGACTCCATGAAGCGCAAGGTGCCACAAACCGTCCAAGTCAAAGCGTGTATGGGGGTGGAGTCGTCAATGCACAATATCTATGTCCGTAGTCAAATGTCGACACCCCCACACTACAATGCAGTCATGTCCCTCCTCTCAAGTAGTCAAAATAAGATGTAGGTCATGTGCCTAATCCAACCGAACCTCCTACACCGAAATGATAGAAATCCAGTACCTAGCACATTCTACCAATTAAGTACAACCAACCCCAATTTTGTGCGGATTAGATGTCACACACTTAGGCTCTCCACTACTGTCCCCACGATGTAATGAAATGGAAAACCGCCACACCTTAGTGTGCAAGCCAACTCACTCACCCTCTCATCCCCTCGTAGATATCAAATGAAGCATATGCGATCTGCAGAACTCACAAAAATATGTAATGAAGAACTCCCTCAACGAACCCCCTCAACTTCTGCTCCCTCGCGACGCTCTAGAAAGGTGATTCTAAACGATATGTGATGAAGGCCAAGAATCGTCTCCCTAGGCTAAAAAGGCTAACAATGAATACAAGGATCAATTAGGGTATACTAGTGGTCCTACAAGGAAAGATCTAAAAAGCAGTGAGTGCTCTAATACACATCCTCGCACAGCTATTCTGTGTGCCACTACGAGGCGGGCTGGCGACTACCTAAGACGAACAACATGAACGTTCGGCTTGTTTAGCAAACACCAAGCTCAACTCTTTTAAGAGAAAAACAGCACACACTTTAGCTTATAAATTCAGTTTAATTTAAAAAAATAGATAGGCATTCCCGTTATGAGATTCCCTCTATACTTACGAGGGGGAACTAAAATTGTCACTCTCGGTCAAAATTCACACCATATGCCTAAAGTTTTCACATCGCACTAAATCAACCGAGTCTATGCTTCTTTCAATTACCTTTTCTCAAAATTTTCAATTTTCTATTTTTTATGGATTTTCTCTTTTCTCATTTTTGTTTGTATTTTTCATAGAATCCTAACTCTATATGCAAGGCTTAGACTCGAAAAAAAATTGACTCTACACAAACTACTTTTTTTGGTGGGTATACTCAATTAAATAAAAGTGCAAACATTATATCCTACACAATACTACAATATAAAGAAAAACATAACATCAACCACAACAGTGACTCACAATACAATCTAAACACATCCTACATGTAACTGGCTATGCAAGACACTATGGCTAGCAAATCACCCCCACACTGAATGTTGCGTTGTCCTCAACGAATGTAGAGATCAAACATAGGACTCAGCAATCAAATGTGTAGGCCAGTAGATGAGATGGAGCATGACATACAACAAATATACACAAATTCAGTCTGAGGGAAGAAATACTCACAACCACCTCAAGGGTGGGGAAGAAATCGTGCACAGCAGTCCCCAAGCACAGTATGACACCACTTGTGCTCCCACTAGGTTAGTGTGTACTCGCACACCGAGGTCTACTGCTCTCCTCTTCACGAATCTGCGCATTGAAAATCCCCAACTCGTATGCACGAGTCCCTCTAAAGGTCATATGTGCCATAGCACACCGGGGTCGGCTCTCCCATATCCTGCTCAAATATCTCACTTGGAAACAAATGTCAGTCCCTCTCTCTCTCATCTATCCAAAATAAATAACCAAAACACACGCAACTGTATTAAAACTAACTCCCTAAATTAACGCAATAAATAGGTTGGGTTGCCTCCCAACAAGCGCCGTGTAATTTAAGGTCGACGACCCGACCTAGTTACCTCAAAAATGTCAAGGAGGTCTAGCACGACGTGCCTCCTCCTTCAATTTCTTGCGCTTAATTTTCTGCACCACAACATGCGCACACCACAGATTTGGCTTCTTTTCTGATTCGGGTGGATCGGGCTGCAAAACTGTCGGTAACCCAAGAGAAGGATTCACACTATCTTCTCTGAACTTGATCATAGCCAACTTATTCTTCCCCTTGCCCGAAACAAATGCTTTGAACACGAGTGATGAATCTAGAGCTTTGATAGTCAACTCCTCAGTCTCTAGATCCACATTAGCGCGCATTGTCTTCAAAAGCAGTCTTCCAAAGATAAGTGGCACATCGCGATCCTCCTTAATGTCCACAATCACAAAGTCAGCTGGAAAGACAAATGCACCCACTTTGACAAGCAAGTTCTCAATCACCCCATTTGCTGTCAGAATAGAATTGTCTGCCAATTGCAGACCCATCTTCACTGGGGTTGGCGCACCAATGCCGAATCTCTGAAATAAGGAGTTAAGGACAATGGCATGAGGTTGATACTCGCGCCCAAATCACAAAGACCATGTGTATGATATCCACCCCCAAGAGTGCAGCCTAAGATGACACTGCCAGGATCTCTCATCTTGGGAATGTCTCTCTGAATCACTGTACTACACGTCTCAGTCAGCTTCACCGTAGCATAAGGGTCTATGCTCTTCTTGCCCCATAAGATTTCCTTCAAGAACTTCTTGTACTTGGGCATTTGAGAAAGTGCTTCCACTAATGGGATGTTTATATGCAGCTGCTTGAATATGTTCAGAAATTTTCCAAAGTGTTCCTCATCTTCCTTCTTTATTGCCGCCGGATATGGTATTCGTGGCTCATAAGTAGCCGAATTTTGAGTGTTCTTGTGCTCTTCTCTTTTCACAACCGTGTCCTTTGATTGGGGACTCACGTATTTGGGAAACTCTTCACCCAATTCCTTCTCTGTGGCCTTTGTAGCTTCAGCTCTCGCATGGCTAGGATATGGAGGATCCTCAGTAGTAGTGCCACTGCGAGTAGTAATAGACTTGAGCTGCTCAGTAGGAGGAATGGTATTAGAAGGAAGAATACCTGGTGGAAATTTAGCATTCTGATTAGCAATCTGCCCAATCCGAGTCTCGTGGCTCTTCACTCTGGCTTGTATTGAGACAATCGTGCTCTCCATCCTGTCTTGATTAGCAAGCAACTTCCTCAATAACGCGTTTGTCTCTTTCTCTTCTTGTTGTGGAGCCTGCTGCTGTGCCTGGTATGACGTATTTGGCTGATGACCCGGTGCATATAAACCACTGCTAGAGTTGGAATAGCTAAAGTTGGGGTGATTACGGTTGTTGGGATGATAAGTGTCAGTCCACTGCTGTTGTCGTGGTGGACCCATGTAATTCACATCTTCAATAGAGCCATATCCGTGATTCTCATCCGCGAGTAACTCACCCATAAATTTTACCTTTGATGGAGGTAGCATGCCATGAAAGGCTGAGGTCATGGATTCCAGCTTTTGTTCCATAGATTCAATCTTGTTGACTAAGGATGCATCCCCCGGTTTGGAGTACCTACGAGTTTCAGCTCGTGTAGTCTCTCTCTTCGACACGTTGTTTAGCAGATCTTGTCCTCGTTGTGCTCCAAACCCCATAAAATTACCTCCAGCTAGCATATCTAACTGGTCAGCTGTCTCCTTATCTAATGCAGTGTAGAAATAATGGAAGAGCTTGTGCCATGGCTCCCCATGATTCGGACGTCTACGGAGAATTTGGCTGAACTTCCTCCAAGCATCTCCCAATGAGTTGTTTTCTTCTTGAATAAAATTTGCAATTTCAGCCATCTGCTTAGCAACTCTGGATGGTGGAAAATACTTCCTCAGAAACTCATGGCAACAATCAGCCCATGTCAATATGCTCCCAGCTGGCACATCCATAAACCACTTCTTGGCTTTTCCAGATAAAGAGAAGGGAAATAACAAGAGCATAACCGTTTCGTCAGGAACACGTTGTTCGTGCAAGGTTGATGTAATCTGATCAAATACCAGTAGATGGTGGTTGGGATCATCTCCTGGAGCTCCGTTGAACGCGCACTCATCACGAACCATATTTATCATATGTTGGCGCAGCTCGAAGTGTTGGGCATTGATCTGCGGCCTGACTATGGTTGGTTGGTAACATGCTGGAGTAGTCCTAAAATAATCCACCATAGGACGTTCTTCAACCTCGGCGTTGTCAACCTGTGCTGCCACCTCCTGTGCATCATTTCCAACATTATTATTGTTTCCCCCATTATTATTGTTACCTCCATTGTTGTTATTGCCTCAATCGTTCCTCACTTGTGCCCCCACAGCAAGACGTGGTTGAGGATTTGGAGGGTTCAAACGGGCCATAGCAGCTTGCATATCGTTCAACTGAGCTCTGAGCTCCTCAGTCTCCCTTGCTCGATTTGCTGCATCTTCCACAACTGCAACTCTAGCTGCTTCCACATCTTGCAGGCCTTTGCGGAATCTCTCAAACTCAGCTCTAGTTTGCTCGTCCATCTGAACTGAATTTTCTTTCCTCTTGTCTCTACTCTGTGCGCGTAATAAGGATTCCGGGTCTTCAAGTGTTGGATGCAAAGGCTTGTCTCTAGAACGGGACATGCACCAAGTGAATTACCTGAAAACACGAATCACACACAGAAAATAGGTGAGTAACAAATATAGACAGAAAAAGTAAATCCCTAAAGAGAAAAATAATAACTAATTTATTTGAATTCCCCGGCAACGGAGCCAAAAAACTTGACACGCTCCAACTGCAAGTGTACAGACATCGTGTGTTGTAATAAATTCCGGAAATCCGGGTTGTCGAACCCAAGAGACTTCGTCGTAAATTAGCTATTAAATTTTTTCTTTGTGTGGGCAAGGCGCAATTGTTTTGTTCTATTGATCCTACTAAAATTAAAAGAAAGTATCTCAATTAATCAATTGAATTGCTTCACGATTAATAAAGATGAATGATTATAATATTTCTCAAAGTTTGGAAAAGACAGGATATCTCTACGGGTCACTAGGTATTTCACACGATATTGGATTTATGTTTTGTTAACACGATGAACATTTATCTAGCTAAACGAGCACAACTACGTTGAAGATGTCTCAAACAACTCCTATGCTTAAGTTATTACGACTGATTTCTCTAGCCTAATTAAGTTTAAGCATGCATTACGAGAATTCGTCTACTCTTTATTTTAGCTAACTAGCAAGATCTCTCAACCCCAGATACGGCTAGTGTGTATTTCAATTTTCTGGGCAATGAATATTGATGTCTCTAACATTCATAACCTATCTCAATCCTATCAATACGTCTACTGATAGCAAAGACGAATTAAGCTAGAAGCATGCAATCAAATCCATGAATCAAAAATATCGTGATCAAACCCTACTTCCCTATGAGATACCCTGAGAAAAGTGCTTAACTACTCCAAAGCATGATTCACGTACAAAGTTTCGTGATCAAATAACAAAACTAGAGAAGAAACGGAGTTTTAGAAGTCAAACGAATGATTCCAAGCTTCTGTGATCGTCTCCTAGCTCCAAGCTCTCTTCTCCAACGTCTCTAGGCTCCCAAAAGTGCTTTGATACCTTAGAATCACGACCGAGGACTCCTTAATACGTTTCCATAAAGTTATGATGAAGTTTGCAAAAATTACAGAAAAATCCCGCCAAAAACGCTCCTGACAGCAACCTCTTCGTGCGAAGAGAATTTTCTCTTCGTGCGAAGACCTTCTCAGAAAGGGGCAGAACTTGATTCTGAGAAGACTTTTTGCAGCAAGAATTTTTCTAAGTCTTTTTCTCTTCGCACGAAGAGGAATCTCTTCGCACGAAGAGACTTTCATTCCATCTTCTTTTGGCTCTTCTTTGAGTTCCTTGGCTTCTTCTTTGAAGTCCACTTTTCCGAAGCTCGTTTCCATTCCTCGCATAATCATCCAAGACCTATTTTCCTGCGAATCACAACAAGAAAACACAACCCGCGATCATATCACAATAAAAGCTCAAAATTACACTAAAAATGCCCGGATTAAACAATAATCACTCAATAACTCATATTCACAAATTTTAGCATAATTCACTCAAAAGACGACAAATTCTCCATGTTGAGCACGCAAAACGTAGCAAAATAAGGAATAAAATAACTCCAAAAACGGAGTTATCAACCTGACACGTTAGAGATCCTCAGACACTTCCACGAGTTTAATTGTGGGGGACATTTCGGCAAATCGCGCACAGTTGCTAAGGTACTTCAAAGTGTTTTCTTTTGGCCAACTTTGCATAAAGACGCCCATCTATTTGTGCAGCAGTGTAACAGGTGTCAAAGAACATGTAATATCTCTAACCGAAATGTCAGAATTTCGTGTTAGAGGTAGAGCCGTTTGATGTGTGGGGCATTGATTTTATGGGGCCATTCCCATCGTCACTTGGTAATCTGTACATTTTGTTGGCGGTCGACTATGTTACCAAGTGGGTGGAGGCTTTGGCGTGTCCGAAGAATGATAGTGCTACAGTCGAGGGATTCTTGTGCAAGAATATATTCACAAGGTTTGGGACGCCTAGCGCCATTATTAGCGATGAGGGATCACACTTTGTGAACAAGGTATTTGCCAATACCTTGAGCAAGTATGGGGTAAAGACACACAATATCTCATTGGCCTATCATCCACAATCTAATGGGCAAGCTGAAGTGTCAAATCGGGATATCAAGGGGATTCTAGAGAAAACTGTGAATCCGGGGCGCAAAGACTGGGCTCTACAATTGGATGATAGTATGGGCATATCGTACTGCATACAAGACTCCCTTGGGCATGACTCCCTACCAGCTTGTTTTTGGGAAATCGTGCCATCTCCCGGTGGAACTTGAGCACAAAGCATTCTGGGCGCTGAAGAAATTAAATTTGGATGCTAAGATCTTTGGTGAGCAAAGGAAGCGAACATTTCTTGAGTTAGAAGAACACATGTTGATGGCATATCATAGTGCCAAGATCTACAAAGAGAGAACCAAGCAATGGCATGACAAGCATATCATTCCACGAGATTTCAGAGTGGGCCAAAAGGTATTGATATTCAACGCACGACTAAAATTATTTCCGGGAAAGTTGAAGTCAAGGTGGAGTGGTCCATTCACGATTACAGAGGTTTACCCATGGGGATCACTTGAGATATAAGCTGAGAATGGGGACCGATTCAAGGTGAACGGACAACGAGCAAAGCCATACGTGGACGGGAATTTCATCGGGGTGATTGGGTGCCTCAAAAAAATTTCCGATATGTGAGCTCTTTAGAGGTAACTCGGTCGGGCCGTCGACCTTAAATTACAAAGCGCTTGTTGGGAGGCAACCCAACCTAATTACTGCATTAGGATAGGTTTAAATACTGTTTTGTTTTTTCTATTATATTGGATTTATTTGAGAGGTGCGAGAGAGTGGATTTAATATTTCCAATGAGTATCTGCAGGATTTTTAGGTGAAAGGCCAATTTCGGATCCCCCTTCTTGATGCGCACGTGAAGAACGGATTGAAATTTGAGAAATAGCAGCCCAGAAAGTGTATCGGGATCCGGAATGAAGAAATTGGAATGGGACGCCTTATCTTAAATGTACTCAACACACGCACCTGGGGAGATCGTATTCCCGGACTCCCCGTCTTGATATACGCAAGGATTACATTGGAGAGCAGAGAAAGTTGGCACATTGGCAAGGATTACGAGGTGAAATTTTGAAAACGAGACTGAAAGCGGAATTGGAGAGTGCCATTGTGTGGGGGTGGTCGAGAGCTTTCTCTGGATAGGTGGATCGCGTATATCGGAGTTCGGACGAGAAAGTTATGACAAAAAGGATGCTCAAATGGGAAAAACACAGCCAAAAGCATCCGAAAATGATGATTTTGGAGTATGCAAGGTTACAAGCACATCAGAGGCCGGGATGGGGTACCTGCAGTGACGAGAGATCTAGAACTCCCCTTCTTGATGAGTGGGATTGCATGATTTTGAGAAAAAGAGCCGATGGAGCACATTTGGATGTTTTTCGGCTAACTTTGGGCGATAATTGAGGAAAGTCGGGAAAACGGTCCGGAAACGGGAAGTTGTCTACGTGATCAAGACACACGTCGAAAAAGGGATCCAAAGGTGCCAAAATCACACTCATCGGAGTTCGGGATCAAAATCTGAGGTGAAAGTTGTATTTTGGCTAAAGAAAATATCTTCCCTGCACAAAGGTAATCGTACGATTACTAATCGTACGATTAATTTTGCCTTAGAAAAATTTTGCGGTTGATTTTTTTGAGAAAATCTACTGATCAATTGTACGAGTAATCGTACGAAGTGATCGCACGATTACCTTAAAGTAATCGCACGATCACTTCAAAGTAATCGTACGATTACTTATGAATAGTCAACAATCGGGTCTTCCTCTTTAGTCAAAACAAACTTTCATCTCCCTCTCAACACCCCGACCTCCTCTTCTTCTTCTCTCTGCCATCACCACCACTACCACTGTGTGCTCTCGCCGCCGCAGCCTCCATCAATCATCGCCGCCGCAATCTCCGACCATTACCGCCGCTGTGAGCCACCACCGCCCCTCTCCGGTCCACCACCAGCGTACCAGCGGCGCACCAGCAGCCCCCTCGTCACAGACCGCCGCCTCTCTTTCCGAGTCCTCAACACCCGAACACCAACTCTCCACCACCTCTGCCACCTACTGTTCATCAAGGGGAGCAACAAACATCCATCTTTGGGGGTGAAATCACGAACGAATCTGCACTATCCCCACACTAGGGTTCTTGAGCAAATTTTGAAATTGGGGTTGTTTGGCTGAGATTCACGCGTCGGCGAAGAAGGGAAGATTGACGAGGGCATCAAGAGGAGCAAATTGCACAACTCAATTGCGAATTTCTGCGCAAAATTTTAGGCGACCCGAAACGGTCAATCTAGCCGACGTTTCTGAACCCTCGTGCCCGTAAGACTAGCTTCGGGCACGTAGGCACGTGCTAATCCCTCTCTTTATATGTATTAGGCACAAATTTTCTTTAGTTGGAAAATTTTATTTTTCAATTTGATCGATACGCAAAGGCCTCGAGCAACATGCGAGGAATTGCGCCGTGCCTTGTCTAGATACTTGCTTACTTGTGCTTAATTGTTTAATATCCGTTACACTACTTGTCACTGTACACGTTAGTTGCTTCAATTGTTACACTTGCACACGTTCAAAATGAGTAAACGTGCTCGTACGAGTCGTGATGAGGACCCAGAGTATACACTACCCGGTGCGAGTAGGGTGGCGGAGCCTTAGAGTGAGTCTGAATCTGATGGGGGTAACCCAGGTGCCACATTGGTCATTCCGTTATCCCCTGACCTTAGGATATTCAATACACCTATTCCACCCCAACTGCCTCCGATAAGAAAGGGTCGAAGTGATAAGCAGGATGACAAAAAATTGGAAATCGATAAGGATGGAGTCTTTTGCGACTATAGGTTTATCTCGGCGAATTCCCAAGGATTTTATAGAGGCAACCCTAGGATTAATAGAGGTGTCCAGGCCGAGAGAATATTTCCGCTTGAGGGAGTGCCTGAAGACTTAAAGGAAGTCGCTAATACCGAGAACTTTGCGGGGGTGGATGAGGTTGGTTAAGGAAAAAGCCAGTTCTGCATTGACTCGTGAGATTTACGCGAATGCGAGACACACCGATGAGGGTGAGACGTCAAAGCTCAATGACCCTCGAGTGATTTATTGTCGTGGAAACTGGCTTGTTCTGTCTTCTGAGCACATAGCCGCAGCTCTTAAGTGACCCCCGTTGAAAGAGGCCTGTCAATTTAAGATTTATCTGCAGAAAGACTAGGAGACGCTCATTGATGAGGTTTCGGCCTTTTGTTTTGCGGGAGTTCCAGGAGCCGACTGGGATGGGTCTAAAACCAATATCAGACGTTGGAAAATCCCAGTCGGATACTTGTTGCCTAAAGCAAGGTGGTTCATTGAGATCTTAGAGTCCTGGGTTTGGGGAGTTTCGTCTCCAAATTTTGTTGACTTTGAGGTGTGTCTCATGGCTCTCTGTCTATCCAGGGGGCATCGGATAGACATTCCTAGGCGGATCTTCTTGTGTTTGCACGAAAGGTTTGAATCGAGAAATAGGAAGTCTGCGGGCCATAGTTTCTTACTCATGTACTTAGCTGAGAAGTGCGGTGCCATCGTGACTAAGAATGAGAGAGACCTCAAACCAAGGTCCCGAGACTGTTTGACAAAATCCCGGACCCGTTGAAATATGTAGTTGTGATGGAGGCAGGGACTAGTTCTAAACGTTCTAAAGGAAAGGCTAAGAAAGGAGCCTCTTCCTCTCGTGCACCACCACCTCCACCTCCAGCTACTACTCCTCCAGTTCCACCTCAGCCTGTACCTCCACCTGTCCGTGATCTTGGCCAGCCGAGTGTGACCCTAGCTGACTTAATGGCAGAGTTAAGGTTGACCAGGACCATGACCCACGCATCTCAGGGTTGGACCACCGACCATGTTGCTGACATGAGTGCTCGGCAGTTTGAGCACTATCGCAGTAGCATGCGTAACTTAGGACAGGGGATGCGCCAGGTGAGTCTGCATCAGCATCGTCAGGATCAGTGGATAGAGGCATTGGCCACTCATGTGGGATTTCCGAGAGACCAGTGGCCTAGTGGTTAAGAGACTTACCCAGGTGCTTACGAGTACCATTCTGATGCCTATTCCGGAGACCAGGACCAGGACAACGAGGAATCGTCCGAGTAGACTTACCGCCCCTGCATTTGAATGCTGAGTCTTTTCGCTTGACCTATGCATTCGTTGAGGACAACGACGCGTTCAAGTGGGGGGGGGGGGGGGTTTCTCATCCTTTATTAGCCAAGTCCGTGTCTGCATTCACCAGTTACATATAGGTTGTTTGTGTAGTATCGTGAGTCAGTAGTTGTAGTCCATGTCGTGTTTATATATATTGTTTTGTGTCGTATTGTGAGTAGTTGATGTTTGCATATTATTATAGAATGTTTGCATGTTTTATTTAATTGAGTCCACCTACCCAAATTGAGTCAGTTTCGAGTCTTCTTTCGATTCGGCCCATGCATATAGAGTAGTACTTATATAAAAAAGAAAAAAAAAATAAATTAAAAAAAAAATTGAAAATTGAGAAAGGGCAATCAAAAGAAGTTTAAATTTGGAAGAATCGAGGAGTGTGAGAACTTTAGGCATAGGGTATGACTTGTGACCGAGAATGACAATGTGAGTTCCCCTTAGTATGTATAGAGAGACTTTCTTTACGGGAATGCCTGCCTATTTTAATACACTTAACTGATTTCCAAATCTAAAGTATGTGCCATGTTTTCTTACAATAGTTGAGCTAGATGTGAGCTAAACAAGCCGAACATTCATGTGTACGTCTTAGGTAGTCGCCAACCCGCCTCGTAGTGGCACACGGAACAGTTGTGCGAGGTGTGTATTAGAGCATTCACTGCTTGTTAGATCTCACCTGTAGGACCACTAGAAAACCCGATTCGAACCTTGGCTTATTTGATAACCTCTTGACCTAGGGTGACGATTCTTGGCCTTCATCACAAATCGTTTAGAATCTCCACTTTAGTGCGTCACGAGGGAGTTGTAGTTGAGGGGGTTCGATGAGGGAGAGCTTATTGCACATACTGTGAGTTCTACATGATCGCATGCACGTTAGTTGATATTTACGAGGGGATGCGAGGGTGAGTGAGTAGGCTTGCGCACTTCGGTGTGGCGGTGTTCCATGTCATTACACCATGGACACAATTGTGGAGAGTCGTGAGTGCGTGACATCTAATCCGCACAAAATGGGGTTGGTTGATTTTAATTAGTGGATCATGCTAGGTATTGGACTTCTTTCATATTGGTGTAGGAGGTTCGGTTGGATTAGGCACGTGACATACTCTGTTTGACTACTTGAGAGGGGGACATGACTACATTCTAGTGTGGGGATGTCGACTTTTGACTCAGTACATTGAGATCGAGCTTGTGACGACTCCATCCCCATATGTGTACTTGGACTTGTTTGCGGCTTTGTTTGGTGGCGTCATGCATTTCATAGAGTTAGGGGGAGATGAATCTTACTTGTGATACATATTCATCGTTTTGCTTATTTCCTTCCCCTTTACATATTTGCTTAGCTATTCTTGGAAGACCACTCGAATATTTGGACGATATGTTGGATTTTGAGGGAAAAAATCAGAAAAAAGAAAAAAGAAAAAGAGAGAGATGAATAAAGTGATGAATTGAGTTTAATTGGAAGCGAGTGGTGGGGCTATTATTTCGGTAACGACGGTTTGCATTTCGTGGACGATTCAAGACGGTGGCCACGGAGATCGTAATTGTACCGGGGTTTTGAGGGAATTGAGGGCCGGAGACTGTGAGTTTCAGGTTGTGGTTTCCATCATCGTGGTGAGCGTGTGCAAGATGTGGTTTTTATTGTGAGAATGTGACGCTTAGGATTTATATTTCACGATTATCTGTTTGTCCCTAAGCCTCAACATTCTAAACCGTTAGCGGAATAGGAGCTCGTACCTTGGATGTGGCTTAGCCTAGTGTAGCCTCTTATTTATCGGCACACGCGAAGAGGTAGGTTATTCTTGCACTTAGTAAAGCTAGGCTTTCTATACTAACTAGGGGAAATTCTCGTTGTCGAATTTAGTTGCAATTCATATCTCGTTCCTAGATTCTTTATCACTCCATGAGAACCGGTTTAAGCTAATTGAGATTGCCCGATCTCGCCCAAAAAGATAAAAAGATGTTTTGTGTATATATACGTGTTTAGTGAAGATCGAGTCATATAATTGCATTGCATCATATTGTTGCATCGTCGAGTCGTTTATTGAGTCTTCATTTGTATTGAGTCAGCTAATTGAGGTTAGTATGCAATCGGTAAGTTGAAAAGTATGCAATGGGCTTGGTTGGAATAGTTGACTCGAGAGGTGAGATGGGAGGAGGAAGGTTCGGATGATCTTTGATAGGTTGTGATATGGATTGTTGCTCGGAATGCGAAACGGGTAAGTGTGGGGATATTTGATAACTCCATATTTGGAGTTATATTCGTATGTGCTTCCTTACCGTTTTGCGTGCATTCCGATGCGTTTCTATGGATTTTGGACCATTTCTTGCTAAATTGGAGCATGTTGAGTCTTTGCATGTAAATGTTGAGTCCGGACACTTTTTGCGTTGATTTTGACTATATCTTATCACGTTTGATCTTCCGGTATGTTTCTCGTGTTGTGGTTTTCAGGAACCGGGAGCTCGGGACGTGACATTGGAGCAAAAGTGAACTTCGAAAAAGTTGGAGGCTCAAAGGAATGCTCGGGAAGTGAAGACGACGGAAAAAAGAGCAAGAAGATGGAAGTTTGAAACTGGCTGCCCAGAAGTAATCGTACGATTACATGGAGGTAATCGTACGATTACCCCTTAGCCAAAATCCGATTCAGAAAGTAATATTACAAAGTGATAGTACCAAGTGAACGCAGAAAGTGGTAATCGTATGATTACCTCTGCTGCCAGGATAGGATTTTTGGGGTATTTTTGCTATTTTGGCATGGTTTTGAGGTTGTGGAGCCACGAAACACTTAGGAAACATTGGGGAACGTGATTGGCATCAGAGAACACATCGAAGAACGTGCTTGGAGAGCTTGGAGCTAGGTTGGAGAGCTTGGATCATCCGTTTGGGTTCTAAAACTCCGTTTCTTCTCTAGTTTTTGCTATTTGATCAAGAAACTTTGTATATTGATCATGTTTATGCGTAGCTAAACACTTTTCTCAGGATATCTCATAGGGAACTAGGGTTTGATCACGATATTGTGATTCATGGATTTGATTTCATTCGTTTGGCTTAACTGTGAACTTTTTATCTAGCTAAGTGTATTTTACGTGTTTAATTCATCTTTGCTATCAGTAGACGTATTGATAGGATAGAGCTAGGTTATGAATGTTAGAGACATCGATATTCATTGCCCGGAAAATTGAAATACACACTAGCCGTATCTAGGGTTGAGAAATCTTGCTAGTTAGCTAGAACAAAGAGTAGATGAATTGTCGTAATGCGTGCTTAAACTCAATTAGGCTAGAGAAATCAGTTGTAATAGTCTAAGCATAGGAGTTGGTTGAGACATCTTCAACGTAATTGTGCTCGTTTAGCTAGATAAATGTTCATCATGTTAACAAAACATAAATCCAATATCGTGTGAAATACCTAGTGGCCCGTAGAGATATCCTGTCTTTTCCACACCTTGAGAACTCTTACAATTAGTTATCTTTATTAATCGTGAAGTAAATCATTCGATTAATTGAGACACTTGCTTTTAATTTTAGTAGGATCAATAGAACAAAACAATTGCGCCTTGCCCACACATAGAACAAATTTAATAGCTAATCTACGACAAACTCTCTTGGGTTCGACAACCCGGATTTCCGGAATTTATTACTACACACGACAGCTGTACACTTGCAGTTGGAGCGTGTCAAAATGCAAGGGCTTTCAAAGGTTGAAAACTTTCTTGTGGCTGCTTAGTCATGAAAGGTTGGCTACAAAACAGCTGCTCTCCGTTAGAGGTATTATTCCTGATGCTGTTTGCCCTTTCTGTGATCATCTCTGTGAAGACACTTTACATGCTATAAGGAATTGCAACTGGGTCTCTGAGATCTGGCAGCTGTTTCTTCATTCTTCTGGGTGGGATGAGTTCTTTTCTCTCCCAGCCCCTTCTTGGGTTTTGTGGAACTTAAGTGCTCAGAAAAAGGGGAGTGATACTTTTGAGGACATTCCTTGGTCTATTTTATTTCCTACAATTTGTGCTCAGATTTGGTTTTGGCATAATAAGAGGACTCATGACCCTCTCTTTCAAATGCCTAATAAGGTTAAGAGGTGTCTGGTGAGTCAAGCTAGAAGGGTTTTTCAGGGAATTCAACTCCCTCTTGGCTGGCTGCAGAAGAAGCCAACCCTCATTTTCTGGGAAAAACCTCCCTTGCACCAACTGAAAGTTAATGTGGATTGTAGGCATATTCATGCTAATGGTTGCTTGGCTATTGGAGGTGTGTGCAGAGATCATGAAGGAAACTGAGTTTGGGGTTTTCAGCAAAACATTGGATGCACTTTTGTGCTTCATGGTGAGATCTGGGCTGTTTTGTAAGGATTGAAGATGATCAAACTTAACCAGCACTCTGCGGTTCTGGTGGAGACTAATGCTAAAGAGGTTGTTGAATTGGTTGAATCTGGTTCTTCAAACTCCCCTTTCTGGTGTTTGATTTCAGCAATTAGAGGGCTGTTGTTGGAATCTCAAAGCTCTCTGTCTCATGTGTGGAGGGAGGCCAATCAAGTAGCGAAATAATCTTGCCAAGCATTGTTCTTTTCAATCTTTAGTTAGGCTTTCTTTGAATTCTGCTCCTGAAGTTTGTTTAGCTATTCTAGATGCAGATAGAGCTAGTGTTGGGAGTGTTAGGCTCCTGGTGTAATTTGATACAAAAAAAAAGGTAGAATTCAAAGTGAGGCAGCGCCCTAACTAGGTTAATTGAGGAAGAAGTGAAAAGAACAAGTATAAATAGGTATATGAGTCCAAAGATATGCAAATTACTGAATTAGTATGATCTTGGAGAAACAAGGGGTTCTTATTAAATTTCTTTTGTCTCTTTTCCCCTCACAGTTCCTTTCTTCCTACAAATTCTCGCCGGAATAAAGCTCTTGAGCTTCTCTTTGATCATAGATTCTTCTTTATCGTCTCTGATTACATCTCTCTTACCCTGAACTGCACCAGCACCCACCAGCTTCCTTTTCGTGAAACCCTGCAAAAACATTTTGATTTCTCAACTCAAACACTCATCTCAAATTTACTAAATTTCCAATCTATATATTCAAACACTCATCTCCTTACCCATGGCTCAGCATTCTTTTCACTGTAAACTACGTCAAGAGGCGTCAACGCGTCCTTGTTAAATGCCATTTTATCAACTTTCAGATGCTTAATGAGGCTACTCTCATAGTAGCCAGAAGCAGAAAGAAGATGAAGAGGGGTGTTGCCATCATTGTCTTTCTGGTTTATGAGGCTAATGAGTGAAAGCCTCTGCAATATGAACTTGATCACCTTCTTCTTCTTCTTGCTCTTGACCGCTATGTGAAGCATGTTTTCACCACTCCCATCCACCATTTCCCAACAATCTGGACAGTGCAATAAAAGTTCAGCCATCACTGTAACGTGACCACCGCTGGCGCTAGCTGCTATATGCAAAGGTGCCCGCTTCTGATCTTTTTCAATAGAATACGCGGCGGTTTTATCAACTTTTAAGAGCAGTTTCGTCATTGATAGATGTTAGATGTGCTTCAAAAACTAAATGTTATTTTGTCCCACATAGTCACTTCTATCATTCTTTCCACTCTTTATATTTACAAATGTTGTTATGGGTATTTGAGAGCCCAATAAGAAGAAGAGACTATGCAAGCTTGAGCCCACTAGCCAAAGCCCATATAATAACCGCGCGCGGCGTGGACTTGGACTTGGGACGCGGGCGCGGCGTGTCGTGTCCTAGTCAGCGGGAATTATTTCATCCCAATCCTTTCTTGAATTATTTCAAACTTTCCAAAAAAAAGGAAATTTTTCGTTACACCCATATCAATGGGATTTGACTGAAATTCATCCTCCAAACTTAAGGGAATTTGATCACCTTTATTTCTCCATTAATTTATGAAAATCTTTTCCGAAAATAAAACTTTCCCTTGCCCATATAAACCCCTTCGTACAAACAGTATTACTAACTTCACTATCATTTTCTCTCCTTTATCCTCCTTGCTCTTGAGTCAGCCATGAACGAGTTCATGTTCCGGGTTTGGTGAGTGCACACCAACCGGGACACGTCGTTGTATCCTGGAGGACAACCGCCTCAACATCTGCACCAAAGGAGGGAGTCCTAGTGGGGGCGAAATTGTTCTTAAGGACAGCGGATTTGGTTCCGTGCCTCGACACATCAGATCGATAAGTCTTTCCCGTTTTTCTGTATTTGTTTTTATAATCAAACCTCTATCTAAATATTTTTTCCAAAAATCTTAAGAACAAATTTAGTTTGATTATGAAAATGAATACGGTTCCGGATCTCTCAAAACTAGAACTCTTTGATGGGAATCACTACAAACGCTGGTCAGAAAAAATTCTATTTTTCTTAGAATCAATAAATGTTGATCGTGTTTTATATGAAGATCAAGTTCCAGTTGACTCTCTTGAACCAGCTCGTAGTGCTTCAATCAATCAGTTTGAAAGAGATAATAAGATCTGTCGTGGGCATATACTGAATTATCTGTCTAATCCCTTATTTGATGTTTATTGCACTCTGAAATCTGCTAGAGAAATATGGGAACAACTGCGCATCAAATATTCTGTTGAAGATGTAGGCTCGAAGAAATATGTGGTGAGCAGATTCCTAGAGTTCAAGATGACAGATGACAAAACCGTTCTGGAGCAAATCCATGAATACCAGAACGCGATCCATGACATCAAGACAGAAGGCATGAAGGTTGATGATGCTTTCCTAGCAGCTGCCCTGATCCACAAGCTTCCTCCATCATGGAGGGACTACCGAGGCACTCTGATGCACGAGACTAAGGACATGAACCTGGACGATGTTATCATCCATCTCCGGATCGAGGAAGCCAACAGAAAGAAGCTCAAGGCAGAGATGAATCAAGAATTCACATCGAGGGCAAATATTGTAGAAGTCAAGACAGGCGCAAAATACAATGGGCAAAACTCAGGACACGGGAATCATCACAAGAACACAAAGAAGCAGCAACACGGCGGAACAAAACCACACTTCAAGAAACCCGAAGGAGTCGTCAAGAAGAAAAAGGGGAATTGCTATGTTTGCGGAAAGACTGGACACTATGCATCAGAATGCAGGTACCGCAAGGATGGGAACACACAGCAAGGTAATAGACCGCAAGCAAACCTAGCAGAGGGAGACACCGAAATCATTGCAGCAGTAGTATCAGAGGTCAACCTGGTAAGCAGCCCCATGGAGTGGATCGTCGATACAGGAGCAACTCGGCACATCTGCACCAACAAAGACATGTTCTCCACCTATGAATCTGTTGAAGGAGAGATCGTCTACATGGGTAATTCGCGCACAGCTAGCGTGGCTGGTAAGGGTAAAGTTTTGTTGAAGCTGACATCTGGTAAAACCCTCGCCCTAACTGATGCGCTACATGTTCATGATATGCGTAGAAATCTCGTTTCTGGTTATCTGCTTAATAAGGCTGGTATTAAACTTGTTTTTGAATCTGATAAGTTAGTTCTTACTCGTAATAACGAGTTTGTGGGAAAAGGATACTCTGCTGATGGACTTTTTGTGTTAAGTGTCGAGAACACTAATAAAAGGACTACCTCTTCTGCTTATATTGCTGAGCCTATTGATCTTTGGCATGCTAGGCTAGGCCATGTGAATTTTGCATCCGTTAAACGAATGAAACAACTCAGCCTAATTCCTGATTTGAAGAATTCTGAAAGTTCAAAATGTCATGTTTGTGTAGAGGCAAAATTTCATAAGAAGCCATTTAAATCGGTAGAAAGAAGTTCTGAACTTTTAGAGTTAATTCATACTGACCTCGGAGACTTCAAAAATTATGAAAGTAGGGGAGGCAAGAGATATTACATAACCTTTGTAGACGACTTCTCTAGATTCTGCTATGTTTATTTGGTGAGAGCCAAAAGTGAGGCCACAGAATGTTTCATAAAATACAAAGCTCAAGTAGAGAACCAACTTGATAGAAAAATCAAGAGGGTAAGGTCCGATAGGGGAGGAGAGTATGACAGTGACATATTAAGATCCATATGTGAGCAGAATGGTATAATTCACGAGACTACCGCTCCCTACACCCCTGAACAAAATGGCATAGCCGAGAGGAAAAATAGAACCCTAAAGAACATGTTGAATGCCATGCTTATTAGTTCTGGGTTACCATCGAACATGTGGGGGGAAGCTATCTTGTTCGCGTGCCATATCCTGAATAGGGTCCCTTTTAAGAAAAATGATAAGACCCCATATGAGCTATGGAAGGGGTACAGCCCTAACTTGAAATATTTGAAAGTGTGGGGGTGTCTAGCTAAAGTGGGACTGCCTAGTTTCAAACGAGACAAAATTGGACCCAAGACCACTGACACTGTCTTTATTGGTTATGCTCAAAATAGCGCTGCTTATAGATTCCTAGTGAGTGAGTCAAACCACATAATAGAGGCTAAGGACGCAGAATTCTTTGAAGACACATTCCCTATGAAAGAGAGGGCCCCCATTGCCTCTCATGGTGCTTCCTTAGAAAACTCTAGTCTAGATCCTGAAAATGATATTGAACCTAGACGCAGCAAGAGAGCAAGAGTAGAGACTAGCTTCGGACCAGACTTTGTCACTTCCTTCATCATTGAAGATGATCCTAAGACATACGGCGAGGCAATGAAATCCGTAGATGCAAATTTTTGGAAAGATGCAGTGAATAGTGAATTAGAATCCATTATGTCTAATCACACTTGGGAACTAGTCGACCTTCCTAAGGGGACCAAACCCATAGGATGTAAATGGGTATTTAAAAAGAAGCTTAAGGCCGATGGAACCATTGACAAGTTCAAGGCCAGACTAGTTGCAAAAGGTTACACACAAAAGGAGGGAGTTGACTACTTTGACACCTACTCTCCCGTGACCAAGATCTCCACCATTAGACTACTCTTTGCTATTGCTTCCATTCATAATCTTGTAGTACACCAAATGGATGTAAAAACTGCCTTCTTGAATGGAGATCTAGAGGAGGAAATCTACATGGACCAACCCGAGGGCTTTATAGTCAAAGGTCAAGAAAATAAAGTGTGTAGACTTGTTAAATCCTTATATGGCCTGAAGCAAGCTCCCAAACAGTGGCATGAGAAATTTAACCAAACTCTAATCACTAATGGATTTATTGTGAATGAATCTGATAGTTGTCTTTACTCTAAATTTTCTGATTCACGCGGTGTGATTATATGTTTATATGTTGATGATATGTTAATCATGGGCACTGACTTACACATTGTGAATGAAACCAAAGGGTTCCTGTGCTCCACCTTTGATATGAAAGATCTTGGGGAGGTAGATGTAATTCTTGGTGTTAAGGTAATTCGTAAGTCAAATACCTTCGTGCTATCTCAGTCACACTACGTTGAAAAATTGCTCAAGAAATTTAATCTTTATGATGTCGATGCGGTTAAAACTCCTTATGACCCGAGCATGCATCTAAAGAAAAATAGAGGAACTAGTGTGTCTCAATCTGAATATGCTAAAATTATTGGAAGTGTCATGTATTTGATGAATTGTACTCGTCCTGACATTGCATATGCTGTGAGTAGATTGAGCAGGTACACACATAATCCAAGTAGAGAGCACTGGACCGCGTTGAACAGATTGCTGAGATACCTAAAGGGGACAATGAACTACGGTCTCCATTATGGTGGTTATCCAGCTGTGCTGGAAGGTTATTGTGATGCTAACTGGGTTTCAGAAAATGATGAAACCAACTCTACTAGTGGTTATGTGTTCACCCTTGGTGGGGGTGCAATATCGTGGAAATCCTCTAAACAATCTTGTAAAGCTGCCTCCACTATGGAATCTGAATTTATTGCTTTGGAATTGGCAGGTAATGAGGCCGAGTGGCTAAGGAACCTTCTGGCGGACATTCCACTGTGGGAAAGGCCGGTTCCATCCATCTCCTTGCATTGTGATTCACAGGCGGCCATAGCTCGAGCAAAGAACAAGACGTACAATGGAAAGAAGAGACATATCCGCTTGAAGCACAACATTGTACGCAACTTAATGAGCAATGGTGTGATTGCCCTAAACTCCGTGAGGTCATAGAAAAACATGGCAGATCCTCTGACGAAGGGGCTAGCAAGGAAGATAATTGCTGATGCATCGAGGGGGGTGGGACTCAAGCCCATAGAGTGAGATTCCCATGATGGCAACCCAACCTGCATGAATAGAGATCCCATGAAACAGGTTCAATGGGTAACAACAAGTCATGGAGAAACTCTAAATAAAACACTGTATTATGTATGTCCCTCCCTATGGTGTAAATAAGTGTTTGTTGCAAAAATAAGTAAGGATGAGCACTATGCTCTTAATGAACTCATAGCCCTTATGGGTGGTGTGTTGCAGCCACACTTGATGGGTTCACCTATGTGAGTGTGGGGGTGGGGCCGCCCCCTATGAGAGTTGGGGCTAACTCTCTAGAGCGCTCATGAATATCCAGGTAGGGCGCATGGCCTAAAGGCGCCAAATGGAGAACTCGTCATAGCACATCTTGAGATGTGTGAGCAGGACCACTGATCTACTCAAGGGAGAAGGTTCAAGACTATGTTCACCTTCACCACAAGTGGAACAAGCCCTGTTATCACTAAGTGTTGATTCAAGTCCACAAGACATCGACATTACTACATCTCCGGAATCGACTCAAGAGCATCCTTTTCTTCCTTTCTTTGTTTTTGAATCATGTGGGGGATTGTTAGATGTGCTTCAAAAACTAAATGTTATTTTGTCCCACATAGTCATTTCTATCATTCTTTCCACTCTTTATATTTACAAATGTTGTTATGGGTATTTGAGAGCCCAATAAGAAGAAGAGACTATGCAAGCTTGAGCCCACTAGCCAAAGCCCATATAATAACCGCGCGCGGCGTGGACTTGGACTTGGGACGCGGGCGCGGCGTGTCGTGTCCTAGTCAGCGGGAATTATTTCATCCCAATCCTTTTTTGAATTATTTCAAACTTTCCAAAAAAAGGAAATTTTTCGTTACACCCATATCAATGGGATTTGACTGAAATTCATCCTCCAAACTTAAGGGAATTTGATCACCTTTATTTCTCCATTAATTTCTGAAAATCTTTTCCGAAAATAAAACTTTCCCTTGCCCATATAAACCCCTTCGTACAAACAGTATTACTAACTTCACTATCATTTTCTCTCCTTTATCCTCCTTGCTCTTGAGTCAGCCATGAACGAGTTCATGTTCCGGGTTTGGTGAGTGCACACCAACCGGGACACGTCGTTGTATCCTGGAGGACAACCGCCTCAACATCTGCATCAAAGGAGGGAGTCCTAGTGGGGGCGAAATTGTTCTTAAGGACAGCGGATTTGGTTCCGTGCCTCGACACTTCAGATCGATAAGTCTTTCCCGTTTTTCTGTATTTGTTATTATAATCAAACCTCTATCTAAATATTTTTTCCAAAAATAAAAAGCCAAAGCGCGCAGCATAGTGTAGGGGAGAAAATCCGTGTATATCGATTTCTTTAGCTAAACACGGCTTCCAGTCTAGCAATTTCTTTGTGCATCCTGTAATATAATCTCGTCAATATTACATATTCCTTCCGTCCTAAAATAAGTGTCACATGAAGTTTTCACGAATATAACATATTTGTATTTTACTTAATAGATCTAGTAAAATGTAGTTTATGTGGTACTTTAACTTGGTAAGTGAAAAGTGAAAAAGTAGTGAGAGAAGTCAATGAACTTATTATGTGACAGACGGAACACAAAAGATCATAATGTGTGATGAACAATGATTCTCAATAACACAAATGACGTGAAAGAAAATAGAAAATAAAATGAAAAATAAATAACTTTCTTGAGGGTAAAAGGCACTTTCACCCACTCAAGTTTGATATAAAGACACTTTCACCCCTTGTAGTTTGGGATATGACACTTTTGTCTCTTCAGTGTGCCCAACTTCAGGACACTTGCACCCCTAATTGTGCCGTTTCATACTCTAAGAGATCAAATGTGTCCCCAAAACCACTATTAGTGACAATAGACCTCCATCCCAGACTCACGACGGCACAGTTAGAGAGTGTAGGTATCGTGAAATTTGGCACGCTAAAAAGGCAAAAGTGTCATTTTCTAAACCAATCTGGGTACAAGTGTCTGCATCAAACTTAAGGGGTCTTCTACCTCTTTCATAAAAGAAAGACGCTTATTTCAGAATTTCCATTTTAAGAAATGAAGACACTTAAAAGTGAAACGGAGTGAGCATGAAAGTATGAAAATTACTAAATTTAGCAAATGAAGCTGAAGAACTTCAAAGTTAAAATGCTATATACATACCTTCACCATTGTGAATAACAGCTGAGTGCAAGGCGGTTCTGCCACCAGGTCCGCCATGAGCCACCACTTTGCAAGTCTCCAATATCACAAAAACTAACCCACCATACCCTCTCTCGGCCGCCAGGTAAAGAGGAGTCTCCTCAGCATCATTACCCAGATAACAAAACTCAGGATCTTCCCTTGTCAATAACTGCACTAAACCATGATGATGATTCCTCACAGCCTCGTGCAACGCTGCTTCACCGTCTTCATTTCTCATCCTCAGCATCTCCTTAGCTGTCCCAACTCCGTCTTCAATCTCTTCATCTAAAGCATTCGCGTACTCAATCAGAGCCCTGACTATTTCTTGGTGCCCTTCTCTGGCGGCAATGTGGAGGGAGGAATCCCCATTGGAATTCACCTGGCGGTACATTGACGGAAACATGTTCAGGATCTCCATGACAGTTTATCTGGCCAAATAGGGTTGCAACTTGGAGGACAGTGTTGTTGTTAGGGGTGTGCTGGGATTGAAGCTTGTCCTTGTGCTGCCTGAGAACTGATATATCTCCTTCCTTCGCTGCTCTGTAGAGCTTGGAATCCATCTGACCAGATTCTTTTTCTTTTACGCGTACTTGGTGAATCAAATTATACCAGTTTGGTTCATGTGAAACAGAACTAATGACAAAGGAATGGTCTCCTATTTCTGTTTTCTTATATTTGTCTTGATTTCTGACAGAACCAATTAATAATTAAGGTGAGCACGTAGTATATACAAGAGTAGTAATAGATTTGAAATTGTCACATTCAAACGTCGATCTCCAAAACCCTTAAAATGTCTTTATTCGTAATGTTTATACCATTATCTGGAGGAGCCATTTCTTTTGTTTTCTATCGCGGGTTTCAGAAGACGTGAATGTTGGATTTCGATATAAACAGAACATAATAAATAATGGTATAAACACGTTTTCTTTGGGACTAGGCAGGTTACAGGCAGCAGGGTCATAGGCAGGGACGGACCCAGAAATTTTTCATAGGGGGGCCAAGGTTAAACAACAATAATTCAAATCTCATATAAAATAATAAATTTCTCACTGAAATGGCATTATTCATGAAATTAAATAATTATAAGCAAGACTAAACTTCACTAAAGTATGATTAAAAAAAGTATGATTCGAAAAAAAACTTCTTAAATTAATTTTGTGAAAAAAAACTTCAATTACATATAAGAATTGTAGAAAGCAGATAACCAATTAAAATTGCAAATGGTATTAGCTCAAGTAGTAGAGTAAATTCAACTATAGGAACGTGGTTTTTCTTTTTGAGAAATAGTATAGGGAGGTGGTTAATTGGTTAATGGGTAGGGTTTTGGAATGGAGAGGAATTCAAATACTTCATCCTCTCTATTGGAAGTGTGTGTCAATTCAATGAGGTTTGGCCAAAAAAAATTTAGTGAGGTTTTCTAATTGTAACATTTGGTAACCTAATGAAAATAACAATCATCTAAGTGGGCCAATTATAATTGAAAATTTTGGAGAGTTATGATAATGTGACCTGATTGGTGACCTAAAATATATCAACCAATAGATGCAGACTAATAAAATCATGTGAGTGGAAATCACAAGTGTGACAGCTAGGTTATTCTATCACATTACCATGAACGTAGGGGGGCCATCTACAAAGGAAATGAGGATAAACACAGATGTATAACTACATGCCTCGTTGTATGCAAAATTCTAGGGGGGCCACTGCCCCTGCCGGATGTTACACAGTTCCGTCCCTGGTCATAGGATTTTTTTGAGAAAACAAGGAATATGGTTGCTACAAAAGAGCATCCACAGAAGAATTACATGTATTCGATTGAATTCAATAACTAGCAAACTCTTAAGGTAGTAGAAAGCCAAATAGTTACAAAGCAGAAGAAGACTAGTGGGCAAATACACATGCTTGGTTTGTCAGCAGACCATAATAAGAGTATAACCTTCATATTTCTGTTGTATAAAAGTTCAAAAATATTATTTTTGATATTTAAATTTAAATATGTGATTTTCCTGAAAAGTTGTCATGTTTTCAATAGTTGTAACTTTTACAACAATTGTGTTTTTTCATAGTATCTTTTCCTAAAAGGTGCTTCAAGCACCCCTTTCGTTCCTATAAATACAAGTGTGTATTTCATGTCAAATGAAGTTTTTAGACTTGTGTCTCTCTTCTTCAATCACTTGTCTCGTGTCCGGGTTGGGTTCCAATTTAGGAGAAGACAAGAAGTGCAATATTGCTTCTTCTCCACCGCGGTAGGCATTGCATCGGTGGGTAGCATTTCAATGTATCCCATTTTGCACCATATAGTGGGGGAAATTACTATCCTAAAGATAGGTCCTGCACCGCCTTAGCCTACGCCATTAATCTCCACATCTCCTACAAATCGATAAGTTTTCCTATCCCTTTATCCTTCTTCTCTATTGTATTTATGAGTTTTTTCGATTCATATTTTTTATACTAACCATAATTCTGAAATTGTTTGTTTTTAGTGGATTTTCCACAACAATTTTAGGATAGTAATTCTCTCTTTGTAGTTGTGTACAATTTCAGAGTATGACATGGTGGTGACAAGCGATCCTAACATAGGCATGTTCAAGTTGTCAACATGGAAGACATTCCTCAAGTTGTATGGCATATGTTCGGGCCTATATGCCATACATCACTGGATGGTAAAGTTATCAAGGAAGGAGTACTAAGGCTCTAACCAATTCAAAGCCAACAGGCGTTCTTTCTCATCCCCATTCTTCCAATGATGTCGGCCACTACGAATGTGGAAATTCAGTGGCTATTGAAGTTGGAGAATCAGAGACTGACAATCAATCTTTCCATCTCATCCAAAAACCAGAAGGATCGGAATTTCTAAATGAAGGAAGGACATAAATACCGTGCATCTCTTCCAAACAAAGTAGGACAAACAAGTGTCTTGCGCCCGTTTCAGTAAATCGCCCGAAGCCCGAAGGATTGCAATCTCGCGCAAGCGAAGTCGTGAGCAAAGCCTGAAACATCTGATCAGATAAGTTTTATTATTCAATATTTTCATTCCTTTCGATCTTGCAACATAGTGCACGCCACTTCTGTTGTTATTTTTTATATTATTTTATACGCTTAAGTAATATGTGATAAGCTATTGTTCGTCGTTCGTCTGGCTTAATGAATAATTGATTCACTTCGGAACTGATGCTAATAGAATTCGAACTAGATAGTTACATATCCATTTGCACAATAATTAAACTGTATCTTTCCGGTTCATCCAGTTTTTCTATTTTTTTTGTTATCATTATTTGATTTGTGGTTGGATTAATGGCATGTGCATTCTTTTATGCCCAGATCTGCTTGGAAGTTGCAGTAGAATGGGATGATGGTGGTCTAACTAGAGAAGTTACTTGGGCACTGTTGGTAACAATGCATTTTGGACAGTTAGGCTTTTGTTGTGCCAAAGCCACACAAGGAGTTGGTTACGGTGTCTAGAGCAGAGTGGGCACCATTACCAAAGCATGGATGTGCAGCATTTGAAAATCCAACATTTATATAACATTCGAGCATCCTATAGTCAGGGATGGTTTGATTCAAGAACAAATTAGACAAATATCTATCGACACCAAAGAAGAAAGACTCTCAACAACAGGGAGAAAAAAAAAGGTTTGTTTAGTACATCGAATGTATCTTGTTAATTTGTTTTGACTTTTAGCAATGTCCAGTTCTTGCAGCAATTTCATTTTTTGACATTGGATGGAGCTACCAAATACATTTTCTGTGGTGGATAGAAAAATATGATGACGTGTCGATAATTTACAACCGCGGAGAATATAGTGCAGCGGCCATCAGATAGAAGGCATTGTCGAGAAATGGCTACTTTCATAGAGGATGAAAATTTTACAAATTCATGTGATTCATGGGATGGAATATGTCAATATAGAAGTGACTCACAAGTAAAAGGTAAAGTGTGACGCAATTAATTTTGCAAATTTGTGATAAATCCCTATAAAATGGGATGTGTCGTGTCGTTCACGACGAATTGTCATGACAATTGAGATAAAGAGTGAAGTACCAACCTAATATTATTAGGTTGAAGATTTTAAAGTCACGGGAGATATGGGACTATTACCGATTAAGAGAGGTGTCTAAATTGAAACTCACCTCATCATGATGATGTCGGTCATTACCGAAAATCACATGCATCGAGGTTCAAAGGCAATTCAATTAAAAGACTACCCGTGGAATGCTAGTGTGAGACTACATTCCAAGTGCATTGCTTTATTTTAAGGAATAGTGGGGGTATCAACTTCTTACTAAGAAATGAATGCTATTCCTTCAAAGTCCCGTATCTGACTAATGCACTGTTCATCCACAACAATATTACTAGGTTGGACGCAATGTCCTTAACAGAACTCATAGCCTTTATGGTGGAGCGATTAAGCGGTTGTGGACGCTCTCGATGAGTCTGCCTTTGCAAGTAAGAAAGTGAGAGGCCGCTTTCTAAGGGTTATCGGTAAGACCCTGAGAGTACTTGCTAAGACCGATTCAGCGCAAGGCCCATATCAAAGCGCTGCCTCTTGAAGAATTAGAACCCGGTACCTACGTGAATAGTTTCTTACTATCCTCACGGATATAAGTCTCTATTCAAACCACGGTTCAAGGCCCAGTCCATCGTTGGCGATACGTGGTACTATACCCAATCTTATTTACTTCCGTGTCTATTTATTTTCGAGTATAATATTTTAAGAACTTTTAGTGGGGGATTGTTGTATAAAAGTTCAAAAATATTATTTTTGATATTTAAATTTAAATATGTGATTTTCCTGAAAAGTTGTCATGTTTCCAATAGTTGTAACTTTTACAACAATTGTGTTTTTTCATAGTATCTTTTCCTAAAAGGTGCTTCAAGCACCCCTTTTGCAACCGCCCGTGGTTTCCCAAACCTTCCGTTCCGGACCGGAAAGCCCGGGAGGGGCCGATGCTAACAGTGACGGCGGGAATCAAGCATAACATTCCAAAAGTAATTATTTATTATACATCATTAAACTTCATGAAAGTCACTAAACATTACAAAAGCGATTTCCAAAAGCTATACATGATCTTGCTTGCTACCTAACACTACACGTGAGTCCCGTACCCAGCTTCGCCATAGCCTCCTGCCTCTAAGCCTGCGGTGGGAAGGAAAACAGAACCGCAGTTTCTAAAGTCAGCTGTGAAATGCTGAGTAAATAACACCCAAACATGTAAAACAGAAGATGAAGCTTTACTTTATAATTTGCAATAAAACAGGAGGAATAAAACTTGTAAAGAATGAATTCAGTAAATAAAGTAGGAACTCATATAAACTTCTTCTTTTCTTAATATCTCTTTCAAACGGGGATTATCTTTCTCGACCTCTTCTTCCTTTCTTTCAAAAGCTCATGCCAAAACTGTATTATTAACTTTGTTGATACGGGGAAGGAACTACTAATCTATCACTAGCAACCATGACCTTAACTGCCGGCAGCCCCCTAAGACTTATTGCGGCCAGAGAGGTGAGTACATGGAGCGACCCGGCAGGTTGCGACCGGGTTAAAATAAAGTCTGATCTCTGGTCGAGTGCTAAAGTCAACACGACAATAAAAATTGCTTCTCCCGCACAACTCTTTCCACTTTACGTTAATTACGCATTATTATTAATCATGTGACAAGTCAAATAAATAACTTCTTTGAAATAAAAGGAGACTTCAAATAAACAAGTAAATAAATAACCAAATAAAACACATTTTGAGACAAGAAATAAAAGTCATATTAAGACACGAAGGAAGCTAGGCTCTAGGCTTGGCATGTTACTTACCTTACTTCCGTAGCACTAGCACGTTCTAGAAATGTCTCGGCCTACAAACCGTCACCTACAACCCGTAACTATTATGTCAACAAATAATCCAACAAAATACTACTCGTCCTAATAATATTCTCTTTTAATTCTACCCAACCCCTCTAGTTAATCTTTTCCTAACATTTTATTTTGTTAGAAACTTCTATTATAAATTATAAAACCACGTTTTTATATTTAGACAACTATTATTATTATGACTATTATTAACTAAAAGTGTCTAACTAATTAGAGAAATTATTTATAAGAGACTTGATATAGTAGTGAAAACAAAACTAATTTATCTTTAATGAAAAAGACATTATTATTATTTCTATAATTATTTATACAATATTCAAAACTATTTAATTTAAAGATAAATTTTCCTAAATACTAATTGCAACAAACAATATTTAAAATCTAGCAAAATATCAAATGTGCAAGTATTAAACATCCAAGTTACTAACAATATTTATTTAACAATATTTATTTAAAGTTTAACTAAAAATATTCCTTATTTAATTTTTAACGAATAAACCGCATGCTATTTTAATACCAAAATTACTATTCTAAAACGAGGATGAAATATAGTATTTTTAGAAATTATTTATATTCCGAAATTATTATTTTTATTTTTAGCGAAAAGTGACAAGTTTAAGTTAAATACACAAAAACCCCCATTCGTATTAAAAGTCTACAAATTCCTCAACTAGCCACCAAAACAAGTTTAATATAGTACACTAACAGCCCCTAAAGTTTCTGAAATTACAAACAGTACCCCTAGGTCATGCTTTAACAGTTTGCAAAAACTACACTTTTACCCCCCTTCTACAACAACTTCATTTTCTTCAATTTAACTACGATTCAAGCTATCGAACTTCAATTCTAACAACATCAAACAACTAATCAGAAGGTGTAGGACGTACCTAGGCCAAGAATGGCCGGAAATCGCTAAGAAATTGGTCGGGTCGAAGCTTGGCGTCGGGGTCGCCGGAGTTGGGCTCCGTCGCCGGCTTTAATGGCTTCCACAGCCTGGTTTGAGGCTCCTAGTGAACTGGTCGGGGCCCTAAGAGTCTTCTGGAAGCAAAGAAGTCGCCTGGGTGCACCTACGAAGAGCTCACCGAATTTTGGCCGGAGGTTGGCCGGCAACAATGGAGGTCGCCGGAGGTCGCAGTGGTTTCTGCTGCTGCTGCTGCCTCCTACTGACCTCTGTTGCTGAACAGCGAAGCTTCAGATGCGAGAAAGAGAAGTGGGAGAAGGCAGGGGATGAGAGAGAGAGAAGTGGGTCTACTTTGGTGGTGGTCGACGGCGGCACTGGTGGCCGTGGTAGCTGCTGCTACTGCTGCTCCTCTGTTCTGCTGCGACCTGAGAACAGAGAGGGAGGGAGAGAAAGAGAGAGTGAAGAGGGTGGAGGCAGTGGGTTGTTCTTCGCTGGGTTCTTGCCGCCGGTGGTTATGGCGACGATGGTGGTGGCTGGCTGCTGAGATGGCTGCTGCCACCTCTCCTGCTACTGCTGGTGGTGTTGGCTGAGAACAGAGAGCAACAGAGAGTTGGAGAGATGGAGAGTAGGCTGCTGGTGGTGGCAGGGTGGTTCTCTCTCGGGTGATGTTGGTGAAGATGGTGGCAATGGTGATGAGGGAGGTGGTGGTTGTTGTGAGTGGCTGCTGGTGGGAGGGGGTGGCTGATCAGCTGCTTATATAGCTGAGATTACTTGGGCTCCAAGCACAAATGATGTGACAAGGGCGGTGCTAGTAGCTTCATGAAGGTAGTGGTGATGATGGTGAAGAATCTTATAGAGGAAGGAGAAGAGAAAGCTTGCTGGAAACAAAAGTTTTCCCATTAAATAATATTTTTGGCAATAATTGGGTGTGGGTGGAGTATTATGTGGTTGGGTGATTGGGTGTGGCAAGTCTAGCAATTATCGCGGTGATTAAACACGCGCTATAAATTAAAACTATCTAGAATTTGTAAAACAACTACGAGTTACTTCTTGATTAATACTCTAATATCATTCTAAAACTCTTTATAAACTAAACTCAAAGTTTTACTAAAATATTATTTTACCAAATTAATTATTATTATTCTTCTAAAATGACTGTTTTACCCCTGCTAGATAATCGGGGTATTACATCCTTCCCCCCTTAAGCACAGCTTCGTCCTCGAAGCTAAGACTAATCACAATATTCAAATCATCTAACATGTAACTGTCTAATAGAATTTATATCACATGGATGGCAAGTAACTTCACATAACAAATAGTAGCAAGTAATCATTTTACGACATACGCAATGCAACACGTAAAGTCAAATAAGGTTGTAGTCACGTCTATCTAATTAGGTGGTCATAGTCTCATTTGGGTTCTAAGTCTCAAGGTCAATTAAATCTCAAAGGTACTAAAATAGCAGACTAAGGCGTAATAGTATTAAATGGAGGGTTGCATCCTCTCCCCCTTAGAGAGTGACGTCCCCGGAACTCCACGTACCTCATTAAATAAATGCGGGTACTTCTTTCTCATCTCTTCTTCAGCCTCCCAAGTTGCTTCTTCTGTTTGGTGGTTGGTCCAAAGAACTTTGACCAGTTTTACGCTCTTGGTTCTTGTATCCCTTGTCTTTGTGTCCAGTATCTTGACAGGTTGCTCCTCGTAGGTCAGTGATGGATCAAATTCCACCGATTCTGGATCCAAGATATGAGACGGGTCTGGTATATACTTCTTCAGCTGGGATACGTGGAAGACATTGTGTACTCGCCCTAGATTTGATGGTAGGTCCAGTCGATACGCTACTTCTCCTATCTTCTCAATAACATCGTATGGACCAATAAATTTAGGGCTTAATTTTCCTTTTAGGTTAAACCTGGTTACCCCCTTAGTAGGTGAGACTCGCAAGAAAGCTTTCTCCCCTACTTGAAACTCCAGTGGTCTTCTCTTCTGATCTGCGTATGACTTCTGCCTGTCTTGAGCTGCTTTCATCCTCTGCTGTATGAGTCGAACTTGGTTCGTCATGTCTTCAATCATTTGTGGGCCAATGATCACCGTTTCGCTGATGTCACTCCAACATAGTGGAGATCGACACTTTCTTCCATAGAGGGCTTCGTACGGTGCCATCCCGATGCTAGCGTGGTAGCTGTTGTTGTAGGAGAACTCTATTAACGGCAGCTTGTCGACCCATGAGCCTTGGAAGTCCATAGCACAGGCTCTTAACATATCCTCCAGCGTCTGTATAGTTCTCTCCGTCTGACCGTCTGTGGCTGGGTGGAAAGCCGTACTGAATTTCAACTGAGTTCCTAGTGCTTCTTGGAGCGCTTTCCAGAAATGAGAGAGGAAGTTAGGGTCTCTGTCCGAGATTATCGAACTCGGAACCCCATGATATCTCACAATGTTCCTGACGTACGCATCCGCCCTTTGCTCCATGTTCCACGTGTCTTTCATTGGGATGAATCGCGCTGTCTTGGTTAGTCTGTCTACGACTACCCATATCTGGTTGAGACCATTCTTCGACGTAGGTAGAGCTGTGACAAAGTCCATTGATATGGAGTCCCACTTCCAGACTGGAACATCCAACGGTTGGAGTAAACCTCCCATTCTCTTGTGCTCGAATTTCACTTTCTGGCATGTTAGGCATCTAGCCACGAACTCAGCTACTTCCTTCTTCATATTGGGCCACCAGAACGTCTTCTTCAGATCCTTGTAAAGCTTATCGCCTCCAGGGTGAACTGAATATGGAGTGTTGTGTGCCTCTTGCATCAACTTCTCCTTAACCTCTGAGCACTTCTGTGGCACGCACCATCTTCCTTTGTAGCGAATGCTCCCATCTTCGTGGATCTGGAACTCCTTGGCCTCTCCTGCTGCAATCTTCTTCTTGATCCTCTCGAGCTTCACATCTCCTGCTTGATTGCTTCGTATTTCTTCGAATAAGTCTGGTACTGCTGTCATGCTCCCGAGCAGCTTTTGCACCGTTCCTTGTTCCACCACTTCGATGTTGAGCTTCCGGAACTCGTGGCATAACCAGTCTGATAAGACTACCATGGCGTTCACTGCATGGCTCGATTTACGACTTAGCGCGTCAGCGACTACATTGGCCTTCCCCTCGTGGTACTGGATGCGTAGATCGTAGTCCTTGATAATCTCCAACCATCTTCGTTGCCTGTTGTTTAGCTCCTTCTGCGTGAAGATATACTTCAAGCTGCGGTGATCCGTGTAGAGTTTGCAAACAGCCCCGTAGAGATGATGCCTCCATATCTTCAGCGCAAAGACTACTGCTGCTAACTCCAGGTCATGTGTAGCATAGTTCTCCTCGTGAGGCTTCAGCTGCCTTGAAGCGTAGGCAATCACCCTTCGGTCTTGCATCAGTACACATCCAAGTCCTTTCTTTGACGCATCACTGTATACTTCGAACTCTCCAGAGTCGTTTGGCAAAGCTAACACTGGTGCTGTAGTGAGCTTCTCCTTTAGAGTCTGGAACGCCTCTTCACAGCTATCGTCCCAGTGATACTTCACCGCCTTCTTTGTCAGCGTAGTCAATGGCCTGGCAATCTTCGAAAAATCCTTCACGAAACGCCTGTAGTAACCGGCTAAGCCTAGGAAACTTCGAATTTCGGACACGTTCTTCGGTGTAGGCCAGTTCTTAACTGCTGAGACCTTTGCTGGGTCAACAGATATCCCTTCCTTGGAGATGATGTGGCCTAGAAACGGCACACGATCCAACCAGAAATCACATTTCGAAAGCTTAGCGTACAGCTGCTCTTGCCTCAAGGTCTGCAATACTTCTCGGAGATGCTCTTCATGATCCTCTTCGTTCTTCGAGTACACCAGGATGTCATCGATGAAGACAACCACGAACCGGTCTAGAAACGACTTCATTACTCGGTTCATCAAGTCCATGAACACGGCAGGAGCGTTGGTCAAACCGAACGGCATAACCGTGAACTCGTAGTGACCGTACCTTGTGCTGAAGGCCGTCTTTGGAATATCTTTCTCGGCTACGCGGAGTTGATGATAACCCGATCTCAGGTCGATCTTTGAGAAGACACTGGCTCCTTGCAGCTGATCGAATAGATCGTCAATCCGGGGTAGCGGATACTTATTCTTGATAGTGACGCTGTTTAGCTCCCGGTAATCGATGCATAATCGCAGGCTCCCATCCTTCTTCCTGACGAACAGCACTGGTGCTCCCCAGGGTGACACACTAGGTCGTATGTACCCCTTCTGCAACAGCTCTTGTATCTGCTCCTTCAGCTCCTTCAATTCCACAGGTGTCATCCGATACGGCGCCTTGGAGATGGGTGCAGTTCCAGGTGCCAAGTCTATAGTAAACTCCACTTCTCTTTGAGGTGGCATTCCGGGAATCTCGTCAGGGAATACATCGGGAAATTCCCTCACGACTGGTATCTCATCCAGCACATTTTCCTTCTTGGTTACGTCTTGGACATAACACAAGTAGGCAAAGTTCCCCTTCTTCATCTGGTTGATTATAGTCAAGGCAGACACTAATCTGATTCGAGGTTCAGTGGTGATACCACGATAGGTGATCTTTTCTCCTTGAGGTCCCTTCAACCGAACCTTCTGATCATAGCAGTCAATAATTGCCCTATACTTCCCAAGCCAGTCCATCCCTAGGATCACATCTATGCCCCCTAGGTTAAATTTTATTAGGTTGGCAGGTAAGGTGCAGGTTAAGATTTTGACTTCTACCCCTTCGAATATGGTATCACAGACAGTTATCTGGCCATTAGGGGTTGCTACTGGGATAGTTATACTAGATGAGCTAAGCAAACCCAATTTCTCAGTAAACGAGGATGATATAAAGGAATATGATGCACCAGAATCAAATAGCACGAAAGCAGGTTTCTCATGAATAGAGAAGGTACCCGTGACAACTCCATGTGCAGCTTCTGCCTCAGTCTTAGTCAGCACAGCAATTCTTCCCACGTTTGCATTTTGAGCTCCTGCTCCTCCTGCTCCAGCTCCATTGTGGTTGTTCCCATATCCAGCATTGGTGTTTCCGATCCTGGGTTGGCCTCCGTTCTGGCCTGCATTGCCTGGGTTGTAGTTCTGCTGCCTGACATATCCATTGCCTCCATTGTTCTGGTTGCGGTTTCCATTCTGCTGGTTACCGATTTGCTGGTTGCGGGCAAAATTGTTCCCGTTCTGCTGACGGTTGCCCTGGTAGTTGTTCTGCTGTGGCCTTCCAAAGTTGCCTCCTTGGATCATCAGCTGGTTCCCGGCTGGTTGAGATCGGCATTCATAAGCTCGATGTCCTCTCCTGCCACAGTTGTTGCAAGTGACCGGATTTCCCTCACAGTCCGTTCCTGGGTGGTTCCGTGGGCACCATTTGCAGAAATAGCGACGATTCTTCTGAGTCCCAGCATTCTGCTGATTGCCACGATACTGCCCCTGGTTACCTCCTCCGTTGTTAGTCTTGAACCTCTGATTGCCCTTGGCAAAGTTGGTGTTGCTTCCTCCTACCTCCTCAAGCTTGCGTTTCTTCCGATTCTCCTCCTGGGTGACACGAACTCGGTAGATGTCAGCAGCTCTGTCGTAGGCTTCATGAAGCGAAGAGTAGGTCCTGCTCAACAGAGACTCTTGCAGCCTTTCGTGCAATCCACCGATGAATCGGGAAACTTTGGAGTCTTCATCCGGCACCATGTTGCCTACGAATCGTGTCAGCTCAGTAAACTTCCGGAAATACTCAGTCACTGAGTCATTTCCCTGTCGCAGGTTCTGGAATTCCTGCTCCTTGCTCCTCTTCACGTGATGAGGGTAGAACCGAGCTCTGAGGGCGTTTTGAAGCGCCTCCCAGTTGAAGTTGGGTTCGGCTAGGAGAGTTTCTCGTACATTTCTCCACCAGAGGTTCGCTTCACTTTTCAAGTAGAAGACCGCACAGTTCACTTTCCGGTCATCAGGACATTCTATCACCTCGAGAATCTTGTCCATTTCCATGATCCAGTCTTCTAACTCGACAGGATCCTCCTTCCCAGTAAACTCCATGGGTTTCATTTCAGCCACTTTCTTGGCCCAGTTATTTCCTGCCTGTCCTCCGTTATTCATCATCTGAGCCATTTGAGCGAGGAATTGCTCCATAGGGATGTTATCAGCCATCTATCCTGGTCAAACTTTCCTATAGTGGTAATGGAACGGTCTATTAGTCACATCCTACGGTATCCTTGGTTAAGGTCGCGGGAACTTCAATAATCATATTAATTTATCCAACATTATCATATAAACTAATATGCAGGAAATAACAATTTTGCAATAAAAGCACATAAGGCTCATATCTGCACAACTCAGCTAAGAAAGAACTTCTTGTGCAAGTTAAACTCTATCTCCTTCTCATAAATATCAGCAAAGATATGCATCTCAAATAACTCAGAACCCATAAGCTAAAAATCAGGATGCGGGTGGGTGGGAGAAATCAAGACCTAAACTACCCGTAACCCCCCACGGCTTATCCAATTTTAATTATTTTGCCCTATGTCCAATTTTAGTTGCCCTACAGGTTTTAAATTCCCTTTTTATGGACTGCCTGCTCTGATACCACCTGCAACCGCCCGTGGTTTCCCAAACCTTCCGTTCCGGACCGGAAAGCCCGGGAGGGGCCGATGCTAACAGTGACGGCGGGAATCAAGCATAACATTCCAAAAGTAATTATTTATTATACATCATTAAACTTCATGAAAGTCACTAAACATTACAAAAGCGATTTCCAAAAGCTATACATGATCTTGCTTGCTACCTAACACTACACGTGAGTCCCGTACCCAGCTTCGCCATAGCCTCCTGCCTCTAAGCCTGCGGTGGGAAGGAAAACAGAACCGCAGTTTCTAAAGTCAGCTGTGAAATGCTGAGTAAATAACACCCAAACATGTAAAACAGAAGATGAAGCTTTACTTTATAATTTGCAATAAAACAGGAGGAATAAAACTTGTAAAGAATGAATTCAGTAAATAAAGTAGGAACTCATATAAACTTCTTCTTTTCTTAATATCTCTTTCAAACGGGGATTATCTTTCTCGACCTCTTCTTCCTTTCTTTCAAAAGCTCATGCCAAAACTGTATTATTAACTTTGTTGATACGGGGAAGGAACTACTAATCTATCACTAGCAACCATGACCTTAACTGCCGGCAGCCCCCTAAGACTTCTTGCGGCCAGAGAGGTGAGTACATGGAGCGACCCGGCAGGTTGCGACCGGGTTAAAATAAAGTCTGATCTCTGGTCGAGTGACTAAAGTCAACACGACAATAAAAATTGCTTCTCCCGCACAACTCTTTCCACTTTACGTTAATTACGCATTATTATTAATCATGTGACAAGTCAAATAAATAACTTCTTTGAAATAAAAGGAGACTTCAAATAAACAAGTAAATAAATAACCAAATAAAACACATTTTGAGACAAGAAATAAAAGTCATATTAAGACACGAAGGAAGCTAGGCTCTAGGCTTGGCATGTTACTTACCTTACTTCCGTAGCACTAGCACGTTCTAGAAATGTCTCGGCCTACAAACCGTCACCTACAACCCGTAACTATTATGTCAACAAATAATCCAACAAAATACTACTCGTCCTAATAATATTCTCTTTTAATTCTACCCAACCCCTCTAGTTAATCTTTTCCTAACATTTTATTTTGTTAGAAACTTCTATTATAAATTATAAAACCACGTTTTTATATTTAGACAACTATTATTATTATGACTATTATTAACTAAAAGTGTCTAACTAATTAGAGAAATTATTTATAAGAGACTTGATATAGTAGTGAAAACAAAACTAATTTATCTTTAATGAAAAAGACATTATTATTATTTCTATAATTATTTATACAATATTCAAAACTATTTAATTTAAAGATAAATTTTCCTAAATACTAATTGCAACAAACAATATTTAAAATCTAGCAAAATATCAAATGTGCAAGTATTAAACATCCAAGTTACTAACAATATTTATTTAACAATATTTATTTAAAGTTTAACTAAAAATATTCCTTATTTAATTTTTAACGAATAAACCGCATGCTATTTTAATACCAAAATTACTATTCTAAAACGAGGATGAAATATAGTATTTTTAGAAATTATTTATATTCCGAAATTATTATTTTTATTTTTAGCGAAAAGTGACAAGTTTAAGTTAAATACACAAAAACCCCCATTCGTATTAAAAGTCTACAAATTCCTCAACTAGCCACCAAAACAAGTTTAATATAGTACACTAACAGCCCCTAAAGTTTCTGAAATTACAAACAGTACCCCTAGGTCATGCTTTAACAGTTTGCAAAAACTACACTTTTACCCCCCTTCTACAACAACTTCATTTTCTTCAATTTAACTACGATTCAAGCTATCGAACTTCAATTCTAACAACATCAAACAACTAATCAGAAGGTGTAGGACGTACCTAGGCCAAGAATGGCCGGAAATCGCTAAGAAATTGGTCGGGTCGAAGCTTGGCGTCGGGGTCGCCGGAGTTGGGCTCCGTCGCCGGCTTTAATGGCTTCCACAGCCTGGTTTGAGGCTCCTAGTGAACTGGTCGGGGCCCTAAGAGTCTTCTGGAAGCAAAGAAGTCGCCTGGGTGCACCTACGAAGAGCTCACCGAATTTTGGCCGGAGGTTGGCCGGCAACAATGGAGGTCGCCGGAGGTCGCAGTGGTTTCTGCTGCTGCTGTTGCCTCCTACTGACCTCTGTTGCTGAACAGCGAAGCTTCAGATGCGAGAAAGAGAAGTGGGAGAAGGCAGGGGATGAGAGAGAGAGAAGTGGGTCTACTTTGGTGGTGGTCGACGGCGGCACTGGTGGCCGTGGTAGCTGCTGCTACTGCTGCTCCTCTGTTCTGCTGCGACCTGAGAACAGAGAGGGAGGGAGAGAAAGAGAGAGTGAAGAGGGTGGAGGCAGTGGGTTGTTCTTCGCTGGGTTCTTGCCGCCGGTGGTTATGGCGACGATGGTGGTGGCTGGCTGCTGAGATGGCTGCTGCCACCTCTCCTGCTACTGCTGGTGGTGTTAGCTGAGAACAGAGAGCAACAGAGAGTTGGAGAGATGGAGAGTAGGCTGCTGGTGGTGGCAGGGTGGTTCTCTCTCGGGTGATGTTGGTGAAGATGGTGGCAATGGTGATGAGGGAGGTGGTGGTTGTTGTGAGTGGCTGCTGGTGGGAGGGGGTGGCTGATCAGCTGCTTATATAGCTGAGATTACTTGGGCTCCAAGCACAAATGATGTGACAAGGGCGGTGCTAGTAGCTTCATGAAGGTGGTGGTGATGATGGTGAAGAATCTTATAGAGGAAGGAGAAGAGAAAGCTTGCTGGAAACAAAAGTTTTCCCATTAAATAATATTTTTGGCAATAATTGGGTGTGGGTGGAGTATTATGTGGTTGGGTGATTGGGTGTGGCAAGTCTAGCAATTATCGCGGTGATTAAACACGCGCTATAAATTAAAACTATCTAGAATTTGTAAAACAACTACGAGTTACTTCTTGATTAATACTCTAATATCATTCTAAAACTCTTTATAAACTAAACTCAAAGTTTTACTAAAATATTATTTTACCAAATTAATTATTATTATTCTTCTAAAATGACTGTTTTACCCCTGCTAGATAATCGGGGTATTACACCTTTGGTTCCTATAAATACAAGTGTGTCTTTCATGTCAAATGAAGTTTTTAGACTTGTGTCTCTCTTCTTCAATCACTTGTCTCGTGTCCGGGTTGGGTTCCAATTTAGGAGAAGACAAGAAGTGCAATATTGCTTCTTCTCCACCGCGGTAGGCATTGTATCGGTGGGTAGCATTTCAATGTATCCCATTTTGCACCATATAGTGGGGGAAATTACTATCCTAAAGATAGGTCCTGCACCGCCTTAGCCTACACCATTAATCTCCACATCTCCTACAAATCGATAAGTTTTCCTATCTCTTTATCCTTCTTCTCTATTGTATTTATGAGTTTTTTCGATTCATATTTTTTATACTAACCATAATTCTGAAATTGTTTGTTTTTAGTGGATTTTCCACAACAATTTCTTCATACACTGCTTATCGGTGAGCCCTTGCTTGTCTTGTAGGTGACTTGCTTACCTCTTGGTGCAACAAGAAGCAAACTGTTGTTGCTCGGTCCATTACAGAATTGAGGAACATGTATTGGCCGATACCATACATGACCTCATATGGCGTCGATGGTTATTAGCAATGCTAGTCAGATCACTCGCAATAATGTTTCCATCATCTCAGACCCAGCAAAGTTCATCTCAAACTGCAGATATTCATACAAAGTCTCATCAGCCAAGACGCTTTCACGACTTGATCTCTAAACTTCCACTTATCACGGCACATCCAGTTTGTGGGGGCCTTCTTGCAATATGTAAATTATGGTTACAAAAGAATCATATCCGAAAGCAAGAGGAAAGTGGTTACTCTTCCTCAACCTTACTCTTCCTCACACAATCATATCCAAAAACAAGGAAAATGGTTACATAAGAGTATGCAAAAGGAGAATCCCATATATTCCCAAAGCCAAATACGCAAAAACACAGGCTTGGTTCGGCTACAATGTTACAACTTTTACGTCGCTTCATACAGTGCTTAGCTATGTGCCCGTTTCACTGAGTTGCCTCACTCGTCTGTCTCTTGAACATATAGAAAATCTTCAGGCATCCAAGGGAAGAATCTGTGATGGTGTTTCCTCAAAAATGGGGACATCTTGAGTACCATAGCCAAGTAAAGGCTAGTAATAACACACATAGGAATCGCGAGGGATGGTGAATGTCCCAGGACAGCATATGAACCCGTGATAAAAGCCAAAATCATCGCCAGCGTGCTCCGACGCGTGAGCGTAGAGGCCAAGCGATTGAGAGAGAAGAGTTTGTCACCAGTTGAGCGAGCCACGTCGAAGTATACCAGCACAGCAAATGTGGAAAGTATCAATGCTACTGTATTCGTCACAACAAAGGCTTTGAAAGCTGCGTGCCTCACTAGAACTGCCATACCTTTGTTCTGGGAATCATTGCTGTTGAAGCCACCAGGAACGGCAATTCCAGCTGCAAAAGCCACAGTTGCAACGAGTGTAGCAACTACCAAGTGTGTTTCCTCCATTCTCCTCATGTTGTCTTCTATTTTCTTCACCAAGGAAGACCGCTTCGACCAAACTGGTTCCTTCCCCTTTGTTGAACTGAAATCTGCATTTCGCCTTCCTTGAGAAATACCACATCTATTCAAACAGTCTTTGATTATTTTCTGCAACAAATTAATCCACCAACGTTAAAAAAAAAAAAAAAAAAAAAAAAAAAAAAAAAAAAAAAGAATGGTATGATCAATATGTTAAGAATCCACCTTAAAGCCAATTGAAAAATAGAGTAGGCCCAAGTATCTTACTATGTACAGGCAAAACAGACAGACTCATGACACCCCCTCAAGTGCAAAATGAAACAGATTCAGACATATCGACAGAACGCGGCTCTGATACTTATTACGTACAGGCGAAACAGACAGACTTAGGATGTGGGACAAACAACTATTCTCAACACAATCATCAAATTTAGCTCCTGTACCTTTGAGGTTTGGTTATCAATCTTGTCTTCTAACAGGTCAAGAGGAGTCTGGTTTGAATTGTTGAAGCTCATCTTGGGCACTCTAAAATGTTGCAGTGGAAAATGAATATGCGACACAACCATAGCAGATTCGTGAAGAGGGGTGTTGCCATCAATATCTTTCTGATTTATAAGGCTCCTCATATAAGGGTATTTTCTGGGAAGTACGCTTACGAGGTTTCTGTAGCCTACGATCAGATGGAACACATTTTGACCTTTGCCATTAACAATCTCGGAGCAATCAGGACACTGTGAAATGAGCTCTTCGATTACTTGTTCATCACCTCGTCGAGCTGCTAGGTGAAGAGCTGTGTTTTTACCATATTCGTCTGCAGTGGTCAGGTATGCGAGGGACTTGTTCGAATCCAGGAGTTGTTTGACTCTGAGCACATGACCGAATTCCGCAGCATAGTGAAGTGGTGTCCATCCATATTTGTCTGCTTCTTTTGCCATATCCTTCTTCCATTCTAACAATAGTTGTGTACTTTCTGAAACCAAGTAAAAAAAAACAGTTAAATGCGCAGGGGACTGCCAATACAGGCCCGGTTCGAGGGTGAACTGGCCTGGCCCAGGAACGCGGTGCTCTAGGACCGGCCCTAGTCCGCCTAGTACTGGTCCACGCTGGTTCAAAACATTGGGAACCACCGGCCCACCACAAGCCCGGGAGCAGCCCCGGACCGGGCCGCTAGCCTACTATATTTATATAATATATAAATATATTAAAGAGCATCTATATATGTATATATACGAATTTCATGTATATATACATAAATGAACCGGCCCGGTTTTTAACCGAACACGGCGTAACCAAGCCCAAGCCCGATTGGACCGAAACGGGACCAGAACCGCCTATTACCGAACTGAGACCGGTTGGTTAAGCTATCCGAAACCCAGGCTGTCCCACTAGCCAACAACTGAATTTCCCACGAGCCCGGCCGGTTAACCGAGCCCGAACGGAACCGGCATACTGATTATGGTTACACGGGCCCGGTCCGGTTCGGGGCTCTGAGCAAATGGACGGGCCGGTTAACCGTAACTGAATCGCCACCACCCGAGCCCGACCGAACCGAGCCCGGGCGGTTTAAGCAATTCCGGGCCGGTTACGGATACAGTTAACCGAACGTGCAGCTCTATATGTGTGTGTGCGTATATAGTTTAAAAAAGTAGGACGGGCATGCCCTGACCTGCCCACCCATAAGGTTCTGGTTCTGTGGGCCGAGCCGGTCCTAGGATTCATGTTTCTAGGGCGGCCCGGGGCAGTCCTGTCTCAGTTCAAAAAAGGGGGTTAACATTTAGAGGTGGAAATCGGAACCCTATGCATTCTTATAGCATAAGTAGACTTGCAAGTTATGAAAACCATCACTTACTCCCATTGTCTGAAATTACAGCGGCGTGTAAGGCTGTTCTACCACCGGGACCTCCATAAGCCGGTTCATCACAGCAACGCAATATGTCTCTCACCAGGTGGTGATACCCGCTTTCAGCAGCAAGGTATAGTGGAGTTTCGCCAGCATTGTTGGCTACATAAGAACATGCTGGTCCGATGAGTAATGATACCGCCTCAAGGTGGGAAGCTTCATCTGTGCTCAGAAACTCTGTCTGAACTCCTCTTGTGCTTCTTTCCAACATTCTAGTCCTCTTTGCCTCGTTGTAAGAAGCCGCACATTGGTCCTTGTGTTTGCTAAATATTGAACTCCTCACTGCCTCGTGCAAGGCCGTGTCTCCATCATCGTTTCTTGCCATGCGAATCTCTTGACTTACTCCGAGTCCATTTTCTCCAGCTTCCTCGTCCAGAGCCTGTGCGCGCTGGATGAGTACTTTGATGACAAGGGAGTGTCCCTCCCTTGCTGCAACATGAAGGGCTGTGTCGCCCTTCGCGTTCACAGCACGCAACATTGTTGAAGAATCTGTTGCCATGGCCAAGATTTTGTTGGCGGTCACACTTCTGCCGACTTGGGCTGCAATGTGGAGGACGGTGTTGTTGTTTGGCGTCCGCTGGTCGTCTAAGCGGTCATTGTTCTGTAGCAGGATATCAATCTTCCCCTCCGTGACTGCTCTGTGCAAAGTAGGATCCATGTAAATGTTGATTTCACAGTTACACAGTGGTTTTTTGAATGTTTGTTAAATTAACCAAATGGTGATCGAATTTGTTCTTAATACTATGTTTTTTGAGGTTTGTTTTCGTTCAAGGCACATGAGTAGCAGTGCTCCAACGTGCTACGTAATTTTTAACTACGAATCTGTTCAGTAATTTAAACATAAAGTTATCGGGTAATGTGAAAGACCAGTTTTCAGCCTAAGAGATGCAATTTGTCTTCTATCAAGGAATTCTAAAACAATATTGTACATTGGAATCCAGATCTAAGGCAGCCAATGTGATTAGGGGGAAACATCAACTATGAATAAGTTTGCAACTAATATAGGTTCAATTTGATAGTTTTAAACTTATAATAGTACATAAATTCCTGAAGGAAAAGGTACTACTACAACTACATAATGCACGCCCGGTGAAAGGAATATTAAACCCTACTTATGCACGACATGTTGAATACTTTACTTATTCGACGCCACCAAGTTGACAACTTTAACAATGTTTTCTGTATGAGCTAACGATTCGAGAGTGGGCATGTTACAGGACGCACAATTAGACTTGCAGGTTCATAAAATTTTGTGGTGAAATTGTCATGTCAGCATAAAAAAACAGGTATACATGTAAAAGGTCATGTTAGATCGGTAGTATATCAATCACATGCAGGAAAATTTAATTGAATACACAGAAGAAAGAAAACATACCCTTGAAGCGTGCTTTTGTCTAGTCTCCGCGAGCTCTTCCTCTCTATAGTCTTTGAACAACAACCTCGTGGACCGATATGTATATTTCACGGCTGGTGGACCCGCCTCCAACTCCATGCATAGTGGGAATAATATGTGATGGAAGAAACTAGTATTCAGTCATCTGGAAAGCTGGACCAAGTAGTAAACAACCACGTCAGTGACTAGCTCACTCTTCAAGAGCTGATGAGAAGAAAACAAGGCAAATACAGAGGATTCATATGACAACAGAGTATAAATACAAAATTCAGATTGCTGACAACCTCCCACCAACAAGGACCCTGAAACAAGAGTTGTTGAATCATGTTTCATTGTTTCAGGAGTCAGGACAATGCTGAAACACAAGAACAATTGGAAAAGACACACAAAGGAAGCACTTTACACATTCATCTAAGAATCCATTCTCAATGCTTGATTTCTTAACATTGGACTAAAATGCAGACAATGAAATCAAATCCAAGAAGCCGCCTGAAAAAATGTGGCCTTTCACGGTTCTTCCTTGCAGTGGTCTGTCCTCACAACTCCTAGAGGTTTGTCTTTAGTAGGCTCCATCAGAAAGGACTGGAACTTGTAATCATACAAATTCAAGAAGAATGGCAATCTTAGCATCATAGCGAGGTAAACGCTACAAATAGCACAAAAAGGAATCGCTAAGGGCAGCACATGTCCTAGCACAGCATACGAGCCCAGTGATGAAAGACAAAATCATCGCGAATGTGCTCAGACGGGTTAGGTAAGATGCCAGATCATGGAATGAAAAAGATGTTTCTTTCGTGTGACCCACTTCAAGGAACACAAGCACAGCGAATGTGGATAGTATCAGGGCCGCCGTATTTGTTACAGCAAAAGCTTTGAAAGCTGCACCTCTCGCTAAAACTGCCATTCCTTGGTCCGGGGCTCCAGTGCCGTGGTAGCCGCCAGGCATAGCGATACCAGCTGCAAAAGTCACAGTCGCCACGAGAGTAGCCACTACCAGATTGGTTTCCTCCATTCTCCTCGCGTTCTCTTTGATATCCTTGCGAACCGGGATCATCCACGTCCAAAAGGGTTCCTTTCCTTTTGTGATTGAAAAATCGCATTTCGCCTACCCGGAGAGACACCGATGTCGTCCAGATGATTCATGATGGCCCACTGTTAATTACACCATTTTTCAGTTTAAATAAGAAATGAAAATTTCAAGGCATTCTTATGTAAGTTTGCAAATGAAATCACGGACAAAACTCAGCTGGTGTAAAGGAATCCTACTGGGTCTCATTAGGGTAAGGTATATGAGGGGGACATGAAATATACTGGGATACAAGATAGGATATGATTGTTACGGGACAAGGCAAGATATGAAATTTTGTTTTTAGTGTTTGGTTAGAACAGGATATGAACATATCTGACTTATACCACCTCCCCACACTCAGGGTGGAATAAGATTATAGACAAAATTTGAAGAGGTACATAGAAGGTTAAGTTATACCTGTCCCATGTCCCTCACCCAAATGCAAGGTTTGATACCACAGCTATAAGTCTATAACATATTTAACCCCCCCCCCCCACACACACACACACACACTCTAATACCTTACCCAAACGAGGCCTTGGGGCATTAACTAGTTACCCATTGGTGTAGCTCGAAGCACATCTTATAGCAGTTGAGAGAGACAGACATGATCAACTTACCTTTGTATTTGGAGGTCGACCATCGTCATCATCATACACTTTTGCCAACAGGTCATGAGGTGCCAGGTTCGCCTTGTTAAACCTCATCTTGGGCACTCTGAAATGCTCAAGTGGGAAATACAAAAACAGCGAACGGATAATAGATTCGTGGAGTGGGGTGTTGCCATCAACATCGCTCTCATTCATGAGGCTTCTGATAGAAGGATCTTTGTTAAGAAGATCGATGATCAGTTCTTGCTCATTCACAATGAAATGAAACACACTTTGACCTTTGTCATTAACAATCTCCCAGCAATCGGGACACTGTGAAATCAGCTCCACTGTTACCTCTCCGTGTCCTTGTCTGGCAGCTAGGTGAAGAGCTGTATTTTTACCACATACCTCTGCTGCAGTAGTCATGTAGGCAAGGGATTTGTCTGAATCCAGAAGCTGTTTGACTCTGTTTACAAGACCAAAATCTGCAGCGTAATGAAGCGGTGTCCATCCATACGCGTCTGCTGCTTTGGCCAATCCTTTTTTCCATTCCAATAATAACTGCGTGCTAACTGAAACCATACGTAAATCAAGTTTGTATCACATACAATACAACATATAAGCAGACTTGGTTTAAGTATAAAATCAACCGCATACTTACTTCGGTTATGGTTAATTTACCGACAACCGATTTTAACCTTACGATTTTTAAAATTTTCAATATTTATATTTACGGAACTTATACGTGTCATACATTTTTGTAATTTCACTTTCTCACAGCAGGTTCACAGTTAATTTTACCAAAAACAAGATCGTTATATTAATATTTCACCGTAGCTTTCACGTTTTATTTACCAAACAACATTTATCTAAAATTCACAGTAGCTTTCCCACAGTAATTCTCACACATCAGATTCTAGCACCAGCACAGCATTCCCAAACTAGCCCTTATTAGGCACAGCCGCACAGGCGAAACAGACAAAGTCCCGATGTGGGACAAACAACAATTCTCAACAGGTTTAAGTATATACTAATTGAAAATCAACCGCATACTTACTTCTGTTGTTGGACATAGTAGCTGCGTGCAAAGCTGTTCTACCACCGCGACCTTCATATGCTGGCTCATTGCAACATCGCAATATCTCTCCCACCAACTGGTGATAACCGCTTTCGGCAGCAAGGTAAAGTGGTGTCTCGCCGGCGTTGTTGACTGGATACGAAAAGGTTGGTTCAATGAGCAATGATACAGCCTCAAGGTGGACGGTTTCCTCCATGCTCAGCAACTCTCTCGTGCTTCCTCCCACAGTTTTAGTCCCTGGATCCTGGTACGAGGATGCTTCTTCGTAGTTGTGCTTGATAAAAAATGAAGTCCTCACTGCCTCGTGCAAGGCCGTGTCTCCGTCCTCATTTGTCATCATGCAAATCTCTCGGGCGATCCTCAGTCCATTCTCTGGTGCCTCTTCCTCGTCTAGGGCTCGTGCACGCTGCACAAGTACTTTTATGACAAGGGAGTGTCCCTCACTTGCCGCGACATGAAGTGCAGTCTCGCCTCTTGAATTCACAGCTCGTAACAACGCCGATGGGTTTGCTGACAGCGACAATATCTTGCCTGCCGTCACATTTCTACCGGCTCGGGCTGCGATGTGGAGGACCGTGTTCTTGTTTGGAGTCAGTTGGTCATCTAGGCGGTCTCTGTTTCGACTCAGGACGTCGTCGTTGCACTCGATGATCGCTCTGTACAAGATAGGATCCATGTCAGTGTTAGTGGTTCTTGGAAAACCCTTGTGATGCAGAAAGAATTTTGCTAATTTTAGCAGGAGGGTGATAATACACGTCCTACCATCATTCAGTAATTTAAACAAACAGGTCTTGGGCAGTGTGAAAGATCAGGTCTCTAACCTGTGAACACTTTAAAGGTCTCTATAAATGATATTATTGGTCGGAGCCTTGGAGGAATCAAAATACAGGCTACCAAAGTAATAGGGAGCACATCAGTTATGAAATTGTAAACTAATCATCAGCTTAGAAGTTAGAACACAAGACAAGGCAAGAATAACTTTAGTTTCTTTTCAAAGCATTGGTAGGAATCCATACGAGTTGGAGGAATCAAGATCTAGGGTTACCAATGCAATTGGGAGCACATTATTATGAATTATAAACTGACATTTTCTAAAGTAAGGTATAAGAACTCCAAAGAATGTTGCAAGAACAACTTTAGTTTCTTTTGAAAAAATCCTAGGATTAAAAGGAGATACCCTCTAGTGCGTGCCTAGTCAAAAGAATATTGATTCCTACGCATTACATGATACCTTAAAAGTTAAATTCATATAAGTAATATTCTTAATTGAGAAATCCAGACACGTGATTCATGGAACAATAATAAAGAACACAGTTATTTCTCTAAATATTCTTTACTCATGTTTTTAGAAACATTCTTTCTCTGTATAAGTTTTTATCAGATAATGGGTTGGATAAATAAAATCTTCCAACCAATGAGAGCTCCAATTTATGCAAAACATCAAAGGATTGACCAAACAGGACTTCTTGTGAGCAACTCGGTTTCCGGCTCAACAGAAGCTCCTTCGCAACTCGGCTCAGTTTTTAAAAGAGTCTAGCCCGAGCATGGTTTAAGAGCTCAGCTTAAAAATGAGCCAAGCTCACCTGTTTGCAAGTTAAGGCTCGACTGAGCATACTAATCCTTGGTGCATTAAGACTCGCGATCTTCTGAAGCTCGTTTGCAAGTTATGCCATGGAAACTTTACTCATATTGTATTATTATCCTACGCTATTCCATTTTTTATTTACTTTTTTGGGTTAAAATGATTTAGTTTCTTAATTTAAGAGTATTATTTCAGATATGTTAACACTAAATTTGTTGGAGAGTTAAGCATAATACTAAAGGAATTAAATATGAAATATGTCTCGAGCTCCATATGACTTAATTAGTTGGCCGGAGTTGCACTTCAATAAACAATAATAGAGTTGAACTTAACTTTAACGATAACTCAAACTCGGTCTAATAGACAAGTCATGAAAAGCTGGAGCTAGGCTCGGGCTTACGGAAATGCTAAATGAGCCAAGCTTAAGCTCCATTTCTTGGCTCATACGAAGCTTAAGCTCGAACTCATGAAAAAGTTTAGAAAACCATGCTTAAGAAAATGAAACTCGGCTCGATCACATCCAATGAAATCTTAAGTTGAGAGGGAAATAATATTTTTGATTAGGGGTTTGGTGAAGTAGTTCTGGACTAAAATTTAGTTTTCGATAGTGGAATAAAAAACAAAAGGTCTTTTAATTGAAATGTGGTTGGTACTTGGGAGTAGCTTTTAATTGATCGAGATTAAAAAATGTGTGGTGGTGGTGGTGGTGGTGGTGGTGGAGGTGGTGGTGTTTTTTAATCTGGATTAAAAGACAATATCAAGGATTCCACTATGACCTACGTTACCCGGACTCTTCTAAATCACCGCCATACCCGTGTAGATACGATCCGACATGGGTGTGGGTACGGGATGTGTGGCGGGTGTGGCTGAATCTCGCTGGACGCTTTGACCCGGCGACCTCTTGTTCCAACAAAGACTTTGTCGTTATCTAACAATAGGTTTAGTTTTGGGCTTTCTCAGAACATTCGGTTAGGCCAAGGGTTCAGTAGGCCTTCAAAACAAGAATAATCTTTAGTACGAAATTTCAATATATTCCTTGTAGTTTAGCTATATAACAGTTAAATTCACTAAAACTTGCATAAACAAGTAGCAATTCTTTATTTTCTGCATATCCCCACACCCGTGTCTAAATGTTGGGTACTTTTTAGCCGAGTCCACGTATCCCACTTTTGAGAAAGTTTGCGAATCCGATCTCAGGATCCATATCAGATCCAATACCCGCACCCGAGTCCGTGTAACATAGACTATGACAAGGGCTAAAATAACTATTGGCGATAATTCATATTTTCAAGAAACTACTGATCCATTCGATGGCAAAGAGGGTGTTTGAACAACAAGAAACTGCTTTAAATTATAAACCAGTTCTTTAATCACTTATGAGAATGAGCCGATGAGGCGATTCCATACAGCTTCCTCTTTCTTTTTAATCCTCCCCACTGATTCTAAAACCTGATTTATAACATAAAATAGTTATTTCCAATCCAAACACCTCTCTAATACAATAGTTACTTAGATTTGTACCTGTATAACCCCAACTACACAAGCCCTACTAGCAATTAACTTCTTCTTTAATCACCAAATAGAACCTCATAGAATATAGCTTATTTCTTCTCTCAAGAGCACAAAGCCACAAACCATAGTATTACCTTTGTTTCTTCTCTTTCAGCTTACTTCACTTTTTGACACTATTACCGGGTCATTTTGACCGGTGATTTGATTAGCAAAACGGTACACTAATTTGGTAATCTTTGCATGATGTTGTAGAGTAAACTTTACTCTACAATACTATGAATAAATTGCCAAAATATTACATCATGTTTCTATCCAAATCACCGAGTCAAAATGACCCAGTTACGGGTAAAAAAGTCAACCGCCATCGAAATAGAAGAAACAGAGGTAGTAACATTTTAATGAACAGTAGTTTATCCCAAATTTAACATGAATATAGAACAACTTTTAGCAATAACATACAACACACTATGAATTGTAAATCAGTACATTGATGGCCAGACTGAAAACTTATAGAAGTTAGGGCTTTTCTTAGATGAGTAAAGGAAGGGTAAAATTCACTTACACCCCCTCAGTTTTGGTTAATCTTCACTTGCACCCCTCTCAGTTTGGAAAACATCACTTACACCCCTTATGACTACCAAACATGTAGTCACTTACACCCCTCTATGCATTCACTATGCTTGTTCTTATGATAACTTCTGAGAATCAGCTTTTCGGACAAACTTACCTTTGCAGAGGCTGCAAAGGTCAATCCAGCCCAATGTGTATATTCTTAAAACATGCAAAATAATTGTATTCTATCACATGTTTCATATGCATTTTTGAACACGGTGCAACTACTAGAAGCAAAAAACTAGGATTAGCTCGAGTAGAGTTTACAAAACTAAGGGTGAATTGACCTTTATAGCATTTGAAATAGTAAATCTGTCCAAAAAACTTAATTTGAAAACTTACGCTACCAACTGACATAGTAAATACACGTAGGGATGCAAGTGACAACAATGTTTGGTAGTCATAAGGGGTGCAAGTGAAATTTTTCAAACTAGGAGGGGTGTAAGTGAAGATCAACCAAACCTGAGGGGGTGTAAGTGAAAATTACCCGTAAAGGAATGGTAGAAGAAGAGCGTGAATCCCCACGGAGAAGACATGATGTTAGGTTTTCTTACTCGGTGCTTTCGTCGCCGGAGCAGCGGAGTTCCACGGTGGTGAGCAACGCGGATTCGACTTTGAATCCGCCGGATTCTTCGTCGGTAGTCGACGGCGCCGGTCATGGACGCCTGAGGTTTGGTTTCTCTCGCCGGCGTCTGCCCGGCGTCTATGTCTCTCGCGCTCTCAATTTTCTCTTTTATTTAAAGTGGGATTCCGTAGTACTACCTCCGTTTCTTCTCTATCACACCGGTTTGACTTTTACCACTATTCACTGGGTCACTTTGACCCGATAATTTGGGTAGCAAAACGATTTATTTTTTCGATAATCTTTTCATAGTGTTGTAGAGTAAAAGTTGCTCTATAACACGGTGAAAAAATTATCAAAAAATTTAATCGTTTTGCTATCTAAATCACCCGGTCAAAGTGACCCAGATACGAGTCAAAAAGTCAAACTGGTGCTATAGAGAAGAAACGGAGGTAGTAATTATGAAGGAATTTCGGGTTAGAATATTCTACCGGGTAATTTACAGTTTCTGCCCCTAAGTTTGCGTAAGTAGATAATTCCTACCCCTACTGTTCATCAATTGACAGTGGACGCCCCTATTTTGGATGGTTTGTAACGGTAATGGACGGAAAATGAAAAAGTACTAATTTGCTCATATACCTTTACTCAATATTTATAGGATAATTTACACAAAACACCTCAGATTATGGTAAATAGGCATTGGGTACCCCTACTGTTTGCCAATCGGCAGGGGATACCCTTAATTTAGAAAGACTCTAATGGAAAATGGGTAAGTACAATTTTACATTCAATCTTTATAGAATTTTTAATGTGCAAGTTACATAAAGTCAAAAGACCAAATTACCCATGATTTGTTGGTTCATTACGATTCAATAATGTTATTTCGAGCAATTTTTTAGTGCTCCAGAAGAGCAGCACATGGTTCTCTACAACCAATGAGTATCTACCAATCACTATCAATTTGTTTAAGTGTTGCATTTTCATTGGTTGTAGAGCATCACATTGTTCTCAAATGGAGCACTAAAAAATTTATTTGTTATTGCCACCGAAAAATCCCCTATGTGACTCTCCGACGCCGCTGGATGAAAAAGATGGAGGGTTAATCAATCTACCGCAACATATAGAAAGCACTCAACTCGGATGAAAAAATATTGCATCTGTTTTAACTTCATATGTGCAAGTCTAAAAAACTGAGTCATCCGATAGATTCGCAAAAAAAAAAAACGTTTTATATGATTTCATGACGACACATAATTCAATTTAGAGAGTCAGAAAGGGAAAGACGCAAAAAGAAATCATTTTAATTGATTGTTTTTTGTAATTTATTTAAGATGTTGCTAGATAGTATTATAAATGTGCATGTTTGCTATGTATCTCTTTGTATGTTATGTGTTTTTCTTCTGTTAAATAAAAATTCAAATTCACTCAGTGTTAATTTTTCGTTCTCGACAAATTTACCTTTTGACAACAACAAAATATATTCTATAGTAATTTATAACCATCCATGGAGAGGTAAAAGAGTCATACAATTTAGTGACATAAATAGTATTATCTAAGCTTATAAGGGTTAAACAGGGCATTATATATCACTATAGGACATAATAGGCATGAAACAAACACTCAAAGGTGTACCACACTGGCAACTCACAAAATAGGGGTGTTCCATGTCAATTGACAAACAATAAGGATGTGCATTGCATATTTACCTAAATTTGGGTGTAATAAGTGAAATTACCAAAATCCATGAGGGCAAAATGGGAATAAAAAATACCCTAAAAGTGAGCCCCACTATCACTTCACAACTCCCTAACAGAATTTGACGGAGCGGTATAATTTGTAATTATTATTGCCCAAAATAGGGGTGTCTCCTGTCAATTGATGAACAATAAGGGTAGAAATTGCCTATTTACATAAACCCGAGAGTGCAAACTGTAAATTATCCTATTCTACCTCCGTTTCTTCTCTATCACACGCCGGTTTGACTTTTTGACTCGTATCAGTGTCACTTTGACCGGGTGATTTGGATGGCAAAACGATGCGACTTTTTGATAATTTTTTTTTTATAGAGAAACTTTTACTCTACAACACCATGAAAAAATTATCAAAAAATTATATCGTTTTGCTACACAAATCACCGGGTCAATGTGAATCAGTGAATAGTGACAAAATCAAACCGGTGTGTTTCTTTCTGGTTTGACTTTTTCATCTGGAATCGGATCAAAGCGTGGTGATTTGGATAGCAAAACGATGTAAATTTTTTTTGTACTTTTCATCATGTTGTAGATTAATATAAAAAGTTTAACCAATTTTCGCATCGTTTTGCTAATTGAATCATCGGATCAAAGTGACACAGTGAATAGGGCTGTATACGAACGAGCCGAACCGAATATCGGCTGTTTGGGTTTGGTTTGTTTAAAATTAGAATGAACACGAACTCGAGCCGAACCGCTTTTAGGCTGTTTGAATTTGTTTGATTACATTTTATGCGAACTCAATTCGAACACGAGCCTGCAATCAAGCCCACAATTAAGGAAATATTAATGTAATTTTGTGCCAATATTACACATATTTTAATCTTTATGTTTTATGATATTTTTTTCTCAATGATTTCTTTTGAATATACCCCAAAACTATCATAAAACACAACAAAATAAAAAAAAAAAGTTTAATATAAATTCACCTACGAATATTGAAGAATCGTCTTGTCTTTGTAAAAATACATATAAAATATGCAAATAAAAATTGTTCACGAACAAAACGAACAAACGAGCCAAAGCTTGTATTTGTTTGTTTATTAATCGAACAAAATCTTATGTTTGAGTTTGTTTGTTTATTTTTTCAAATCGAATACGAACGAGTTTTTGGCGAGCCGAACACGATTTGTTCGCGAACGGCTTGGTTCATTTACAGCCCTAACAGTGAATATTGGTAAATGAGTGAGCAATAAAAAGCAATGAAACTGAGAAAGTAGTGTTTTGAAGGTACGTTTGGTTTTCTAAGATTAGTAGTATTAGCTGAAATTGGATTAAATATAGTCCATGTATTGGTAAATACTATATTTAACTATTCTGATATTATTAGTCAAACCGGTGTGATAGAAAAGAAAGGGACGTGGTACTCGTATTAGACCTTTGCAACTACTATGGGCCCAACCGAATTTGGGTCCGTCTCGTACTGAAAGACTCAACATATATAAAATGACCCAAAGCATTATTAGCCCACAATAAGAATTTCACCAGATTTGTTAACCCCTTCGCTTTTATCCCTTTTATCATCATCTTCCTCATAGTCTTCTTCCTTTTGACTGATACAACAATGGCGACCACCACCACACCCCCAGGCGGTTACACCACCGTCCCTCCTCCGTCTCACCCCTCCACCACCGCCGAATTCACCTCACGCGCCGCCCAAATGCACCACTCCTTCGCCACAACAATCCTCCCCTGGCGCGAATTCCTCAACCCTAACGCTCTCACCATCCCAATCTCCTTCTCCGACGCCGCCTCCCAAATCCGCCGCAACCTCACCGCCTTCCGCCTCAACTACGCCGTCGTTTCACTCCTCGTCCTCTTCCTCAGCCTCATCTACCACCCAATCTCCGTCGTCGTCTTCCTCCTCGCCGTCGCCGCATGGTTAGTCTTCTACATCTACCGTGACGAGCCGTGGACGCTCTTCGGAGTCGATATCGATGACCGGATCGCTTTGATTGTGCTCAGTTTGTTCACGATCTTAGCCCTAATTTGGGCTAGGGTTTGGTCGAATCTGATTGTTTCGGGTTTGGTTTCGGGTTTGGTTGTGCTCTTTCATGCTGCGGTTAGGGTTCCGGTGGATGTTGATGACGTGGAGTCGCCGTACGGGTCGCTGTTGTCGCCGGTGGATGATGATCCGAGAGGGGGGTATTCTCAGGTTTGACTTTTGGATTTGGGGTTTCATCTTTGTGATTGTAGAGAGAGTGACATGGCATTGTTGGGTCTTTTGGTGGTGAAAGTTTGTGATCAGTTACATATTGTTCAGTGTTGTTGAATCATCCAGTATATCAACTGATTGATCTTTAGTTGATTTCTCGTATAGAAGAACCTTTGCAATTGCTAAGTAAAAATTAGAAAGATGTGAAGTAGTTGAAGTACTATCTGATTTCTTGCTGTTTTAGCTGCTTTTTTGAACTCTGTTGTGATTGGTTTTGTTCTTCATAGCAGCAGCTAGAAGAAAGCTACAATAGTATTTGGCTTTGCAAAGTATCGCGATTAAGTCTTTGGTGTTTGTTTACTTATCTTTCGTGTGGCGATGCATGTTTCAGAGTGTTCTTTATGCTTTTTCTGCTACACTGTGTAATGCATCTAGGGATGCAAGTTGTTTACTGGTTCTTTTCGCATATTGCAATTTGAACATAGAGTTCATGAAGAAGGGGGTTATTTGATAGTTTAGAATTTAGATGTCGTGAAGCTTTTTCTCACTTGAAAAAAGATGCTGGACTCCTCTCTACGGTCATCATCCTGGATCCTTTCAGTACCGGTCTTAGAGAATAACAGTTTCAGTACCGGTCTTAGAATTGTTCTTAGATTGAATATGCGTGAAGTTGGTGGTTGCTTTGCAAAGTATAGCGATTAAGTCTTTGGTGTTTATTTTGGTGGTGAAGTTTGTGATCAGTGTTGTTGAATATCCAGTATATCAATTGATTGATCTTAGTTGGTTTCTCATATACAAAATTATCCATTGAAATTGTTTTAGCAATTGCGTAGTAACAATTAGAATGATATGAAGTAGTTCAAGTACTAGTTGATTTCTTGCTGTTTTAGCTGCTTTTTTGAACTCTGTTGTGATTAGTTTTGTTCTTTCATAGTACCAGCTAGAAGAAAACTACAATAGTATTTGGCTTTGCAAAGTATCGCGATTAAGTCTTTGGTGTTTGTTTACTTATCTTTTTGTGTGGCAATGCATGTATCAGAGTCTCCTTTATGCTTGCTGGACTGTGTAATGCATCTAGGGATACCAGTTGTATACTGGTTCTTGCTGCAAACTGCAATTTGAACATAGAGTTCCTCAAGAAGGAGGTTATTTGATAGTTTAGAATTTAGATGTCGTGACGCTTTTTCTCACTTGAAAAAAGATGCTGGACTCCTCTCTACGGTCATCATCCTGGATCCTTGTGTGATTAAAGGATTCTTATCGGCTGTTAAGTACCAGTCTTAGAGAATAACAGTTTCAGTACCGGTCTTAGAATTGTTCTTAGATTGAATATGCGGGAAGTTGGTGGTTGCTTTGCAAAGTATAGCGACCAAGTCTTTGGTGTTTCTTTACTCATCTTTTGCAAAGTATAGCGATTAAGTCTATGCATGTATCAGAGTGAGTCCCCTTTATGCTTTTTCTGCTTGACTCGTTAATTCATATAGGGATACCAGTTGTCTACTGGTTCTTGCTGCAAATTGCAATTTGAACAGAGTTCATGAAGAAGAGGCTTATTTGATACTTTAGACGTCATCAAGTTTTTTTTCTTACTTGAAGAAAATGCTGGCTCTCTCCTCTATATGGTCACCACTCACCATCATGGACCCTTTCTTGATTAACGGATTCTTCTCCGCTGTTGAGTACTGGAGTGCTTCATTTTGCTTGCTTAGGTCTGTACTCATTGTTCAAGACATGAACATATAGTGTGATGAAATCCGGAAGAAAATCACAGTTTCAATACCGGTCTTAGAATTGTTCTTAGATTGAATATTTGTCAAGTTGGTTTGTGATAAGATTTTCTTGCTATATCGGTGAATTTGAGAAGTTGTACCCGGATCATTCCAGAATTCAAGCAGTTCAGAGCTTGCTGAAGAATTCTGCAGTGTATTAGTGACATTTTACTCATCTGCATACATAACTGTGATTGGGCTGAAACTGGGATGCAACTCGAATGCGAAACAAAGCCTTGTGCATTCAAATGCCCAGATTTGTATACAGTTTCTCCCGTTCTAGTCTGTTTTGACTACACATATTATCTCCCCCCCCCCCCCCCCCCCCCCCCCCACACACACACACACACACACACACACACCTGGTTTATGTGCTCATTTAGGGTTTAAAATCAAGGTTAAGTTTGTTTCAGTTTTCCTATCTAGATTCCATTCGTCTTGTAGGTTTTGTACTACCTCAACTAGGATAGAAGGGAACTTACCTAGCTATCAACAATGGAGCTCGAATGCCAATTGTTTCATCTTACTATTCATCTCTTCCAGAGGCTGAAGCAGCAGAACTATTTAGAAAACATCTTGTTTATTCATGAAACTAGTAGAGCCCTAGGTGAATCCCTTGTCTCCTAGGTTCCAACGTCCAGCCTTAGAAGCTTGTTCACTGGGATACTGACAAGAGGTGTCAGTGGGGATTGGGGCAGGTCCTAGAGGCAGAACGAAGGGGGCTCAGGTTCAGTAGACAATGGGTAACGAGAACGTGTAACTTATAGGGGTAAATGTGACCCAGAAGATCTCAGAAAATGGGTATATCTGGTTGTCCATTGAAGTTTGGATCTCCCTTATTTGTCGCCTTTTGTCCGAGTTCCCTTCCCTCAAACCATAAGCCCTGAAAGGGCCTTGTAAAATAGGGGGTATATTGTCATTAAGACGGTTCCGGTACCGCCTTCATCCGCTGCTCCACCGCCTCACGCAGACCTTTACAAATCGGTGGTTCTAGGAAGCCTCCACTCGGTTAGGCTAAAGTTTCTTTAGGAGATTGTCATGGGCCAGCTTAGGTGCAGCAGTTCATCCAGGGGTCCAGCAATATGCATGCTCGTCACTGGACTTCGTAGGCACATTACAGTTTTCAGCCCGTTTAATAGGTCTGCTGTGTCTAGTTGGGCTATTGTGCCCAAAGTCTTATGAATGCTAACACTACCGACTCAACTACACCACGAAAGGTAGTATTCTGCAGGTCTTGTACCTTAATGAAGTTGTATCGGAAAGAAATCACATGAATGGTCACATGGGATAAAGGTTAAAAGAGAATTAGCGAATGATATACACAGCCTAAAAGAGAATTATCGAAGTACACACGCAAAATCAAGGTTAAAAACAACTGAGAATTGAGGTGCTGTCTCGTCTAGGTATACATTTGAACTTTCTAAATTGACGCTTAAAATTTCTGTCACAGATAATGCACAATTCACATATCAAATATGGCCGCAAAGATCATATTGAACGATGGTTATGATCCTAGGATTCATATGATGAACTTGCCTTATTTTCTACTATTTTCTACTAACACTACATTATTCCTTAATTGAACTGACAACGGCCTATCAAGCGAGCTCCTCGCCAGAAAACAGGAACATGCCAACATACCGATCACAATTCAGAACATACTCAGTTCACGGTGGTTTTGATCCGACGGTTCATATGATCATCTTGTCAGAAACCAGACTGCCAAGTAGTTTTGATGATTCGCCAAACTGATAACTCTGGGTGGCCATCCACAAATCCCTCCAAACTCAGTTGACTAGTATGAAATCCGCATGCCATCATCATTAGTCAGTCCATCAACTTGCATCAGGTCTCTGATCTCCTCCTGCACTGCAGCTCAATCTGCAATTTATACAACCACGGGTAATTAAAGTACTACTTCATTCCACAAGTGACTGAGATCACAGTGGTGCCCCAAATAAACACCAAATCCAGCAAATTTTACATAAATTTTATGATTACGACAACTCTGGGGGAGTACTACGTATCTTAGTACGTTGGTCATGCTAATCGCCCACAGTTATACGAACTTAATCATACAGCAAGAAACAAT